>JAVLUX010000034.1:24232500-24832500 GCA_032164185.1 Moxostoma hubbsi | reverse complement strand
GACAGAGAAAGAGAGGGAAAAGAAACAGATCTCTGGCATGGCTGAATATGAATGTTTGAAGCCGACAGGATGACTGAAGTACCAATGATCAGGTTAGGATAATTATCTTATCCATTCATGCCATGCAGATTCATTTGTGTTCTCCTCATACACAATCAACACTCTATGCTCACACATTAGAAGGTTGGTAAAGCTAGCCTTGGAAACTGGCCAAACAATGAACATAACATGATAAATGATCCTAAGCAATGATAACATATGCTTCCTAAACCGATTAGCTTGATGAGGCTTACGAGTTTGAGTACATCAGTATATGAGTATGTGTGGAAGGGAAGGATGGCTGCAAAACACCAGCAAATGTGTTGGATTTTGATTATTCTGAATTTCATGTATTGGGAACTGCCGTCATCTTTATGATGTAATAGATGTCAAAACCAAACAAGGAAGCTGCATTAAGGGTTCATTCAGACCAAACGCATTCTTGTGTTAAAAAAGGTCTAAACTGAACATAACAAATGGAACAGAATGCAAGCATCTCGAGATGCGTTTTTAAAAGTTGAAGTTCTTTTAACTTGATGCGTGTTTTAAGAACGCCGGGGTACAGCACAAGATGCTGAAAAAACAGCAAGACAGGCCGCAACCTACAAGGACGACCATCTAGAAGCATGTTTACAAAGAAAAACAAATAAAAAAAACAGCGCAAACATACGCGAAAAAAAAAAAAAAACATTTGTGTGAACAACACTTTGTTCATGTATTACTAAATTACTGCAGGGCAGCAGGAATATTCCGGGTTCAATACAGGGTGAGCTCAATCAATAACGTTTTTGGCTTACTGTTCATTACCACAAAAAGTAATTTTCACTTGCCCCTCCTTTTTTTAAATCATGGGTTCTAGTGAGTGCACTTACATTAGAAGTGAATGGGGGCCAATCCGTAAAAATTTAAATACTCACTATGTCAAAAGTATAACCACAAGAATTAAACAATATTTTTTTGCAATACAATCAGCTTAATAACCTTTCCTGTGTAGCGTTACATCCAATTTTACAACTTCGTTGCCATGACGATGCATGTCACAAACCCTAAAACCCTAAAATGACATTAAAAATTATTTACATTTACAGCTCAAATAATACATGAGTTTTAACAGAAGAATTAATGAAAGTGCTTTTCTAAAATTCTGCCTTTATACTATCCAAAAATTAGCCCCATGCACTTCCATTGTATGTGTCTCACTATAACCTCGATTTCTGATTTTTTAAAGAAAAGGAGGAACTGAGTCAAAAATGGATTTTTGTGGTAATCAACATTATACCATAAATGCTAGTTGATTGAGCTTATTTAACCTGATAATATTCCTGTTAGACATGTATTTGTCTACTTGAGCATGTGATTTTAATATTTTACAAAATCTATTTAAATTATAGTTTGCCATTATATAATTCTGTTTATTATGCATGCTGCTTCTAAATAGCTGACATTACAACACACACACTGTATCATAGGTATGTAGCTTTTTAGAGATGTACATTAATTTTCTTGAAAAATCCACCACTCCATGTACTCCACAAACAGTCTGAAATTAAAGACAATTAAGTGAGAATATTCACTAAAAATAATATGAATTAAGAACATTATATGATAACTATTATGTATGATATTATGAAGCTACCACACATTTCTTTGCACTTCTGTTCACTGCCCAATCTTAGCATGCATCCTTTTTTGCATCCTATCATTTTACCTGAGCCATAATTTTGAATACTCAAATGAATGCAATCACTGCACAATTGGACCGCATCATACAAGGCTACTCTAAAGAATTATAAATCTCTCTATCTCTCTTCCTCCCTCTCTCTTGCACTCTAAGTCTTCTGTCTTCTCTTTGGTTGTAGATGAACACTACTTGACCATGTAGGCACCCACGGGGCATCAGTACAGGAGGAAAAAGCTGGATTGAATCCTTCAGTGGAGGCTATTCCCTGCTGCTATTTATTTACTATTATGAATCACCTTTCTCTCTCTATTTTCTCCAGCTCTTTGTATTTTCTCAAGTCATGTCAACCATAACTGAAGTTACCTGTTAATGTACTCAAACCTTCCTGTTATCTATAAATCCTGATTTATAGGCTAGTAGTCAGGTGAGAATTGGGGGATGGTTGCAAATCAGATGAAAAAGAAAAGGGGGCTTGAAATTAAATAAATCACACCTGCCGGCTGGTGTGAACTTGCACAGCATTCCTTATATTACATTCAAAATTACTCTATTTGTACCTCTAGATATTTTAATCCGCCCTGACCTCAAACTTCCCGTGAACCAGCACCCAAACAAAAGGCCTCCCACTGTCTTTGCAGTAAATCTGTTGTCTCCTTTCTGGGCCCTGGACTGGGGCTCATACATCACCACTGCACCACAGCTTGTTTCAATTTACTCAATTAACTCGGGTAAAGCACTTGTAGGTTCTGCAGATGTTGGTTTATTATGGAGGACTAAAATGTACAAGTGAGTTCAGGAGCCTGGGGTTATGGTAAGGTTGACAGAGGGGGGAGGGCAACCCCCAATCTCATACTCAGATGCTGCACTTGAGAGGATGGGAAACAAAAAAGAGAGATGATAGAGACATAGAGTGAGGGAGGTAGAGATTTGCATGCATGGTGCAATTTCAGTCATTTTGTCCCTCTATTTTATAATCTGAAATTGCTGACATCAAGAGCTCAAGAATGGTGACTACTCTGTATCCAAAGAAAGGGTTTGTGATTAACCAAATTCAATTTTTCTATCACAGAACTGGGCAAAGTACACCAGCAGTCCAGGCTAATGATTTCCGCCATAGCATCTGTTAGACCTGCAGCCTAGTGTTACGTTATGAAATGTGCCTCTGCAGATCTTACACACATTAAATGGCTTAGTCACTGAACCTGAATCACACACAGATGACAAACCTTCGGAGAATGTTCGTTAATCATTACGGGAACATCTTACCGATGCTTAAAGTTGACTTGTTTAGCACCTTGCTTTTCCGCAAAACAAACTGTGCATTGATTCAAAGCCAGCATGTGAAAAAAATCAATGACTCAGTGTTTATATGAATATGAATAAGCCATCTTATCTCTGCTTGACCTCCATTGGATAAATCAAAGTCAAAGTGACTCAGGGAATGTAAAAAATACTGTAAAGGGGGGGGGGGGGGGGGGGGGGGGGGGGGGGGGGGTGTGCATCATGAGGGCAGAGCCAGTTCACACATCTTTAATAAAATTGGTGGGGTAATGCAGCAACAGGTACATGCTGTGAATACATGGGATCATATTCATAGAAACTGCAATTAACAGCTATGAAATTGGCAGCAGAATGGTATATGGTGACACAAGTTTGACACAACAGTTTTAAAATTAAAATTAATGACATTCAAAAGTAACTAGGCTTACATTTCCTGAAAGCAAAAGGTTTTTAGGCTTTGGCTCTGCCGCACAAGACCCACTCTGTCATTTTCATGACACAGTGTGTGTCTTGTTTTCTGAGTGCTGAGTATGAGAATCAACACATAACATGACACCACCTTTGCAGTGGAAGGCAGCTTTAAATGAATAAATAGATCAGATAGTATATGATAGCAATACCTCAGTAAGTACCTCACAAACAAACAAACAAACAAACAAACAAACAAAATTTCTAGAGCAAATAGTTTTCCTAAAAATGCATGTCCATATTTGTGCACAGCGGGGACTAAGTTGTGAAATAATACCAGGTTATCATTTTCTCAAATTGTTTATAATGTTTTTCAAATTGTTTACATGTTGAGTGGTCCAAACATCATCTGCAGCCTGAAACAGAATTTTAATAGGAAGTTTGGATTTAAAGCATCATTCAATCACTGTCAACCAAGTTAAAATAAAATTATAGATGATAAATTCCCATATCTGAGTGATCCAAACATCATCTGCAGCCTGAAACTGAAGTTTTGGTTGGATGTTAGGAGTGGCTGCATAAGAAAGCTATAGGATGCTCCCTTGCTCCCTTGCTCCCTATTTAGTGAATGACTTAACCTCCAGTGTGCTCTCTGTCTGCACTGGTTTCTCAGAAAAGTTCTAAATGCTCCTTATTTTCATCCTACCTCCATATAAAGCATCTGAATGCATAATTTTTTTTCTTAATGTCAAAATGCACAGTAAATATCAAATTTATAACCAGCAACTTTCGTCTCAAACAGGTTTCAATGTTAAAACGTAGTTCGGTTTCTTACCAGAAGTAATTTTGTTGACGTTTCTCCCAAAGACAAACTCTGCTGTGATCTGCGCCATGTTGTTTTGTCACATGACTCAGTACATCGAAAGTTTAATCTTTTAATGACAACCTAGAGTCTCCTGAACGTTGATCAGTCAGTTTATATTAAATTAAATTATATGTTGTTTATACTGAAGCTAAAATACAATGCAGGGTTGCACGAGGATAAAGCTACATTTTTTATCTCACTTTTTGAATTTTGTTTACCTGGGCCCCCATTCATTTCTGTCATTGGTATATATGTTGAGTGAATACATGCATATGTTTGGGCTGAATAAAATTCAAGAAATTTGGTGAACATAAGAAGAATGGGTTTTTGGAGGAATACTGCATTGTAACCACTGTAACAACCCAATGACACAATAAGATACAACAGAAAATGTATTGTAGCATTTAGTTCTCAATATGGTTACTTGAAAGTTGCAAATTCAATCATCCTAAATTACTTGCTAAATTCACATAAAGTAGAGGATAAATAAATTCCATCAGGCAGCAAAGATGTGAACTAAAATTTGACAAGAAAAGTATGTGGAGATGAGCAATATGGAACAATTTCACTTATTGCTATATTAGCAATTCACTGCTAATGGTATGTCTTTAAAAAATGTTTCATGCAAACAAGTGCTTAATTAAGGGGCTGAAGTATATGATGCTTTCTTATGATAGAAATTCAATTGTTCATCTACGTATCTGCAGCATGACAAACAGCATCTTGTAAATTATGCTGAGTCAGTTTTATGAGTCAGTTTTATCCAATTAGACTAGAACAGAGGCATTTGTAATAATTTATCTTCCTTCAAACTAAAAAAAAATAAAGTTTGGGAGAACTTAAGATACAAATATTTAAGCTGTACTGAAAGAAAAAGGTTGACCTTTTGAGGAGGGGTCGAGTATGTGGGAGTAGGATAGTAGATGGCCCTCTCACCCTTGGGCCTGTGCTAGTAGGTTTTGAAGAATAAGACCAAGTTCTCTCAGTTCTTCAATGTCTTCCCTGTCTGCTCCTAGGGGAGTGATGGGGAAGTGGAGAAAAGCATAATGAACTTGTTCAACTACCACCCCCCCCCCCCCCCCCCCCCCCCCACCCCCCATCTGTCATCTAAATCACCAGTGTTGCCTAGCATGCCACTAGTCCTACATCTAACACACACTGCACATCTTTCAGCACCTACTCAGGTCAGAGTAAACAGACTAATTCACTTTATCACATACTTGAACCTTGACTAAGCTTCTGGTCCAGACCAAAGGATCTGTTTGAAGCATCAAAGTCATCATAGGTGCTGTTCAGGCCTAATAAGTTCTTACACTTAAAGCTAGTAGCTGTGCAACAAACAGAACACAACAGAACGCAGGTGTCTTGAGACACCTTTTTCAAAGCTGAAGTTCTTTTTAACTTGAAACAGCGTCTAAAAAGCATGATGCTTAAAGATGCTTAAAAACAGTGAAATGTGGCTCAACAATCAAAGATGTCCATCTAGTGTATGTTTACATAGAAAAACAATAAAAAACAATTGGTGTGAATGACGCCATAAAATATAAACATACACTTTTCTTTAGGGACACGCTAATCTACGAACCTGCATGTTAAACATATTGAAATTCTAGTTCAGTGAATGCTTGATTTAACATTATCAAGACAGAGCCAATGTTTCCAGCCACTGTGACTATTCTATTGGAGGAAAATTTAATTAATGAAAGTGAGAGAAAGACGAAGAGAGAAAGTTTGACACGTGGTCACAAAGTGTGGACAGGCATGTCTGTTTTTGATTAGGAGGACAGATCTTCATCAAGTGTCCTTGGCATCCTTGGTATTCCACAATGATTGATTAGAAACATTCCATCTATCCTCCCCCTCTGTAATGATGTAATGGAATCAATTAGCCTCCATTAATTTAGCGAAAACAAATAAGCACCTCACTCAGGTTTCATATGTGCTCACAGGTGGCTCTGATTTTCAGTACTTTATCAGGGGCTGCCGTTGAGGGTAATCTTGAGGCTAAGGAGCCCTGGCCTATAGAGGCCATGACCTCTTCTTACGTCTCCCTGGACATTTGTCTTCAAATCTGCAGCTGACCTTGGGTCATCTACCTTCAAAATATCCTTCTGTATATTCACAGCAGGGATATTGGTCAACAGGAAGTAACACTATGGACTAATCCATACTATTTGGACTGATCCATTGGACTGGATGAGATGCTTTCAAAGCCTCCAATACACACACACCTTTGCAAATCAGTGGAATTCTACAGTATATTAATGGCCCAATTTGTTATGTTATGTGACAAACATAAACAGACTACAGAGCGTTATTACACAGCTCTCTGGAATACTCAATTCTGATTGGTCAACTGTGCCATTCAGCGGTCTGGTATTTCAGAATAATTACAGCACACCTGGGGATAAAGTGATATAAGACCTGTCATCTGGGTATTGCAAGTCATCTTACCTACATCATATATCACAGTGTTATCTTTACAAGATAATTAAATAATTTCATCTCTAATTATCATATCCATTTATTTATTTATTTGGCACCTAGTCTTGTAATAAGTGGGATAATTAGCAGTCAGGCGGTCATTTTCATTGGCTGTTCCAGCTGTTTCTATATAGGCCTACTCAACAAAATCTCAATGTTTTTTCCCCACCTTTGGCAACAAAATCTCAATGTTCTCTCTTTGCACTGTCAAACAAACAAGTAATAGCCAGTGCTGAAGCATTTTACAAATCAGAAATTAGCTTAAATAATTCTGATTCAAAGTAATGGCCAGCATCATCCAATCACTGTTAACCATGTTAAAATAAAATTAAATGATAAAATCTGAATCTATGTACTGATTATCATTGTCCCATGTCTGAAGCATGAAACTTAACTTTTGGCGTGGCTGCATAGGAAAGCCTCTAAAAGCAATTGTTTATATTTTTTAAAATATAGGATTTCTAATGAAAAATTAGTGCTATTGTCCACTATAGTGTACACTATGTTTAGCAGTGTGGCGTTTTGCGATAAATTGCTCAAATATTAAAAATGGCATATCGCATTTTTTTTACTCAAATAGGTTTCAATGTAAAAACGTTATTAGGCATTTCTACCAAAGAAATACTGCTGCCGTTTTGTTTTGTCAAATGAGTCATGTCATGTGTCTTGAAAGTTTAACCCTTTACCGACAGCCTGAAGTGTCCTGAAATGAGATGAGTCGGTTTAAAAAGTGAAGCCAAAATACAACGTCCACACATGTGAACACGGTGTTGCACGATTTAAAAAAAATACAAAATTCAGGAACATAATAAATATTACTTAGAATACTTTCTGCAAAAAGTGGCTAAATAATAGTGTGAAACTGATTTTGAGATTTACATTTTTGCAATAATGTATTTTACTTTATCATACGTGAATTTTTATTTTGGTGTTTTTTTGATCTGGAGATGATTTTGGGTACCATCTCAGGGAGAAGAGAGAGAAGGAATTTAATGATCTTCGCTTCTTTATGAATATTATTTTGACCATTACATTTATTAATCCTTTGAATCATCGGCATCGCTGAATATAAGCAGAGTTCATAGACCATTTCTGAGAACTCAGTCACTCCTAAATCCCACGCAGTGGGGATTTCTTTAAGACTGCAAGGGAAGCTCGGCTTCCCCTACAATGTCAAAAAAATAATGGTCAAATATGTACTATTGTGTAAACAATTTATTGACTAAAAATGCATTAGAACATGTTCATCTCGAAAACGAGTTTGTTCAGAATCAGCTACATATAGCAGGTCGGCTGACTCGATTTCATTCTCATACATTCCCGTAGCGTCACAGTGTATTTCCCTGTTGAAGCCGAGCGTCCATTGACTTCAATGGTGCTGCTTTGAACAGTTTTTTTCAGTGCTCCTAAACTAGATGGTCACTGGATAAATGCTGCGATTATGTCCCGCCCACGTACGCTCAGCGTCTCTGGGGGTGAATGAGGAGTGGGCTGGCCTGGACTCCAGGCTTCCGCGTAATGATTGGAGGATCTGTCGAAAGACTGCATCTCCTTTTGTCTGACAGCGAATCTGTACTATAAGAAATCGCTGAAGCTATTCGCGCTCAGTCCCATCGCGGATTTCTCAAGTGTAGTCGAAAGACTACTGCTGCAACCTATTTCTTGATATTATTGCAATCATTTTCTCAAAAAGGAACGTAGGGCAGAATTTACTTTTAAATAAATGGACAAGTTTATAATGTAGGCCGAAAATGAGCTTCCCCTATTTGAAAGACCAGCAGCCGCCACTGATCCCACGCCTTACAATAGAAACAACAAGCATAACATAAAGAACAATTCTCTTTCAGATATCAGTAACAGTTTACTTTACAGTGTCCTTGTTACACATATTACATATGACTATAGTTATAACAGTAAATTATGCATAATTACAAGCAACTAACCCTAAACCAAACCCTAATCGTAACCATAAAACTATAGTAAGTACATGCTATTAATTAATATTACTCAATACTTACTAGTGTAATTACAAGGACACTGTAAAATAAAGTATAACCCAGATAACTAACTTGAGGGATCTGAGTTGCTGTATTTTGGACTGAAATCTCATAGGAGGCCTTCGACTACTTTATCTCAGCCAAACAAGCCAGTACCACAAATGGATCCTAGACCATAGCTTCACAAAAAAGAACAATGAGTGGAAAGCTGAAGTGGTCAGATTAGGGGAATGAGTAGTGACTGGATCACAAGGTATGGTTCACAACACCCAGAAATGTACCCACTCTCTGCGTGGTGGGGTTCTGATAAAAAGCCTAGCAATCATTTGATTCTGGCATGCTCTGAAATACTTACCCAACAATCTTTACTCAAGTCTAGGACCCCTATTGGCAGTTTAGTCAGATGGTGCCCTGGCCCTATTTTTGAAGTTTGCCTTTTTGATATAGAGTTTGCCTCGCTTTAAACTACATAAAGTGCTTTTTTCCAAGTTACAGTGAAAAAGGAGCCAAAGTAAATCATAATCGTCTCCACTAGAACAGGACCAGTAATGATGCTTCAAATTCTGACATTTTACATTAAGAAAAGTGGTAGACCTTTTCAAAGGTAAATAAATAAATAATGACCCCCCCTTTTATTTTTGTATTAATGTTATGCTTTGTCGTCATCATTTCAGAACATTCTAGACTGATGACCAAAAACATTTAAAATATCAATCAGTCATCTAGCACTCACCATCAGGGTATGTTCACAAACCACTCACCATCAAGGCATGTTCACAAACACATACACACGCACACGCACACGCGCACACATGCGCACACACTCACTCACTCACTCACACACACACACACACACACACACACACACACACACACACACACACAAACACACAAAATTTCCTCTAGTTTCACAGAGTAAAGATCAGTGGAAAAGTCAAGAGAGCCAGTGTGTGACTCTATACCACTCTGATTGAAGTTGTTTATCACGACCAAGCCATCGGGAGAGGGCTCGACTAAGGAGTTTATCTGTAGCACGATTCAATTAAACAGCAATGATTTCACTCATGACAAAATCTTAATCTAGACTCCTGTGTTTTCTCGATAGGGGAGCATATGTTGGTTATATGATTGCTTTTGCTGCCTATCATATTTACTTTGGTCTGAGAGAACAGCAAATCTGTAACCCTCTGTCTCGCCTTTCTCACACTCTGCTAGAAAGCAATTCTGGATACAGAAGTCAAGCACCCTGAAGCGTGTTAATACTCACATATTGAAGTCTTACAGCAGGGTTTAGATGCAGTTCCTGCCGACATGAGCACTGATAACAGTCTCACAACAGCAGTGTAAAGTTTCTCTAGTCTCTGAAAGAGGAACACTGCAGTTAAAAATAATTTTATAATGTAGACATTTGCTTAAGTTTGACCAAAATTGTGTATTTGCTTTGTATCAGAATTATTTTTTGTTCATTTACAGATAATATTTGCAAAATTATGGGCTTTATAATTATTGAAAGACATGAATGCAGTTGATATTTAAGCAATATCACACGAGCAAGAGTGCTGTTGTACAGAATATCAGCACGGTTGGGATTTGGACGCAGGTACAACAGTTCAATAGTATGATTGTGAGTGTAATTTATAAATTTCCAGTTATACTAAATATCTGCACTCTTGGAACACTGCTTGTCCAAGACAATAACTAACTTTTGCATTTATGGTATTAAAAGCTAGATACAATATTTCAAATGGCATAATTAAAAAAAAAAAATGGAACACAAAGGAAAAGACATTCTTCATGTCTAGGCTCAAAATAGTATATAGGACCTAAGAGAGGTCTTCTCCCCAGGTTCTCACAGATTGACTTTGGTTTGTTTGGGTCAATATGACCTGAACATAATGACTCTGTTAGGACAGTTTATGTAATCTAATTGCTAATGCAATTCAAATTTAATTTGGACTTTTATTTTATTGTCTACCAAGTAGAAATCAAGAGGAAGTTTTAGTTCTCTGTAACACACGGCAAATTCCTACCTCTCTCACTTGCTTTTTTTCTCTGATCCTGTGGTGACCTCTGGACAGACAGAAGTAATGGAAGTGAGGGTCAGATGGGGTCAAAAGCTGGTCCTCCTGATGAATTCCACTGCAGGACAGTAATGTCACTTTGTGATTATTCATCATGCTGTCAATGACAGAGCAACCTATTTTAAATGAGACATAAAATATTTTACATACAATAACGCAATGCATTTAATGCATTTGAACAATAAAATATTAAAAATATTTAAAAACATGCTGGCAGTTTTAATTTTAAACTCACAGGTCTTGGATTTCCATCAATCAATCTTGTTCTTGTGTTTAATAATAATAAACAAAACACTAAAAAAAAAAACACTGACAATTTTGTCAGTATCACTGTGTATGAAAAATATATGTGCACATTGTCACTTATTATAGATATGTAAACACAAACAATATGACATTTTTGTTAACTAATCATAGTCACTTCTTTAACCAAAGATCAATTTACTGTCAATATCTTTATCACAGTATAATCGCCTTTCTCTTTCTCCTGAGTTTCTCTAACAAAATGACTGAGGAACCGTTACAAACTGCCTGAATATGAGGAACTTTTGAGGCCCGGGTAGTTCAGTGGTAAAGACTCTGCCTACCACCCCTGAAGTTCGCTAGTTAGAATCCCAGGGCGTGCTGAGTGACTCTAGCCAGGTCTCCTAAGCAACCAAATTGGCCCGGTTGCTAGGGAGGGTAGAGTCACATGTGGTAACCTCCTCGTTGTCGCTATAATGTGGTTCGTTCTCGGTAGGGCGCGTGATGAGTTGGGTGTGGATTCCGCGGTGGATGGAGTGAAGCCTCCAGACATGCTATGTCTCTGTGGCAACGTGCTCAACAAGCCACGTGATAAGATGCATGGGTTGACAGTCTCAGATGCGGAGGCAGCTGGGATTCATCCTCCGCCACCCGGATTGAGGCGAGTCACTATTTTCATGCTGGAGATGCCCAATAAGTGAAATAGTTAGTTAAACTGTTGCTTCATGCTCTTTCTAAGTGTAATTCTCTGCAATCAGTTGTCATGTTGTCTTTTCTGTGGTCTGCTCTCATTAAATGTTCATTGCGTCTGCACTCAGTAGCTCTTTACTCCATCTAGAAGGTAACCCCCGCGGTTGCCCAAAGTCTTGTTAGAGTTGCAAGTGACTAAAATAAATTGTGATAATTTTGTTTATTTGCAGTCCCACAGAAACCCTACTCCTACCCCTAAACCTAACCTTAACCCAACAACTAAATTATTATTTTTTTAAATCAAGTTTATGGGATTGAGTCAAGTTCTCAAATAAGAGATGTGTATTTAGATGTTTCTTGATGTTTTAATCAGACTGCAATGAGATTCTGGCTGCCAGGGTGATACTTTTGAAGGTGCACTCAGTAATTTTTTTTAATATGTCATCTCGGACTCACACTGTCACCTAGGGGCATGGATGCAGCATCATTCAAACAAAATAGTTTTTAATTACTGATTGCAATGTAGAAGTTCACTATACATAGTCAGCCATGATTAATTTATCCAAGGGTGAAATTGTCCAAAAACAATGTGTTTACTAAGATTAAGTGAGTAATATTCATCTTTTCATGTGATTCTAACATGGCAGACTCCACGAGGGGACCCTCTCCATGTAGATGAAAACACCTTTTATAATGTTACTAATATGAATGTGTCTTAAAGGTGCTCAGAGATGAAGGTATTCATCTCATGTGAGTGGACAATATATTAGACATAAATTTCAAAATTACTATTAAGTTCTTTAGAAGTAAACCTTTATAAATGAGGAAAAAAGAGTGCACCTTTAAGACACATTCCTTCCTACAATATAGTACCAAAAATGGACTACATAATTCTAAATGTAGTTTAAAATGAGTTATTTTGATATTTTAATGAGGTTAAGGGTGATATGTTAGTCTTGATAATAAAATATAAAGAACTGGTCACCATGGATGAGATACATAGGGTCTGTTCCAAAACATAGTGAGCTTCATTTGGAGGTAGTATTTAAAGACATAGGCATACTCCCGACGCGAAGGCTGTTCCAAAAGGTAGGTATCTTAATTATGCTGCCTCCTTAGATACCTCATTTTAGCCAAAGACTCTGAAGTGCCATTCAACTGAACACTTTAGTATCCCATTATGCCTCTGGAGCAGAGACGTCAAGAGGAGACATTTGAGTGATGTGAACTGTGAATCGGACAGCTCTTCTCAACTTTAAGTGATATATAAGAAATTCAAGTCAAGTCAATTTTATTTGTATAGCTAGTTATGGTTGGAGTTGACATCAGTTCATCCTCTGAAGTCCATCATAATCGACTGAAGTGATGTATGGCTGGCACCGGCTGCATGTAGTCATCATCACTCTGAGACACGTAGCAGTGGAGTCCAACACAAAGCAGGAATGGAGCTGAATCTAGCTGGTTCTGGTGACCTCAGGATAGGAGTCACATGGTTGAGACAGGGAAACAAATCAAATAATATTAGCATAGATGCCATTCAATTTATTGCAGAGTTAAAGATCATGATCAATGTTTCTGGTTCCGGCAGACCAAACTAAAGCAGCCTAATTGTGTGTTGAAGGATAAATTAGGTGTATGCCTGGCTAAATAGATGAGTCTTAAGTCTAGACTTAAACTGAGGGAGTGTGTCTGCATCTCGAACAGTGTTAGGGAGACTATTCCATAGTTTAGGAGCCAAATATGAAAAGGATCTACCTCCTTTTGTGGATTTTGATCCTCCAAGTAATGCATTACAATAATCTAGTCTTGAGGTCATGAACGCATGCATTCGTTTTTTGGCAACAGCAACATGTGCCATAATTTAGCAATATTTCTTAGGTGGAAGAATGCTGTTCTATAAACATCGGTAATTCGATTTTCAAAGGACAGATTGGTATCAAATATAACACCTAAGTTCTTCGCTGTTGAAGATGATGTAACAGTACATCCATCTAAAGTCAAATTATATTTTAGTGGTTTATTTTGTTTTTTGGTCAAATAATCAGTACCTCTGTTTTGTCGGAATTGAGTAGAAGGACATTTCTGGCCATCCAATCTTTTATTTCATTGATACACTCTGCTAATTTGGGGAATTGTGAAATCTCATCAGGTTTTGAAGTTGGGTATCATTGGCATAGCAGTGGGAATTTATTCCACTATTCCTGATATAACTCCCAGGGGAAGCATATACAAGGAGAAAAGAAGAGGCCCTAAAACTGATCCCTGTGGCACTCCATAATTTACTTTTGTTAGGTTTGACAATTCCATATTTACATAGACAAAGTTTGTAGCGGTCTGCTAAATAGGACCTAAACCATGCTAATGCAACTCCACAGATGCCAACATAATTCTCTAGCCTATTCAAGAGAATGTTGTGATCTACCGTGTTGAATGCAGCACTAAGATCTAAA
Organism: Moxostoma hubbsi; assembly: GCA_032164185.1. NCBI lineage: Eukaryota > Metazoa > Chordata > Actinopteri > Cypriniformes > Catostomidae > Moxostoma > Moxostoma hubbsi. The sequence goes on along the minus strand of JAVLUX010000034.1, from coordinate 24,818,281 downwards.
CGCACTAGAAGTGAAATGCAGCCATGGTCAGAAGATAGAGCAAGTCATTTGTAACTCTGATAAGTGCAGTCTCTGTACTGTGATGAGGCCTAAATCCTGACAGAAATGTTTCATATATACTATTTCTCTGTAGAAATGAACATATTTGGGAGGATACTACCTTTTCTAGTATTTTCGACATCAATGGGAGATTTGAAATCTGTCTATAATTAGCCAGTTCTCCAGGATCAAGTTGTGGCTTCTTAAGAAGCGGTTTGATAACTGCCATTTTAAAGTTTCTTGGGACATGTCCTGAGGATAGTGAGGAAATAATAATATTAAGAAGAGGTTCTGAAATTATAGAAGATACCTCTTTTAAGAGCCTAGTTGGTATTGGATCTAACAAACATGTTGTGGCTTTTGATGTTTCGATTAGTTTTGTTAGTTCTTCTTGACCCATGACAGTGGAGGATTGAAGTTGCACATGAGGAAAATTATTAGACACTGTTTTCAGAGGTGCTATGACAGATGATTGCATAATTCCAATTTTATTTATGATTATTTCAATTTTATCTGTAAAGAAATTCATGAAGTCATTACTCATGTTCTGCGACGTAATATCTGGTTCTGATGAGGCTTTATTCCTAACCAATTTAGCCACAGTACTGAATAAACACCTATGATTGTTGTGGTTATTTTCTATGAGTTTTCTAAAATATGCTGACCTGGCAGCTTTTAGTGCCTGTCTGTAGCTAGAGACACTATCCTTCCTTCCAAATGAGTAGATTCATTTAAACTAATATATTCATCCGGTTTAAGCCAGATTTCAGTCAAACAGAGCACATCCAAACTATGATCTGTAATAATTTCATTAACAATTAGTGCTTTGGTAGAAAGAGATCTAATGTTTAGTACCCCTATTTTTATATGATTTTTATCTTTAATATGTTTGTTTTGTTCAAGTTTGACCTTAATAAAAACATTTCTAAATGATTTATTGAGGGTTTTGAGGTTGGTAGTTCGGGGATCAGACACAGTCTCTATATGATATCTAGGAGATACTGTCTCTATGTGTTGTAGTTTATGTGACCTGTGTGACGTCTCAAGGCAGCTAGCAGACATTCGGATTAACCAGTTTGTCTGCTTCCTGACCTGGGCCCCAGTTAGTCAAATACTATCATTATTAAGACTATGAGCCAAATTACTAGAGAGGAGAACGGCACCTTCCCTGGAGGGATGGAGTCCATCTCTCTTTAGCAGCTCAGGTCTACCCTAAAAACTCTTCCAATTGTCTATAAATCCTATTCTATTCTTCAGACACCACTCAGACATCCAGCCATTCAGTGACACTAATCTACTATAAACCTCATCACCACGATGAGCAGGGAGGGGACCAGAGTCTGAGATGTCCAGAGATGTCCGACTGGCGATGCCAGACATTGATAGTGCCAACATGAATAACAATTTTAGAAAGTCTATGTTTAGCATTAACCAGCACTTGTAAATTTGATTTGATTTCAGACGCTCTGGCACCCAAAATGCAATTAACAATAGTGGCTGGAGTCTCTATTTCCACGTTCCTTACAATAGAATCGCCAATAACAAGGGCTCTTTCAACATGTTTCTCAGTGGGTGCATCACTGAGTGGGGAGAATCGATTGGAAACCCTAACAGGAATGGGAGAGTGGTGTCTCTTTGCTGAGCTGAGACATCACCCAAATGCCCTGCTGCGGGGGCTCTACAGCCGGAACTAGAGTGTGTGTGTGTTGTTCTCTGTTCTAACAGCATCCAAAACAGCATCTCTTCTCACTGGCTTCTCTTTCTCACTGACCTCCACTAACGTTCGGATGCATGTCTCTAACTCATTAACCTTTTCCGTCAGCCTAACTAATTCCTTACATTTATCACATGTGAATCCCTCACTGCTGACGGAGGAGGCTATTGTAAACATGTTATGCAGGAAGAAATAACATGAGCGGATTCCATTATTTACCGCAAATTGTTTGTTTGTTGTTGTTGGTTGTTCCTGAGTGGTGAGGGTTTGAGATTGGTGTGAATCCCTCACGTAATTGTTTGTTGTTGGTTGTTCTTTATAAGCAGTGCTTTGAGATCGATGCAATCCATGTAGCACAGAGGAAAGAGATGGGTGCGTGCTGAAAAATGCAGGCAGTTTAATCGCTATATAAATAGAAAACAGATGCCGGTGGAATATGCGCACAGTTGAATCGCGAAAAGAGAATACTGCAGGGGAAAACCCGATGCGCACTGTAAAATGGCAGATGTTAAGGATTAAAGGCTGAAAACAGATATATAAGTGATGCTAAAAAACTAGCAGGCTATAAGCACAGACTCGAGCTAGGCGTCAGCAGCAACAGGTAAAATACATGCAGATTAAACAGTAGAAAAACGGAAAAACCTGAAACATGCGGTAAAGTGACAGAGGATAAAACGACGAACATATGAGAATAAGAATAAGCAATGCTAAGCAGGCTACAAACACAAACACTCGTGCAGCGTGCCGTCAGCAACAGGAAGTCCGAAGTCCTTAGAAATGTGTTCCTTGTGCTTAAATGGTACTTGTTTAACAAAACCAGAGTAGATTATTTATGTGGTTGTTGTTATTATGCCATATATCTGGGTGACAGGACAATGCCCACACTCCAGAATCAATGCATACTGCTTACTTGCATACCTAAAGAACATACTTTTTTACCATCTGAGAAGCGTACCCTTAATCAAAAAGACTGCACAGCACAGTCTATTCAGTGGCATGCACTGTACAAAGATGTGTAGAGGTCCTAGATAACATACCTGTAACATTTTAACAATTTGTGTTTTCTGGAGTTTTTTGTCTACTGGTTTGTTTTGGAAAAATTTATTTTCAATGTTTTATCAGCTGAATATTCAACAGCAATTTAAGCAACTGCACAGCCCATTGAAGAGACTACAGTATAAGTTTATACCTCGCAGCATCATTTTAATTTCCGGCAAATATTTAATATGGCACTACTCTGAATATGGTTTATTGAGGGAGGACCCAGTCATCAAATGTTAACGAATGAAACCTTTTTGTAAAGTGCTACCATTGAAATGATCTACAATTAATGATAAAAATGTCTTCAGACTTCAATGCTAAATACCAGAATGCTAGCATGCCAGATATAGACTCCCATGCCCTGATTTCTTGGATATTTAGTTTTCCATTCCATCCTAAATCTGGACACTTGGTAACACATGAGTAAGTATGTGTGTGTCTGTGTGTGTGTCTGTGTGTGTGTGTGTGTGTGTGTGTGTGTGGCTGTGTGGATAAGGGAGGTGAAAATGTGGAAAAAAATAATATGGATTAGGTGCTGTGGAAACATCATGTTTGTCCACGGCCGAATGAGTTGTTATCCTCTCTCTTTCTCTCTCTGTATGATAATACTTTTGCAAGGGCTCATGACCTAGTTGGTACAAAGCTGCAAAAATTACATCGTTTGCAAATGTGCTTTCATTTCATGATAGTGTATAATTGCATGAATGAAAAGAGATTACCTCTTTAGCCTTCTATAAACAGTAATACTTCAGGAGGGGAGGTAGAGAGGCAGGTTAGGGGGGTAATGATAATTTGCCAAAAAAAAAAAACAAAGTGTGGAAGCGTGTACTCAACCCAGGGTCCAGGTTATTCTGAAGGAGCCAATCTTTGATCAGCCAAGCTGAAATTGCCAAGATAAGTAGGAGCTACAACTCACGACGGGACCCACGCACCCGTCTGTTACTGCTGTTTCCTCTCTGGTTTCTTGAGAGCGGTAAATAGCTACTTCACTCCCCCCTCTCCTACCTCCTTCACACCATTTTCCCTACCTTCACCAAGCACCTTCTCCTCACCAACCCCTCCCTTATCTTCTCCTCATTTTCTTCTGGAGATCTCTGTCACTATAATCCAGCCAGTCTGTGGCTGGTTAACAAGGAAATCCTGTGTCAATTATCATCAGGTACTTCCTGCTGGGAGAGCAATAGCGAATCAAAGTGGTCTGAGAGTTTTTCACACCAGAAAGAAGCAGCAGGCCTAATTAAATGGGCCCTGTGTCCTGCCAGGAACCCATAGCCCTAGCTACAGATAGCTCGCCCCTTGATAACCCCCACCTCTCACCAAGCAATTGTTTTGATTGGGTAAGCCAGGCATTCAGGTTTCCCCACAGGGTTTAAAGGAGGGTGATACTAGACTTTGGGAAAGTGATGGATGAATATTTAGATGTGGAGGAGGCATGTGTGAAAGGGAGATCAGGACAATTTGTCCATGGTGATATGGATGGTGACAGAGAGGAGGGGGAGACATGCTTGACTTGTTCTCCCATTTTTTTGACCATTACATCTGCTCACTTCCTCTTTTCTCTTTGATGGGAGACTGGTTGCATGTGCTTAGTTGTGTTGATCTAAACATCATTGAATCGCCAGTTCTAGGGGTTACTAGCTATTATCCAAGCTTTTTGTTTGATTAAAAAGACACTTCTTAACATGTCGGCTAATTTACTGAAATGGCTAGTTTGCCCAAAATGAAGCTTTTGTCACCATTTACACACCCTCATGTGTTACAAATCTATAATAATTTCTTCCATTTAAAACGAGGAGACATTTTGAAGAACGTCGACACTGCTGTTTTTTCCATTCAACCAAAGTGAATGGTGATCAGTGTCAAATGAACTTTTATTGAAAGGGGAATTATTTGCCCACGGGAATTGATTTTCAGTGTCTTATTATTAATATTTTTATTTATTTTTTACCTTTTATGTGGGTGTATTTTTCTAACCATATAAATCAGTCTTTGTGTCATTCTTTCATGTTAAATAATTTTAATCACTTCATTTAAATTAATCAATCTAAGAGATAAGGTTGTTACCTATGAAATTAAACCAGCATCAAATATAATTTTTGCATGATCATACATTCAACTCAACGTATAAAATCTATTGGATGATACAAACAAAACAGAAGAATTCATTTCAGTGGAAAAAATTTTGTCTCCACATTTTAAAATATGGGGGCATTTTTGTCAATTTCTGTGTAATTTTTTTCCTAAGCCCCAATTTATTTCTGACCCTGATGGTGACCAAGCTTGTCAGTCACTAACATTCTACACAATATCTAATTTTTTGTTCCACAGCAAAAAGAAAGTCAAACTATGCATTTGAAACAAAACGAGGGTGAGTAAATGTTGACAGAATTTTCATTATGGGGTGAACATAGGGAATTCTCTTTTCTAATGTATAGAGCCCACATTTTCTAAATATTAATAATGCATGAGTTACTCTTGAAAGAGTGAAAGACCATTAAACAATATCTATATTTGCTGTGCATATAAATATGCCTCTGTCAGTATAACTCTCCAATATGCAGAAAATAGGAATTCTTAGATATGTTTGAAGCAGCTGTTTGTGAACCTTTGACTCCAGGTTCAAACCACTATTTATCATTCTATCAGTCTGAGTAGTCAGAATGTGGCCCACTGATTTTACTTGTAGAAGCCACTTCACTAAGGACTGTCATTTACAGCAATAGAGTCGGCTGCATAATGTCAGATTATGCCATCACCCTCGTGTCACCACTCGAAAAGCTCTATTTATGACTCTATGAATCTATTTATGAACCCATCTTAAAGTTTAAACTGTTGAAATGAATCATTTAAATGGTGCCAACATCTTGCCCCGATAGAAGCCGAAGCGAGGACTGTATCTCCAATGCAGTTTCATCATTAGATGTGTTGGAGCTGAAATTGAAAACTGTAAAGGAAAGCTTATATCCACATTCTTGCACTGTAGAACTTGTTCAAGGAGTTGCTCTATGTTCTCGAGACACATTTTCCATAAACGGTGTTTCTGAAAGAGCAACTTCTAAAAATTCAGCAACTTTCATGATGTATATAGTGACAGAAAATCTGAAAAAGACCATATATATATAAGTCTAAATTCTGACTGGAGTTTCCCTCAGCATATCCGTAATTCCATATTCTGTCCTTCTCTCATCTCCCTGCAGTCCACCTCATCCGCCTTTTACATTTCCATATGGAGAAGCAGAGACAGGGGGAGTGGGAAAAACCAATTTACCGGCAGAGCGACATCATCTGCCGGGCGTTTATCTCTGACACACCACCCCTCGGTCCACTGTTGACAGTACATGATATTCCATTAATCTGCCTAATGAAAATTTAACCAGTGTTATAAACAAATAATTGGCCATTATCCTCTCAAAGATCCCGAATAAATTACTTGGGCCTTTTTTCCTGCTGCATAACAGGAGGAGGAGGGGGGGGGGGGGGGGGGGGGGGGGGGTGGGGGGAGAGAGAGAGAGAGAGAGACTAACAGAGGGAGACAGAGGGAGACAGAGAGAGAAGAGAAAGACGGCTTTCCTGATTGATGTCGGAATAAACGCGTCGGGTTCCCTCTGCCGCTGTGAGTGGGCTTCGGCTAAGCCTGTGATTGACTTAATGAGAGTCTTTGGGGTGAGTAAATGTTCCAAATTGCTCAGTCATTAGCTTTTACGCTGCTGTCTGAAGATACCCCCGATCTGCTGCGCTGGGTCGGCTCCTCTTGTACCATTCCGCCTGCAATTACATTTTCATTTAGAGCAAACCTCTGAAGTCCGATAGCCAGGCCCCCTTTTCATTATGCTGGACTCCTTATTCTTTCTTTTTTTTATCTAAATGGTGTGAAATGTCTCTTCATTTAGACCAATTAAAGTTGAAAAAGATGGCACTGTAATGAATTATCGTACAAATTATTTACTTAATGCTACAATCTTACTCCCTCTCTTGCTTTTGCATTCTCTCATCTCATTCTCCACTTCCCATCAGGGATGCAGGGCATGGATGGAGAGAGAGAGAGAGAGAGAGAGAGAGAGAGAGAGAGAGAGAGAGAGAGAGAGAGAGAAGACAGTGATAAGAGAAGAGTGCATCTGGACTACTGAGAACACATTAACATCTCTGCCTTTTAATAAATACTCTTCTCAGCCTATATAGGGGAGACTGTATTTTATGACCATGTGGAAACCAAAGTAAATGAATATTACTCGACTATTAAAGAGGTGATGAGTATGAGGCATCCAATGAGCTGGGGAATATGAGGACATTAAAACTCATTTCAGGAATTTGATTTCAGTGCTCAACTAACCTCCTTTAATTAAGAAGAAGCTTATGCTTTTAAATTAACTCCACTTGATTGATGGGGACAGACATTTGCTGTCAGTGGCGCTGCAAGCAGATTTTCTTATATCTTTGAAGGCTGTCAGGTTATACACAAACACTGTGACAGTTCAAGACTTTTACAGTCTACATTACATCCTACGGGAGTCATTCACTCTATCTGGCCTAATCATTTAACCCCTATAGTTTTACACTCTTTTGTAACAACATTAAGGATCAGCCATTTTTTTTGTAAATATACAACAAATAGCAACCTGGTCTCGAAGAATCATGTTACTATACTTACATTTTAGTAAAATTATTTTTATGTAGCTACTTGCAGCAGATCCTGTTGAAATGAACAATAGAGGCGCTACAACAACAACGACTTTTATTTCCTTTTACAAAAATCACAAGTAAAACGACTTTATCAGTTCGTAAACACTTACTTTTCTCTCTGTTCCTCACACAATGCTATCTTATGACATCTAAAAAATGTCATAACTGTAAATACATTCATAATTAAATTTGATTGTTTGCATTACACAACAAACTGCATTTACACGCTTGTTTAAAAGTGATCCAATTGTGCGCTAGCTCAACTGATAGTGTGTTGCAATTGCGTCACAAAGGAATGGGGTACAAGTCCTGAAGATCTTGCTAGTCAACTTGTGAGCCGAAAGTGGCATAAAATCACCAAAAATATATGTGGTTGATTTAGCAATTCTGTTTTCATGTCACATTTGCTTTTAATGACACTATCGGTTAGGTTTAAGGTTTAGGGTAAGGAGGGAGGTGGTTTTGTTTATTTAAAACAGAGCATTAACCTTAAAAACCTCATGACATGCAATGGTTGCTCCTGCTTTGGGTTTATTTAGAACTATTTTTGTTAGTGACACAACAATCTATGAAACATTTGTCCATATTGTGTCTAAAATCTACATGAGAGTTCATGTAAAAGCAATATCAAATTCACAATCGTGCTGTGGCTTTGAATATCAGCACAGCCTGTGGCCGAAAAACACAGACATGCTGATTTTCAGGACAATTACACTCTTGTTCATATGTTCTTGCTTAATCTATAATTCTCTGTTCATCATTATTAATAAACTCCAACATACAGCAATTATAGTGACCCCAGAACTATTGCTCTTTTATATTCTTATATTCTTCAGAATCAATGAATCTAGTAGGTGTTGGCAGTCAGATCCAGTTTGATTCAAAGCTTGTTAACACTGGGCACCACTGATTGAGCTGAAGTGGCTTGTCACCATGGAGACAGCAGCTTCTGTGGCATGCCAAGCCTCTGAATACTGGGAGGTTTAGGGCGGGCGCCACCAACATTTCCCTGTAAACCCCTAAATACTCCCATTCTAAGGCTTAGAACTTTATTCCAAGTAAACCGCCTGCCTAATTTTTTTTTACACTCTGGCATACATAATTTGTCATTGGGATTCATTGCGCTATCAAACTTTTTAAAAATCATAATAAACTTGGGCAAGTGGCACATCACAAATTTTACGAGAGATGTCAAGCTGTTATTAGCCCTTCTGGGCAATAACGTTAAGTGCTGGGTGATTTGCAGTAATCGCTATGAAATCAACCACAGTGCTAAAGTGCCACTTCCGTCACAGCTTCTGCACTGCCTCTGTTCAACATCAGCCCATAGTCATTCTGACAGCTAATAGTACAAATGCCAGATCACTTGTGCAGGAAACGCCCAACAGGGGGAAAGTTTCTCCATTGGTAAAAGCAGGTCACTTATGGGTCTCTTTGCAGTTGAATGAAGCACATTTTGAAGTATAAGGGATTGATTTTAAAGGAATGTTCCACATTCAATGCAAGTAAAGATTAATCAACAGCATTTGTGGCATAATGTTGATTACCACAAAAATTTATTTTGACTTGTTTTCTTAACAAAACAAAAAACAATCTGGTTACAGTGATGCACTTACAATGGAAGTGAATTGGGGCCAATCCGTAAACATTAAAATACTCACTGTTTCAATAGTATAGCCACAAGAGATAAACAATATGCATTTAGCATGATTTTAGTGTGATATATTCGCTTGATAAAGTTTTCTGTGTAAAGTTATGTAAAATTTGCATCTTCTTTGCCGTGATGATGTAAAACCTATAATCCCAATAAACAATGATTAAAAAAATGACAGCTCAAATAATATATGCATTTTAATTTGAGTGCTTATGTAAAATTACAAGCTTCACATTTCTGACTTTAAACCCTCCAGAAATTGGCCCCATTCATTTCAATGTGAAGTGCCTCACTGTTACCTCAATTTTTGCTTTTTTAAAGAAAAGGACGGACGAGTCAAAATGATCTTATGTGGTAATCAACTTTATGCTACAAATGCTGTCGATTGAGCTTAACTTGTTTTGAACCCAAAATATTCTTTTAAGGATGGTGATGAATGAAAATGGCCAAAAAAGTTAATTGTGTTTAAGATTACATTGAGGAATGTAAATGTCACGAATGACTCTCTCTTTTTTTTTTACTTAGTAGTTCACCCAAAAATAAAAATTATTTCTTCATTTCCTCACCCTTGTTTTCTTAACATTTGTGACTAATTCTTCTGCTGAGCACATAAAGCACATACATTTTGAAGAATGCTTACAGCCTTTTTCCATACAATAAAGTGAATGGTGACTGAGGATGTCAGTCATGAGATGTTTGAAACAACTGTAAATAATGAAAGGATTTTCAGTCTGATCTCATGAAAATTATGTTACTGAGGTAAAATGTTTTGCAAAATATTAATATGTGGTTCAATACACATATTGAGGCAGTTCCATAGTGAAATGTCCACTGTGTAGTGCTAAAAGCCAGTTCATGTTATCCACAAACAGATTAGTTTTTTTAAGTTTAATGCTCTATCAAGTTTTAAATCAACAAAACCAACCTCACTACCCTAAACCTAAAACCAAAACATGATCGATAGTGTCAAAAGAAAATGTAAGATTTAAGACACAATTGCAGAGCAACCATATTATTTTGTGGTGTGTCTGACACTTTCACCACACGTGTTCAAATCACGTGCTCTTCAGGACTCTTACCCTGGTCCTTTATTTTGCAAGTGCAAATATCAGTTGAGAGACCATGCAATTTAATCACATTCGAAAAATATTGTAAATGTAGTTGGTTATGTTATGAAAATGGTCAAATAGACAGTATCTCATAATAAGTTATGCACCAAAGTAGAAGTGTTTTTATGTCATAAGATAAAATTTTGTGAGGAACAGTGCAAAAAGTCAGTGTTTATGAACTGATAATCTGTTCTTTAAAAGGCAACAGTTTATTCAGCATTGAAACAAAATGTGAATGTAAGTTTGTGGTGTAATTAACAACAATATGTAATATGGCAAAGAGTTATGAACAAACAGATTTCAATTGGTTTGGTTAAATTGTTGTTGATATGGTATATGGAGTTATGTTGTTGTTGTCTAAAATAGGATTCTGCGAATTTGCTGTAATCAGGGCTAAGTCCCACTTAAACATTGTGTAATTAAATTGTTGACATGCATAATTGCTCACCAATTAGAAGCCTGATGCACTTGACTCTGCTTTCAGGGTCACTCGGTAAGGAGGCTAACATCCAGTCAACCAGACGTTTACACACTACTGCAATGAGTTGCCTGCAAGGGGTCTCAGTAGCAATGCACATAAAGCAAGGCTGCATGCTCTCTGCAGCAGATGTATGCTAATTGTTAGCTGAGTGTGGACATCTGATCCAAAAGCAAACATCAGCCACACTGATGAACAAACACAATGCTAGATGTCTAATGAGCATGCTAAGATTGCCTTTGTCACCTTTGTCATTCACATTAAGGAGTGGTTAGGCTTTATTAGTGACTGTGTGCTTAGATTTGAAATATTTCATAGTGAAGGTTTGGTTAATAACCCACACATCAAGATGGATGTAAGACTTGCAGTTCTTTGCTTTAAAGACCATTTAATATATATATATATATATATATATATATATATATATATATATATATATATATATATATATATATATATATTAGTTATTTCTACCCTTACAATTTGTTTTGTTGGTGTACTAGTGTATTCAGGTTGATTCATTGAAGTTAAATAAAATTTTTGAGTTGAATAAAAGTTAATTTAGATGTTATCACACAAAGCCCATTTTTTTAGTGTTTAGATTTCTTCCTGTGTATTTTTCAGAGTACATATCGTGATTTATGTCAAAGTAAGTTTGGTGTATTTCTTACATGTAATAAAGTTACATAATTGTGGTTGGCAGATCACATCAGAATTAAAAGCTTTTGTAAACCTGTGTGATCAAATTACTCCCCTCCAATCCTGGAACAATGATTTTGTTTTTCCCTGCTCTAATGAGCAAGCTCACCTCCAAAATCAATTTAAAAGTCTGCCATAGCCTTTGAATGAAGACAAGTATAACCATTAATTAAAAGTGGAACAGGTTCTTATTTTAGTGGAAAGTGGAAAAATTGTGAGCCTTTGTTGAGGAAAGCCCAGGAGCCAGGCTTTCATTAGCCTACATGCATGGCAGAAGCAATTCATCAACCATAATTTTCTCTCAATGGGGAAAAAAGAAGGGGATGAACCTCAGTACGCTATTTATGGTGTTTTACGGAAGTGGGAAAACAGTAATGTGATTAACAGTTATCTACAACATGTTTGAAATGGCCCCTCCTGCAAGTGTTTGGGTCTAGATTAAAAAATAGACTGCACCAAAAAGAGAGGGAGAAAGATAGGGCTGATATAAAAAAACAAATCTGCTTTACTGTGCAGCAGCGAAGCACATTGAAAGAGATTTTCTTTCTCCATTTTTTTTGCAGAATTCTCTGTCACATTAGTAGAGGATTTTTTTTTGCCCCCACCCACCCTCCCCTCTCTAAATATCTGTATTTAAATATGTCTGTCCCTCGATGAAGGCGCAATGAGTGGAGTATCTGCCTTTGTCCCGTGCAAGAGTATCTCCACGACATATGAACTGCTTTTAGGATTAGCCGAGTGCAGATTTATTTAATGCAACCTCGTGGAGCATTGTTGGAAATCTATTTTGGGAAATGCAGGGCTTGCCAAACTCTAAGCCTGGTAATATATGCCTGCTACAGTTTAAGAGAGTAGGTTCAGGGACCCACTTTATGCTGGGATCATGTGGTTCATGCATACACATTCAATATAAAAATATCGCCGGAGGCTGAAAGGACACATGAGAAACTCCCCTTCATACCCATTAACAAACTCTCTGGTCTCTCTCCAGTCACTTGTTTGTCTGGCTTGTTTAAATATTTGATATATGAAAATGTTTGCGATATGCACTTGATGTGATACTGTGCATGCATATGCATAGAGTGTTTAAGAAGCATAGCTATATGACTAACAAAAGCAAAGATGTAAGGGAAAACAGAATTCATTAGCTTAATGAACGAGTATCCCCCATGACCACAAAATAATAATAAAAAAATTTGATATTTGGGCCAAAATATATGGTACATACAGTATAAGTATCTGAAAAAATTCAAAAGAGGACAAATCTCAACACAACATGATTTCATAAGTATTCTTATGTAAGGTGTGGCGCTACGTTAGGTTATGTTTGCATAGACAATGACACATACAATACTGACATATTTACAGCATCTAAAACATAAATAATTTTACATATGAACATACAAATGTTTATGAATCCTTGAATCTTTCAATATTAAACACGTCTAATAAATCTGTTGATTTTACTGTATTTATAATCAAAAGATTAAAGTGATAGTCCGCCAAAAATTTGAATTCTCTCATCATTTACTCACCCACATGCCATCCCAGATGTGGATGACTTTGACTCTTCTGCTGAACACAAACAAAGATTTTAGAAGAATATCTCAACTCTGTTGGTCCATACAATGCAAGTGAATGGAAGCCAGACATTTGAAAGTCTGTTTCTCACCCACACCATCATATTTCTTCTGAATACATGGATTTGCAGCTTAAAAATTCTTGCTCTCATTCACTTGCATTGCATGAACCTACAATGCTAAAACATTCTTCTAATAATCTTTGTTTGTTTTCTGGAGAAGAAGGCATTTGGGATGGAATGAGTGTGAGTAAATGAGACTTTTAATTTTTTGGGTGAACTATACCTTCAATTAAATATTCAAAGTCATCACATATATTAAACACAGTTGATGCATTAACTAATTTGCCATTATAAAGGTTTCATTCTGTTCTGTGTGATATCTACTTTTTTCATAGGACAATGCCACTTTTACAAAGTCTAAACTTTAAAATGTTCAAATGAATAAAAATTCTTTAGTAGTTTAATCATAACTTTATCATCTATTTAAATTTTTATTTTTTTTGCCATGCATGGATTTTCAGAATATGCTACCTAAAAACATGACTATAAAATACACCACAAAGGCATCATAAAGGTAATCCCTTCTGTTTATTATAATCCAGGTTTCAGAAGCCTTTATGTGAGTAACAGACCAAAATGTCAGTCTTTATTCAGCAGTCAGTGTCCCCTTTCGCTGTAAAGGCCATAACAGTCAAATCCTGCACCATTTAAACATTTAAAAATTGCTGCCCATATAGTAACTAAAATTACAGTGAATAAAAGTATTCATTGTACATTTATACTGTTGAAAAGTGGATAGGTTTAGGGATAGGGTAGGGTTAAAGGATATACATTTCATAACTAGTTTAAAATTTCTAAAGCTGTAAATACACAAAGCGTTTATGTTTTACATGCTGTCAATATGTCCATAATGTATGTTTGAGCATCTATCCAAACATATAAAAATGTATGTTTAAATGTTACTTATGAATACCTAAAAATAATTAGGAGATCAGGCTACAGAATCATACTCTTACATATAAGGGCAAATGTTGTACTTCACAACACATAAGTTTTATATGGTCAAAGATGATCTAATTCTTCAGTGAATAACCAAAATATCCTGTATCCACTTTTTAGGAAAGGAAAAACAACAACACCCTAACACAACAACAGCAGGGGCCAACAAAAAACTTAAAGAAAAAAAGCAAAACTATTCCCCCAACTACATTTCCCATGAAGCCCCGGGATAAGGCTTTGGGCCCATTCTCCACACAGTGTAATATGGGCATGGTGACAGATGAGCAGACAATAGAGGGGAGCCAGGGGGAGCACAGGCAAGGGGAAGAGAGCGTCAGACAAAGGGGGAGGACATGGGCTTTGCATGGAAGACACGCTAAACCCGACGGCTTTATCAGAAGTGTGAAAGACAGGGGCCAGACTTCAAACATGATTTTCCTCAGCGTGACAAAAGCACTCTTCAAACATAGCCTACCTCTCTCACTGAAAGGCTATAGCCTATGTAGAGAGCTGCACAGCTACCAGTAAAAGGGATTGTTTATTCTATAAATAAGATGTTGCAATTGACATTGAGGAAAGCAGGGTAAACAAATAAATAAATAGTCTGTATTTGCTGTGTACTATCATAAAATGTATGTCCTACTCTATGTTAATAATGCCACAATTGTACTGTGAAATCACATACCACATTTGTAACTGTTGGCCATATAAAAGAATCATAAATGTTGCATATTAACTTATTATTTTTTTCAGCACTTTTTTTCCACTAACATATGTTTCTGTCTATTTCAAAGATTTTTGATAGGATGCATAGTTCTCAGACTGTTGGAAAAAACAATTTGCCCAAATATTTTGTCTATGCTACTCATTATTGTACTAAATTAAAGGTATTCAACAAGCAATTTCCACGATCATCTGTCCCTCATCCTTAAAAAACAAGTTCTCTAAGCATCCCTCATTATATTAGCTTTAATTCTGCAGACTTCAAGGGGAGCTCTAGGCTTGTCAAAATATCTACTCTTTGGCTAGGAAGCACACAAAGTTCAATCAATTAGTCTGTGATTATTATTACTACTGTTGTTATTGCTAGCCAGACTGTTATGGTAACCCCAGACACAGTCCATAATACTAATCCTCACCCTCTCCGTAACCCTAACCTTTACACTTTTAATCAAAATCATATTTTGAAGAGATGAGCAATATATTGACATGCTATTTGTTCACTGAGAGGATCATGGGCAGTTTTCTGGGAATGGAGTAGTTTTTACACTGGTAAAGCATTTTGCATTGCTCTTTTTTTGTTTTCTCAGAATTGTTTCTACTTTTGTATAATTTTCCTAACAATTTCTTTTTTGGTATGCATGCTACTGTGTCGGAGCGCAGTCATTGGACCATTAGGGTTGGATCAAATTAGAAGAACAAAGACAGCGGTTGTAGATGGGCTGTTTTGAGTGTGCGGCTCTGTTTTATTGGAATCAGTCATGTACACAGCATTCTATAAAAGGCTGTTTAGCGCATTGTCTAGCCTGAAAAATAGTGGAATGAAGTCCAATAATAGTATTCAAGAGAACATAGAGTGGCAGTGAATTGTTGTATGGTTCTGATTTAAAGGGACAGTTCACCCAAAAAAGTTAAATTCTGTCATAATTTATTTCGGTCACCATTCACTTTCATTGTATGAAAAAGAGATGCAATGAAAGTCAATGGTGGCTTAGGCAAACATTATGCCAAACATCTCTTTTTGTTTTGCACAGAAGAAAAGAGTCATTTAGAACAAAATGAGGGTGGGCAAATGATGACAGAATTTTTTATGATCTATCCCTTGAATTTAGTACCCATTTTTAGTGCAAAATAAAGTTTGGGAAAAATAATATGTGATGTGATGTTAAACAGACTGGACTCGTGATAAAGACAAAAACAAGAAGGACTGTGGTGCGCAAACACAGCAGAGAAGACAAAGATATTTCCTATGCAAAGCTTGCACATAATGCAATGTGTGAAAAGCAACCAAGGTTGTCCAAGTCACATGTGGAGTGGTGGCCTGGGGGGGGGGGTTAATTGCTATGTGCTGAATCGAGGTCGGCTGGCCTGCATCTTGTGCCGATTGGAACTCCTCGCTTTGATTCTGTTGATCCAGGATCTCAGAGTATTCCGGGTGACACAAAGCAGAGCTAGGCTTTGGAGTAATCTCATTACAAAACTTACCAACAGATGAAAAAAGAGGAGAGAGAAAGGGAAAAGCCACACAACCCTACCATGCCAAAGTGGTGGCTCACAGAGGCAGGTGTAATGTTACCAAATTAGCCTCTAAACGGAGATTATTGCATATGTCCCAGCTAGGCAGAGCTTGGAGCCCCCGGGGGTGGCCCGAATTAGAGGCGCTGAGGACTCCCTGAAGGCCTTGGGCCAGAGAAGACACACTGGCTATTGGATGAATGGGAGGATGTGGAGAGTGTGACAACAGTGATTGTATGGCCTTGTGCTCATTTCTCTTGTGACAGACTGACTGACAGACAGACAGACAGACAGACAGACAGACTGACTGTTATGAATGAAGGACTGATTGATCAAGCTATCTATTGATTGACTGATTGATTGATTTTTCCTCACCCTTATGTTGTTCCAAACCCATATGACTTTCTTTATTCAATGGAACACAAAAAGGAGATGTTTGCCAGATTGTTAGCCTTAGTAACCATTTACTGTCATTGCAACTTTTTCAGTGAATGGTGACCAGTGTTAGGTATAATAAGTAATCCACTACAAATTACTTCCATCCATCCATCCATCGACAACCGCTTATCCTGTGACAAATTACTTCTATAAAACTTAATTAGATTAATTTACTGATTACAAATCTATACACATTACATTACTAACACATGATTATTTTACATTTCATTTACTTTCTATATTACTTTTCCTAGAAAATTTTTGTTTTCCACTCAAATTTAAAATACATGTATTTCCACCTCATTCATTGTCGCTCACCCTTCAGTTGTCACAGAAACGCTAACAGACGTTAATTTAGAAAAAGTAATGTGCTTACAAGTATTACTTTAATTGAAAGTAAGTAACTGTAATCTGATTACAAGACTTTAAAATGTAATGTGTTACATTACTTTTAAATAAAAACAAATTATTTTGTAATCGGATACACCCAACACTAATCATTCTTCCACTATCTGTGTTCCATGAAAGAAAGAAATATGGGTTTGGAACAACATGAGGTTCAGTAAACAATGACAATTTTCATTTTTTGATTCATAATTCCTAAACAAATTTAAGGCAAAAATAAAATTTTTGTAAACAAACAATTCAACAATTTTAGCCTGTTAAAATTTATTTTTGACGTAAAAGTTTATAGATGTTTTCTACAAAAGTTGATTGGATGAGCAGTGTTCCAAGAATGCTGATAACAGAACTGGGAGGATTCACTATTCGTATCACGGCAATGTACTGTGTTGATTGTTTTAGAGGTGGGGATTTTAATTAATTGTTAATTTTGATTTCTTTCTGTAATTCGTTCAGTGACCATTTCTGGAGATTACATATTCCCGCCAGTAGGTGGTGACAAATGAGAGTCTTTTATGTCATGAGTTAATCATTCCATCATTGACATAATTGATTATTTAAAAAACACAGGGCTCATCACCATCTCAATGGAAGTGAAAGAGCATGTTTTGTTCACTTAAAAAAATTCAAAAACATTGATTCGCTGATGAACGGGACTCCACTAGTTCAAAACCAGAGTGTGATAACAGAGCAGAGAGTGAGTTGTGCTTGATGCTTTGGAATCTCATTGGCGGAGAAGGATTGCACAAAATAACTTGCCAATTTTTGGTCTGAAATTTCATTTAATTAATATTATTTACTTGTTTATTGAACTATTGTACAAAAGCAATATCACACACGCAATCGTGCTGCTGCTCCATATTTCAGCATGGCTGTGACTACCTATGGCACTCGTGCCTATGGTGGAATTACACACAATGGCACTTGTGAGATGTTAATTAGATAAAAATTAATAACATAATAACAATCTTGTACACAGACTTGACATTTATCTTAGTGGTCTATTGAGTTCACAAAAATAATCACATGTATTCTTGTAGACACTGGCTTACATGTGCCTGACGCACACTAATTTGATGATGATTTGGATTGTACCTGAGTTTTAAGACACTGCAAGTTTTCAATAATTCACTATAGTACATTTGAAAGATTAAGCTCTGCTGATTTGTTTCCAGGCTTTCCCTGTGGGCTGAAACTGCACCGCCCTGCAAATCAACAAGCATTGTTACTCATACTGTTGGGCTAACTGCTGCTCAAAGATGACACTGCTGGAGGTAGATTCCCTGCTATTGGCAAATGATTCTGTCAGCTAACACTTAAAACTGCTGGCTATGTTCTGCTCATAAAAAAATGGTGCTTAGAAGATGTGATGTAGTGTGCATGATCTAGGGAGCCCGAACCCAAGTCGTCTAATCTCTGGATGGATTAGTATGGCAGATTGTTGCCATATGTGTCACGGCGCTCTGCCTCCACCATGACAATGATCTACTGCGGTGTACAGAGTTTTCGTCTCTTAGAGCAACTTAAGTGCTATTACTGGAGTTTAAAACCCTACTAAAGGGGCTTCCACAAATAAAAAAGGGAAGAAAATGACTACTGAGCTGTCTGGAAAGTGCAGCTCCCAATCATGCAATGGGGCACTGGATTTATGATATTCATACAAACAGATAAACCAGAGACTACATGTAAGAGCTCCAGGTCTAATTTAACATTAAAGAAGGTGAGGAGCGACGAAGGATTAGCGCAGATGCATTTCTATACGTAGCTCTCCCCTTTTTTCCTCTCAGATGCAGACTGAGGCTTCAGCTCATTGTTACATAAAGTTGTCTAACAAATGACGCGTGCTTCTTTGAACTAGTTGACCACACCAGGCTGGAGGAACCTCTTGGAGAGAGACCTCAACATGTGGCAGCAATAAGATGGCCCCCTCCCTGCCGAGACATGTGGGAGACAGAGCATTCCTGCCAAGCTCATTAAAGCTGAAAACACTCATCCCACAAACACTGTAGCAATCTCATGCACGGGGTGACAAGACATATGTCTTTATTTTCCCACTGAGGTTATGATAGTTGTGATTTGAGGGTCAGCTAAGGAATCTTGGCTGTGTGGAGAAAGTTGTCAGGTTGCCTGTGATACATATTATATGTATTTCTTACTACTTTTGGGGGTTAACGTACTTAATAGGATGTTCTTAAAATCTGTGTGGTTATGTTAGCTATTATTGAAGGAATAAAACAAAGCTAAGGGTGTTTCTCAATGCTAAGAAAGCAGAGTACATCTAGGTTACTGTTGTAACCTCCGTTCCCTGATGGAGAGAACGAGACATTGTGTCGAAGAAGAGACACTAGGGGTCTTACTTGAGAGCCCTATGCATCTCTGAACTTTGAGAAAAGGCCAATGAGAAATTGGCAGATAGAATTTGCATGTCCCGCTCCCGGACATACGGGCATACATTGTGTCGAAAAAGTGACACTAGGGGTCCAATTTTAATCACGCCATGCACTGAACCGTGTACGTGCACTGCTGACACATTTGCAGGCAGGTAGTTTGCGTGCCAAAACGTCAGGTTGTGCCAGACTGCACGTACCCTTCCCAATGCCCCAAAAAATCGTTGGTTCCTTACACCCCGATATGGGGGGGAACAAGGTGACGTGCCAAGCATGGGAGCAAGCCGCGCCAGCCGTGCCTTTTCTCTCTCTATGTTTCTTGCATAGAATTAAAGCGGCTGGGGCCATCTTAACGTAATCACACACATCAGGGAAAGCGTTCTTTCCCAGTTCCTATTCTTTCAGGGGGGAAAGACCCTGCGGAGACCACACCTGCCCAGACTGGGGGAGGTAAAGAGTGGTGAAATACATCACATGGGCTTTTAGGTCACATGTGGAGAATGGCGCGGTGGTAGATCCTACCTCATTGGTAGGGAGGAGTTGCTACAAACACGGCGACCGGGGTCAGTGAGGACTGCCCAAGGGAGACGCAGGTCCGCTCACAAGGGGACCGTACCGCGGAAAATACACACATGGGGGCCCGACCTGTGGAGCACCTATTCCAGTACAGAGTAAATTGAGTACCCGCATTGGGTTTGGTCTGCAAATTCCTCTGCTGAATTCGCAGACCGGAGGGCTAGGGAGGAGTCATCCAGGGAGCCAAGTTAGTGGGATCTCCTGGGATAAGAGCACAGGGCGCTAGGTGCAAGCGGTACACCTGGTTAGTTGTTACCGCGTTACCACGTTCTACCGCCTCGGACCTGAGAAAACACGGGATGAAACCGACTCAACCCTGAGATTGTAAAATCTCGTAAAGGTATTGGGTGTTGCCCAACCTGCTGCTCTGCATATGTCTGCTAGGGAGGTGCCTTTGGCCAGTGCCCACAAGGTATTGGGTGTGATAGGCCAATGCTATGGCGTAAACTACCCAGTGGGAAATCCTCTGTTTGGAGACAGCGTTCCCTTTCTGCTGTCCACCAAAGCAGACAAAGAGCTGCTCAGACATCTAAAGCTCTGTGTGCGGTCCAAATAGATACACAAAGCACGCACCGGACACAGCAGGTTGCAGGTTCACAACCTGGTCTCGTAGGAACCTTGGGCACGTAGCCTGGTCGTGGTCTTAGGATCACATGAGTGTCTGCCGTACCGAATTCCAGGCAGGTGTCACTGACAGAGAACGCTTGCAGGTCCCCAAACCTCTTGATAGAGGCAAGCGTGATCAGGAGGGCCGTCTTCAGGAGGCCCGAGAGGACCACTGAGAGATCCCAGGAGGGTAACAGGCTTGGCCGGGAGGGATTCAATCTCCTGGCGCCTCTTAGGAACCTGATAACTAAGTCGTGCTTACCCAAAGATTTGCCATCTACTGCGTCGTGGTGGGCCACGATAGCGGCTACATACACCTTTAAGGTGGAGAGGAACAGCCTCCCCTCCAACCTCTCCTGCAGGAATGAGAGCACTGACCCGACTGCGCACCTCTGTTGGTCTTCAGCCTGGGAAGAACACCAAATCGCAAACAAGTGCCACTTCAGGGCGTAAAGTTGCCTGGTAGAAGGAGCTCTGGCTTGGTTGATCATGTCTACGACAGCAGGTGGTTGGCCAGCTAGATCTTCCGTATCCCGTCCAGGGGCCAGACGTGGAGGTTCCAGAGGTCTGGGCGCGGATGCCAGAGAGTGCTCCGTCCCTGATAAAGAAGGTCCTTCCTCAGGGGAATTCTCCAGGGAGGGGCTGTTGCGAGGAGCACGAGATCCGAGAACCAAGTCCGAGAGGGCCTATAAGCGGCCACCAGAGTGACTTGTTCCTCGTCCTCCCTGACCTTGCATAGCACCTGTGCAAGAAGGCTCACTATGGGAAATGCGTACTTGCGCAGCCCCGTGGGCCAGCTGTGTGCCAGCGCGTCTGTCCTGAGGGGAGCCTCCTTTTGGGCATACCAGAAAGGGCAGTGGGAGGTCTTTCGGGAGGCGAATAGGTCTACCTGTGCCTTGCCGAACCGTTCCCAAATCAGCTGGACCGACCGGGGGTGAAGCCTCCACTCTCCGCTGGGTGAATGCTGTCATGATAGCGCGTCCGCTACCACGTTGAGGTTGCCCGGGATGTGAGTGGCACGCAGCGACTTGAGTCCAAAGGAGGAGACGACGGGCGAGTTATGACATGAGACGGGAGCGTACGTTGCCTTGGCGATTTATGTACAGTACCGTGGTGGTGCTGTCCTACCTCATTGGGAGGGAGGAGTTGTTACAAACAGTTGCTTGGCCAAACTAGTGGGAGAAACCACCACATGGCAAGAATTACAGCCAACAACCATGATGTGCCACCACAGCGGGGGCCCTTTCCAATGGCCCCAGATGCCCCAGGAGCTTTTGGAAATGTTTTAGGGGGACTCACGTGCCTGGCCTGAACGAGGTGAGGCATTTCAGCACTGACTGCATGCTCGTTGGTGAGGCGTGCTGACATTGAGACCGAGTCTAACTCCATGCTGAGAAAAGAGATGCTCTGAACCGGGGCGAGCTTGCTCTTTTTCCAGTTGACCTGAAGCCCTAAACGGCTGAGGTGCGTAAACACCTGGTCCCTGTGGGCACATAGTAAATCACGGGAGTGGGCCAGGATGAGCCAGTTGTCGAGGTAGTTGAGTATGCGAATGCCTGGTTCCCGAGCGTGGCAAGGGCTGCCTCTGCGACCTTTGTAAAGACGCTAGGGGACAGGGACATGCCGAAGGGGAGGACTTTGTACTGATACGCCTGGCCATAGTATGTATCTTTCAGGTCTACCGCTGCAAACCAATCTAGATGCCGTCAGTATCTGACTGGGCGTGCTGACCCGAAGGTGGCAGTCCAATCAAGTCTTCCACGTCAGACACCAGAACACTCTCCGATGCAGCGGCTAGCTCATCATCCAGCTCATGGGGCTCAAGAGGATAGGCAGACTGGCCGTGAGGCAAGCCCGAGCACGGGCGGAAGTCAATGAGCGTGTTGGGGCGCGGGTGGTTCGTGGGGAGGTACCCGGCGAAACCGAGCCCGCTGCCATCCCCAAATCGCCTCCATTGCCAGCCGGGTCGACCTCAATCCCGTGGGAAGAAGGAGCGACGTGGGGGGTGGCTGGAGTGGCATTCCTTTTTAGGAAGGAAAGCCGTGACCGCAACGTTGCCATGGTAAGTTTCTCGCAGTGAGAACACGAACCATCCACAAATGTTGCCTTGGTGTGATCGTGGCCCAGACACAAGGCAGTGCCTGTGACCGTCAGGAGTGGAGAGAACTCAACCGCATCCAGGAACTACACAGGGGCAGAAAGGCATCTTTATAAAGACGTGTCCTGAAAAGGACGTTCAACGTCACTGTGTATTACTCTTTTAGAGAAAAACACTCTTTTAGGGAAAATTTATCTTTTAATAGCGCTGTCGATGTGCCCAGGGGTAAAGCTGCACTCTCCGTGCAGAGAAGGAGAAATCCACTGATATGCACCGTTGATCCAACAGCATACGCTCAGAGATGAGAGGAAATAGACTGTGACTCGCAGCTCACTGCTCAAACAACCGGTCGGCTTCAGAGATGCATAAGGCTCTCAAGAGAGACCCCTAGTGTCGCTTCTTCGACACAACGTTGAAGTGAGCGACAGACGGGGAACAGACAGTTTTTTTTGAAGACCAGTCTTGACAAGCTACCTTGAAAAAACAAACTCGGAAGGACAAGAGGATGCAGAATGCATCTACTGCAAGCTTTGTGATGTGCTGTGATCTTCCTGTTACACAATTGCCCTTCCCAGCACATTTGTAGCCAGTTAGAACTACTGGCATATCACACAACAGTGACAGCATTATTATCACCGCACCAGTAAGGTTTTGCAGGATTAGTGACACGTTAAAGAATAAAGTCTGCTAACATTTGTTTACTCCATGTGTTTATCACTTTAGAAAAATTATTCCCCCCAAAAACTAATTTGTTGACAGAGTATGATGACTCTTAAGAGATGTCAGACTTCTGCGAGCTTACAGCAGGAAACTCTTGAGAAAAAACAATAAATGTCCTTCGTCTGCCACCGTATTGCCGCAATGACTTCTCTGACTTCAAATGGGTTTATGCACACAAGTCACCATCCGATGCATCCTCTATATTTGGCCTTATCAAGAACACATCTGGGTAATTTATATGCATTCCCACTGCGTTCTTGAGTATTGGAATAAAATTTTGGCTGTGGATTATGGCGTTGAACATCATGACATATTCTTTTTTTATGTGTGTAACTGATAATGTTAGTAACATTTGTTTGCACCAAAACAGTCATCATTTAGTATTATATGATGGACATGTCTCTGGCTACATGTCTGAATTGCTTGGTTTTGGCATAAGCGTCTCCTTTAAACTTCAAAGTAAATGTCAACTGTTATGACCGGCTAACATCGTGCAGCCCCTTGAATACAGCCATATTTGAAACTCAATCGGAAGAGAATGAACAAGCTCCACAACATTATAAAACTAAATTTCAGAGTTTACGCATAACACATATCCAACACATTGCATCCAAATATATTAAACAGTTCACATACTGTAAGCCCAGCAGCACCATTAACTATCAAACAGTCATGACATATCAAATATCTATGAATGTAACTGTTTACTCAAGGTTTTGTGATCGGGTCCAACAGTGTTTTAAATTCCCCATCCTTCAATAACAATTTCTTTGCAAAGCTTGAATCATATTATGACTGGCATTTATTACAAGCAAACCATGATGATATGAGTTGAAAAAAATGCACATGCATAGCCCAAAGCAGGGTGAATCAAGACGCACACACACACACACACACTTTACAGTATTATCCTACACTGAAACACACAATGCTGGAAATGCATCAAAACTGTCAAAGATGACCATCTAGTGCATGTTTACATACACCAACAATTAATCCAGAGTGCATTTGTGCTTAAAACAACAAGATACAGTAACTGAATGAAACAGGGTCTCCTTTTCAGTGTTGTAACTTGACACTGGGTCTTTTAAAAGCAGCACGAGAGTCATGACAATGGTCAAAAGATGTTTGTCTAGTGCATGTTTATATACAAAAATAATTCAAAATAGTCCAAATAGATCTTCATTGGTGTTCAGGAATAGTTAGTAGGCCACACCAGGCCTGTCCATCCTAGTCTCTCTCTGTTTCTGAACTGAGCCCCAGTGGGCTGGGTCAAGGGTGCACTGACATAAAGTAGGCGTTGATGTTGTTGCCATAGAGGCAGTAATGAATTAATGGGCCCCCTAGTGACGTAGACAAGTCGTAAAATTAGAGAATTAAATGTTTTTGCAGCTTGGTTTCAATAAATGCTTTTACTACATTGGGGATTAAGTTTTGAGTTCTGAAATTTACAGTATGTATTTATAGTAGAATGACCTCTTATATGTCAAAATATCAAGGAAAATATTATTCCTCATGACATGACCCCTTTAAGAACACATTAAGAAACAGCCTACTGTATACGGTGTCCAGTTGATTACTGTTCAGCCTGCTTAGTACAGGACTGAGGTGGAGGAAAATTCATTTTAAATGTCTAAAATGTATAAGGCAGTTAAATTTATACCCTTACGTTATAAATCAAAGATTAAAAGTCATACTGCCCCGTAAAAGTACATTAGTTAATTTAATTATGAGACAAAAGCAACAACGCCCCTCTGTAATGAAAATGGTACTGGCTGTTAAAGTTCTCACCACTTTAACCTCATTTGTTTGTTGTTCATTCATCTGCCTGCCTGCCCTGTCCAGTTATTTTTAACCCATCCCCCCCCAAAAAAGAGGCATTTCTGTGTCTCATCTGACAAGTATACCACTACAAACAGCAGTAATGAATAAATATGGCAATGTCGTAAAAGTTGACAGACATAAGAAGACTCGTATTTGCATTCACTACATCTTGACATGAGATTTAGCATTCTAAGGGCCTCAAATTGTTTTCACTTAAAAGTAATATGGGGAAAAAAATTATAAAAATATAATGGCCACCAGGGAGGCTCTTTTTCTGTATGTAAGGAGACATCTGGCATGATTATGTTTGAGCTCCTCTGCTAGTCTGCTAGAAATGTAAACTGTTGAGGGGACGTGCCAAATGGCTTTGGAGCAAGACTGCCTTTTGGACTTGCGGAAGATTGAAATGAGTTTTCATAGAAGCGTTTGCGGCATTATTGGAAAACGCAGTGAAACAATTGTAATTAGTTTTCATGCTGTCACATTTATCATCATTATCCTAGTTTTTAGACATGCCAAATTTACTCCACCATTTAATGCCACTGCCATATGCACAGAAGCCTCAAAATATGCTGTAGTGTATGTTTTTTTTCTCCCTCTTTCCTTTCTTTTTTTGTAAACACTGAGCATTGTCAGATGTGTGATATGTGGCAATGATGCTCAATGATGCTCGTCGCCATGGCTGCAAGTCGTGTGGGTACCATTCAGAGATGGCCTTGCCTCAACTAATCCACTTGTCAGTGTTGACTGCCAAGCAAGTCATCCCACACACTCAACAATGTGAGTTTATTCAGTGATCTGGGACATAGACTGCATCTGCCTACTGCTAAGGCCAGAACAGCCATTGAAAAACGCCCACGAGCCTAAACTCATAGCCATCCACAGCTCGGTTAAAAAAAGATCATGTAAAACTCTTTAGCTTAAACACTGTAGCTTGATTACCAAATGTTTCTGAGAAGAACTTTATCATTATGCCAACTGAGAACTACTGCTTTTGAATGCAGAAGATACTATGTATTGTCTCTGTTGGTAAGCTCATCAAAAACATTCTTGCAATTGTATACATCCTTTTTGAGTTTACCATATTACACCATATGTATGATTAGACATACGGCATTAAACTTACACTGAAAAAAGGATAACCTTCAAATGTGGTTTATATGTCAGAATTTATATTAACTGGTTTTATTCAAATCTAAAATATTATTTAACTGAATCAATTTATCACAGAATCAACCTCAATGCATTAGGTTACCCAAAAGTATTAGAAAAGTAGTCCATGTGACTCGTACACCATATTCTATGTCTTCCGCATACATATGTTTTGGTGAGAAACCATTCAAAATGTAGGATATTTTTAGGGAAAATCTTGACATCAGGTGTGTGTACATGAATCACGTTATAGTTTAGGGTTGTTTATAAAAGACGGACAAAAATATTCACAAATTTTTCCTTTTGTGATCCAGGTAAGAAAGAAAGCCTTACGGGTTGGAACAACATGAGGGTAAGTAAATTACAACAGAATTTGCAACAGAAACTTTTTTCAGTGCAGTTTACAAATTAAGTTAGCTGGCTACATTATAGATACATAAATGCATATGTACTAATTTTATGAATTTTCATTTACTTGCTTTGACATATAGAGGAACATGTTTTGCATTACACCATGGAAGTTTAGATGGAGGATTTTCATATTGAGAGAGAAAGAGAGGGATCGCCTCAATCCACTGAAGTGTGCCGTCTACACTGATCTCTGAATCCCCCTTTGACTTCAAACAAACTTCCACAATTTACAGAGAGTGATGCATATGATGGAGGTTATAACGGTGGAGTCACAACAATGCTATAACAGCGTGGCATGATAGATTGGGCTTCGGTAATAGTTCTCAGTTGCTGTTTCATAAATCTTAAATGGGCCGCTGACCTCAGTCCCAAACACTTCATAAATCAACATGTTCAACATTGAAGCAATGGAAGGGGGGGGGGGGGGGGGGGGGTGCAGCAGGGAATATGTTTAATCTAAGTTTGCAGCTATTTAAAGCATGCTTCAAGTTCACAAAGGCAAGGTTCACAGATGAACGGGGAGCCACCTGTTGACCAATCATTTAGGAAGTTATAAATTGTGACCGTTGATAAAGCTGAACTGAACTGAGGCAGGCATCTGTTGCTGATTACAATTGCACAAATGAACCACGAGGAGGATACGTTTGATGTCAAGTATTAAATAAAAAAACCTTACGTTTTTCCAGGGCAGCTAACACTTGTGCATAATCTTAAACGTTCTGGCAAACATGCTGTCACCTGGGAGCTAAATTACCTGAAAACAGTTTGTTTGTATGGGACTGGTTTGTGTATGTCAATATGGTTGCTTGGTACCAGGCAAGACTTTAAATGGATGACTGCTTGTGAAGTGCACCCATCTGAGCAAGATAGCCCATTAAACAGAATTATTCAAATACCAAAAGTTTTTGGAATGTCTACTTGAGAGCGGAAACTTTGTTGTTAAAGCAGCATTTCTAATGTGCTGTCTGCAATGGAAAGGGTAAAAAGGCCATAACATTTTTACATTTAACTTTATATACTTAGGATATAAAACTTAAGCTCATAAAAAAGCTCATAAAAGCTCAGTTTTTTATCAAATTCAGACTCCG
This sequence comes from Moxostoma hubbsi, assembly GCA_032164185.1. Taxonomy (NCBI): domain Eukaryota; kingdom Metazoa; phylum Chordata; class Actinopteri; order Cypriniformes; family Catostomidae; genus Moxostoma; species Moxostoma hubbsi. The sequence goes on along the minus strand of JAVLUX010000034.1, from coordinate 24,790,349 downwards.
TGGGTAAAATAGTGCGACCTGGGACACAAAAAAAAGGGATAAATTACAAGATATATTCTTAAGAATGTAATTTTTATTTTAATAAAATCTGTAATAAAATTACAGGCTTGCAGTGAATGATTATTCTAACCTGCTCATGAGAAGTTTTTTTATCCAGTAATACTAAATATTCTTAACTTCTTTCTTGCTAGTTAAAATTATGTTTTTCTTAAGAACCTTTCCTGAATCCGGCCCCTGGAGAATAGAATTCTCAGCATATTTTGGCTTTTAAACCTTAAGTCCTAAGATGACCACATTAAAGCTTGCACTGTGTAAAAAAAGAGTGTAAAAACAATGTAGAACGACCCTGATTATTAAACAGGACTTTAGATCAGTTTATTCAAAGAGCATAATTAGCCAGTGCAAAAAAGTTGTCTATAATGAGTTCAAACTATTTCCTCAGCCTCAAGGCAGTAAATGGACCCTGTATGTAGTTCAGCCCCTCACCAGCAGGGCCACTGCATATATGCATATATTACATTTAAAAAGACATTTTCTATTCTGACCATGCTGCACCAAAAATAAAGTAAATATTGCAAAATTTTTGTTTAACCAGATATTCTCTTTTTTCTTTGTGTAGATACAGTAATTGTGTTTTAAGGTTCATATAAAGTCTTAAGGAAACTTTTATCAAATTACTGCACAAACAGGAATGAGTTTATTTATTCCAGCTGTGCAACTGCCTAGCATCACTACACTTAAAGTCTATGCAATATCCTTTGCACTCACCAGCCCCCATTAATCCTAACGTCTAAGTTATTTCAGTCTGGCAGAATAAGTTCCATCTACAACTACATTAATAATCTCTGTGAGAGAGAAAGAGAGAGAAAGACATGAGAGAGAAAAAGGCCAGCCTGTCATATGCAGCACAGTCTTAATCATTGCAAGAGCTATTGTACAGCACAGAACAGAGAAAGCCATTGGAGAGCTTTTGCTGGATTCTCCATGTCAGATGGACTATTAATATGAAATACAAGCTAGTTGAAGTGACTAAACCTGCTGTGATGCTCAGGGGGCAGAGATACTGAAACATGGCTAATGTTCTGCAGACAATCACAGCACCTAGCTGTCAGTGAGCAAACTACCATACCACAATAACGGCCAACCACAGTGCCTGCTGTGACTTTGTGTGACATTGCTTTTCATGCATGAGAATCATGTAGAGTCGGTTAGCTTGATTGAGTTGATGCACAAAAGTCCTGCACACAATTTTGAAAAACAAGAACTTTGTATCAGAGTTTTTTATGCCTATGAAATATATTGGTAACACACCACAGTGTCAGTGTTACACATATCAGAATCAGCTTTATTGCCAAGTAAGCATACATATACAAGGAATTTGTCTTGGTGACAGAAGCTTTCAGTGCACAAACAATACAACAATACAACTACTAGACAACAAGAGAGTTAATAATAAAATATAAGAATAAAAATAAAAAGTGAATAGAAAATATAAGTATTTGTGTACACACACACACACACACACACACACACACGTACACACGTATGTACAAATACAAATCTGTTATATACAGGTGCAAGGGAATATATTGCATAAGAGGTAGGATATGTAGAATGAATATAAATAGTCTAAGCTGTGTATTGCACATAATTAATTGAGCAATGGGACAGTTTTAACTGTTCATAAGATGGATAGCCTGAGGGAAAAAAACTGTTCCTGTGCCTGACTGTTCTGATGTTCTGTGCTCTGTAGAGCTGTCCAGAAGGCAATTGTTCAAAAAGGTAGTTGGCTGGGTGAGTGGGGTCCAGTGTGATTTTTCCAGCCCTTTTCCTCACTCTGGAAGTGTATAGTTCTTGAAGGGAGGGCAGGGGGCAACATATAATCCTCTCAGCAATCTGAACTGTCCTTTGTAGTCTTCTGATGTCCAATTTTTTAACTGAAGCAACCCAGACAGTTATTGAAGTGCAGAGGAAAGACTCAATGACTGCTGAGTAGAGCTGTATAAGCTAAGCCTGGAGTGAATGTGGGTCTCCCACTTCAGGTCCTGTGTGATGGTAGTGCCCAGGAACTTGAATGACTCCACTGCTGCCATAGTGCTGTTTAGAATGGTGAGTGGGGTAAGTGTTGGGGTGTTCCTTCTAAAGTCCACTTTCTTCTCCACTGTTTTGATGCTCAACTCCAGGTTGTTTTGACTGCATCAGTGAGCCAGCCATTCAACCTCCTTTCTGTATACAGACTTATCATCATCTTGGATGAGGCAAATTACAGTAGTGTCATCTGCAAACTTCAGGAGCTTGACAGAGGGATCCTTGGCAGTGCAGTCATTGGGAGAGCACACATCCCTGGGGGGCACCAGTGCTGACTGAACACGTGCTGGAAGTGAATTTCCCCTTCTTTTAGCCACTCTTTTCCTTATTCAGTGTGTTCCTGACCTAAGATTTTATCCCCACTTCAGCATCCTCTTTGGTCTGACAAAGCTGCCTGGATTTTGTTGTAAACCATGGTTTGTCATTGTTGTATGTTAAATAAGTCCAAATAGGAATGCACACATCCTCACAGAAACTGATGTATGATGTCACATTATCTGTGAGCTCATCCAGATTGGTGTCTGCAGACACAAATACACTCCAATCAGTGCAGTCAAAACAGGCTTGTAGTTCCAGCTCTGCTTCATTGGTCCTTCCCTTTACAGTCTTTACAACAGGTTTGTCTGATTTTAGTTTCTGCCTGTAGATTGGAAGATGAACCAGACAGTGATTGGTGAGTCCCAAAGCTGCTCTAGGGACAGAGCGATATGCATCCTTTATTGTTATTGGCATAGCATTGATTATTTTTATTCTCATAAGTTCATCATTATATCCTTTGTCATTTTACCGCATTTCAGATTTTATTTATTCTATTGTTTCATCTGAGTGTATTTTACCTGTTGCTGCTGGCGCCAAGCTAGAGTCTGTTTTTGTAGCCTGCTAGTTTTTTTTAAAGTTTTTTTTAGCATCGCTTATATAACTCTTTTCAGCCTTAATCTTAAGGGTTTTCCCTTGCATTATTCTATTATCACGATTCAACTGCGTGCATATTCCACCTGCATCCGCTTTGTATTTTTATTGCAATTAAACTGCATGCATTTTTCAGCGTGCACCCATTTTTCTCCTCTTTGTTACACAGATTATTGCATCTATCTCAAAGCACCACTTATCAAGAACAACCAACAACAACAAACAATTGCATTAGGGATTCACATCAATCTCAAACCATCACCGCTCAGGAACAAACAACAACAAACAGTTTGCAGTAAGTTGTGGCATACGCTCATGTTTCTGCATTGCATGTCACATGTCTACAATAGCCAATAGCCAGAGAAGTTAATGAGACACGCATCTGAATGCTAGTGGAGGTCAGTGAGAAAAAGAAGCCAGTAGATACTGTTTAGGATGCGGGCAGTACAGAGAGCAATACACACATTTTGATTCTGGCTGTAGAGCCCCTGAAGCAGGGCATTTGGGTGACGTCTCAGCAGCATACTCGTTCAGCAAAGAGACACCACTCTCCCATTCCTGTTAGGGTTTCCAATCAATTCTCCCCACTCAGTGATGCACCCACTGGGAATCATGTTAAAAGAGCCCTTGTTAATGGCGATTCTATTGTAAGGAACATGGGAATAGAGACTCCAGCCACTATTGTTAATTGCATTTTGGGTGCCAGAGCATCTGACATTAAATAAAATTTACAAGTGATGGCTAATGCTAAAAGTAAATTTTCTAAAATTGTTATCCATGTCGACACTAACGATGTAAGGCTTCGCCAGTAGGAGATCACTAAAGATAATGTTAAAGAGGTGTGAGAATTTGCAAAAACTATGTCAGACACTGTAATATGCTCTGGTCCCCTCCCTGCTCGTCGTGGTGATGAGGTTTATAATAGATTATTGTCACTGAATGGCTGGATGTCTGAGTGGTGTCTGAAGAATGAAATAGGATTTATAGACAATTGGAAGAGTTTTTGGGGTAGACCTGACCTGCTAAAGAGAGATGGACTCCCTCTCTCCAGGTAAGGTGCCGTTTTCCTCTCTAGTAATTTGGCTCATAGTCTTAATAATGATAGTATTTGACTAACTGGGGCCCAGGTCAGGAAGCAGACAAACTGGTTAATCCGAATGTCTGCTAGCTGCCTTGAGACGTCACACAGGTCACATAAACTACAACACATAGGATTACGCGTTGACCTTCCGCACCCTGGCTGCACAAACCGACTGGGTGGAGAGCACACTCAAGCTTTTCTTCCGCAAGGGGCTGAGGGAGGAGCTACAATCTGAATTAGCCTGCCGCGATGAAGGCGCGTCCCTCAACCAGTTCATAACCCTGGCCATTCGCATTGATAATCTCCTCCGTGCCAGACGACCAGTCCGTTGGTCCGGCCCCTCCCTTCCAGCACCTCCACCCAGTGAAACCTGTGAACGCATGCAGATAGGCCGGGCACACTTGACCCAAGAGGAGCGCCAGCACCGCCTCACTAACCACCTCTGCCTCTACTGTGGTCAGGCGGATCACCTGCGAGCTAACTGTCCCGTTCGTCCAGCCCAGTCACGACAGCAAGGGGTGAGTCTGTTTATCTCATTTACATCATCCACCAAGCTCCTTGAAGTGCCTGCTAGGCTCACGCACCAAACCCACAGCGTTGACACACGAGCGCTGTTGGATTCGGGAGCAGCAGGGAACTTCATTGATGAAGTTTTTGCTCAGCAACATTCAATCCCCTTGTCTCTCTGTGATCCTCCCTTAACAGTGGCCGCGTTAGATGGACGTCCGCTGGGCACCGGCCGAGTCCACCACACCACCATTGATATCACCCTGCAGGTAGGGCCGCTGCACACCGAGCGCACCCGATTCTACGTCATTCACTCCCCTCACAACCCGCTCATCCTCGGTCTTCCCTGGTTACACACCCACAACCCACAAATTTCCTGGCGGGACGATAAAATCACACATTGGAGTCCAGACTGCTCTTCCCGATGCTTGGGCCTGAAAGATCCGATCACCCTAGCAACCACAAGCGTCCAGGAGGGGGCTGACAACCTCAGTGGAATCCCATCCGAATACTCCGACATCCGGGAAGCGTTCAGCAGATCCAAGGCACAACAGCTGCCTCCTCACCGCCCTAACGACTGCGCCATTGAACTTTTGCCCGGCGCCACACCTCCCAAGGGCAGGATTTTTCCCCTATCCCAGCCCGAATCGGACGCCATGGAACGCTACATAAGGGAAGAACTAGCTAAGGGTTTCATCCACCCGTCCACATCACCAGCCTCCTCTGGCTTCTTCTTCGTGGGCAAAAAGGGCGGCCTTTTCTACCACCTGTGGCCACTACGAATACTGCGTCATGCCCTTCGGCCTGTCCAACAGCCCCTCTGTCTTCCAGTCCTTCGTCAACGACCTCTTCAGGGACATGCTCAACCGGTGCCTCATCATCTATATTGATGACATCCTCATTTACTCCAACACTCGGGAGGAGCACGTCACCCACATTCGGGAGGTTCTGAAATGACTCATCAAGCACCAATTTTACGCCAAGGCAGAGAAGTGTGAGTTCCATCTGACATCCGTCTCCTTCCTAGGTTACGTCATCAGCCCAGAAGGGGTCGCGATGGACGAGGGGAAGGTGCGCGCCGTCCTGGACTGGCCACGACCCAACACGGTCAAGGAACTCCAGCGCTTCCTGGGTTTTGCCAACTTCTACCGGAGGTTCATCCGGAACTACAGCTCGGTCGCCGCCCCCCTCACTGCCTTGGTCAAAACCACCCAACCCAGACTTCACTGGCCCTCCGACGCACTCCAGGCTTTCGACCACCTGAAGAAATGCTTTACCTCGGCCCCTATTCTTCATCATCCAGACCCCAGCATCCCTTTCGTGGTTGAAGTTGATGCTTACAATACCGGCATCGGCGCCGTACTCTCCCAGCGTCAGGGAAATCCCCCCAAATTATTCCCATGCGCATTCTATTCACGGAAACTCACCCCTGCAGAGTGCAACTACGACGTGGGTAACCGCGAACTTCTGGCCATGAAGGCGGCCTTCGAGGAGTGGAGACATTGGCTGGAGAGAGCAAGACACCCGTTTCTAGTCCTCACTGACCACCGAAACCTGGAATACCTCCGTTCGGCCAAAAGACTCAATCCCCGACAAGCTAGGTGGGCTCTGTTCTTCACCCGCTTTAATTTCACCATCACTTACTGGCCTGGGTCGAAGAACATCAAGGCAGACTCCCTCTCCCGGCAACATGACCCGACACCCCAGAGCTCAGCCCCCGAGCCCATCATTTCACCCACACTCCTTCTCGCTCCCGTCCAATGGGACATTATGTCCGAAATCACTCAGGCCAACTCTACAAATCCGCCTCCACTCAACTTTCCGCCAAACCGGACTTTCGTTCCCCCTGGCCCTTCGGGAGCGAGTACTGCACTGGGTCCACTGCTCGACCAGTTCCGGCCATCCGGGCATCACCTCCACGGTTCGGCTATTAAGGAACCGTTTCTGGTGGGAAACACTTCAAGGTGACGCGGTCTCCTACATTCGCAACTGCAGAATCTGCAACATGGCCAAATCCCCTTGACAGGCACCAACGGGTCTCCTCCTGCCACTGCCCATACCTCAACGACCCTGGTCCCACATAGCAATTGACTTCTTGACCGACCTTCCAGTCTCCCAGGGGAACACCACCATCCTCACCGTCGTAGACCGGTTTTCTAAGGGATGCCGCCTGATCCCTCTACCCAAGCTCCCGACCGCCCTCGAGACCGCGGAACTCCTCTTCCAGAACGTCTTCCGCTTCTACGGTCTCCCCGAGGATATAGTCTCAGACCGGGGACCACAGTTCACCTCCAGGCTCTGGGCAGCCTTCTTCCGCCAACTCAATATCAACATCAGTCTCACTTCAGGATACCATCCCCAATCAAATGGACAGTCAGAACGCCTAAACCAGGAAATCATCAAATTCCTACGCACTTACTGTCACGAGAATCAAACTGACTGGAGTCGCTATCTCCCCTGGGCTGAATACGCCCAAAACTCCATTCTCAAACCCTCCACTAACCTCACCCCTTTTCAGTGCATTCTAGGCTACCAACCTCCTCTGTTCCCCTGGTCAGGCGAACCCTCGGAAGTACCTGCGGTCGACAGCTGGCTGCAACGCAGCGAGGCCGTGTGGAACAGGGCCCACGTACATCTCCAACAAGCCACTAGACGAACAACGGAGCAAGCGGATCGCCATCATCGTCCCAGTCCCCACTACTCTCCAGGGCAGTGGGTATGGCTCTCGACACGGGACCTCCGCCTGCCCTGCAAGAAACTCTGCCCCAGGTACGTGGGACCCTTCAAAATTACAAAACAGATCAATCCTGTATCCTTTCGTCTTCAACTACCCTCTCACTACCGTATCTCTCCTACCTTTCATGTATCCCTTCTGCGACCGGCCGGTGCCCCACGGTCCGAAGAGGACGCGAACTCCTCCCCCCCACCCATGCTCATTGACGGTGAAGAGGCATACTCGGTACGGTGCTTGCTGGACTCCAGGCGAATACGGGCCCGCTTGCAGGACCTGGTCGATTGGGAAGGTTACGGCCCGGAGGAAAGATCCTGGGTCGAAGTCGACGACATCCTCAATCCCAACTTAATCACAGAGTTCCACCAGGCCAATCCGGACAGACCAGCTCCACGACCTCGAGGTAGACCCCGTCGCCGACCGCATCCTCGCTTCATGAGCCGCTCGCAGGGGGGGCTCTGTTACGAACATCAGTGAGAACGCTCCCATTACCGTTCACCGAAGATCTATCTCACCTGAATTCTGACCTCGTCTCGTCTCTTGTATGCCGCGATCACTAATTACCCAACAGCTGCTGCCCATCAACTTCCCTCTATTAAAGCCTTGCTTCCCCGTGCTCTCACTGCGAAGTCTTGTTTGCCACGGCTGCATTTCTGAGCGATCTCTTACCTGTTTCTCTGATTCCGTTGAAGCCAACCTTGCCTGAACCAGACCATTCTTCTGTCCGCTGCCTGCCCCGACCAAACGCCTGATCGACCTTGAACCTTAGCCGCCTGTCTCGATTATAACGCCTGCCCGACCACGAATCTCTTGAACAGTCCAGTCCAGAAGCCTCTTCAACAGCGAACTCTGTTACAAGCTAAGTCGCTGACTTTCTCTCTCTCTCTGATTCAGTTTTCATTCAATAAAGCCGCATATGGATCCTAATCAGCCTGAGCCTTCATTACACATAGAGACAGTATCTCCTAGATATCATATAGAGACTGTGTCTGTTCCCCGAACTACCAACCTCAAAACCCTCAATATATCATTTAGAAATGTTTTTATTAAGGTCAAACTTGAACAAAACAAACATATTAAAGATAAAAATCATATACCAATAGGGGTACTAAACATTAGATCTCTTTCTACCAAAGCACTAATTGTTAATGAAATTATTACAGATCATAGTTTGGATGTGCTCTGTTTGACTGAAATCTGGCTTAAACCGGATGAATATATTAGTTTAAATGAATCTACTCCCCCAGGTAATTGTTATAAACATGAGCCTCATCTGATTGGTCGAGAAGGAGGTGTTGCTACAATTTACAGTGAAGTTTTTGGTGTTACTCAGAGGACAGGATATAAATGTAAGTCTTTTGAACTTATAATGCTTAATGTGACACTGTCAGATATAAATAAATAAACTATGTCATCTTTTAACCTTGCTACAGTGTATAGATCACCCGGGCCTTATTCTGATTTCCTTGGTGAATTTACAAATTTTTTTAATCAGCTCTTGTTGTTACTCTAGATAGAGATTTAATTGTTGGTGACTTCAACATTCATATAGATAATGAAAATGATACATTGGGATTATCATTTATCGATATTCTCAACTCTCTTGGAGTCAGGCAAAATGTAACAGGACCAACTCATTGCCATAATCATACGCTATCATATGGAGTTGATGTTGATAATATAGAAATTCTGCAGCAGAGCAATGACATCTCGGATCATTACCTCGTCTCTTGTATGCCGCGATCAGCTAATGTTCCTCAATCTACACTATCATTCAGGTAGAACTATTCTTTCGACCACTAAAGATAGCTTCACTAATAATCTTCCAGATCTATCTCATACACTCAATAAAACCCAGAGCCCAGGAGAACTTGATGAAATAAAAAAAATATATAAATGCAGTCTTCTCTAGCACTCTTGATAGTGTCTCCCCACTTTGATTAAAGAAAATTAAAGAAATAAGCCCTGCACTATGGTACAATGATCACACTCATGCTCTCAAGAGAGCAGCTCAGAAAATGGAGTGCATGTGGAAGAATACAAAATAAGAAGTATTTCGTGGTGCATGGAAGGATAGTGTCTGTAGCTACAGACAGGCACTAAAAGCTGCCAGGTCAGCATATTTTAGCAAACTCATAGAAAATAACCACAACAATCCTAGGTGTTTATTTAATACTTTGGCTAAATTGGTTATGAATAAAGCCTCAAAAGAACCAGATATTACGTCGTAGCACAAGAGTAATTCATGAATGCTTCATGAATTTCTTTACAGATAAAATTTAAATAATCAGAAATCAATTGAAATTATGCAATCATCTGTCATAGCATCTCAGAAAACAGTGTCTAATAACTTTCATCATGTGCAACTTCAATCCTTCACTGTCATGGGTCATGAAGAGCTAACAAAACTAATCGAAACATCAAAAGCCACAACATGTTTGTTAGATCCAATACCAACTAAGCTCTTAAAAGAGGTATCTCCTGTCATTTCAGAACCTCTTCTTAATATTATTAACTCCTCACACTGTTTAGGATATGTCCCAACAAACTTTAAAATGGCAGTTATCAAATTTAGGCCTCATCACAGTACAGAGACTGCACTTAACAGAGTTACAAATGACTTGCTCTTATCATCTGATCGTGGCTGCATTTCTCTTCTGGTGCTTTTAGGTCTTAGTTCTGCATTCGACACAATAGATCACGACATTCTCTTGAACAGGCTAGAGAATTATGTTGGCATTTGTGGAGTTGCATTAGCATGGTTTACGTCATATTTAGCAGACCATTACCACTTTATCTATGTAAATGAGGAATTGTCAAACCAAACAAAAGTAAAATATGGAGTGCCACAGGGATCAGTTTTAGGGCCTCTGCTTTTCTCTTTGTATATGCTTCACCTGGGAGATATTATCAGGAATCGTGGAATAAGTTTCCACTGCTATGCCGACAATACACAGCTTTATATATCTTCAAAACCTGATGAGATTTCACAATTCTCCAAATTAGCAGAGTGTATCAATGAAATAAAAGATTGGATGGCTAGAAATTTCCTTCTACTCAATTCTGACAAAACAGAGGTACTAATTATCAGACCAAAAAACTTAAAAAAATAAGACACTAAAATTGTATTTGACTCTCAATGGATGTACTGTTACATCATCTTCAACAGTGAAGAACTTGGGTGTTATATTTGATACCAATCAGTCCTTTGAAAATCAAATTACCAGTGTTTGTAGAACAGCATTCTTCGACCTAAGAAATATTTCTAAATTAAGGAACATGCTCTGTGTTGCTGATGCTGAAAAACTAATTAATGCATTCATGACCTCAATACTAGATTATTGTAATGCATTACTGGGAGGATGTCCAGCAAGATCAATAAATACACTTCAATTGGTTCAAAATGCAGCAGCCATACTGCTAATGAGAACCAAGAAATATGATCATATTAGCCCCATTTTATCATCGTTACATTGGCTACCTGTTCAATTTTGTTTTAATTTAAAATTCTGTTAACTACGTACAAAGCTTTGTATGGCCTAGCTCCGCAGTACTTAAGTGACCTTCTACCACGCTATATTCCGTTCATTACAATCGCAAAATTCTGGCCTGTTTTATAGTTCATGGAATATCAAAATCCACAAAAGGAGGAAGATCCTTTTGATATTTGGCTCCTAAACTATGGAATAGTCTCCCTAACACTGTATACTTCAGCCCACAATTAGGCTGCTTTAGTTTGGTCTGCTGGAACCAGAAACATTGATAATGATCTATAACTCTGCAATAAATTGAATGGCAACTATGCTTATATTATTTTATTTGTTTCCCTCTCTCAGGTCACCAGAACCGGCTGGATCCAGCTCCATTCCTGCTTGGTGTCGGACTCCACTGCTACGTGTCGCTGTGTGATGATGACTAAATGCAGCTGGTGCCAGCCAAACATCACTTCAGTCGATTATGATGGATTCAGAGGATGAACTGATGACAACTCCAACCATAAGACATGGGATACACATCATATGCCATTGTCTGAACCTTGGATTTAGGATGGACCTCACCGAACCTCACCGAAATTACCAGCCAGGTTGATCTGCGATGCACCTCACTGATCTCTGCCAGCATCCGTCAATTGATGGACTACTCTCTTATAATGGAATACATAGACTATCAATTGCCAACAAAGGCCTTCATCAGCCAAATAACAAGAACAATTGCATCTATGTGAACTTCTGCAGTTAATCCAGTCAATAATTAGTCAATAATCTTACAGTTCATACAAAATATTTGTTTTAACACTGACCCTTAACACTTACTTAGTTTAATAATTTTAAACCATGACTTGAACTATACATAAGTAATATTTACATTATATTCATGATGTTAGCCAGAGCGGAACTGGCCCCCTCTGTGAGTCTAGTTTCTTCCAAAGTTATTTTTCTCCATTAATCAACATTTTATGGAGTTTTGTGTTCCTTGCCACAGTCACTTTCAGCTTGCTCACTGGGGTTATTAATACAATTATTATTTAATTACTTATTTTTATACACGATTAACAATCATATTTTATCTAATTACACAATGATGATTCATCGACATTATAGACATTACAGTTTTATCTTCTGTTAATGCCTGATCTTCTGTAAAGCTGCTTTGAAATGATGTGTGTTGTGAAAGGCGCTATACGAATAAAATTGACTTGACTTGTTGTGTAGCAATGATCCAATGTATTTCTGTCTCTGGTGTGGCATGTAATGTGCTGTCTGTATTTTAGCAGTTCACTGGTGAGGTTAGCTTTATTAAAATCTCCCAGCATAATAATAATAATTGAGTCCGGGTATTGTTGTTCCATGTCTGTGATCTGATCAGCCAGCAGTTACAGCGCTGCATTAACGCACATATAATTAATTACAATAAGAAAATAATAATGAATTTTTACCGGGACAAGAACCAGCCTGATCTCATGAAAATTACAAGACTAAAAGTTATGTTAAAGTGAATTAAAAGATGAGGTTAATGCTCGATACAAAATTTAAATCAACAAAAATGACTAAAGTTATTTGAGAATATAGCAGGCTGTAAATCAAATAAAATTGGTGCTAATGAGAAATAATTGATGCAAGATTTACCAAATTTGCCAGGTTCATGGCACTGTCTTAATAAAAATAAATAAAAGTTTGGCAAAAAATGTAAATGTCCTGGGGTGTGTTTCTCAGACATCTATGTAACTCACCGCTTAACCACCACAGTACGATGCATCGTTGGAGAAATTAACTAGCTAGTGATGACTGTTTCCTGAAACTGCACATCCATTGTTCAAACCGTGCTGGTTTAACAATAAAGAGCTGTTGTTAATGATGTTTTGCAGGGGGTGGAGTAATAAATTCTGTGGATATCAAATTATAAGCTTATTTACTCAAACTCCATAAAGCTGTTTAATGCACAAAAGCTGCTGAAGACACAAAAGCTGTGTGCATTATGTACTGTAGATGCGACAGATGATTGTGCTGCAATAGATGGGTTTCCCTTTACATCAAACTTCGGGGTTCCCCCAACGGACTTGAGCACTTACGCACTCTTCAAAAACATTTAAGAATGCCACTTATGCGTTAACAAGCCGTGTTCTCAGACAAAAGCGTGTGTGTTAAAGGAATAGTGCACCCAAAAATAAAAATTTGCTGATAATTTACTCACCCTGACATGACTTTCTTCATTAGAACAGGATTTAAGGTTTTTAGGAAATTATCCAGGTTTTTAGCTTCATCCAATGCAAGTGAATGGACACAAATTATTGACTGTCCACAAAGCATATTTAGGCAGCTTCAAAGTAATCCACACGACTCATTTAAGTAATGTCTCTATAGTTAATCGATACGTTTGTATGAAAAACAAATAGTTAATTAAAACGCATTTAACTTTAAATTGGCATTTCCGCCAGCTCTCTGTAGCTTTTTGAATTGACCTAACTCTCGCATGAAGTAAGTTCCTCTGTAGTAAACAGAGGCGGAACTTCTGAATTCTCACGTGAATGCGCCAAAGTGATTATATCACGCATCAGTGACGGGAGGCTTTAAGTGTATCTAGGAAGCAATTTTTTAAAGTTAATAAAGTTTGAATTAGTGATTAGTTTTTCACACAGACATATTGATTCACTTCAGAAGACATTTGTGTGGATTACTTTGATGCTGAAAAGTGTGCTTTTTGGACTTTCCTAAAAATCTTAAATCCTGATCTGATGAAGACAGAAAGTCATATACATCTTAGATGGCCTGAGGGTAGTACATTATCAGCAAATTTTCATTTTTGGGTGAAATAATCCTTTAACGCACTTTCTCTAACAGCCTTTAACTCTGTTAACTGCTGCATTTGCATTTAAGTGATGTTTCAAAACGCTGCTTTCTGCAAAACCCTGGAATAAGACATTTTCTTAAGTGCATGTAAATGAGATCAAAGTCTTGAAAGAATGATAGATATATATATATACAGTATGGAATAAAAGGTACAGAATCCTCAGATAAGTGAAATGATGTCCACAGACTAACAAGCAGGGCTGGACTGGTAATCTGGCATACCGGGCACTTTGGGGCCGATCAGGGGCAGACCGGCCATTGGGAGAACAGAGCGGGCCGGTGGGTCATCCGCGAAGCGGGCTGAATGGGCGATAAGCTAAAACGAGCTGCTGCGTTATGCAGAACGGATCACAAATCGGCACTGCGATAACCAGAAATGGACAGCGAACCCCAGGAAACACCAAATCGTTGAACTACGCTGGTGACGATGGAACTTGCAACCATAATTGCCAAACAATGCTTTTGCAAGGCAAACACATCCTTGACTTAAAGTTGGCAAATTCCTCGAGGACATCTGTATGCAGTATTAATCTTTGTTTTTATGGTTATATATTTAAATACTTCATACTTACTGCATCTGGATGGACCAACTCAACACAGTTTTCAAGAGAAGACAAGAATTTTGACCATTTATGCAAAACTCCAATGCGTGAGGGCTGGAAATCAGCCAGCAACAAATTGTAGTGCCTCTAGTGTTCATTTCACCAGGAAACTGCTGCAATACGTCAATGTGATTCACAACATCAATGGATGGACAATGGATGTAAGGTAATGTGATTCTTTGAGACAAAGTTGACAGTAACAATTACATTAAATGTTTGTTGTTCACCATTATTATTCAGTACTTATTGTGTAATTACATTGTAATATGAACTTTAATGTAAAGTGTGACCCAAACATGTATCAATGCCACACAACAAAATGTCAAACACCTAAATATAATTACCCATTGCACTGCATGTAATCATAATACTATTATTGCAATATGCTTTATGTTCTGCAGTGAAGAAGCATATTATTAAAGTATTAAAGGTCATTTATTTTATGTTAAAATAGAAAAAAATAATACTGTGTTTGAACATGTTAAATGTTATTTAATATAGTTAAATTTAATATGATTCGAATAGAACAAGCAGTCCAAGCAGGCCATTTTCCATTTACATGCAGGTAGGCATAATGCACCATCTTGGAGGTGTTGGGAGGGGGAATAACCCAGTGATGAGCAGATTAAAGAAATGGCCACAGGGCAAATTAAAGGGTGTAACTTGATTAGCCACTTGATTTGAGTGACATGCAAGTCTCGGTCAATCTAAGTAGTGTCTCAAAGGAAAATGAGCCAATGCCACCCAGGGCTTATTTAAATTAAATAAGATTCTATTCATTTTCAAAAATGCCATTAAATGTGACTGTAGGGACCTCAAAAAATCATATTGCCAATTTGAATTTTTTTTTTATTGCTGGCAGCTTTGCTCTTGCATATAATTTATTAGATTAGATTGTTTCAGAGGAAATAAACTACAGAGAAGCAATAATGGAGGTGTAGGGCATTGCCCCTTAGTTATGTCTAAATCTTTTTGTAAATGTGCATGTGTTGTTATGGGATGTGAGTGTGAATGAATATGCATTTGTGTGCACTTGCATGTCCACTCATGTGTTTGTTCGTATTAATACAGATGGATCAAACTGTCAAAAAAATAAATACAAAAATAATAAAATAAATAAATGAAAACTGTCAAAGGGTTTCTGAATATGCAGGTGTTTGATAGGATATGCATGTTTGTGTATGCATGCTGTTGCTGTGTGTATTTACTTGAGGTTGTGCTTGTAAATATGTAAAATATGCTGCTTGCATCTCCATAGGTGTAAGCGTGTGCATGTGAATGCATTTAAACTCTTTTTATCAAGTCTCTGTAGTATGTAAACACATGTGTTCCTGCATATGGTTTAAACTCCCTGAATGCATGTATGTGATTATGATAATGTTTATCCTCATATATGTGTGGCAGCCATTCCATGAACATGATAAATACATGCTGTTGTCATACTCATCCTCCAACTCAATTTAAATTCATGGCTGGAGCAAGGGCAGGTCAAGGGTGAGGTGGGGAGATGTGGTGTGTGTACATTTGTGTGCAGATGGACTAAGTGTGTGTGTGTGTGTGTGTATCTTTATTAGTAAAAAAAAGTGTCTGGAACTCGATAGCATGATCTGAATCACATTCAATCTGTGTACTAAATTGATGGCGATGAAAATTCGCGAAGAGGGAAACAAAAAACACTTGTTTGCAGATTAATGTTCTGAATGGCAGTCTGTGGGACTGCCCTTAATGGATGGCTTCACATGTGGGCCTCAAGACCAAGTCTGAGGATTACCTACAACTCACTCCTGTTACACACTGCACACGTGCTCACACACATGCAGATAGCATTCATTCCTCCAACCAAGATTTTGTTGCATACAAAACATCATCTACAAACTACAAAATACATGCTTGTTGTAAACTGTACTTTCACTTGAGAGATTTTACAGCACTTTGAAAAGGTAATCCACTGCATACAAACAATTCTGATATAAAGGATTAATTGAGTACTCTTGCTTGAAAGCTTCTAGTGAAGGCTTTGAAAGCTTGTTTAATTTGTCATTTATATCAAACTGATTGCATGTAACAGTGGCACTTTGAATGGGCGTTTTATTGCCACATTGGCAGAATGTTCACTTCAGTATAGTATGTTATGCAGTGTGTTATTTGTTTGAGATTTATGTAAATATACATATTTTTTTTAATTTAGAGATGTCCCAAATTAAGAGGCTGACCTCCCAGAATTGGTACACACACACACAAGAAAAAAAAAAGAAAAAGAATTGTTTTGAGATAATAGATTTCTTACTCATTCCTATTTATTGCACAATTTAAAATGCTATGAACTAATCTGGAGGATTCATACAAATGCCTGTTGACTAACAGCAATAAATAATGCCATAAATATTCAATATTTTTAATCTAGTTTAATATATCCCCCGGTTTTATGCAAATTATGAGTCATTAGCATAATCACATTTGACTACATCCTTATAAACCAAGTGAAAGATTACAGCACATATTAAAATACATGTATATTAAAGAAACATATTCAGATGTTAATGTAAACGTGGTGTGGACTGTGGAGGAATTAGTGCACAGCACATTCTGGCATCAGCTATGTACGCATGTGAAAATTTATACTAATTCTAGGTCAGAACATTCATAAGAAAAGTTTCCAAATTGGTTATATGTGCCACCAGATTAAAAAAATAAATAAATATAAAAACTATTTTTTTAAAGGCATCTCTCAGAGATTATGAAACAAGTGAAACTCTGTTTGACTTTTTAGTTGCATTCTTCGTTCAACTCGTTTTCCTGCTAAATTCATTACTGGATAAAATAAGTGAAAAGGGAAGGGGGAAGAATTACTGAAATGGAGAAAGAGAGAGTGACAGAGAAGAGACATTACCTACCAGCACTTAAGTTGACATGGGGCCTGTTAAAGCTTCAGCCAGATATCAGGCTGGATAAAGATGCCAGAAAAGGCCATTATGGAGCCATGAGAGAATCTATCCCTCTCCCTTATTTCAGTTGTGCCTCTCTCGCTCCCTCTTTCCAACCTTGAACCTGTCAGGAGTTCAGTGGCTGAGTGTCTGAGGGGCCCCCTGGATGCAAGTGAGTGAGAGGTCCCCTCAGATTTGCCCAAAATCTCACTAGCCCAGCTTCATTTCAGTACACTGCCCATCTCTCTTTTCTCTCTCTCTCACACACACACACACACGCACACACACACACACACACACACACACACACACACACACACACAACAATGATCTGAGATTTATCTTTGCCTAGTACACAACATTGACTACAGCAGAACTGGTAACAGACTAACAATCCGCCCCCAAAAGCCTGGATGGATTCCCTCTCAAATAAGATCATTATTGCACTAGTAATCCCATTAAATAGATCATTTTGCAAATATCTAAATCCTATTAATAATTTGTTTTCAAAGGAGGTGAGGAAAAACAGTATGCTATAGAGAGTTGACACGCTGTGACTCATAGGCCTTTGTTGCCTTCCTCAGCATCAGCACACTGCACGTAAGGCTGAAAAAAAAAAAGCAAACTTAAGCCTGGAGCGTCATGTTGGGGAAAACAGGATGATGAAAGCTACACTCATTAAAGGAAAATAAGACATCCACTTTCCACAAGCTTTTTTAATTAATGCGCCAGACTCCAAAAAGGCCTTTCCCCAGAATCCATGGTACTTTAGAGAAGCAGAGCTTTTTTGAAATCCATGAACCCTTGAATTCATGAGTCAAAGAGCACTCTGGTTAAGTGAATTAACATGTAATTAAATAAGTGAGCATCTGTTTTGTGGATTTTAGAGATATATATACCAGAGAATTTTTTTTTCTTTTGGATTTTCAGAAGCACATTCAAAGTAAAAGCCAATTAAATGACTAGTCTGTATTTTACCCACTGATTTACAGAAAATAATTTTAGCAATCCAGAATAACAGAACCATGAAAAACTGCAAATACTCACTGCAGATGCAACAAATCACAACTGCTGTGAAATAGCACTGTTACAGTTAACAAGTGCACTTTTCAAACATTTAGAATTACGAACATGGTACTTCAGTGTTTTTTTATGTATTTATCAAAGAATGTATTGATATATGTATCTGTTTTACTTTATTAATTGTTTTTCACTTTCATTTTTAAAGTATTGAATTTCATAAGGAGATTAAAATAAAACATAAAAAGGGGGTACATAAAAAATATACTCATTAACGGTTAAAGAATTTTCCTTGACTACCATTTCCAATGTCTGTGGTAAAAAATAATCGGGTTGCAAGCGAGCCGTGGGCAGGATGTGTGGGAGCTTGTTTGGCTAACGACAGGTGGCACAGGGCAAATTAGCAACTGAAAAGTCCAGCAACAGAAATCCAATGCTTTATTTGCTGACAAATCTATTTGAGAATTAAAGTTTAGGATATTTATTTCATCATAGCAAATCATTATAGGGTTAAGGGAGATATACAGATCATGAACAGAAAAGTGTACAAAATGTGGACAAAAACATCTAATCTAATTTAAAACAAATTTAGATATATCATAAAATGAGATATCCTTTTAAATAATGCCTGAATATCTAATATTCACAATTTACCTGTCTGATTGACTCACACTAGGGTATGACATTCACTATGAAAAAACTGTTGATTCTATTAATTAAAGAAACACCTGATGAACAGTGCAGACATGCATGTATACTACAGAAAAGTGGGTGTGAAAATCCAGTGCCGAACCAGTTTGGCGTATCCTAAATCAAATGGCCAAACATCTTTCCCATTGTTTAATGGCCTTAGGTTGCTGGTTGTACATTTCTAGTAACTGGTCTGAATAGACTGACCTTCTTTTATGTCTGGGCTCTTGTTTCTTTTGAATGACCATTAAGACTGGCATGTACATTCTACTACACCGTTCTTTCTAAATGGAAAGAGACCAGAATTTCACCACCCTTCATTCACATTGGCAATTGACCCAGGATATAGTTTCCCATGCTGCAATTTTCAAGCACATATTATAAAAGCCACAACAAGGCTCAAATGGGGGGAAACATTTTCAATACCCACTAATTTTTGCCATTAACAAACATCTCTGATAGTATTATGCATTACAACTATTTGGTAATTACTTTATCAATGGAAATGTATTCCTTTAATTAGAAAAAAACAACAAAAACTAAACTTGTAAAAGCATGCTTCCCTGGCTTGTAAATATATACCACATCTAAAAAGAAAATTCTCTAAATGATCATGTGCAGGCCAGTGACAAAATAAGTGACACTTATGAACACATAGAATACACTACGTAAGTATTCTCAGAAAAAAATATGACAGATTACAGGGTTAGTTACTACTTCAGATGGAGGTCATGTCCAGCATGCTACTGTCATAAAAAAACTAATAAATAATAATAATAATAATAATAATAATAATATATATATATATATATATATATATATATATATATATATATATATATACACTATTAACTGACTTACTGCTGCTTCTGTGTTTGAGCATGTAGGCTGCATTTATCAATTTTTTTTAATTTAAGCTCTAATTCTTAAAAAAAAAAAAAAAAAAAAAAAAACTATATATTTGACTATAATTTTATCTTTAGAGAGAAAAAAATCTTCTTGTGTGTAAAAAGCTATAGTTTCATGTGGCTGAGCATGCAGATTGCCCCTCTTGTTTGTTTTGATCGGTTAATGAGTGTGCCATTTAGATCTTTATCATGCACAAGCATTTGAGGCTCACAGTCTTACTCAGAAGAGCTGTGTGTTACTTTTGGGGAATTTATGCAGACACTCGTGCTGTTGATTTCATGGTTTTTGCTATCGCTTAGTTAACAAAAGCTGTTAACGGGACATTTTTATGGTTAAAATGAATGCAAGAAGAGCACTTGAGGGTGATTATCACAAATCTCTCTTTGCTTAACCATATTTACCTTTATTTTCCCTACACCTAAATGAGAACCTTCATTAATGAAATCTGAAACAGTGAAATCCCCTATTGTGTTCTACAGAAAAAAGTCATATGGATTTGGTACGACTCAAGGCTGAGTAAATAATATGAGAATTTCAGAGCCAGAAAGCAAGAGTAGAGAGGGAAAACATTCCGAAATGGAAGTTGAGTCTGAGCAGAGGTCAAACTCTTGAGGTTAATACCTGCTGTTGAACATGGTGGAGAGCCTGGGCTGAGCTCATCTCACTAATGAAACAGAAACACATCCTCTCCTCAGCCCAAACGCCAATCGCTGCCAGCTAAAAAAGCAGCCCATTCATGCCTCCTGGCAGTCTGTGCTTAAATATGTGTGCAGGAGTTTGTGTGTGAGCGAGTGTGTATGTGTGTATAAGGGGAATGTTACCTGCCCTGGTGGAGTTTGATTAATGAAGAGAACAATAGTGCTCTTGTGGATGGCTCAGTCAGTCCCACTTGTTTCTGGTTCAGTGAGTCAAAGGGTACTCCATACTCTGGCCACAAAATCATCCATATCTATCCATCTGTCCATCCGTTGTCCTATCTGCTTTCTCTCTTAGTATCTATGCTCATCCCTGTCTCCCGTCTTTTTCATTTCAGCCCCCTTCCTGCTCTTTCAGGATATACAGTATATCACGACTGTGTGTGCTGATAAGCACTGGAGAATGTAAAGCCTTGGACATTCTCTGTCAATGAACAGGAAAATACCACCAATACACACTGCAAGAAATTTGATGTAAAATACAATGGAAGTGAATAGGGCCAATACATACATTAAACGTTAAAATTAAGGTTGTCAATCGATTACAATTTTTAATCGACTGAATTATATGATGTCCCGATTAATTAATCGTGATTAATCCCATTTAATTGCATATACAAATATTTGCTGAGAAAGCCCCTCATATAACAATAATTCAATAAATAATGATGAAATAATTATACATAGTTATCTTTAAATATTATATATATATATATATATATATAAAATTAAAATGCATTACATTCCTGTGGCAGAAGAGTTAATCAAGACAATACAAAAAATGGCTTTAGAATACAATGTATTGTTTACTACCATTATATTGAACATGAGGCATACTGTATTGCCCATTGGCACACAGTTCACAGCAATCCATTACACAAGTGAATTTGTCAATCAGTTGGAGATTTATTATGAGGGCTTGTTCAAGGACCCGTCAATTTCAACAAGTGTCAGACATGCTTGTGTAGCGTCTCGGGTGTGCTGTGTTATAAACATAAACTTTTTAGGTCAATGTGTCAAGTTAAATATAGTTTAATACTTTGAACACATCTTGAGATCCCTTAGTTCGAATTTGCACTCCATCAAGTGTTTTGAACGCAAGAACGTAACGCATGTTTGTGTTGTGCTGCCTACTGAAGTGTTGTTTTCTTCACTGTATAAACTGTGTGTTGCCACACAGCTGAAATTTCAATTACTGCCCTCTGGAGTAAACAGGTGGTACTACAAGCTTGCATTTCTCAGGAATCTTCCTTATTACAATATGGGGGCATTGGGCACTGAATTAACACGTTAAATCGACAGCCCTAGTAAAAATACTTGCTGTTTCAAAAGTATAGCCACAAGACTTAATATATGGGATAACATGATTTTAATGATATAAATTCGTACTAACCTTTTCTTTATAGACTTATAGCCAATTTTTTTTTTTTTTTTTTTGCTGTGACAGCTCAAATAATACATGTTTTTTAATCATATGTCCTTTTATAAAATTATAAGCTTAAGGTTTCTGCTTTTAAACCCTCCAAAAATTGGCCCCATTAACTTCCATTGAAAGTGCCTGTAAGTTTTTTTTTAAGAAATAATTTTTTGTGGTAATCAATATTCTGCCACAAATGCTATAGATTGAGCTTAACTTGTATTGAACCTGGAATATTCCTTTAATTGTATTATGTATTCAGCACTTTTGAATTCAGGGATTCCTGAACATGTAATTTCCATTTCCACTTCCATTTCAACAAAGTACTGTATTGTTTTGACTTGCGAACTTGATGCACATTTCTTTGCCATGTTTTTTATTTTATTTTTTATTTTTGCTTGTACCATACCATACAGGTGTATTACTTTACTTTTTCAGTTAATCGTTTGACAGCCAGCAAATACTCCATTTGGAGGTTATAAGAATCTCCAATCTTACAGTCTGACAGCTTAATTCTTGCCATGTCAAAACCGTTGCCTCAAAATTAATTACTCATATTTTCCCAACTCTCACAGTCAGAGACCCACTTTGAACCCTCCTTCTCTCTATCTGTTGCCTAATTGTATCAAAACACCATTTCAAATCGAACCACCTGTGTGTAGTTTACAAGGCCACTCATTTTACTTGCAAATCGAGAACATTTCAGAGAAAAACATGGGTGGAAAAAAAGAGGGGTCATTGAGGGTCAGTGATATTCCAGCCAGCTCAGGCTTGATGGCTCATCACACAGCTATGTGACACTTGCAAAACATTGGAGACTTTCCACCTTGTTTGCACTGTGGAAACGGAGCGCTAGAGACGCTAATGAGGACATATGGGCAAAAACTGCTTCGCCGGTCTGTGGAATGATGCTGTGGGCCTGTTTTGAGAAGTACTGCTCGATTATCTGCCATGTTCATATGTTTATAAAATAAACCTTGGCATGTTTGCAAGCACGCCACTAAGAGAGGATTGTGAGAGCCTGGGGTTGTTGGCTGTGAATGGGAACTGACTGATCATTCTTCATGTCAACACCACAATCATTTCGAATGTTTGCCACAAAGCCTGAAAAGTAAACGAATCACTGTGAGGCTGAATTGGCTCTCAGGATAATTACCGCGTCAAAGAAAGAAAGTAAAAGTATTCGCGCCTTATCTGTGCTTGAATAGCTGTCTCATATTTAGTAATCCTTCACTGCTACACTAGAAATTAACTAATGATTTGGCATCATTGTGTATCATTATAGCTGGGGTGACCTCATAACCTCTGGGATTACTAGGAGATGGGATTTTCAATCCACAGTTTATGGAAGTGTTGTCAAATCAGCTGAGTATTTGACTGTAACATACCCCACATAGGGAAGGGAATGAGAGAGAGAAAATTTAAAAGTATTACGGACAACAGAGAGAGAGAGAGAGAGAGAGAGAGAGAGAGAGAGAGAGAGAGAGAGAGAGAGAGAGAGAGAGAGAGAGAGAGAGAGAACGTGAAAAAGAATGACTTCAGCTAATTCATTTTTTAAATATCACTGTAATCCTCACTGGTAGCAGTTTTATAGTGGGTAAATGATTGTTTATCTCAGATTAATTTGATTAAAGAGCTTTTAAATCTCTTCTTTGAAGCGCCCATGGAGCTTTTCTTTGTGAACAGCGGAAAGCAGCAGTGCATCTTCTGAGCTAGTCATATTCTGTAGATTAGAGTATTGTAATTAATTGGGCAATTGGCTAATTGTCCTGTTTCTTAATAAGAGACCACTGAGAGAAGGATGTCTCCACTCACTCAGTGACATTTTTCATGGCAAAAACAAAATATAATTTTATTCCCTTAAACAAAGAAAACAGCTAGTATATTTAGTCCTCATTCATGCAGCGCACTCAGGTAAGCTAAAGAATTTCAAATATAAAACATCACAAATAATTATTCCATTGAGGTTCAAAATAGGGAAGAATAGGGAAAAATAGGCCAGTATGGCTGGGAAATCATATCACCTGTTGTTAGCGGCTAGCAGAGAGGATTAGAGTGAAATTACACTAAGTACCTTGACACCTCTAATGCAGGCAGAGAAATCAGAGTATTCGCATGAGACTGACTGTTAAAGCTTTATGAAGATTTCAGATGTAGTGAGATGTAATAAAATTGAAGTGACATTCACGCTGGGAGAAGATGGTTTGATTTTAGGCACCTGTTAGACTGAGGTGGCAGGTGTTAGAGGGATTGGATCATTCCATTGTGATCTTTTAAAACTTTATATTGTTACAAGCCAATCTTACATCATTGTGCCTACAGCTTTCCAACACAATATGGCCTGTCCCATCAAGAGAGATTATACGGCATTGCATTGTGAGGAAGTGAGTGGTGCCAGCAAAATTCTTAAAAATGATTTATAAGAATGAATGAAGAAAATTATGCTTAAGTATGAATATGTGTTTATGAATCAGTGTACAGATAGGGGGGTAAGTCCTTGAGCAAATCTTGAGGACACAGTTCAAATAAAGCAGCTATCTCCATATGAACACAAAAACAACAATCCAATAACAAACAAAAATGTGCTTCTATTTTTCCTTATGGTTAATCCTGCACTGAATTTCTCTTAAAAATGATAGAGCTGTCAATCGATTAGAACATTTATTCATATTAAAGTAATTACATGATACACTGATTAATTAATCAAATTAATCACAAATAATCACACAAAATTTATTGTGGCAGATGAGTAAAGGATTTAAATTACAGTACAGTACTGACAATTACAAAAGTTTGCTTTAGAATTGTCAATACATACATTATAGTGGAAACACTATAATGTTTGTTTTATTGCCATATAATTGAAAATAATTTTCAGTCATTTTACAGTTCACTGCAATCCATTCTGCAATCGAGTTTGTCAATATGTCCGAGGTAGATTTAGGGGCTGTTCACATATAACGTATTCTTGGATCCAGTCTGCAAAATGTTTTAATAGGTCTATGCAAGGTCCAGGGCCGCATTAATGCCCGGGTTTACCTGGGCTTAAGCCACAGGGCCCACGGCAGCAGGTGGGCCCTGAACTCTCAGGGGGGAAATTCACATTCATCACAATGGAAATGGAGACAAATAAAATGTCAGAAATTTGTGACTAGTCACTGGTGGCACTAGGTTAATAACCTATGCTAAACAAAGAAGTTTGAACACTTTTCTTTGATTATAAATGTATGTGGTGACAGCCAAGATCTACAGTATGCTGCACACTGGGCTATTAGAACACTGAGGAAATAAGTTGTACACAGTGCTCATAGCAGACTGATGACATATCCTTCAGTCTAACAGACAGTCTACTGCAGACACGGTGACACTGCTCATCTGGCATGATCAGACATATGAATGTGTTCTGTTAACATTGCAACGAGAAACAAGCAGCACACTCAAATAATTTTCAGACTGGAAGGTAAAAAAATTAAAGAACTGGTGCCTGGTTTTCTTCTGGCACACTCAATTAAATGAAACTGCCCCTTGCCAGCCCATTTGAGGCTCATTGATAGATATCTTACACACACACTCAAACACACCAGACTGCACAAGCACAATTTCAAAATTCACCATAATTTATCCAGGCACTTTTCAGATGTATTAACAGCAACTAAACATAACAGTCAGTGACTCTGTTCAGTAAAACTGTTAGCTCCTGTAATGGCACACCAATATCTCCCATTTTGTAAATATACTTTCATATCATTAGACATCTTGCCATATACATGCTGTTGCATTGCAGAAAATACATAGTTTCGAAAACAAAACAATCTGCACAACACATTGTGTTTGGAACTAAAAGCCTGAAATTTAATCTCACACAAGTCCTTTGGAAGGGATAAGACAGTTAATAGTTTCTTCATTGAACATCTTTCTGCAAAAATGTCATTAACCACATTTAGCGCAGAACAGCTTTCCTTAATATACTTCTAAATACATTCACTTTCATTCTTCACCATATGTGCAATTATCAGTAACAGCATTGAGGAGCAAAAGCAAGATATTTAAACACCACATTGTCACACTAAATGTGTCAGCAAGGTGCTGGAACAATAAACATTTATATATTGGTGAGAAAAACAGAAAGAAAGTGAGTGTGAGAGAGAGAAATAGGAAATAGAAAAAGACAAGCTGCAACTTGCCCCACATTTACAAAGTGGATTATCATGGTTTAGGATGGTGATTTGAGTCTCTGAGAGTTGACACATCACAGATGTTGCTTTTGAAGAGACCTGTTAAGACATGGTGGGGAGCCACTCAGCCGCTTAGCTTCCATCGCCTCCCTCCGCCCAGATTTCTGTGATTTAGGGCCGTGTTTAGATGTAAACACCATTATATTTTGTCTGTTTTTGATACAGTTTGTCTGGCCTGCAAAATGACTAGCTCCTACATGGAAAGCAGCAAAATGTAAAAAATAAATAAAATTCTGCCTCTGAAATATCGCCACCCATCTGACACATTAGAATTTATGAATTGGTAATTCCCGGCGAAGTAATGTGGCTGGTACAGAGTCCAGCCGTGCTCCGGCTGAGCTTTTATGTTTGAGGAAGGCAGGCAGACAACTGACTGATTGACTGTATTACTCCATGTTTAGCAGCATATTTGAAAGTAAAGTGCTCAAGAGGGCAAGAGAGAAACCTGCTTCCCTGTGGGTCTTGGGGATAGTTGTATCAGCTTAAACCAGAAAATCTGGTGCTGCCAGATGGGTAGACTATGAAGAATGTAAAGACTGACTAATGAGGCATTTTACAGATCAGCATACTTTATACACATACTTACTTGTGCGACTAATCAATAACAAACATTTGAAAGTTCAATTTGTTAAGCATTCCAACATATCTTAACAAGTGCATTTATCTGACATGAGTCATTAACAAACCACAAAGTCTTATTAACAAAAACAAAATAGGAAACATTATGAGAAGTTATAGTATGATTTGTTTAGCTCAGGGGGAACAAAGTGTAATTTTATAAAACTCCTCACAAGCATATAATTCATGCCATCATTGTCATTTTTAATTATTTAGGTGAAATTGTGGTAACATTATTTGTTGATTATGTCACTGAAGTAGATTATATATATATATAGAGGGGGGAATCTACAGTAATATGTAATCAGTTAGCAGTTTATCTAATGTGAATTCGGTGACAGTAGGTTGAAAGTTTTGATGCTGAAATTGGTCTGTATATGCTGAAATTCTCAGCCTGATCTCATAAAATGTACGTGAAAATGGCAAACAAAAATTATGTGCTTAATTACATGTTTGGATGCAGTTTCCAGTGAAATTTCCAGTGGGTGGTGCCAAAAGCGAGTGACAAGTTTTTTAAGGTGAACATTTGATGGCTATTTTAATGAGTAAAATGTACTTCCTTAATCTAAAACTGTAGCCTAAACCATAAACAGTAGTGTCCTAAAAGACAAATTAGATGTGAGCAAAACAGACATGATTACCCTAAACCAACACCTAAACCTAACCTATAGTGTTCAAAAAGATAAATGAGCGATTAACAAAACAGACATCCTTACCCTAAACCGACACTTAACCTAACCTATAATGTTCAAAAAGATAAATGATAGATGAACAAAACAGACATCCTTAGGCTTAACCAATGCCTAAACCTAACCTATAGTGTTCAAAAAGATAAATAAGAGATGAACAAAACAAACATCCTTACCCTTATCCAATTCCTACACCTAACCTACAGTGTTCAAAGAGATAAATGAGAGATGAACAAAACAGACAAACCTACCCTTAACCAATGCCTAAACCTAACCTATAGTGTTCAAAAAGATAAATAAGATATGAACAAAACAAACATCCTTGCCCTTATCCAATTCCTACACCTAATCTACAGTGTTCAAAAAGATAAATGAGAGATGAACAAAACAGGCATCCTTACCCCTAAACCAACACTTAACCTAACCTATAATGGTCAAAAAGTTAAATGAGAGATTAACAAAACAGACATCTTTACGCTTAACCGACGCCTAAACCTGATTTATGGTGTTCAAAAAGATAAATGAGAGATGAACAAAACAGACATCCTTAAGCTTAACCATGCCTAAACCTAACCTATAGTGTTCGAAAATATAAATGAGAGATGAACAAAACAGACATCCTTACGCTTAACCAACGCCTAAACCTATCCAATTGTGTTCAAAAATATAAATGAGAGATGAACAAAACAGACATCCTTAAACTTATCCAATGCCTAAACCTAACCAAAAGTGTTTTGAAAGCAAATTCGATATAAAAATGACACTTTCACTTTGAGCATGCTTGGCTTCGAATCCAAAGTCCAACACTCTATTGGGTGAGCTACAGCAGAAGTTAATCACATTGGAATAAGTGTGCTAATGTATGTGGGTCTATAATACAAGCGTTAAAATGTATCTTTGTTCAAATGATGGATTAGAGTAAAAGTGTTTTGATATAATAGCATAGCAGGGTCTGAGTAATAGTGCGAAAAATAAGTGTCTATAAAATCTCAAACAGTCATAGTACCCATGATTTCTGTTAAAGTGAATAAAAAGCTCTTGTTGTAGTGCCTCTAGTGTTAATTTCACCAGGAAACTGCAGCAAACTGTAGAAAGCAATATATTCAACTCAATTTGCAAAATTTAGTTATTTTGTGATAGTAGAGTTCATTTCATGAGACTAGGTTTTAAATTCTAACCACTGGCCAAAGCGGGAAGTGTTGTTGAACGTATGGGCACTTGTACATTTCGAGGTGAAATTTCCAGAGTTCTGCCAAAAGTGAGTTGTTTATTTTGTTGTAAATTATATAACAGCAATCAACAGGAATGCATATTTTATTAATTTCTTACCAGTTGTTAGGCATGTGTTTCTTTGCTGCTGGGGAAGGAAGAGGTGCTTGGTAACATAAATAATATTTAACCAAGTAATAGGCTATTTTGTTAATGAACAGCATTGTGTCAAAGAGCATGAGTGAAGCAATGAGGATGCACATACACATAACAGCATATTAGAAAACATAATCTTTTTTAGTAGTATATACATTTTGATATTCAACCATCTTTATGGTTGAAGCCATTCCTTGTTATTCCCTAAAGTGTCATTGAAAATCTTCCTTGTTTTTTCCACTTGTACTGATAATCCTAACAAATTTGTTAAATTTTAACCTCACAATGTTCTCGGTTTTGGCTCTGGTCCTTTCATGTACTTTTAATTTAATTAACCTGTTCTTGTGTCTGATTTCCCTTCGTCCGGCACCTGAGGGTGTCATCTGGCCTCTGTTCACCTGATCCTGGACGCGTGGCACCAATCAAGTACACACAATAGGACCTGATGGGGGCCCTGCTTGTGCTGAGAGGCTCATTTGACACCTAGATGAGTGCTGGTTTCCCCATGTACTTTTCCAGATGAATTTACTGTTCTCTCCTAAAGCGTCAGACAAGGGTGGAAGCCCCAGTGGAGGCTAACCTTGACATCTGTCTTATAGGTCAGGTTCAGACCACGCTTAGGGTGTAAGGTGGGGGCCAGCAACCACCTATGCCTGTCATTCCTAAATAGCTCATCCATGTGTTAAATTTCACTTGTCGAACAAGTTGTAACAGAAATTGTTTCGGGTGTTTCTCTCTGAATGGACGTGTGCCAAGTGTTACTGATCCCACTGATGACGCCTATCCATTTTTAACATGAGCACAGATGAACTGTGGGTGGCCCCCACCTGGACGTGTGTCGCCGGAATCACGCGTACCGTCCGGTGGGCTCGAGCCACTGCTGTCCATCCTGTAATTCATGATCAAAAACAGACGCTATCGCATATCATATAAAACCATGCCCTTTGGGATTTAGAGTCCAGCAAAGGGGATATGGCGCATGCCATGTACACCATACATGAGACAGAATGAAATAGTATCTTGCAATGAATGTGCTAAATCTATTGTTCCAATTAAAGCAAAGGAAAATTAGACTTAAAACTACGGCAGAACATTTAAAGCGTTGGTTATTACTAATTAATGAAAAGTGAGCAATAAAAGGTGCTCCTCATTTATTTGTTTGGGTTACATCACATATTGTGTGCTGATATCAAAATCCTGTGTATCCTTTAAACTTGTCCAAAGTAAGATCGAATTTCTAATACAAAGGGGAAAACGATCTGCTGTAATGAATGTAACTACTGGCTTTTAGGTGTCCTTCAAAAAGGATAATTAATGTATTACCATTCTAAAATGATCCACAGTTCACCTCATTAAAATAACTGTAGTGGTACAAGTGGAACATCCAAAAGTATTTGGTCACTTAAGTCGCACTTAAAATGTAATTTCATTAGATAACAAAACATCAAAAAAGAAAGATAGTACAAGCTCACTTGTTTTTGTTTTAATAAATAAAACAGTAGACACACTATTCAAAATAGTGAGCCAATTTGGACACTTTCTGTTTGTCAAATGTTGGAACATGTCCAAGGTTAATGTGATGAACTGCACCTGTGGTTACTCTACTGTATAACACCTGTGTGCACTTGAGGGGAATTGACTTCATACATCCACTAACTAGTTGAAAAAGCAAAAATTAACAAAACATATTTAATTTTTTTTTGGCAGAAGCTCTAAAATAATATGTTTGTAGATCCCGCTTGGTTTGATATTTAATTGTTGATGATAGTCTTTATTAACAACTTAAGCTCTACTTTAAAGCCACATAATAAAATAAAAAGCCAAGCAACTCAATGAGGATGAAAGAAAAATCATAATATGAAATCATTAAGAAAAGATGGAAATAAAGTACATTGTACTTACGTATTATAAAGCAAGACCTCACAAATGACTGATTTTCCATCACTATAAGTTGAGGAAAATGTCTAATTTAAAGGGGTTATATGTTAAATGGTTACTTTAGCTGTACATTAGACATACATTTAACCTCAACAGTGTCCCAATGCTCAGCCAAAGACCATTACCTTTCTAAATACAGTATGTATGCACTAGGACTTGATGTTTTGCTATACACTTCCTATTAATCTCATAAAACAATAAAGTTAGCAAAAAAATTAATAAAAAATCAATACTGTAAGCCACACTATACTCTAAAAATGGCAAAAGAGACAGCACCAGGAAGAATGTATTTAGCACAACATATTGTCTCAAGCTTACTTTGATGGTGTTTTTGAAGGAACTACTGAAAATCCAGCATGTCGCTTTGAGGAGCGTTCAGTTTCAATAGAGATATCTGTTAATCTACATTTCATTGCGAGAAAAAAAGACCCATTTTCATCCAAATTTTGCAGAGTGAGAGTATCTCTGTGGAGGACTCTGGGCTGATTGTGGAGGGGCCAGTCTTTTGAATGAAGAGCAATGATACTGCTCCTCTAAAGGAGAGGGTAAACATCTTGAGTGGCACTTGTTCATGCAGCAGATCTCGCAAATCTCTCTCTCTCTCTCACACACACACACACACGCACACGCGCACACACACCTCATAAACAAATGTTTCCCAGTCTTGAATTTGAATAAAATGCAGAAAACATACTTTACTATACAAGCTTTTTTTCTTTCTTGCTGTTATTCTGATATGTATAGCAAAGCAACAAAGGACACGTGTCACGAAGTAAAGAAAATGTATTGAAAGTGTATGTAGCATAATTTGTCTTTAACAGTATGTTGTTGTCACAGGACAATACACTCAGCTCTCTCTTCTACATTCATTCATGCAGCATGCCAAAATAAATGCACACACAGACTTTTTACTTTTGGATGAATCATCAATAACTACACAATATGTCTAACCACCCAACAGGTAATTGTCTTGTTAAGAATCTAGTTTCAATCCTTGTGATAACAGCGATTTTCTAATACCCGAAAACAGGGAAAAATTCTATATTCTAAGTAGTGTTATTTACACACTATTGGAGATTAAAGTTTATGGAGGACAAAAAAAAAAATACATGTTTGAAGGAAGGAGTGAGCAGAAAAGTAGTTTAAATCAATGGAAACCTATATGATACAGAATACTGAAAAGCTGGAACAAATATATGAGAAATAATTGTAGCACCAGAGATTACCGCATACAACTATTTATATATATTCTATTTAAAATTTGTGTTGATACTGTTGCTTTCATATATGTTTTCATTTTTGTATTGCTATCTTTCCTTTACTGAGGAACAACATCTAAATTAAATAGTTTCTTTCAAGCTACAAATTGAAGTATTTCCAACAAAATGATTAGGAAAATAACAGTAACACAGAAAGTATGATGACTGTAATTCAAACCATTAACCATTAGGTTAAAGATAAAAAAAGAAACCATCAGAAGAGCAGGTAGAAATAAAACATTTTGCAGAAACAAAAATGAATACAAAAAAAAAAAAAAAAAAAAGGAAAAAAAGAGGAAAAAGTGTAATATTCTAGACATTGACACTACCATTAAAGAACTGGATTTAATTTCAGTTTAAAATGATATACTTTGCGTTGTTTAGGCTGTGGTGGATTTAATTATGCTTGATACTGCATTTACAAAATAAAAACTTAATTCTAAGAAGGCAATAGCCTCTGCTGAGAACACTTGTTTTTGATCATCATTTTTGATAATCATCCACAGTGAAACCTTGATAATGTAAAACAAAGTACAAATCTACTGTCCTCATATTCTGGTTTAAGTGAAAGCAAAAATAACTGAATCATTTCAGTATCATTTTAACTGTATATACAAAAGTGATAAAAGTAATGTTAGATGATACAGTTTTTACTGTATACAGGGTGATCAACACAGTGTTTGATTACAGACATTGCTGATTGATCAAAATACATTCAGGGTACCACAAAGAATTGCTCTAAAGAGAGATGCACAGCAGTTCCAGTTCAATGAAACAAATTGAAAGTGCTCTGCTGAATATGATAAAAACACAATTTATGCCGTTTATGGAAGTCAGCATATCTGAACTTCTTCAGCAATTACATGCAGATCACAACTTGCTTTTTTTCAGCCTTATTTGCTCGTGAGCTCTTGAAACAAAACAACATAAAAAACCCTATAAAATGAACATAAAATGCATAGTCCATCTCCTTGAAGAGAGAATAATTAAAGTAACTAAACTGATCTGTTGAATTGGTCAAGCGTAAAATATAGATCACATTCAATTGAACATTTTTGGCTAGTAACAAAAAAATCTATAATAAATATGATCGAGCCAGGCAATCAGCATATTTGTGAGAACTGTAAATAATGCTTTAAACCTAACAATAAAATTGTTTTTTTTTAAAAAGGGATGTAAACGTGACTTATAAGAAACCAGAACTAACTTTTGACTTCTTTTTAAGCTTCTCGTTGTACAAAATCTAATAAATATTCTAATTTGACCATAACTGACCCAAGAAAATACATTGAGCCAGGCTCCTAATGGCAGCAGTAAGACGGTGTAACACTGCTCATGGCACTGAATGATTTTAACATGAATATTCAATTCCACACATGCAAGTACATAACACTTGCAACAAGACATTTAACAAAATTTACAGTTAGAAAACAACAGTTCGTGACCTAATATTATAGAAAGATGAAACTTGTTTTCCAGCATGGCTGACCAGCACAGTGTTTTTTTTTTTTTTTTTTTTTTTACCATAGTACTACTTGGGAAGCTTTTTGCTGAGCTATATACATGCTTAAAAATATCTAAAGAGGGGTATTATGGCCTAAATATTTGCCCTGTATCAGTTTTGTACCTCAGATCAAGGGCTAATGTATTTAAAATGTGTTAGAATACAGTAGAGTAAATCACCATTACACTCTTTTTTTTTTCTTTTCTCAAATGTACATATTTCATACTAGTAACTGGTGCAAATATGCATCACTGTTTTACAGTATACAGATGCTCCAGTGTAACAGCCCATGGTGCAAAATAAATGCTCGGTTACCAAAAACGAAACCCAGTGTTTTCTCACCAGATATGTACTACCGATGACAGAATAAAGGCAAAAATCACAATAAGCAGTGTAGGAAGTGTACTGCAGTGCAAAACTATAAAAAAAAAGCACACACATATGGGAAAACCAGTACACTATTTACCGCCTTCAACTTGTAAACCATTTTCTTCTTGAAATGTACATAGCTAGTTTCTGTCAACCTTACTCTTATTTTTTTATTTGCATGAAACATGCTATGCATTGTAATGAACTAAAATGACTGAAATGTTTTCATTAAAAATAATTTTAACACCCATCAAACGATAAAAGCAAATATACCAAATTAAAAGTTATTAGCAGAAGTTTTAATTTAGTTCAGCATGGGTTAGAATTGTACAGAAGCTTACTGCTCACTAAAACCTAGCCAATAAGTTTAAATAGTTGTTAAAAGGGGCTATATAATACTTCTGCTTGACTGACGGACTGGGTCATTTTGGTTTACTGAAATTTCAGCATCAGTACATTCCAGCTGAACTACATGGCATTCAAAATAAAGTCTTTGGAGACTGCTCATTTCCAAACTTTTGATGTCAGTATATAATACGGAGGGAGTTTCTTTGTTTCTTAGACTTAAAAAAAAAAGAGAGTATTATTCACATATACATTTATAATTCACTGTAATTCAAGCTCAAAATAAATATTTAGTAGTGTAATTCTATAAAACTGTCTCATTTTAGTAGAATCATTTGAAAAAAATACCAAAAGTTAATGTACCAACCTGCAACTAATCAATCTGGTACCCCCCAACAAATGCCAAAATCATGAGTCTGATCATACATACTCTAGTGTGTAAGCACACTCAAGGACAGTTACTCAGTCAAACCCAATGTGGTCTTCCAGACATCAAGTATACATGTAATATAGGTTTTAAGTTCTGCGGTCCCAGTAATCTACGAGTTTCCTTGCTTCACCACATATTTTACAAGACAAACATGTAACTAAATGTATCAGGTTGCAGTTTTTGCAATATCCAGTTGCGTTTGTGTGAATGCTTTAACAGCAATTGAAAGGCCTCATATGGACAGTTCATCCCAGTGCTACCATTGCAAACTGATAATTGTAAAACACAGTAGTACTGAGTAGTATTAAGTGCTGAATTCAAAACAACTGACTGAATTCAAAGTAAAAGTCAACTTAAATAGTCCATTTCAGTGCAAACATAATATTGGTCTCATCACACAAGAAAGCCTTTCTTAACCATGAATGGCTACTTGTGAATATTTTCCAAAATGGTTCACTCACAAGTATTAGTTTCTCAAAAAAAAAAAAAAAAAAATCATACTATAGTTCAAAATCTAAAAAGGGTGTTTGGCATTGCCACATTTAGTGCCTGTCGTCCTTCAATAACCAGAAATCTGATTATTCTTGAAAACCCGGAATAACTTTTATAATCAGTCCATGTGTGAACAAGTATACTTGCCATCATTTTAATGTCCTTTAACAAGCAATATATTAACCAGAAATCTGATATGATGATATGCTAATTCTAACTCTAGGCTGCTTTATTTCTTTGAGATCTTTCCAGCTTTCCTCTTGGGCTCATAGGGTGTTCTGAGGATGCTAGGAGTCTCTTCCATGACCCTGACCAGCAGGTTATCAATGTAGTCTTCCAGCTCCCGAATATGAGCATCTTTTTTTCTCACCACCTCTTTCTGCTTTATGAGCTCCTGCACAACTTCCTCAAAGGAGAGATTGCTGTAGGCCGCCATACTTGCCTGGAGATGTTCAGGCTCCTAAGTGTGAGGAAGGATACAGGAAATTGTTAAATTACAGTTCTCTTAAAGGACCTGTAGAATAAGGTGCTAGCAACATCAGGGATGTATTCAAATTTGCGTACTGTCAGAGTATGTACTGCATTTGACGAAGAACGCACTTGTGGGACGTTAAAAAAAAGATTGCTCTTTAAGTATGTATGGTAGTAGTATAAATGCATTCTCGTGACATTAATATTTCTAACATAGGAAGAACAACTGCAAAAATAATCTTCTGTTTTGTTAAAAAAGTTACATTTAACCACAAGGAACAACTTTCTCGGTATATATAGCACATATTGTGGAAATTTAGCATTTGGAAACTGTTGGCTCCTAAGTTTCTATGGCATAATGGGATCATAAATGGTACCATGGATGTGAACCTCAGAATATCAGCAGATGCAGTAGGTCATCCGGGAAACATTGTCGGACACAATGTCCCTTGAAAATATTAAAATGAAGCGACAGCAACCCCTTTAGTTGACACCACAAGTGTACAGTGTGAAACCATCCCAGTGATCACTGAGGTTTAAACTTTCTTGAAAGCTTGTAAAGTCCTAATCCGCGACTACAACGCACTGTATCCCGCACACTGGAAAAAGCAGTCTGTTTTATTTCCGCCTCGCGTGCCCGCAGTGAGAAGCTTCTCACTTCAGGATCGCATTAAAACAGCCTTGCATTGCCATTTTATGTAGGCGAAGGACACCAGGCTTGTGCGCATCTCAAGCAGCAGAGAAACGCTGAACGCCTTTGACTTCACATCGGCAGCAAAACACTTCTGTGCTATGTAAAATTGGAGGAAAATAGTCAAAAATAAAGAGAAAGAAATTAGCCATGGTGAGAAGTTATATGATTTAACCCAGAGGTTGGGAACTTATGGCTCGCGAGCCACAAGTGGCTCTTTGTTAAAAATCAAGTGGCTCGCCGGGTGTCTCACCATTCACCAACACATGAACCTTTAAAACTTTCTAGAGATAATTTTCCAGCAGAAAGTGTGGGTGCGATTGCAAAGCTTGAAGTCAATGACAGTTTTGATTTCATTTCTTCCAAATTTGTATATATTTGTGTCATACAGCAACTCTTTTTTATGTGCACCCAGTTTGTGAAACTAGCACCACCGCCCGCAAAATGCGATGAGCCTTAATCCAGTTCGTGAGCTCCTCGTTCAACTGTATTTCATGCACGATTAATTTTGCTCATCTACCTGCAACAGTTGGGTGACCTGTAAGACGTCTCTGAGTAACACATGACAAGAAATGCTGTTGGTCAAAAAGACGCAAGCTTGAAGAAACACATTTTATTATATTTTTAAGAACAGACAAAAGCCGTCAGTGCTCATGTCTGATTACCTGTTTGTTCAGAGACGTGCAGCGGGACCCTGTCTCGTGAAACAAGCACATGTAAAGAGTTATCACTCCTTTTTCTCTGTTTCATTCATCTGAAAACTGATTGGAAGAATAATGTAATCTATGAGAATGCTGCAAATGATCTCCGATCACCTCGTGAGGTGCTGTGACGGAGCAGTTCACCCCTACACATTGTGAATGCATCTCTGCAGATTCAGTAATATATACAGGTATATTTGTATTAAAGAAACAAAGACGAAAATGATTAAATCACAAAGCAATACAAGACACGTTCACCTTGAAGCTAAAATTGAGTTCTATTTTTTTCTTTAGGCAGCATAAACCGTTAACACAATACAAACACATTCGATAAGAACACACATTTGGCTGCATTTTTTGGGAACACAAGGGAACTCATTAGGATTATTTATTATGATGATGATTATTATAATTATATTTACATTTATAATATTATAATATTGTAGATATAAGCAGAGTGATGTCACTTCCGCGTGCGGGGGGATTGAATATCAACAGGTTAATCAGACCAGAGGACATTCTTTAAAATGTAAGATCTTTGTCCCCATGTGCACTTGCAAACTGTAGTCTGGCTTTTTTATGGCAGTTTTGGAGCAGTGGCATCTTCCTCGCTAAGCAATCTTTCAGGTAATGTCGATATAGGACTCGTTTTACTGTGGATATAGATACTCGTCAACCTGTTTCCTCCAGCATCTTCACAAGGTCCTTTACTGTTGTTCTGAGACTAATTTGCACTATTTGTTCATCTCTATGGAGACAGAATGCGTCTCCTTCCTGCGTGGAATGATGACTGCGTGGTCCCATGGTGTTTATACTTGCGTACTACTGTATGTACAGATGAATGTGGTACCTTCAGGTGTTTGGAAATTGCTCCCAAGAATGAACCAGACTTGTGGAGGTCCACCAATTTTTTACAAGGTCTCGGCTGATTTCTTTTGATTTTCCTATGATGTCAAGCAAAGAGGCACTGAGTTTGAAAGTAGGCCTTAAAATACATTCACAGGTACACCTCCAATTCAGTGCACCTCCTGTCAGAAGCTAATAGGCTAATTGTCTAAAGGCTTGACATCATTTTCTAGAATTTTCCAAGCTGCTTAAAGGCACAGTTAACTTAGTGTATGTAAACTTCTGACCCACTGGAATTGTGATATAATCAATTCAAAATAAAACAATCTGTCTGTAAACAACAGTTGGAAAAATTACTTGTGTCATGCACAAAGTAGATGTCCTAAATGACTTGTCAAAACTATAGTTTGCTAATATAAAATCTGTGGAGTGGTAAAAAAAATTTGTTTTAATGACTTTGACCTAAGTGTATGTAAACTTCCTACTTCATATCAAAAGGTATATCTACACACAAAGAAATATTTGGAGGCCTCACGTTTACATCTGTAAAACAGGTTTAACTATAAAACACGCTTATTACTGTAAAAGCTGGACCGTAAAAAATAAAAACTCCTCGGATATACAAAATATTAATATTTTGGATTCAAAGGGGAGTAGTTTGCATCCCTGATTAAATAAGTCATATGCTTCTTTTTTCCCAAAATATTAGGCATCACTGGGGTCTGATCTGCTTGGGGAAACTTCACACATGAAACATGACGTGTTTATTTAAACACTTCATGTTAGTTTGCAAATCGTTACATGGACATAAACAATGTTGCCACGCAGTAGCTGGACCAACAACACTGGGCTGCCAAAGAAAACCAGCGAAAATTACTTGAATTTTTTGAAAGATTAAAGTAATATAACAAACATGCTGTAATGTTTCCTTCAATTTAGGATTTACTTGATAAACGAGCTCATTAACGGTGTTGTTCTAAATGCTAAAGCCTCAGTTCTGTCATAAGGAGTGATTATGTGTTGAGATTAAAAGTGTGAGCATTTGACTTCATGAAGATACTGTGGGAACAGCAATTTGGAAACATGTCCTCATCTGCTATCAATTGTCTGACAGATTCACACTTTTTGCTGTCAAGGTGAAAACAAGTATTAAATGTTGTCAGTTGATAAAATCTTGTTTATTTTATAAGAGCTTATTCACTGAATTGGTGTCAAAATATGAGTCAATGTCTCTCAGTCGTACCTAATTACTTGCGCTTAGTTAAGTACAAAATAACTTTCACCCAAAAACAACACACAAGTGTATGTTTCATGAAATAAACATAATAGGACACAGAAATGGATCTGATTTCAAACAATCCAAATATCTCTTAAGAATGACACTAAATCTACTGTGAAAATAATCACAATATAAAAGCATAACAACTGTGTTAATATGTATAAATATCAAATTGAAGATTACTAATGACCTTGATGGCAGATTTGTGCAGTCATAGATTGAACTTGTTAAGGAAAGTATAACTGGCAGGAACAAGCCTCACCGTGAAAGCTTGTTTCTGGTCTTAAACTTGATGCACAATATTGGACAGCTGTTTCTACATGTGACACTTTCATTATGATCAACCTCCTTAGATTACATTAATAAAAACAAAACATTCTTTTCCTTTTCCCAGGGGAAACAGCAGAGTAAATTTGCCTCCATAAAACTGCCAGACTAGATGCTAAAGGAATAAAATGTTTATCATGTTATTTCTCTTAGAACATACAGCTAGATGAGTTGAGGGTCTAACAATTGAGTGTTTGGTAATGCTAATACAAAAGCTGTGATGCATCATGCAATAGTCAAAAGACAAAACAATGCAATGCAAGTCAAACAATAGCTTACTGTCCAACACAGCCCAGTGACCACTGAATTAATGGAAGATTTACAGAAAGATACACTGCATGAATTGTAAAAGCACCAGGGTAGTAGCAAGTGGGTGCAGGGAAAAGAGCCCAGGAAATGACCATGAACTGTCTGGCAAGCTGCTGATGAGCTGATTTAGGCAATCAGGAGTGTGGGAGAGATAAGACTTCCACTTGGCATTCTTCAGTTGTCTCATTATGGGCACTAATGAGGGCCTTTGCATTGAAAATCTAGAACTCCAAGTCCTTAGAAATGCCTCAGCTGCTTTCTCCCCTCATCCTTTAATTAAGGCCTCAGAGTGCCAGAAACACTATTTCACGGATGCGGTGCTACCATAACCTTAAAAACGGGTGAGGAAAGCCATTTTCAGCAATGCATCTCCAGTTTCAAAATCACTTCAGCGGCTAATCTCACACGGCAAGCAAACGTCGCATTACTCCACGATGGACACGGTGACAATCACAATCAGTTTATTTATGACAAAGTGAGAGAGGCCCCCTTTCTATGTTTAACGCTGACCGTGCTTTGACCTTTAGTGTAAAATTAGACCAGTGACAAATTGTGTATTATTAATGATTAGATTTCCAATTATTGAGTGAGAAAACATACTGTCCAAGATGGCTTGCGAACGAAATGGAAGCACACTAATAACATCACACTACTTCAAATTACATACATATCAAAGACAATGACCACCCATTTCAGCTGTTAATTAGATAAATGGTTCTCCAAGCAGAGCACCACAAGTGATGCTCAGAGATCAGCTTCATCCACTTCTGTGTATAATAGGGCTGCAATAAATGACCAATTAAAAGTTTGGGCAAGTTTTGAAAACTTGTGACAAATGTGGTCAGATTGTGCTGATGTCAAAAGTATCAGAATTTCAGTAACAAGTTAATATAACATTGAAAAAATATAGTAGTAAATGGAGTAGCGACAGTACAGAGAATTGACTCAGTTTGGTACCCGAGTGCTGTAGGAATGGTTGCTTTTGAAACACTCACATGCGCAAGTGCACGTGAACTTGTGCATCATAAGACATACTGTAAGTACATTCACTTAAGACAAGGAATTGCAAAAATAAACATTGTTTTCAAAACAGCTTTCTGAGTACCACCTGAGTACTGCCGTATATCGAACAAACAAATCATTCCACCCCCCCACACATGGTAGAATAAATGTAATTTTATCTCTTGAGATGGGTCGCTCAAAACAAACAGAGGAATTTTCATAGTGCCAAAGAGACACAGTTTTTACAGTTTTCAAGAAAATGAACCTATTAATGACTTACTTATAATGGTCTCTGAATAATAAGCTGGGATAGGAGAAAGTATTTTAAAACAGAAAAAGTTACATATTTCAGCTTTAAATTGAGAAATATTCACACTATTTTAATTTGTTAATATTCTTATTAATATTTCACTTTTTGGTAACACTTTAAAATAAGGTTCCATTTGTTAACATTAGTTAGCAACATTAGTTAACATGAACGAACAATGAACAATATTAAGCATTTATTAATCTTAGTTAATGTTAATTTCAACATATAAAATTAATAATTTTTTTAAATCAAAAGTTGCATACACCGATCAGCCACAACATTAAAACCACCTGCCTAATTTTGTGTATTATAATTGCATCTCAGAATAGCATTCTGAGATGCCATTCTTCTCACCACATTTGTACAGAGCGATTATCTGAGTTACTGTAGACTTTGTCAGTTTGAACCAGCCTGGCCATTCTCTGATGATCTCTCTCATCAACAAGGCATTTCCGTCCACAGATCTGCAGCTCACTGGATGGTTTTTGATTTTTGGCACCATTCAGAGTCAATTCTAGAGACTGTTGTGTGTGAAAATCCCAGGAAATACAGAAATACTCAAACCAGCCCATCTGGCACCAACAATCATGCCACAGTCAGTGAAATAATTTTTTTTTCCTCATTCTGATGGTTGATGCGAACATGAACTGAAGCTCCTGACCTGTACCTGAATTATTTTATGCACTGCTGCCACACGATTAGATGATTAGGTAATCGCATGGATGATTGTTGGTGCCAGGCGGGCTGGTAGAGCTCCCAGATGGGACATACACAATATTAGGCAGGTGGTTTTAATGTTGTGGCTGTTTGATGTATGTTAACATTAGTTAATGCACTATGAACTAACATGAACTTACAATAAAAAATAGTATTTTTATTAACTAACATTATGAAAGATTAATACATTGTTACAAATATATTTTTAATTGTATATTCATAATACCTAATGCATTAACTAATGCTAGTGAATGGACTCTTATGGTAAAGTGTTACCCACTTTTAAAATGCATTTTCAATAGTATTTTTTTTTATAAATATGTTATTACATATATTATTACATTTTAGTTATCAGACATTTCTGTACAAGGAGAACCATAGTTTTGGAAGACTGCACAGTTGCATTAATGTGAAAATACGCCCTCATAAATAGAAATAGATAGAATTTAAGTAGTAAATAGAAATGAACAATAAAATACTTAAATTTATTGTGGTCCCATATAATTCAGTATTGTATGCATGAAAACTTTAAATAGTTTAATAGCTGAGAAATTGGGCAAACTGCCTGTTTTACTCAATCAATAGAAACTTGAAATTAGGTTAATGTTAAAATTAAAATTATATTAAACTGGATATTTCTGTTGAATTAACTTACATGGACTTTTGAGCTTTTCATGCCGTGCTTCTTCTCAGGGGAGGATTTGAATCTCTGAGTAAGGTCTTCATTACTAGTGGGTTTTCTCATGTTGTCACTGCTTAAGAGAAAAAAAAAAGACAAAGCTGTCAAAGTTCCCAACTTACTTGAAGATGCTACACCAAGTATCAGCAAATGACCTTTCATCCAAAGAGAAACTTAGCTTTGTGACCAATCAACTTTGAAAATGAGATCTTGGTCAGCAACTCCCCATAACAAACAGAAAAGTCAAGAAAGACATGGCAAATCATTTATGTGCTTAACTTGCCTGCAAAATTTGAACTTAACTTTGTTAGCTGACCTTTAGTGATGTGAAAAACAGAAGGTCATATTCTTCTGCAGGAAATGGTTTCCACACCCCCTCACACGCATACAGCAAGCTTCCAGTCTACGTTTCGTTTACCAACAATCAGTGAGGTCACTGACCACAACAAGAGCATTGCAGCCAATTACAGTCTCAGTAAGAGTAGTGAAGTCCATACACGCTATTGTATACCACAACTGTCAAGTACCATGGGACTTGCAGAAAGTGAACTGGCTTAATAGTGCTTACAGTCTACTTTAAAGAAATCAGCAACAAATGGTATAACACAATACTATCCTAACCAGACATGACTTAATTAAGTGAAGTGGTAAAAATTCTATTCTTTTTGCCCTAAATAGTTGCTGCTAAAAGCCCCACCTGATTTGAAATTACATTGGTCCAAAATCCCGCTCCACATAAATGTATATTTAAAGGGGGTGACTAAATGATGAGAGAATTTTTATTTTTGTGTGAACAATTCCTTTAACATCAAATATCTTCTGATTGGCTGTGTATCACATCAGTGCAGCAGAGTTCATATTCAGTATGGCAAGGCAAATTGCTAGACAAAAATTTTATACATCACACATTAACTGGGTTGATAAATGTAATTTTATTTATAGCAGTGAAAAGATCACACACAGCTTTGACCACTACACAACATTAAGCTGGTTTGTTAAATGTCTTTTTCCCTAACCTGTAACCCCTGAATGACCTGTGATCCAATAAGAGAGGGTAAGATGAGCAAACTAGAAGGCCATGGGCAGATAAATTGTTAATTGAATGGTCTATCGCTCATTCAGATCTCATTACTTTGCCATGGTCAAGCCCCTGTAGTCTGGATTGAGTCTAATGACATTGATAAGGTCCTAATGACAGACTTTCTCTGATCAACATTAAGTGCTTGACTGTCCCCTCCTACCTCTACTGAGAAAAGTGGAGAGGCTGGGAATGACAAGCAGATGTAACAGAGAAAATGTAGTCCTCACCAAATATTATTGCATGAGAACAAAGTGCCAATGCAGAGCATTTGTTTTTAAGTAAATTTTATCAAAGCAATTAATCAAATGGAGAGTGGGATATAAAGTTTGAAAAAGGAAAATGGTGGGAAAACCATTTAATCTGTTATCTATATTAATGTACAGCATGAGTGGTTCACATGCAAATGAGCTTTGTGGCAAACTCTCCATTGTTACAAAAGGTTTGCCAGATGTTCATCTCTACTGGTGAAGAGCTGAAAACTTATGGCAAACATTTGCTTCAAATCAAAAGCTTATTTGCATGTAAAAATAACAAGTGGCAAAATTGCGGCTAGTTTAGATTTTTTTGTAAGTGTTGACATCAACAACAAAAGATATGGGAAGTGTTTTTAAATGTTGATAAGCTTATTTATTTTGCTATCATAATTATGCATGATTATATTATTAGTTGCATCTAATATTTGCATCAAGCATTGTTTTTTTGCTATCCTATCAGAATAGATCTGCAACACATTTCTGGGTCGCGACCCACCAGTTAAAAATCACTGACTTACAACATAAAAAACAAAAACAAATGGCTGAATACCAGAGTAGATAGATAGTAGTACCTGGATCTGTAGTGTGAGAGGAAAGGGTTGGTTTCAGTAGTAAAGGGGTTTGGAGATCGCAGGTCCCCAGAGCTACCTGTCCGTGTACCAGTTTTCTTGCCGTCTTTCTTCCCAGTCACTCTCCCCAGAAGACTAACCTTGTCCTTCTTCTCCCTCTTCTCGGTCCCCCACAGCATCCCCTGATCCCCCTCGAAGGGATTGCGGTTGCGCGGGAGAGTGGCGTATTTCTGGGGCATGTTATCTCCGATGTCAGAAAAGGGGTCACATGGAACGTCGCTGGCTGAGCAGCCAAATCCTTCACTCTGAGAGTGTCGGTGAGATGCAGTGCCCCCTATGGATAAGGACAGATAATTTTCCTTACCACAGCTTCATAGTGAACAATATATTGTGCTGTTAATATTACAGAAATAAATAAAGTAAATAATGTAAGGGCTGGGTATTGCCAACAAATATGATACACATTACAATACCAACCTTGTCTCATAGAATCATGTTACTAAACATACATTTTTGCAAAATTCTTT
The DNA here is from genome assembly GCA_032164185.1 of Moxostoma hubbsi. Lineage (NCBI taxonomy): Eukaryota > Metazoa > Chordata > Actinopteri > Cypriniformes > Catostomidae > Moxostoma > Moxostoma hubbsi. Next base: position 24,745,422 of record JAVLUX010000034.1, on the reverse strand, counting down.
TTACATGGTTCATTGTACATGTCGTGGCAGTTTCATGGTGAAAAACAAAAAAAAACAATACAGGACCACAATTACTTTTTCACCCTATATTCCCACACAAATCACTGGTAAAAGGCAGATTATCAGTTCATAAACACTTTTCACACTGTTCCTCACACAATGCTATCTTAAGACAAACAAAAAATCAAAACAAAAAATACTTTCACTACAGTGCATAACTTGGAAGCCACAAGAGCATGCCAGTAGACACGGTGGCCAAACTTCAGCAATTGCATTTTTCATCTCTCATTTGCTTTTCATGACACAGGTTCAGAGTAGGGAGGTAGGCTTTGTTAATTTAAAATTCGATTGAGCATTACTTTAAAAACTGTTTGGGAGCTTTTAATGCTACACAGTGAACATTTCACCTAGAAACGGAGAAGGATACAGCTGCAAAAAAAGGGGTGGGAGCTCCAATCTGCCAGCAAAGATATAGGAAGCCCCCAACCTAACCCTAACATGAGTAGAAGCAACCCACTTTTTGAGTAACCCCACCCTGTTTTGGAGATTCCACCCCCATTTGGAGATCTCCAGCCTGCAGCTATACCTACAAGTAAAAACTGCTGCAATTTGTGTAATTAGCCATGTAATGTCATATTGCAAAAATGTCACCATTCATGCAATTTACATAAGATCAGGTTGTACGATATGACACAATTCAATAAATGTGTCACAATATCATTATTGTATCATAACTATAACTGCACCAAACACAAAAAATCCTCAGTGTCTGTTTCAGTCTCTTTTGCGGGGTTCATCTTACTTTTTGTCAACTCATATTAAAAAAAAATATTTTAGGATTTCCAATTACAGTGAACTAGAGTATCAATTGTGAGGAAAAATAATTACAATATATATATATATAATTGAATTGCTACAGCCATTATACAATTTTTAATATACATCAAAACAATCTGGAAATTTCTAACAGTGCTATAGTGAACCGTTTATTATTATCTGAACAGAACAAATGCATGTTCTCACCACTCTCTTCAATGGAGTTCATGGAGTCAAGTTTGGGCCTGAAGTGGGTTCCTATCAGATCAGACATGGAGTGAGCAGCAGAAAGTTTCTGCGTCCCAGCAAGAAGCGAGCGTTTTGGCTTGGGTTCAGGTGCAGTCTGAGGGTGCGGGTGCTGGTCTGGCAAAGAATCAGTCTCGCTCTGTCCTGAGGGAGGAACAATGGCAGAAGATGTCTCTGAAAAGGCACAGTCGTGCTTGCGACCCTTCATCCTTTCTTTGAGTTTGGAGAATGGCGATTGAGGCTTGTCTCGCATTGACAAATCGAACATGCTGGCGGTCATGTTGTTCCGCATGAACTGGATGCTAACCTGAATCTTCCCTCGCTCTTTTCTCTTCTTACCAGAACGTGAGTCCAGAGAGTACCAGCTGAGATGAGAGAAAAAGAAAATCATGAAGTCAAAACTTACTGAAAGCCATCTTAGTAAAACAGGCACACATACACACCTATATATATATATATATATATATATATATATATATATATATATATATATATATATATATATATATACATATATACACCAAAAAATGTGTTTGTCAACACTGGACGTGAAACTTTTGCGTGACGCAGCCCAATCACAACCAATCAGAACATTAACATTAATGTACAGTTATAAGAAGTTGGATTTGGGGCCAATGAGAGTTCACAGTGGGTGGGGCTAAGCGGTTGGTTAAGACAGAATACAACAGAAAAATACTTTACCTTTTTAACACTTGTTGCTTTATTCCGCTGCGTCTGGTAAGGACACGGTGTAACTGAGTAGGCTGCAGTTGGCATATATTGTTATTAAAAAGAGCTAGTCTAGTGGTCAATACACCAGTAATTTGCAGATGTTCCATGCGCAGTATATTTTCACAGCTTGATCAAAACAAACAGGAGAAAAGCCCACACTCTTTCACTTCCCCTTCACTATGAAAACCCCATGGTGGGAAGACTCTCTTTCAGGCTTTGCTCTGTATGTATAATTCATACAAAAACGACATGGGGCAATGTGTTTGTCTGGACAGAAACCCAATTTCGCTTCACACAAATCCACAGCATAGTCCATTTAGTTCATTTGAAAGCCTTCCCCCATCCTGAGAATGAATATTATAGTAGGGATAAACATAATTCCCTGGTAACTGCAAAGGTTTGGGCCACATCAAGAATGTGAAGTAATACACCCCCATCTAGGCTATTCCCTAGCTTCTGTTTATTTAACCTCTTGCTCATTTTTCTGCTGGAAGTAATGTGATTGATGCTGTAACTCTGAAACACAAATCTGGCCATTGTTCATTGATGCTCACAACAGCATTTGGAGATTATGAAATTAACAATATTTCAGCAGAGCTGAATGAATCATGAGAGTTGCTGCATAATGGAGCTTTTGCAATTTAAGACCCTTAAAGCAGGATCATTACTTAATTATAATTGTTGTGAAGACTTAAAGGCCCCATGAAATGGCTTGACAACTGCAGTTTTTTCAGTGTTACATACTTCCTTTTTAGGTGGGACATATTAATGTGCTCATCCCTTCATTTTAGACAGCCAGTAGACTTTAGGAATGTGATTGCTGGTAATAGGGGCACAAAATGAGTCATTAATACTTCGAAAATTTTTCCCAGAAAAGACTTTTAATTTAAAAATTGTATATCTGCTAAGTGTATTTCGTCATCATTTAGGAGCACACTAGCATATGTATAGCCAGAAAGCTAACAGACCAGACTGATCGCACTATGAATTCGGTGATAGTAGGTCAAATGTTCTGCTGCTGAAATTGGTCTGTGATTACGAAATCTGAACCACTCCCCCCCGTGGCCAAAGCTGAAAGTCTTGTTGAGCGTATGGGTGCCAGGGTTCTGTTAGCAGGTAATTAGTGGGTTTTGACTTTCAAAACATTTAATGTCTGAAAAATTGCAAAATTGTCAGACACACTCTCCAGTGAAAATATCAACACAAAGCAACTCCTTTAGTTGATGCCACAAGTCAAGTCAAGTGGTTTTTTATTGTCGTTTCAACCATATACAGGACCATGGTGCTACATAAAACAACATAGGACAAACACAGAACCACATGAGACTACACAGACTAAATAAAAATACCTACATAAAATACCTATATAAAGTGCACGTGCAAAAACGTGTGCAAAATTACGGGACAGTACAATACATTTCTAACAATGAACATTACAATAGGCACAGTGAGAGACAGTGCAGTGCCAACCAGTATACAGTAGTGCAAAAAGATGACAGTTACTAAAAATGCCAAATGTAAAAATAACATACTATGATATAGTGATCTATGCACATAGCAGTTATTGAGGTAGCAGCCAGTTATAAAGTGACAATAATTAAAGTTCAACTCAGGACACAAGTGTAAATCATGACACCATCCCAATGAACGCAAAATCCTACACCAAGTTCTATCCCACACACTTGCAAAAGCAGCCTGCGTTATTCCCATCTCACCTTGAGATATTTCTCACTTAAAAATTGCATTAAAACAGCCGTCTTCTGGAGAAGGACACCAGGCTTTTGTGCATCTCAAGCTGTAGCGAAACGCTGCACACATTTGTACATAGTCAACAAGAATGCATATTTTAGTTACCCTACCCCCTAATCCACACCCCAACCCTACGCTACCCTACCCTTTTTTTATGGAATAAAAAAAAATGAAATCTTAGAACAAAAATGCAACATCTGAATCACGCACACCATTGTTTATGCGAGCACGATTACTTTTAGGTCCAGAACCTATGTCTCAGAGTTACTTGAGTAACATGCTATGAGAAATGCCACAAGAAAAGGTAAACAAATTTCAATTGATGCAAAAATGTCTGACAGGAGAGGGCGCTTGCCAGTAATTCGGCAGTATGGGGTTGATTTCAGGGTACATGAACATTCAGAAGCAACACACAGGTTTTGATTTCATGGGGTCTAAAAGGCAGCAGTAATGCTAGAATGTGACTTGTATTCAACATAGGACCAGAGTGTTCAATGGTGGATGTTGTACATCATGCCTTATACCTGGGTTGCTAAACCTATAGTATCAAACCATATTCCAAAAGACAAAGAAATATCTTTGGAGACACCTTTAATCAAGAGGGTGATCCAGCACACGTCTTTTCAAAGGCAATGAATAAATGAGGGCACTGTGAGAACACAGCTACATGCATTTGTGTTGTTTCTTTACAAAGCTGTACGAATCGATTTGCAATGATATTTATTAAAACTACTTAAAAAAAAAAATCTGATCAGTTGAGTAGAATAGGATTCATATGTTTATAAAAACATTGGGGCCCTGACACCTGCATTTCTAGGCCTCAGCACTGATTAAAAGGACACCCTGTAGGCCCTATACTCAAAAAAGCAGCCCTCCAGAAATGGAGTTTCCCCACTTCTGACCTAGACACGGTTCTTTCATGCAAACACTGCTATAAACACACCTTCAGTATCATGGTTCCCTCTAGGGCAGGCACAGGCTGCCATCACGCGGAGTGCTCTTCTTCCAACATGGCACAGCTAGTGAACAGCGATTATGTTACTTTCCAAGACCATCCACACACCGGGGAGCTTGCAGATCCAAGGGAAGGGGGTTTACCTGGTCCCAGGCCGAGAGAGAGAGAGAGTGCTCTGATCTGGGCATGTGGAGAGCAAGCCAGCCCCTGTTATTCACATGGGAGTCAAGGCCAAGATAAATCTTCCTGTGCCTGGAATCACAATACTCCCACTCTGCGAGAACCGCTGGGAACCTCCGTACAATCAAAAAACACAGGTGTGTGATAATTAGGACCTGCCGATTCCAATGTCAAAACTGACTCTTGTGCCCTTGCGTCAGTTAGAGGAACCTTGCATGCAGAACAATGTCAATGGGGAGTGCTAACCCCGAGAGTCCTTCCAGGGGAAAGGTTTGCCATTGACACAGGGTTGGTAAAGCGATTTGTGTCATGAGTGTCAACAATGATGCCAGCAATGAAGGATTATTGAATTAATAATGCAAGGCATTGATAGTGACATAATGGGACAACGATGACCAGCTTGGAAAAAGTGTTCTAATGTGCAGAAGAGGTAATGGCATAAAATGTAATTACCTGCAGATCTCTAGTCCAAGCCCTGCAATACTCTTACTTTGGGATACAAAGCAGGTGACAGTATTCTAATAACGAAGGCTTTGAATTTAATTTTTGTATGCTGGATTCATTAACATGAGAAATACAAGATGCTGATACTGCCACTTCTAGTTTAACTAGCAATTCTTGTCTCTTTCCTATTGCTGTACACAAATACACAATTGCTAGGCTGTACATGCCCAAAAAAGGTGAATTATGAAAATGTAGACTACTGGCTATTATGACCATGCCCATGAAATACACTTTGAATAAGTAACCTCTACCATATTTGACAAAAAAAAGTTGGGGAAAATATAAAAAGATGCAGTTGCTTTGAAGACAACACTAGGACCTGACCATAGTGAGAGGAAAATATAATAGCATAAAGAATACAATAATTATCCTCAATAGACCTGTTCATCTGCCTTGAGACTGTGACTCAAACAGGTTATAGTTGACTGTATAGATACTGTGGCCAAAAAGAGGAAAAAGGTGTCTTTATCTGACTTTCATACCAGAACAAAAATGGCCTGCATAAGATACAAGACAAGATGACAGTACTGTTGCGAGCAATCTTTGTATCTTTTCTTTTAAACAAAAACACAGACTTTTATTAAATAAAACAGACACACAATGATGTTCGTCAGAGTTGTTGTCCTCATTTTTGCATTACTATGGAACAGCAACCATGTACTTAAGCATTTGAAACTCACACAATGGGTGTCAAAAACAAAGAAAGACTAATGAGTCAGACAGGATTACATCTGAGCTCCATGTCAGAAGCATGCCATGAACTTCAAAAGAAAAACTGCATCACTTATTGTTATGGAGGAAAAAGCCCACTGGAGGCAGGCAGCCAGTCATTCCACTCACTAGGGCCTAGGTAGGCTGATATGTCAATGTAAGACTTGTGGTCTGCTCTTATGCAATGAGCACATTAAACAGGCCATGCTAGCCCAAGCATTAGCCCAGTGGTTCTCAAATTTATTTGGTCACGGCCCCCCTTTGAAACAACAAAAAAACGTAACGAAAGTGATCACACTATATAAGATTAACAGCATTTTCATATCACATAAAAAAGATTTATTTAAATGTGAAAACTGAATGAAAAGTTAAAATTCACTGAAAAAAAGAATCTGAATGAATAAACATTTGTCACAATGCAAACATTGTTATTTTATGCATAATTTCTGTATTACATAAATGCATAAAACTTTTTTATTCTGCCTATAGATATTCAAACCATACAAAAACAGATGGAAAAGTATATATAAAAAAGGGGATACTGCTGCATGAGGAACTCATGGGCATGAACACATTGCAAACCAAATCCTCCTGTCATCTGCATTTAAATAGCAGAAAGGTTTTCTCTCAATGGAGTCATTTACACTGGATAGTTTTTTTATTTTTTTTAAATAATAACAATTCCAAGAGCACAATACAAGTCGTCCTTAACTCTTGTGCCTTATATATTCTTCTGAAGCCATTTGATAGTGTTGTGGGAGGGACTGACCGAAATATCAGTGTTAATTCATAATTTCCCCCATTTGAAACTGGAGCATGAGACATCTTTGTTTACATAAGTACAGCTGAGAGTGCACCTGACACTATTAAATGCATTGTGCAGTTCGTACTGAGGTGCCTGCCAAAAGTTTAAACAAAGCAGGAGAAGTGTAGAAATTGCCCACATTGGATCTTGCGTGTATTATCACTATTTTTGCTGAGTGTGTGATAGTGATTTGAGAACGGGTCAGTCGTACACCCCCCCCCCCCCCCCCCCCCCTTACAATACCTTAATGCCCCCCTACAGGGTGTGCCCCACACTTTGAGAACCACTGCATAAGCCAAATACAACTGCAATTTATATTCACCAACTCCACTTCGAAACCAAAAGAGAAGCAGACATTTTAGTATCAGTATCATCTTTTGAGTTCCACTGAAGTATGAGTCATATGAGTATGGAACAGCATGGGGGTGAGAACATGATGACAGAATTTCATTTTTGGGTGGACTATCCCTTTAATCATACCTCAAAGGGACAGTTCACCCAAAAAATTTAATTCTCTCATCATTTACTCACCCTTATGCCATCGCATATTGTGTATGACTTTCTTTCTTCAGAAGAACACATTTGGAGAAAAATTGAAAAAAATATGGGTCTTAAAATGCAAGTAGATGTTGATCCAACCTTTGAAGCTCCAAAAAGAACAGACAGTCAGCATAAATGTCCATATGACTCCACTGGTTAAATGAATGCCTTCTAAAGCAAAACAATCACTTTTGCTGTGAAAAAGATCAATATTGAAGCACTTTTTAACTTACGGTCAGCAGCAGTATAAGCATTCACGAGAGGGCGAGTTCAAATGGTCTCTCTTGTGACGTATTCGCATTGGCCTGTTCGGCCATAATCTCACATTTTTCTCTTAGTTGAGACATCCAGGATGAGCACACAAATGCACCATTGTGAGTAACCAAACAGATACAAATATAGATCTAAACCAAAAGCAGCATAGATTATGTACAGCGTTTCTCAGACTCAGTTGCGCTCTTCCGCTCGTGTCGCATGCATGTCTGTTCTCTCGTGAACGTGCCAACACGATTACGCAACATGCGCAACTGCTGCTGACCGACAGCGATGATTTATAGTTATAAAGTACTTAAATATTTATCTTTTTTGCACAAAAAGTTAGAATACATTCATTTAACCAGTGTAGTTGTATGGATAATGTTCATGCTGATGGTCTATTCTTTTTGGAGATTCAAAGGTTGATTCACAATCCACTTGCATTTTAAGACCTACTGAGCCAAGATTCAAATGTGTTCAGCTGAAGAAAGAAAAGTCAAACACCTAAGATGGCATGAGGGTGAGTAAATTATGAGAGAATTTTCATTTTTGGGTGAATTAATCCTTTAAAACATCTGGGATCTGAAACGTATGAAACATTCAAGGAGTTAGTTATCATACTTACTCAGTTTTCCGCCGTTCCTTATTGTCAAATATCTCATTTAAGTTGATGAGTTTTTGGCCCAGAAATTTATCCAACCCAACTAGGGACCTGTGCATCACCGTGAGACACAGCTCATAAACCTCTGGATTGCTCCCCAATAGCAGTCCTGGCAGTTCAAAGGAGGCCTCTTCCCTCCAGACTGGGCTGAGGGTCTTTTCTGCTACTGATGTGGAGTACTTTTCTTTCCCCAGCTGGATGATGGTGTAGGCATCATTGGTACCATTCTTGCCCTTTGGTTGCAAGTCTGTTGCTTGGAGGACAGTGGCTTGAACATGAGTTGGAAACCACTTCTGTGACTGTTCGGCCAGTGACATGATGATTTCAGGTGTATAAATATGATTTTTTTGCTGAATATTTTATGAATGTAAAGCTCATAAATAACTTCTAATCATTAAGTTTGGAACTTTAAACTTTAATTAGGATTTGGAATTTTGTTGAGCTTTTCATCACTGGAAATAAGTCACCAAAATGGTGATAAAATTGAAAGTGAGGGTTAACAGAGTGTGTAGTGCATGTGTCATTACAAATGTGGGGAGTTAATTTGCTGTCTATTAATAAAGAAAATAATGAAGGCGTCACCACTGCAGATGCACCTCACATTCATCACTCTCCAACACAAGTAACCTAAAACTGAAGTAAAAAGATACAAAACAATCTCACAAACTGAATTCATACATTTACAATTTTAACTTAAACTACTGAGTAACATTAACAATGCAAACAAAACAAAAATTGATATATATATATATATATATATATATATATATATATATATATATATATATATATATGAGATCATAATATCATAATATATAATATCATAATATATGTTTATCTTATGACTTTTCTAGGGCGGGTAGTTTTTCATTCCGACCAGTTTTATACATTCATTCAATAAGACGATGTAAAGAATCATCCAGAAACCACTTGCTCATTTTACTATACAGTTACTGCTCCCTGTAGAAATATACAGATAGCACCGGCACTGGTATTTACCTCTGAACCATCTTCTCCGAGCTCGGGTGGCGACGGCATTGGATGTGGGATAATCGGTTAAGTAAATCGGTATCAATTCTCTACATCTGTGGTGAATGGAAGTGGATCAATTGCTGTGGTCGGCACTAATTCATCTTAAACTAATGTGTGGTATTCCACATCAGCCTTTTACTCCACTTCCTCGTTTCTCATTTCCGCTGATGCGGTCACGGGTCGAGGTGCAAACTCCTCCTCTGTTACCGTGGAAACAAAGGATTTGGTCAGCACGCGACGGTGCTCTTCCTTGGAACTCATGTGATGCTCAATAGTTTGTACATTTACACAAGTATAGAATACATGTTCCATTTTGTTTTCAATTTTGGTAAGAAAAGGAAATAAGAAAATGGATAAACAGCTTGTTTGTAAAATATGTTTCAATTAAGGATTTGATTAACAATCATACATGAGCAGTGGGATGCGCAGACCTTAGCCTGTACAGGTTTTTTTTTTTTTTTTTTTTTTTTTTTTTTTTAATGAGTAGCTATTATAAATACTTAAAAGTGCAATATGTAAAAAATGTTCATGTAATATTCAAATTTTTTGGCCAATGTGTGATCGGCTTGTAACGCAATAAAATAAATAAGCCCTTCCTGGACTTCCTAGGTTGCTTATTAAAGCCTGTTGGCTGATTTTCATGGGAAGGGAGTGGGTCGCTTTTGCTGGGAAAATCCAAAGGATGTGATGATTATGCCCGCTCACGAGAGCCTTGCCTCAGGCAGTAACTTCTCTTCCTCTATTCAACAGCGACAACAAACTGCAACTCTTGGTATCGTTATATTAGAGATTGAATCCAGCAAACGCCCGGCTCCCAGCACAACACTGACTCCTACACAAATTCTGAGGAAGCCAAATAAACAAACAAACATTTATCTACTGAATTCAGTCTGGCTAAGCGGGAACTTGATCGTGGTCGAGCAAAAACTAGAGTGAACATCGGCAGGGCATTTGATTTCTGAAGGGACCTTTGTTCGGTTTTAGGGATCAAAACTGACCCTGAATTGGCGTTCTTCTTATTGGACAGGTAAGCTTACATAACTGCAAAGCATGTGAAATATAGTGCCATAAGGATTGACCCGTGTCATTTTAGCTAATTTGATCTTGCCTGCTAATGATGACGCATTTCAAGCTACCTTGCTTCGTAACTTTCAAATAATTTCAATGATCTTCTTTTTATGCTAAATGTCAGGTATACAGGATACATTTAAGCAAATACACTGGTTTCTTGAGTGTAGTACAACATATGACACACAAAATATAAAATAGTGCATCATAACAGTGCAACAGTAAACTGTGTGGTATAATTCGGTTGTATGTAGCTGTATGTGTATCAGTATGCTATGTTAGCTGATAGTAGTTTTAGTTTATTCTCAAAGTTTGAGTAAAACAATCATAACTGTGTAATTTTAATTATGCTACCTCATCTGTCAGCATGATGCCTGTGAATCACATTCAGTCTCTTTGTACATTACGTCATTGTTTTGGTCGATGCTTGTTCGCTCGCATTCCTATGGAGTGTTTGCACGAGCGCGAGCAACTGGCAGCTGGCTGCAGTTCATTTAACAGCCACAGGTGTCATTAGCACCAAATTCCTTGGTGTTCACCTGGCGGAGAACCTCACCTGGTCCCTCAACACCAGCTCTATTACCAAGAAAGCCCAGCAACTTTCTTCGAAGGCTGAGGAAAGCTCATCTCCCACCCCCCATCCTCACTACATTCTTTAGAGGGACTATTGAGAGCATCCTGAGCAGCTGCATCACTGCCTGGTTTGGGACTTGCACCGTTTCGGAGCGCAAAGCCCTGCAGAGGATAGTGAGGACAGCTGAGAAGATCATCGGTGTCTCTCTTCCCTCCATCAAAGACATTTACAAAAAACACTGCATCTGCAAAGCCACCAGCATTGTGGATGACCCCTCACACCCCTCACACAAACTCTTCCCCCTCCTGCCGTCTGGCAAGAGGTACCGAAGCATTCAGGCCCTCATGGCCAGACTGTGTAACAGCTACTTCCCCCAAGCCATCAGGCTCCTCAATACTCAGAGACTGGTTTGACACACACACACACATACACACACACACACACACTCACACACACACACATGAAATATGAACATGATCAATCATTCATTACCATGGCATTACCCTGGTAACATGGTGCACAGTGCGAAGGCGTGATGAGAATGTGCAAAATGCTACCGGGTCCTTGAATAACCTATAACATGTGAGTAAGGGCAGCCGGTGGAGTTGCTGGTGTCCCCTAGGGAGTTGGTGCCCTACGCAGACTGCGTAATATGCATAAAGGGAGCTGCAGTACTGTGGTAGCCTAATGGTATTTTTATGAAAGTGATTAGTTTAATGGCTGATTAGTTTCAACAAAACCTAACTGGCTTTGGCTGAACCAGACAGCTCTTTCAGTTTATGTCAATATTCAATAAAAGATTCATTTAATTTATATCACTGAAAGCGAAATGGCAGATCCCATTATAATTAATAAATGTGTCTACACTAGTGGTACATGATGTTGGAAAAGCGGTAGCAATCGAGTATTATTCTTTTGAACTTACAGCACAATACCTAGAGTGGATATTTTTATCTGACCTGTTACTCATCTGAGGTAACATCACTGCGATGTTCTGGGGCAAATTCAATACAGCATTTTTTGCATCTTTGAAGGGCACTCCTGAGGGGGGTGATGCCACTCGAAAGCTCATTCAAAATGAAAGTGAGAAAATGAATCTTTTCTCGGAGGGCCCTTCCACAAGACTGTTAATGAAGGGTACATTCATACAGTAATGCCATGTTTCCTTCAGAGTACCCACTTCAAGGGCTCTGCACTTCGGACTGAGTCTAGGGTATAGGTAGGATCACCTGCAATTGGAATCCGCCCCGATCTGCTGTAGCGTGCGCTCTTAAAGGCACCTCCAGTTCATTTTCTTTAATATGTCCATGATTTACAAAGAAATATCATAATAACTCATTATTACTGTAATTGTGAGATTATGACTAGATGTAAACAATTATTAAAATTTCTCCCCATTTTCTGGACAACCAAAAGAGCACCATTAGATTTGTGAACAATACAAATCTAATCAAGGTATTCCCCTGCTGCCCCGGTTCTGTGCACGTCAAGTAAATTAAGCTATTCTTTTAAAAATGTGCTAACATTTCAATACTTTTTAACATCCTTAATCATGTACCATATGACACACGGAAGCCTTCCACAAGAAAGCTTAACACAAGCTGTGTAGTCTATTAGACAACTTCACCTTGCTTTAACTGCGATCCAAAGCTGCCCACAGCAAACTCAACACATGGTGCCCAAACACTATGACGGCAACAATCAACAGATAATTCAAAATGTTCCTAAATGTTATCAACAACAACTAAAAAAATTGTGTAAATAAACTTGCAAACAGTGAAACCGTGCAAGTTAATTAATTATTCAAGCCTGGTGCATGCTGGGAACACCAGCTTCAAAAAGTTAAGTAAAAAGTACTTATTTCAGTTACCTGTGAAATTTACCTTAATTAGCAAATAAATATGACAAGGTATTCTACTTTAGGATTGGTACATGAATATGCATTATAAAGATAACAAACATTCATAAAAAAGATTTACTTTAAAGCAAGGGAATTCATTTTTACATGTTTGAATTGAGTACAAATGTAGAATTTACTTAATATGTTCAACTTCACGCTTAAACGTATTCAATTTAGGAAGTACTTAATCTTTTCTCTGATATTTACTTCACCACAAAATCCATTATTTTCTGTGTAAATAACACTTTATGTTTATTGTGTTATTTCAACACTGTTATCCCTAATGTTGTTTTAACAAGCATCCTAACATATTATCACATTAGTGTTTTGTGTTAGGTGGAGGATTTTCATGATTTCTCTAATTCTACTGGAATGTTTTTAGTTCAATAAATTTATCTGAGCTATCAATCTTGGAGTCAGACACCTTTCCACGCAGTATTTTTCTTAAATGTCCTTGTACGTGGGAAGAGACATATCATAGAGCACTGGAAAACTGCTAACAGCAAGAATTAGCCTTTCATCCATCTTTCCGTTACTGCAGGAGCTGAGAGAGAGAGAAGTATCACGTGAGCTCTCCCGTCTTCTCTCCTATTGGCTGTTGCTTCTGTAAGTCGCTCCTCATTTGAATAAAGTTGAACTTATCTCAACTTTGTCACGTTGCTGGACACACCCACATCTAGTCGCCAACTGTCGCGACAGCTCGTGTTGCCGGAAGTCGCTGTGCTCTCATTGAAAATGAATGGGATGGTGTCGCTGTCTCGTGCGATGTCGCTGGCAGTGTGTACGCAGCTTCAATGTTGCCTCAACTAGCTTAACAAAGTTGTTTGAACAAACAAATTAATATTGAACAGTGTTGCTGATTTGCCGCAATCATATCTAATCATGCAAAAAAATGAAAATATTATTTAACTGTGTCTGTTTAGAATACATTAAATGTTAGCTATGAAATTGTCTTTAGAATAACAAAAGAGTCAAATGTTTTATGACAAAAATTTGTAAAATGTCATTTCCATCACTGTCATTTCCACCACAGAATGCTATCATGCACAATACATGATTTGAGATGTGGAGAAAATGACACTGTAGTGAAAATGTGCATCATGTTTCAGAAAATGACAAAAATGTCTGAATTCTCTTGTGATCCATGTAAATACACTGTTAGACGTTGTGGTGGACAAATTAAATAAAATGACAAGTGAAAGAGTTTTACAAGAGTTTATTTTCTAAAAGTCAACAGGGCCAAAAGTGCCATAACTGAAGAACTGAAACTTACAAATGTCATTTAGAGACAGTTCCAATCTGTTTTTTTTTAACAGCAGGTCATCAGTTATTATACAAGTGGACATGGATTAATTATATTTCACAAAATATACCAAGATATTTCTCTTGAGTGGATATATGACTAGCTTGGATTGGGCAATAATTTCTATTACTTTTGTTTTCCATCCAACAAATGAAGTCACATCTTCTGGTAATGCGCATCAGCTATTTATGGAGAAGATTAACTGAGTGCCTCTTCTGCATTAAACTGTCCAAATAAATTAAGTAAAACAAACAGAATTCAGAAGGAAGATCAAGATCAGCTCACCATAACCGTGCTGGTGCCCTGAACGACCAATTGTCCCATTCAGGTCTCTGAGATTATTATAACATCCACTCCAATAAAATCAATAAATATCTATTGGGAGTCTTGACAAAGCTAAACCACACAAACTTGTTCACATACTGTCTTCCATGTTCCATAAGTGGGTACATTGTGGTACTGATAAGAGATTCATTTAAATGAGTTCAGACATGCATGTCACCCCACTTGACAGGAACATCTAAACCAAACACACCTGCTTTCTCATTTTATTCTTACTCTCTATATCTCTCTTTCTTTTTCCCCATCAGCCTGCAATAAACGTTGAGTGTTGTGTACATACCAGAGTCAGAGGCATGAGTCTGGCACATTTGTCAAACATAGATTATAACTCTTATCTGAGTGTAACGCAGAATGAAAATGGGTCTGCTGTGGTGAAATATTAGGTCATATAAAATGCATTTAAGACAGCTTAAACTGAGGAGGGGCCTTTCCCACTGCCATTTCGAGTTAAACCTCATTGCAAATACCAGGAAACAGCTGAGAACCAGAATGAAAGAACCTGCATACAAGCCATGAAAATGGCTGTATGCTCCTTTCTCTGGAGTAAAATGTGTGACCAGTCTTCCAAATATTTTGTCCATTCTACTGAGCTAACAAGGTAATTAAATTGTGCTCCTAAATGTAATTAAACGTTCAAATATGCAGCAAATTAAATCCATGTAAAATGTGTACATGGATTTAATGTGTGCCAGTGAGTGTGTGTGTGTGTGTGTATATATATATATATATATATATATATATATATATATATATATATATATATATATATATATATATATAAAACGCGTTAAAAAATGAAAATGCAATTAATCGCATGCCCCCGACCGTAAAAAGGAAGATTCCTGAGAAATGCAAGCTTGTAGTACCACCTGTTTACTCCAGAGGGCAGTAAGTGAAACTTCAGCTGTGTGGGCAACGCACAGTTTATACAGTGAACAAAACAACACTTCAGCAGACAGAACAACACAAAAATTCATTACATAATTATGTGTTATTGTATTCTCTGTTAAAATTGCAATAAATAAAATAAAAAAAACATGCGTTAGGTTCTTCCGTTCAAAACATTTGATGGAGCGCAAATTCGAAATAAGGAATCTAAAGATGTGTTCTAAGGATTAAACAATATTTAACTTAACCTAAAACATTTTATGTTTATGACGCTACACACCCAAGATGCTACACAAGCATGTCTGACACAGGTGTAAATTGACGGGTCCTTAAACAAGCCCTCATAATAAATCGACTGATTGACAAATTCACATGTGTAATGGATTGCTGTTAACTGTATGCCAATGATTGACTTATGTTCTAATAATATGGTATTAAACAATACATTGTATTCTAAAGCCGCTTTTTTTTTTTGTCTTATCAATGATTAACTCTTCTGCCACAAGAATGTAATGCATTTTAATTATCTGAATATATATGTGTGTGTGTGTGTGTATGTATATACAATGGCAGCCAAAAGTTTGGAATAATGTACATATTTTGCTGTTTTGGAAGGAAATTGGTACTTTAATACACCAAAGTGGCATTCAACTGATCACAAAGTATAGCCAGGACATTACTGATGTTAAAAACAGCACCGTCACTATTTGAAAAAGGTAGTTTTTGATCAAACACTGCTGAAAGATATTTGGTTCATTAAATAAAGCTTACGGGAAGAATTGCAAAGAAAAAGACACTTTTGAAACATAAAAACAAAAAGAAAAGGTTAGAGTGAGCAAAGAAACACAGACATTGAACAACAGATAATTGGAAAAGAGTGTTATGGATCTTAACCCCATTGAGCTTTTGTGGGATCAGCTAGAACGTAAGGTGCATGAGAGAAGTGTCCGACCAGACACATCTTTGGCAAGTGCTACAGGAAATGTGGGGTGAAATGTCACCAGAGTATCAGGATAAACTGACAGCTTGAATGCCAACGATCTGCAAAGCTGTCATTGCTGCACGTGGTGTATTTTTTGATGAGAACTCTTTAAAGTAGTTTAAGAAGTTTAAGACAGCTTTAAGACATTTTTTTTTTCAAATTGTAATAGTAATTTTTCATGTTATTAATGTCTCAGCTATAAATTGTGACCAGTTGAATGCCACTTTGGTGAATAAAAGTACAAATTTATTTCCATAAGAGCAAAATCTGTACATTATTCCAAACTTTTGGCCACCAGTGTATATTCACCAATCAGCCACAACATTAAAACCACCTGCCTAATATTGTGTAGGTCCCCATCATCCCACCAGAACAGCGCCAACCCGCATCTTAGAAAAGCATTCTGGGATGATATTCTTCTCACCACAATTGTACAGAGCAGTTATCTGAGTTATCATAGACTTTGTCAGTTCGAACCATCTGGCCATTCTCTGATGATCTCTCTCATCAACAAGGAATTTCCATTCGTAGAACTGCCGCTCACTGGATGCAATACAATAATTGCATTAGTATTTGTAAGTCTAATGCAATTATTGGAGTAAAAACTATGATTAAACTATGACTTCATTGAGTAAACGTTTAAATTTAAAATCATTTCAAATTTGTCTTGAGTAAAGGATAGACTCCCCATAATATTTTTTTTTATAAGGAAGTACAACTATCCAAGAACTTGACACCCCTGATGCTGATTCTTATTGCCTGTATTAATAAAGAGTTTGTTCTTTCCACTCCATTCCATAAATTTACCTCTCCATTTGTACTGTTCAGTTTTAAAGCTTCTCATGCGGTGGAATAGACTCATGGTTGTAAATAGACACTGCCATGGGTCATGACACCAATCCTTAATTTGACAATTTGTTAGACACTTTCATGTATTACCTTCTAAGACCATAATACGCCTCTGTGCCTCTGGAGTGGGATAATAACATGAAAGGCTCTACATTCCAACCTCACCTGCTTCCTTTTATTGTTCTCCTCTGATAGAGTATATGAAGGAAAAAATCTATCAAGTCATAAATTAGCCTAGAGTAACGTATGGCCTCAGTCCACTTTTCCAGTGGAATGACGTTGGAGCCCATAAACTGTCCAATATACAAAAGGACCCTGTATTGCATATCAGCAAGGCCCACATGTTGGCCTGTATTAGGAATCATCTTTATGGGCCAGAATCCTCTGTAAGGTCTCTCACCGCGGTCAGACAGCTGGTTCTGCTTTAGGCCCCTTTCATCAACACTATATAGGTTGTATTACATTTATTAAACACTTTTTAAGCATCCCTGGCTGCAAGATTGCCCATCTATTAGCAGAGGACAATATATGAGATTCAAGTGTGGAGGGAGCACAAGGAGGTGAGGGGATGCCATTGTGACATTAGTATGGCTCATATTGTGCTTCAGGTTTATGGTTGGGTTGCCAGGTTGATTTAAAAGGCTGTGCTTTTAGTCAAGAGGACATTTAGATTACAGATGAAGATTTAATAAAACTGTTGGAGAGAATAGCACAAATCACTTCTGGCGCTGTGCTCTATGGAATGTTAGGGTGTGCAGCACACGGTGATATATAGAGCTGCAGATGTGCATGCAGCCTGCGATGGCTGAAGCAGGAAGTGTTGCTTGGCTATAGGGGGTGTGTGGCTGCCAAAAGGTTCATTGTGTGGAACAATACTTCAAGAGTGTTTATTTGAATATCACTAAAGGCTGTCACCTCTCACCTCTTTAATGGCTGCACAAGATATGCCTGTCACAGAAGCAACAAAGCTACAGAGAATGCACTTTGAGCTAGAGAAAACCTCTGGGTGATGGGTTTGAAAAAGACAAATGTTAACAATGTCATAGGTGACATTAAAATACTTTATGAGTGCACAATTTCTTATCTCATCTTGTGTCAGCACAAATACTCTTCATAATACAACTGTGTGTGTGTGTGTGTGTGTGTACAGATTGTGTGCATTCATATTTTTTGCTGTCTATGTCTGAGTTATCACAAAATGATATTGAACAGAGTTGCCATATATATTTATGGCTGCAATCAAATGCTTTTTCAAAACAGTAAATGAAAGACAATAAGTCATAATTGTTTGTATTTTTATGGCTCCAAATGGAAACGTAAATCACATTACAGAGATAACAGGTCAGGTCAGTAGTATGTTTTGTGCTCAGTTTCCATGATGCCAAACATTGTAAAGTGCCCAATAAATATTCTGTAACTTTATAAAACACAAATATTAAATTGTGTGCATTTTAGCCACAGGAATGCAGTGGATGCTATTCGGTATGCATGAGAGGATGTGCAGACCAGGGATACAAAAAATTAAACAAATGAGAGTGATTTAAAACAATTCAGGGAATTTTGGAGGAAAATGCATGCAAATATAGCAAATGGGATACAATCACTTTGTGGTACTCAATGTTGCATCAATTTGAGTGGTCTGTTTCTGCTATGCAATTTATATTACATTAAATTAGCAATACAATCCCCGTGTCCTACTGTAATTCAGCTGAAGTCTTCATAAGGCTCTTCTCTCCAATGCAAATAATTTGCAGTCTTGAGTCTTTCCTGTTGAAATGCTCAAAAGGCATTTCATTTCATAATATTGTAATAAGAAGAATTCTTCTTTTATGTTTGTTTTTAGGCGTTAGGATTTGATCATCATGTCCAAAGTATATTTGCTTTCTTAGATATGATTTTGTAGAAGTTGTCGATTTTCCTCTATAGCTTTGTTTTATTTATGGGCTCTTTGCCTGTAAGTAAGTGGAAAGTCAATAGACAGGAAAACGGGGGAGAGAGGGTGAATGGGATTGGAACATGATGCAGAGCAGTCATGTGCAGGACTGCGCACTACCATTCAGCTTTTTCTTTTAATTGGTAATTTTAAACTATCAGTTTTGGATAAGTTAATCCAAAAAGTAACTTTCTAAAACATATTTACAGAAAATGTTTTATTTTTCCACTCAACGAATTCAAAATTACAAATGTACTTCTTGTTCATCTTGTCACATGCAAGTCAAGCTCAGCGCCACAATTTCTCCCTTATGTCCAACAGCTGTCACAGTAATGAAAACAGACATGCATGTAAACATAATACATGTTTTAAACGTACACAGAAAAAAAAAGTTAGCCTTGAAAACACACGTGCTTCATGTGGTCACATCTAATTTAATTGGTTTGATTAAAGTAAAAAATAATAACATATCTGAATCAACATGAAAACATTTAGACATCAGGTTATACCAACAAAACTAATTGTAAAGGCCAAAGGGTTGCAGGTTACTAAAGTCTATTCTACATAATGCTAGTACTGGTAGTACTTTATAGTGTTCCCTTGGTTAAGGGGTTATTCAGAGGTTCATTAATGACTAATAATTCATTTACAGATAAATAATTGATATGCTGTTATTCAACATGCATAAATGGGGGACTTTGCAATACCCGCAAAATGGTGATCCATATTACCGCACATGTTATAAACACTTAATATCACTTTTTCCACATTAGTATTTTAAAATATACCTATGTGAAGTGAACACTTATGACACATTAAATGGTTACCAACATTAGAAACCAGTGTCCATAAAGTTTAGTATAGGTTTAATGGTCATCTGGCTTTATTATATATATTATATACTGCGAATGTGCACCAAATTTGTTTTTGCATATACTGTATAACTAAAGGTAATTAGGACCTGTTAAGTTGGGACACCATGCAGAGTAGCTCCTTTCAGGTCAAGAGTTAAGACATTATATTAATAAATATAAACCCCTTTTAATTTCCCATTTTAATCTCAATGTAATAGTCTATTTTTGCTAAATTTTGACATAAACCATGAATGATGGTATTTGATGTATTTAATTAATTTAAGTATGAATAAGTGTATTTATTAAACATTTATAACATTTAAGTTAAAATGCTTGCTATATATGTATTGCAAGAAGGTTGCCCTTTTTATTCATGTTGTTATAACTGCATATCAATAACTGACATCAATAATGATCCACTTTATAAAACCTTAACAAAGGGAACAATGATGTACACGATTACCAACCATAATATTTTTTTAGAAACATGTGTAAATCAAGTAATGTAAAAAGAAAAGAAATAACTTTTTAATTGAAAGTTAAGAACTGCCTGATTATAATTTGATTACAAGAATTAAAAATGTAATGTATTACACTACAGTGAATACTTTGTAATTGACAGCACGCTCAACACTGTTATCTACAGTTTGATGAACACGTATACACAACACACACATTCTCAGACATGTCAGTTAATGAATGTGGAAGGAGCACATTTAAAGCTGTATATATCAAACATTTATCCTCTACAGTAATTTGCAATGCAGCTTATTATCCATTATACCATAACTTCTTTTCTCATTTAAAATAGGTTTCACATCACGGTATCTTTTCAATTGTAAAGCATGTCCAAACTTCTTTGGTTTTTACCCAGTCATTCCATTCTCAATGAGTCAGTGACTGGTTAGCTGCAGCCATGTGTTAAACAGCCAGGATGCTGAGAGATTGACAGAACTATACTGAGCTCATGTCTTGAGGGGGTGAGCAAACAGGTGTCCCTCCTGCTGTAGTTTAAGAGTAGTCCCCTGTGCCCCAGCCTGAGCTGGTGAGATAGAAAAGAGAGCGGGAGAGAGAAAAGACCCACATGTGTGTGCCCTGCGGCCCCTCTTTCTCTTCTTGTGTGTATGTATATATTAGAGTGATGTGGAGGTATGCAGTGCCATAGTTCAGACACATGCTAATGTGCTTGCAGAAATAAGTTTGGAATAGATGGAGAGAAGCTTTGAAGGTGTTGTGTTAAACTACACCAGGGCATTCTGCAAGAAAAAAAAGAGTAATGATAAAGTTATGGGCATATCATTATAGGTTTTGTTGATATGAATTATGCTACAATAACAAACAGAAGATGTTACGAGGGTGCTCTGACAGTGTTGACATCTGTAGAATTAAACAATATATAACCAATAGGATTTGTGTATTGATCTAGTGCCATGTACGCAGTTATAGAAATGTGTTAATTGTTGTTTTTCTTATCATAAATCACTTCGTCTTTGAACTTTGACTGTCAAAATCTGTTTTTACATTTGTCGTGGTGCTGAGATGCTTATTATTAATAGACTTTTAGCACCTCTCACACACTGACTCCACTTAACTTTTGTGTCGCAACAAAAAGCACAAGCACATCTCCGTTACATACTCGATGAAATGAAACATGAGTGTCAAGCCCATATCAAAGATCTCAGCTGTTTATATATCCACACCAGCTGGCCGTAAACAGTAGAGACATGCGAGTTTATCTCCAGTAAGATCTCTCTGTTGGTACTTGAGGAGTTAAGTTACAGCATGCCACTAATTTTGACACCTGATGACATGAGGTGGGGAACCAAAAATGAGGCATCTCCCCTACGGAATATGACATGTCAAATTTCAAGAGTCACAAGTTCAGATGGAATTTTGATTATATGCCAATTGTGTATTTAGAAGAGAGTTCAGGCTAATGTTGTCTTTTTGGAGTTTTAATGATTAATTTACTCTAAGAATGCACACAAACAGCCTCAGGACAGACTGCTTTCAATTAATAAGTATTGCATTTGTAATTAGACAAATATGTCAAATTATTTAAATTAGCATACTGTTAACTAACAGATAAATGTCTTTCAACAATTGATGAATGCATCCTTTCATGCATTATAATTTTTTTTTTGGTTTACAATAAAATTAATAAAAGCTAATAATCACACACACACACACACACACACACACACACATACATACACACTCAATACAGCATATTTTGTTTATTTAAAAGCAAATCATTCATCACAAACACATTTTTATGAGTTTCCTTTGTTGTTTATATATATATTTATATATATAGAATGAGCAAATACAGAGCTGCATTTTTAAGTAGGCAGACAAATGTGTTTTGCTCTATAAGCATTTTACATTATTTTTCAACAGTATTGCACAGAATAGCCTGAAGTGGGAGAAATGGAGAAAAAATCTGTTGCAGCATTCCATTTTTTCCATGTAGGAGTATAAGAGCCTGTGTTATTTGCATACCAGGGACATATTTAAGATGTATTACATGCAGGAGAACTGTTACAGGGGAAAAGGCTATACAGCTAAAGTAATGATGAGTTCAAAAAAATGTGTGAGAAACAGCTTTTCCCAGCCTGGAAATACACAGATGTGGGATCATTAAGTCTCCTCTGCTTCAAAGTGCTAAAGCAGTCTAGTGAAAGCCTATTAGCAGTCACTGGGAAGCTCAACTCTTCGCTAAATGGCGTGCTGTTTTCATGTCTTTCCTCAGTGATAAAGCCTTATCTATTTAAGATGCTTGAAAATAGCTCATACTGAGCAGAATATTCGAATAAATTAAATAAACACATTGCATCTATATAAATCAAACTCCATGCAGTTAATCACGTACACAAAGAAGAGACACCCACATTGAAAGACCAGCAGAATAAGCAAAATCTATTTGAACACAAGACGAGGCTTTTCTCAATCTGTTTAAACAAACCAATCAAATTCTTGCAGATATTTGTTAGAATGTACTCATATTTATTGTTGAAAATGTATGGTCTGTATTCTGTTATAAAACCTTTCACATTCTAAATAAGAACAATACAATTTGTTTAATTATTTAAGAACAACAATTACAGAAATCAATACATGTCAATTAAGCAGTAAGTGAAAGCATATTTTTACACTGTACTTAACGCACAATAGAATACACTCAAAATATTCACAGATATCAAAATACTACACATACACAATAATGCACTCAGTGTGCAGATGAATTAACGCTGTAGTGTGACATGCATTAAATGCAGAATCATGTACAAGCTTCAGTATGTGTTTGTTGTTATTGGCAAATAAAGACATCCATCCTGGATTTAGCAACAATACAACATTTTAGCATTGCTCCATAGTCAGTCTAAAACTGTTCTTATCAAACAATAATACTAATGCAAAAATAGCAGTTGCAAATATTGCATACTAAAATGGTCTATTAAAACATATATACCGTTTTACAATTTTACAGACAGCCTTCATTTGGTAATCTTTATACAACCATTCAACAAATGCCTGGATGTAGAACAGTCTGATATTTTTCCATCAAATATTATCTAAGCTGCTAATGTCAGTGCAGTCTTCTATTGTAAAATATGAGATTAGTACATACATCTCTTCTTATTGGTAACATTTAGATAAATTGATGCCCTTTGTGTGCACCTGGTGCCAAAGGTTAGGATTGTGGTGAAGGTTTTCTCTCCCCCACAGGGATGCGTTCAGCCGATAAAGGTTGTCTCGACCTGCCATGAACATGAGAGATACCATAACTGATATATTGGTTCATTGTGGGCAGGAGTAGTTTCAAAATGTGTGCAGTCTTGTAAGCCTTCTTTATATGTGCTATTAGATTTTAAATAAAAAGAAATGGTTCTTTTCGAAATGGGGAAGTAATAACAAAGTATCTAATTACATAGTCAAGTTTAATGTGTAACATTGTCAATACATATATTAAATACATTTGATGGATCTAAATTCTATTGATTTTTATTTTATTTTTTAAGGAAGAACATTCTGCTTATCTCTTTGTGACATTACAAACATCTGTACTGACGTGCTTATATTGCTGATTTTTAATTGTTGATGGCTGCTTCATTCAACCATGATCTTCTTTATCATTCCTTCTGAGGCAATATGCCATCAGTCAGCTAATAGACTGTAATAAAAGCTAGCTGGAGCTAGAATGAATAATTATCACAACATTAGCCACTTTACAAATATATTTTTATATACTTTCACTGGAGATAACTGATTTAAGAAATGACAGCACAAACAATAAAAAAAAAAATTCTACACAGATACTTTCCTTCACACACAAGATGGCTAGATCTAACCAGAATTCTTAATTATCAGCTACACAGACCAAATACCAATATCGATAATCATGTTGCAGTAAGCGTCCATTACCTTTGTTAGATGGGCATGGTGAGAGTGGAGAATAGTGCAGCTAGACTGCTGTGCTGTTGACTAAAGGCGAACAGGCACATTGGGAGAATTCTACTCCAGTAAAAGCAACACACTCATCTAATCCCTGATGCAGAAGTGAGCGCTGTACAAAACTACTGTACACACATCTTCACTCTGCAGCTGTGATGGAGACATCTCAGGGTCTTGACACTCTTTCGTCTAGCTTAGAAATCATCTCTTAATGTTTTGGGACTGGTGTCCGAACTAGACAGATACAGCACTAGTACAAACTTACTGGATGGGTCAGATCTATTTAAGTTTGATTCATTCCGCAAATGGTGTTGCAAGTACCTGCAAAAGCCATGTAGTCATAAATCAAGCTTTGTTGATCCATCTGGTCCCTGCATGTGATGAAGAAAAGAAAGAAGTATTAATTACTATAGTAACAACAATAACAATATCACACCACAAAACATTTACACAGAAAGTGAATGCTTATTGAATGTTAATTAGTATTACAAAGTAACAGCATGTGGAAATACACATTAACATGAACACTGTAAAATAAAGTGTGACCTCAGATGTATAAATCCATAAGAATATCACCAAAAATAAAGAAAGTTTGGTCACACTTTACTTTAATGGAGCTGGTTAAAATAGCATATTGTTTTTTATGGCAGATGCTATTTTCCCTTATTTATTTCAAAATAAAATAAAAATAATAATAATTAAATAAATAAATGCAAATAGTGTAAGATACTATTTGCACACCTAATTAAATACTAACATACAGTTTAGTGGTATCACTGCAGCATGACTATTATGTTTATTAATAGTCCCACAGATACCCTACACCAACCCCTAACCCTAACCTTCCCATACATAAATGAATCATGGTTTTACAACAATAACCATAATATTACCATGGTAAAAAAATTTATTTGGTCACAAATGCGACCATTTTTAGTCGCAGTTTGGAGCCCTGCACAAGGATGATGATTTATCGACTTTATAGACATTACATTTTTATCGTCTGTTAATGCTGAACTTCTGTAAAGCTGCTTTGAAACGATGTGTGTTGTGAAAGGCGCTATACAAATAAAATTGACTTGACTTGACTATATTGTAGTTAAAATCACAACCACAAAATTAAACATGGTAACTATTTTAACACCATATTACTGTTGTAATACCACAGTTAATTGTATTTAAACTATGGCTTCCAACATTAAAAAAAACATGTTTACTACAATATTAGCCTATATAGTAAAACCATGGTTAATTTTACCTGGATCAAAACTTTCTCTCAATTCCTTGACCTTTACTGTGACCAAATCACTATGACCAAATCAACCTTTATATTCATGTGTATTTATTATTTTAATAAGTATTAAAGGAAATATTAAGAGTGGAAACAAGATAATAAGATGGGAAAAAGGTGTAATCGAACCCGGGTTGTCCGCACAAAAAAGCACATCCTCACCGCTGTTATACCCCACGCCCCTCCAGCAACACTTGAGGTACAGTTAGAATTTATTATATTCTGTTTACACCAAACTATTGAAGTGCAAATAGCCATGCTGTGTGGCAGGTGCTATTTACACCTAGTGCAAATAGTCGCTCCATATTTATATTACAATAGTAATGAATTATATAGTAACTTTTCTTTGTGTAACATGGACACTTGAAGTTTTACAGAAAGTTTCTAAATTTCTAAATATTTTAAGTAACTCCTCGGAGTAGACTGTCAATAGAAATGTTATAAACTCTGTTCAGGTGTCCCAGGAGTGGTAGCAAAGGCGGGTCAGTGAGACGCAGCACTACTTTACTGTCACCATCACTCTTCATCCTACACTGCACAGGACATGTTAGTGACCTTACGAAAAAATCAATTATATCTGCCCAGACCACTAATGCGCTATCCAGATGTTATGCATTCAGCTTGTTCCGCTCCTCATGTTTGATGTTTTTGTACACCTATTATTCTCTGTGCCTCTGTAAGTGAATGAGTCCTGCAGATTATCTTCTTTTCTCCTTTTACTTGTCAAAGAGGCTAAACCAGGCAAGTGTTACCTTAAGGAGCCATTTCTAACTTTTTGTTGGTGTAACTTATTGTAATCATTTTGATTTAGTCACATTAAAATAGTTAATTTACAGTAGATTTTACCATATGAAACACATCTATTAGTTTGCCTGACAAAATGTTTTTTTTTTTTTTTTTGGCACATGACATTGATGACTGCCAGATCACAAGCCACACAATTTTAATTATTTGTACATTTGCTGGTGTCATAGCTGTCAGTGTATCACTCATTAGTGGGGTGTTTCCATTAAAAAATTACATCTTACAACTAAAGGTTACCAAGATGACATTATGCTCCTTAGACGTATTTGACTGACACAATAAGGTTTATAACCTTTAGTAGTGTCTGAGCTTCTGAACAGGAAGTTCAAGAGAGACTGGGAATCAAAATGTAATAATTATGAAAAGTGATACAGCCTCCAAACTCATTATTTTGTATACTTCTCGCTACACTATAAAGAGTGGTAACCTGCAATTGTTACCGTAAGGAGCTTTTTCTAACAGACCTAACCCTTAAAATTAGTTGTTTGTATAACCTGATTGTATTCAGATTAATTCAGTGGTTTTCAATAATATTTTTGACTTGAATCAAAGCAGTTATTATAGATGTCAAATGAAGTACATTTTTAAACATTATTTTTCATTTTAGCAAAGATTTCAATCTAAATCAAACATTTCCAGAGGTATAAAAATGTGGGGGAAAAGATTAAAACAGTTGGTCAGTTTCTCACGTAGGTGTGCACACACTCATGCACGCAAACAACCACACGTGTGCTCGTGAGCATGAAAATATCTGGACTTTAATGAAAAGTCAGTGGTTGTCAGGGTTATGCGTTGACAGAGTTCATTTGAATTAGTTTCAAGCATTCGAAACTGAATGTCAAGCCAATTTGATTTTGAGCATTTCAAGCTCCTATGACACTTCAAGGGGCTGCATTGATGCCCAAAGAATAAAAGGCAAGAGGCATTAAATATTTCTATATTTTGCTAATCATTTAATTATTCCACCCACTCTCAGAGTGGATTAGAATGATTCTGACACAGAACATAGTACCTAGCCACTTACCACTGTAAGAGAATACACACTATATACATTAAAGGGAGCACTTGGCAGAGCTGCATTCAGGCCTGATACTGCCTGCTATCTAAATGGCTAATCCATGCAATGTGTGGGTGGGGTGATTAATGCTCACACAACCGCACGGAAAAAGAAAAATACATTTGCTTTGAAACTTTGAATACGGCATGAATATGCAACTATGAATAATTGGCAGAGAATGGGAGCTGGCTTGGATTAACAACTCAAAATGCAGTTTATGACTAATTGTGTTAAGTGAAAATAAACTGGCACTTTTGTTCCCGGGATAATTAGCTTTTTAATATTTGCCGGAGTGATTGTGGGAGCTGTGCTCTGGCGCCTGTTCTTTTTCAAGTGGGCCCTCTAGCTTTCCTAAAGGGAATGAGACTTGCCGTTTGCACATTTGTATGTGTGTTTAGGAGTTTCATAAGTGAGAAAGTGGCTTTTTAGATGTAAATAACTTGGTAGTGCAGCATATACCACACAAATTTGTTTGTTTAGACTTTCTGCTTGAGCTTTTGTACATAATGTAATGGAATTGCATTAATAGCTTTGTTGCTTTTGAATAACCTCTTTCAAATTCATTCATAATTTCGTTTTAGTCCATGCTTAAACCACTTTTACAGAGCAAAGGTGCTCAAAATGGCTTTTTGAATTAATTAATTTTTTTTAATTTTTTTTTATGTGCTTTGTGAGATTCATTCTACAATATTGTGGACTACCTACACACTATATTGTACATATAACTGTATAATTTTGATAATATTGCTTTGACCTCAGGTTTGGGGTATAAAGATGTCTAAAGTCTGCTGCACATCTCAGTTATAACAAATATAATTTTATATTGAAGACATTATATAAAATAAACTAGTTCACAAAACACAAGTTATGATGCACTGTTCAAAGAAATAAAATAGTTTTCAACTAATGTTTCAGAAGAGATGATACAAATAATTTTGTGAGACAAGAATAATGGCTAATCTGTGTAATCTGAACAGACTGCATCAATTAATTGCATTAAAACAGGTGGATATATACTGTACTGTAATATGCACATGTACAGTATGATGACTACAAGGAGTTCTTTAGTGTTATTGTTTTGCTGAATTTAATGGTATTTTCTAAAAATATATTATTATTGTTATTAGGTTTAGGTTCAGGATATGTAAGAAAAAAACAACAAAAATAGTATTAATAATAATAAAAATAATAATAATAATAATTATTATTATTATTATTATTTTCATTATTATTTATTTATTTGTAGATAAAAAGAAGAAGAATGCTATTCCTCTAATACCATGTTCTCACAAGGGGAGAGTCTATTCTCAGTGATTCTGTTCAGAGGGCTTGTGGAAACTTCTGTCTCATGCACAATTGAGGGTTGAAGAGAGACTTCAGGAGCCCTCTTTGACTTTAAACACTGTACTTTTTCCCACTTTCCAACTACGGCTTGGTCTTACACCGACACTCTCACTGCACTCCTCGACGAGAGGGGCACGGGGTAATTGGAATCAGTTATTCAAAACATCTCTAAATGTGATTTAAATGGCGAGGATTTATTAACATAGAAGGAAACCATTAAAAGGGGGGTTCGGAATGGGGAGAGGGGAATTCCGTTTTAGGAGAAGAGTGGGGAGAGGACGGACTGCTGAGTGAAGAAGGAAGGGGAAGGGGTCTGGGGGGAGAGAAAGCAATTACTGGATGTAAAGGCCACGAACAGAGCTCCTGCCGTCACTGAGAAATCAAATCTGTCAGCAATTAGGAGGATCTGAGGGGGCCACGCAGCACTCGCCGCTGGACAATAGGGGTGCTGGGACTCTGAAGAGGAGATGGGGGCCAGAGCAATTACGAGAGCTGATAGAATAGCTTTATTTATCTAAACAGCAGGTTAGTCTCTCATTCTGGCTCTTTTGTCACTAGTTGCGGATGTGAAAGGGGTGCTACTTCATCGAAACGGTTTTCGACCCGATCAACATTGTCCAGGCAGATAGTGTCTGAAGTGGGTCTGCTTTTCACTAGCCTGCTGGGATAAACCAGTGCTTGATCTCATGCCCAAGCAATGCTAACCCTTCACCTTCAATAGCAGATCTCCATACCTTACATTTGAAGCTACTTATTAAGGCACTGCAAAAGGGGCTACGCTCCTCTACAACCAGTCCTCAATATCAAAGGGCATTGGCTCAATGAATGGGTCAAAAGGCCCTTGTTTAGGACAGAGGCTCAGGAAAAGGATTAAAGGTGGGTAGTCTAAAGTTAGTCTAAATGGCGTAACAGAGAATTTCACTGATGCAATGTTGAGAATCTCGGCAGTGTAGTGAAAACTAATGTCAAGTAACTAATCTGAAATTAATAATACTACATCAGTAAGACAAACAACATGAAAATGTGTGAGTGATACAATATAGATTAAAATAACGTGATATTGTAAATAAAATGACAAACCTAAAATTGAAAGTTATTTCACTTAGCTGGCTTTTAAACAAGTTTTATAAATATATATATATATATATATATACTGTATAGAGTGGGTATATATATATATATATATATATATACAGTATATATATATTAATATATATATATATATTAATATGTTATTGAAACTGCCTGTTATTTTGGGAGAAAGTCGATGACTTATGAGTACATTGTGCATGAAGTTATGTCCAATGTTTTGCTTTTTGACCATTACATTGATTCCAGTTCTCCTCTATATGAGAACGTTTTATCTTTGCTTGAATAGGTGAGTTTAAAAGCTATAAACCATACAGATTGCAAAACTAATAAAAAAATCCTGTTCCTGTTTCTTAACATTTAAAATCCCTTAAAAAAAAAGAGAAAAAAGAAAAAAAAACTCTGCTCATATCTGTTCTATTGTGGATTATTCATTTGAATTTAATAACAAATCAGTGTTGAGAGCAATATTTAGTCATCAGATAGATACAGGAAATAGGAAATGCAAAACTTGAAATATCTGAAAAACAATAAATATTTTTAAAAGTTTGTATCAAATAAGTTTATGTCAAGTTTATTCTTTGAAGTCTTTAAATATATTGTTTTTATACTTATTGGTTTAATTTCAGTGTATTACAGTTTCTGTACCCACTTTAAACAAACATGTAGAAAAAGTCATAGAATGTAGCTGTCACATGCCAAACTGAAAAAAATGGACTAGGATTAGATTTATCCATCCATCCATTGTCAACCGCTTATCCTGTGTACAGGGTCACGGGGGGCTGGAGCCCAGCTAACATTGGGCGAAAGGCAGGGTACACCCTGGACAGGTCGCCAGTCCATCGCAGGGCCACACATAGACAGACACACAGACACACACTCACACTCTATCCACATCCACGCCTAGGGCAATTTTTTTTGGAGACACCAATTAACCTAGCCTGCATGTTTTTGGATGGTGGGAGGAAGCCGGAGCACCCGGAGAGAACCCACGCAGACACGGGGAGAACATGCAAACTCCACACAGAAAGGCCGGGGCAACCGGGGTTTGAACCCACGACCTTCTTGCTGTGAGGCGACAGTGCTAACCGCTGCACCACCGTGCAATAAAAAACAAAACAATAAAACAACAACAAAAACAAAAACAATTATAGATAAAAACTGACTGAAGAATTATCAAAATGACAGATGAAAGCAGAAAAGCATTTTCTTGTTTAACAAATGTTAAAATAATGTCACTGACTGAAGATACTGTAGTAATGTTCTTCCTTACACAAACTCATATGCGGTCAGATCTTCATTAGAATATATAGAATATCCAAAAGGGTCATCATGTATCACACGAATCCCTAAATGAGTAGCAGATGTTGGAAAATGAAATCCTATAAATTATTTCAGGTTGATTATCAGTCCTAATCTCAGTGTTGAAAAATGCCCCAGGACATCACTCATAGCCTCTGCAGACATTTTTTTCTCAATTGAAGGCCCACATATTTTCTATATAGTGCCCCTTGTAATGTGGTTTTGCAAACTGAACCCACAGTAAAGAATCTAATAATCTGGGGAGATCCAAGACTCTGTGCTTTAAGTGGGCATAAAAGCATGTGTACATCTCACTCACATACCAACATGTGCTTTCTGGCTACTGCACTCTGTCCTGGTTTAAAGTGATCATGTAGTTTAGTGAATTTCACAGGCATAATCAAATACCAGCAAAAAACAATAATGTGTGAGATACACTGTGTGATAAATGATCAGAAGTAAATATGTTTATTTGAGGTTATATTAAAAACAGTGGCAAAAATATTAGTTTTAAAAGACATGAACGCCAGGAATGATGAAGTGGGCTCAGTCATACTTGGTTTTGAACCAGTAAACTGCTCTCTGTGAATCCCTAATAGAGCATCCCTAATTTTCAGGTTTAGCTTTTGGAATATTTTATGAGGCACACAGTCTAACTCTTGTCAAAGTGCTTTCACAGCTTAAACAAATTTAATCAGAGGAGGTTTGAGTGACAGGACGGAGCTCTCCCACAATGCTCTCTTTTTCCAGGGCACTCCTCCTACCCTGCAGCAGCTGTGCAGACCCGTGAGTAGAGGTGCTTCTTAACCCTACCCTGCAACCAACACTTAAATCTCACACTGAGAGCATTAATAAAACATCCTTATTCAAATGCCACCAGAATAATAGTATGCGGTGGTCATAAATAGACTTAGCATTGCATTTGGCATTGCAATAGTGGTGCATACTTTCCAGATCTCTTTTTCCAGTGCAGGTAGACATTTTGTGTGTTTCACAAATAGATTCACACCAACGAAAACTATGCAGACTAAACAGACCAAATAATTAATGTAATCTAGATATCTGATAGTAAAGGGATAGTGCATCCTAAAATTTACTCTCTCATCATTTACTCACCCTCATGTCATCCTAGATGTGTATGGATTTTTTTTCTTCTGATGAGCACAAATTAAGGTTTTTAGAAGAATATCTCAGCTCTGTTGGTCCTTAAACTGCATGTGAATGGTGACCAGACCTTTGAAGCTCCAAAAATCTGCACAAAAGTAATCTATAAGACTCCGGTGGTTAAATCCAAACCATTAGAAGTGATTTGATAAGTGTGGGTGAGAAAGAGATCAATAATTAAGTCCTTTTTGACTATAAATCTCCACTTTCACTTTACCATCATCTTGGGCTTATACTCAGTCCAAGTGATCAGAATGCTGCATTAATCGTTTTCAGTTACCCATGCCACTGTCTTATGACAACTCAAAATAAATTTGTACAAGCGGGCAAAACTATAAGATATCGTAAGACTTGACTTGTACAAAATCATACAACTTTTATTCAAACAATCAACAAACAGAATTTCAAATGGATACAATACAGGTATCACATTTTAGCCTTCAATCAAACAATTTATTTTAAGTTTTTAAATTTAATTATATCTTATTTATGCAATGCAAATAACCTGCCCTTGTCCCATTCCAAACCTGATGTTTTCTTTCTTCCGTGTTACACTAAATTTGATTTCCTATTAAACTCATGGTCAGGTTAGGCTTAAATTTAGGAGTAACTGTGGGAGTAACTTCTTCTAAGAGGCAACTTGAACCATTTCGGTTGCACTTTATATTACAGTATGTGTACTTTCAGTATACTTACAGTGTACTTAACCAAGAAAGTACTGAGTAGTATTAGGTAACTACAGTATATGTACTTAATATGGGTTATGGTTAGGTTTAGGGTTAGTACCTAGTAATTACTATTGTTGCAAGTAGTATTTGGTTAGTCATGTGATCTCAACATGATATGACTGGATACTTCATCTCATATGACTATACATGCAGTGCATTCAGAAAGTATTCATACCCCTTATAGCAGCCTTGTGCTAATATGCTTTAAATATTTTTTTTCACATGAATCTACACTCCATACCCCATAATGACAAAACAAAAAACAGATAATTAATCCATCCATCCATCGTCAACCGCTTATCCTTTGTACAGGGTCGCGGGGCAGATAATTATTAACTTTTCAAATTTATTAAAAAGAAAAACTGAAATATCACATTGACATAAGTATTCAGACCCTTTGCTACGACACTTGAAATTTAGCTCAGGTGCATCCCATTTCTCTGGATCATCTTTGAGATGTTTCTACACTTTGATTGGAGTCCAAATGTGACAAATTACATTTATTGGACATTATTTGGAAAGGCACACAACTCTCTATATAAGGTATCATAGCTGAAAATGCATATCAGAGCAAAAACCAAGCCATGTGGTCAAAGGAACTGCCAGCAGAGCTCAGAGACAAGATTGTGTTGAGGCACAGATCTGGGGAAGTCTACAAAAAAATTTTGGCTGCACTGAAGGTTCCCAAGAGCACAGTGGCCTTCATAATTCTTAAATGGAAGAAGTTTTGAACAACCAGGACTCTTCCTAGTGCTGGCAGCCCGGCCAATCTGAGCAATTGGGGGGAAAGGGCCTTAGTAAGAGAGGTGACCAAGAACCCAATGGTCACTCTGGTTGAGCTCCAGTGATCATGTGTATAGATGGGAGAAACTTGCAGAAGGACAGCCATCATTGCAACACTCCACAGATCAGGGTTTTATGGCTAGATGGATGCCTCTCCTCAGTGCAAGACACATAAAAAAGCCCCTAAAGCACTCTCAGACTGCGAGAAACCAGATTCTCTGGTATGATGAAATGATGATTGAACTGTTTGGCCTCAATTCCAAGTGTCAGGTCACTTATCACCTGTGCAAGACCATCCCAACGGTGAAGCATGGTGGTAGTATCATGCTGTGGGGATGTTTTTTTAGCGGCAGGGACTAGGGGACTGGTCAGGGTTGAAGGAAAACTGAACACAGCAATATACAGAGATATCCTTCATGAAAACCTGCTCCAGAGCACTCAAGACCTCAGATTGAGCCGAAGGTTCACCTTCCAACAGGACAATGACCCTAAGCTTACAGCCAAGACAAATCAAGAGTGGCTTAGGAACAACTCTGTGAATGTCCTTGAGTGGCCCAGCCAGATCCCGGACATGAACCCAATCGAACATCTCTGTGGAGACCTGAAAATGGCTGTCCACCAACGGTCCCCATCCAACCTGACAGAGCTTGAGAGAACATGCAGAGAAGAATGGCAGAAAATCCCCAAATCCAGGTGTGAAATTTTTTTTGCATCATACCCATAAGACTTGAGGCTGTAATTGCTACCAAAG
Organism: Moxostoma hubbsi; assembly: GCA_032164185.1. Lineage (NCBI taxonomy): Eukaryota > Metazoa > Chordata > Actinopteri > Cypriniformes > Catostomidae > Moxostoma > Moxostoma hubbsi. The sequence goes on along the minus strand of JAVLUX010000034.1, from coordinate 24,710,775 downwards.
GTGCTGAATAGTTATGTCAATGTGATCTTTAATTTTTGTTTTCTTTTTAATACATTTGCAAAGTTTTTTCTTTGTCATTATGGGGTATTGAGTATAGATTGAAAAAAAAATTAAGCATTTTAGCATAAGGCTGCAACATAACAAAATGTGAAAACAATTAAGGGGTCTGAATAATTTTTAATGCACTGTATATACTCATCTGACCACTTTATTAGGAACACCTGTACACCTTCTTATTCATGCCATTGTCTAATTAGCCAATCATGTGGCAGCGGTGCAATGTATAACATCAGGCAGATACGGGTCATGAGCTTCAGTTAATGTTTACATAAACTATCAGAATGGGGAAAAAAATTGATGTCAGTGATTTAGGTTGTGTTCACACTTGTAGTTTGGTTCTCTTGGTCCGGACCAAAAAAGAAAATGATACATTTAGTCCTGGTTCGCTTAGAGTTCACACTGGCAATTTAACACCAAACCTAACAATACAAAACCAAGTGCATTGTATTTTCTGACGGAAAAACAAAACAATGCTGGCTGCTGTGCGAAATGCGCTCGTCATATTTATATGTATATATGGTGGTATTTTTACCAGATGAGAACAAACAAAGAGCCAATAAAATGTGTAAAGGAGTCAAAACAGCTCCAGGAATTCCTTCGTTGCACACACAAATGACGATATGCTGCAAGGATGGCTGACGGCGTTTCCGAAGGTATGCTTGAGGTCAGTATTAGGCAAATTACTTTCTGTTTTTGGTCCGTTTAGACGTCTTTGGTCTAAGTTGTGTTCATATATCAATCAAACCGCACCAGAGTTTGTTTGGAAGTGGACCAAGACCCACTTATCAGGCGGTCTCGGTCCGCTTGTTTGGTGCACACCAAGGTTCGGGTGACAGCGTTCACACTTGTTCAAATGAATTTCATTAACAGAGCAATTGCACCAGAGTTCGTTTTAACCAAACCAAACCTGCAAACCTTAGACCGTGGCATGATTGTAGCCTACTGATTTTGTAAAACTTGTTTTAATGAGGGGAAAAAATGAGTTAACCTTTCCAGAAATAAAGATACCAAAAATAAGATAAAATATAATTATTGGCAGAGATTATAAAATAAGGAGGAGAAGGAGTATGAATCGTGAAGGTCTGCACAGGTGGCTTTAAAGGCCTCAGGCCCAGTGGGGGTTTCCCCTGTTTCACTCTGTCTACAGGTGTTTATTAGCACATAGGAGCTGCCATACATCCCACCATGCTACACAGCCTTAGGGTGTACAATCAGCCCTCACACCCATAATCATCAGCACTCACCCTGGCAGCACTCTCTCTCTCTCTCTCTTTACTCACTCACTCTCTCATGAGACATCATGTATTCATTTTGTAAATGTTTTCTTCCTTTGCTTGGTAAGTCCCAGAGTAGTTAATTTGACTATATTAACATCCACAAAATATAAGAATATGGAGATGTAAAAATATGCAATATATAATGAGAGTGTGTTTGTTTATATGAACGATGGGGATAGGGAGAGAGAGAATGAGTAAGACAGAAAGCAAATATATTAAAACATATTTTTCCGAATCTAAATTCTGACAGATGATCCACATTCGAAGCCAGTGTAAAATGATCAAACGTGTAATCGCACATTCTATATTAAAAGGATAGTTCACCCCAAAATGACAATTCACCCACCCAATATTTAAGTCTTAAGATTTAAGACCATCATCCACACCTATTATATATTTAACCACCGTAGTCATATGGATAAGTTTATGCTGCCTTTATGTGCTTTTTGGAGCTTAAAATTTCTGGTCACCATGTACTTGCATTGTAAGGACCTACAGAGCTGAAATATTCTTATAAAATCTTTGTTTGTGTTCAGTAGAAGAAATGAAGTCATTCACATATGGGATGGTGTGAGGGGGGAGTAAATAATGAGCGAATTTTCATTTTTGGGTGAACTATCTCTTTAATGTGCCAAGTTGCTACGTTGCTTGGCAACTGCAAAATGACTCCAGTAAGGATAATTATCTAAACTACTTGGTTGTAGAATTGTTTAATCTGATAGTTAATTGTAATACATTTAAAAAATATATTTTTATCGTGTTGCTGTTGTCAACGTTTTACAACAGGAAAAAGCCTCAAGAGGCCATGCGTTAAAGAACACCCCTTATCTGTGGTGAAATCACTGTAATGCATGGCCTCTCATAGCTTATTGCTTTAATATACTCCCCTCTTCCAATTTAGAGAATGATTGATTTTCTGATCGCAAATCTTTCGTACCAGATATCAAATGCCTCCTTTGCCCTGTCTTTACCTAAGCAGTGATGGAAATGTTTTGCACCTGGTGAGTATGAGAGAAAACCATTGTCATTTTAACAGCCCCCCACTCAGGCAGGCATGTGAATGATTGGGCAGTGAATACATACTGGTGGGGGGGAGGTGATGTGAAGCAAGCAAGCGGTGCCTGTTTGAAGTGGGCATATGGTTGCTGCATTTGCATTTAATGCCCTTCAGATTACGAGCGTTAACTTGTGCTAAACACCTCGCTCGGTTGGGGCTAATTTAATGAGGTCATGCTGTGACCTTGTGACCTCCATACCCCTATGTCCTGTAAGTGAAAGCAGCTGGGAGAGATTTGCACATGTACACACACACTCTCACACACACACACACACTCCACAGACATAATGATTTTTATACTGTACGAACTATAGATTCAATCCCTTAACCCTAAACCTTAACCTAACCCTCACAAAAAACTTGCTGTATTTTTACATTTTTAAAAAGAAATTGTTTAGTATGCTTGTTATGTGATTTTAATTATGGGGACACTAGAAATGTCCTCATAACCCACATTTATAGCATAATACCCTTGTAATTAACAGTTTGTAACCTAATGGGTTGTAAAAAATGTCCTTGCAAAAATGCCGCCCCCCCCCACACACACACACACATGCACACGCACACAACCTGTTTTCGTCTTTATTCTGACACACAGCTTATAATACATTCATCACCAAAATATGTATACCCATACCAAAAGTGTAAAACTAACAAACCTAGGAAAGGTTCCATTAAAGATGTCCACTTTTGCGGTTGTTTAGAAATATTTTTCACATTTTTAAACTGAAATGGAATGACAACTCTTGAATGAACTGAATTCTGATGTTAAATTTCAAATGGAAATACACTATTACTTACCTTACCAGAACAAACGGAAGAAATGAGTCAGGTAAAGGGAAAATGCAGTGGGCTCAAAAAGTTTGAGACTTTTTTTAATCATTTATTTATTTATTTATTTTTGTGACATTGACCATGTTAACTCTTTAAAATTTTCCTTGCTAGAATATTCTTGAATCATGTTATTCTTGAATCAGGCTTTGCATTGTGGAGTTTATCCCAGCTCTAGTGAATGCTGTCATTAAAGAAAAAAAGGCACAAACCAAATACTAAAAAATACATGAGAAATTGAAAATTAAACTTTTGGTATCACTTTATACATATTAGTTGTCTTTAACTACTAAGCACCAACATTAAAATTAATAAAATACAATGTTTTTATTGTGTAACAACTAAATGTTTTTTTGCAAATTTCTCACAAGATTCACAAGGTAAGGGTAGGATTAGGGGTAGTGTTAGGGGTTAGGGGTTAGGTTTAGGTTTATGGTTAAGTTTGTGTAACTACAGATGTCATTAAATTTAGGTACTTAAAAGTAAGTACAATACAACAACACGTATGTACATAATAAGTACACTGTATCAAATGCTTAAGTACATAGTAATTAAAGACACCTAATATAAAGTTGGTTCAAACTTTGCACTCAAATTGTTTTGATGATCTTATAATATGTCCTTCTGTATCAAATCACAAAAGTGCAAATTAGATTACTGTTTTAGAAACTTTTCAATCAAATTAGAAGATACAATCATGAGCATTTTCATATTAATTCTAGAAATTCAAGATGTTGTCCTGAAAAAGCTTTCCAACATGCACTCATACTCACATACACAGCAAGTCCCAGCACCCCTTATAAGCACTGATACACACATATACACTTACACACTGCACACACACACAAGTTGCATTAATTGTGCTTTAGTGAAAAGGGGCGTCAATACACTGTGACTGAGCCTTTCCATTCAAACGGGGCACAGTGAAGAGGTGTACAGAGGCCTGTTCAGTGCAGTCTGAGTGGCTGGTTTTGCTAACCTCCAAGGCCACAACAGCTATGTGGTCTCTGGAGGGCCTCTCTTATGTCAAAAGAGAGGAAAAGCCGCTCAGCTTTTAAGACATCGCTTGGCCTTTTGATCAGTTCACAAGTTACAGTCAGTAACTGAGGCCTTTTTTGATGCAAATGGACGCTCATCAAAAGCAGCACCGAAAAACATCTCTTTCTGTGGGACGGTAATGGGTCTCGACCTCATTCTGGGAAATCACACAGCCAAGGACTGTTTAAAGTGTCCACTCAGAGTGCTGAAAAGCAGTCGGCTGTACAGATGTGGACATTGTACACGTATTCCTACTACAATATCTGAATTACAGACTCTCACAATTATTGGATTAGGATTCAAATTATGAGAAGCAGAATACTGGACAACACACTACTAATTTGTTCCCAGCCCCCTATTTATGGATCAGTAAGGTAAATAGTTATGAAGTTTAAAAGTAATTTATGTGTTATTACTGTACAGGACTGATTCATTAAACGGGGCTTTGCAGCAAACGTGAGGTAGACAGCAGCTAGTTATATGGTAGAGGAAATAAATATTTTAAATATTTATTTTTTCTATATTTATTATTTTTATAATAATGGCGCATACAAAAAATAAGCACAACTTTTGAAAAAAGTCATAAATATTAAATCACACAACACTGTCAGTACTCTGTAAAAACTGATTTGGCAGTTAACCTAAAAAAAATGGCATCATGTGGTAACATCTTATTTAAGTAAGGAATAATTGACGACGGACCATTGAATTATTTAAAAATATTGCAAAATCAGAGGTGGTAATGCTACACCTCAGGTTTGCATTATTTTTCAATAATTCAATGGGCTGCAGTCAATTATTCCACTTATACCATGGTTACCACATAGTGAGTGTGTGTGTGTGTGTGTGTGTGTGTGTGTGTGTGTGTGTGTGTGTGTGTGTGTGTGTGTGTGTGTGTGTGTTTGTGTTTGAGTTTGAGTTTTGGATCAAAAGAGAGACCTTGATAAGAGAGATCGCTTCTGGGATTACCTTTTATGTTGCAGCTCTCGTCAGAAGTAACGTCGCTTCAAAATCGCCAAGCTGTACGTTTATGCACTTCTCAGCAGCACTGAGTGTCACCATTTTTGTTAATAGCTTCTCCAATATAAATCTTAACAACAGTTTTAAAGCCCACAGAGTTGCAGGTGTGGGCTGACATGACGTCTCTTTTTTCGCTTGCGAGTAACTGTGTGTAATAAGTATAATGTACAGTATGTGTGTCCAGGTGTTTGAGAGCTTAAGAGACAGGGAGGGGGAGCACGAGGGTGTTTCCCACAGTTATTTCAGATAGTGGGAAAATTTAAAAGGCATTTTTTGCACCCTTGAAGGGCACTGCAGGAAGAGGACACCACATGAAGGGGTGTTCCAAATGAAAGTGAGCAACTCAAGCCCTCCACGTAGGGTCCTTCCACAAGGCCATTAGCGAAGGGTACATGTGATAGTCACTTTGAGAAGATAATTTTACAGTTTATGATCAAGTGACCCTGGCTAGCGTGTCCTCGGGATACTGTGTGTCGTGACCACATTACCATCATGGGTGTGCATTATATTTCAATAATTCTATGGGATGGAGTCAATAATTCCACTTATATCACAGTTACACACCTTAAGACATCGTTCAGGGTTTATCACAAGACATTGATGTTTTTTGTCCCTTGTGAGTGAATTAATTTCTTCTGCCATGAATTCAGTGTCTTGCTCTGATATAGCTTAAGCCTTCGTTGCTAGTTCGAAAACGTCACTTTAGAACTAGCAATGGAGGATGGCGAGGCTTGTACTGCTTTAATGGAGCATTTACGTAAGGAATAATTGACGACAGACCGTTGAATTGTTGAAAAATAATGCACACTCGAGGATGACATGCAGCGGAGTGCACGTATATTTAACTGAAATTGAATTTTAGATATTTAGATGGATATTTTAGACATTGTTTGACGTACTTAACCAATTTACTTTAACCAATGTCTTTGTTTTAACTGGTTATTTTGTTGTGGTAACTCTTTGAAATAAATGAAATGATTTGGCAAAGTGATATATAACCGTTAAACGGTCAAGACCTGGAAATTTACTTGAAAAATAATTGCACATCTTAGAACGTCCGTGCACCAGTCAAAATCAAGCATTCAACAGACCCGTATAACTGGATTTAATAGTCAACAATATTATTTAACATTTAAAAATAGCACTAAATGTGTGTAAATGGATTAATGGAAAGGAGGAGGCAGGAACCGGCTTGACAATGTAAATAATAGTTTAATATAAAACTGAACCAAAAAGACAAACAGGTGTCAGACAGCTGTCCGTAAATGTCTCTCTCTGTCACACTGCCATCTTCAGTAGTCCTTTATCCCTCTCAAGGTCTAATTAGCCTGATTAGGGGACGGGTGTGCGGAATCACGGTCCGAACCGCCGCGTTCTCGGGAAACAGAAGACGTCTCCCCGCCCCTGGCAGTGATTCTCCCGCTCTAGGCAGTCGGCCGGGAGCCCCTCCCTGCTCGCGGTGAGCGGTCGTCACGACCGCGTTAGCGGCTGGTAGGGGTCTCCCCCCGCCCCTGGCAGCGGCCCTGACCGCTCCAGGTGGTAGGCTAAGAGCCCCTTCTCCCTTCGCGGTCGGCAGCGTTCGTCCATTCTCATTGCTCCTCCGTCCCCCGGCAGATGGCCGTGGCTGCTCCGTTGGGGTGGAATTTAGTAGCGAGGACTCTACTACGGCGCATCCCTCCTCCTTCCCGTGTTTTGGCACCAGTGTAAAGGGATTCAAGGAAAGGCGAGAACCAGCTTGACAATATGAATAATAGTTTAATATAAAACTCAACCAAAAAGACAAACACACACAGGTGTCGGACAGCTGTCCGTAAATCTCTCTCTCTCTCTCTCTCTCTGTCGCACTGCCATCTTCGGTCAGCCTTTATCCCTCTCGATGGCTAATTAGCCTGATTAGGGGACGGGTGTGCGGATTCATGACCCGGCCCCGCCCTCCACCCTGCCACAATGTGTTATTTGTGTAATTAACATCTAAGTAACAGTTTTTATATAAAATATAATTTTATTTGTAATATGAGTATATCATATTAAACTATTTATAATATTCTATTAAAAATGATATTATAAAAAGTATTGTAATATTAATTATTGTTAATATTAAATTTAATTAATATTATCAACCTGAAAACATTAAGATGCGCCAACAAAAGTGATTTTAAATGATCAGGTAAAGTAGAAATATTTCATCAAAATGTGCTCTTTGCACAGTTAACGTCTAAATTAATGGGTAATGGGTAAGTAAAAATATAATTTAATCTATATATTTATGGATTATGTCATAATATTTATATTACAAAACTTATTATACTTAATACTAAATCAACCTGAACATCGTTATGCCAACTAAAGGAATTTTTAAGGGTCAGATCAAGTAGAAACTGAACGTTAGTTAAAATCTAAATCAACTGGTTCAATAAAAGTATAAAATAATCTTTAAAAGTTATATTAATACATATAACTAGTACATATAATACATATATAGCTAGTATAATATAAATGTATAATATAAAGCATAATATAATGTACTTAAAATCAACCTGAATACATTAGGATACACCAACAAAAGTAATTTTAAATAAATGAACAGATCAAGTAGAAATAGCACTTTAAGATGACAACTGCGTATAACCACTTTTTACAGTGTGTTTCATGTCTGTCACTCTAGAAGGTCAACATGGAAGAATTTATTAACAGTTATTTTTCTTTCATTTCAAAAGGACACAAAATAGGGCACTTTTATATACTTGTAAATCAAACCTCCTTTGGCATTGCTGAGTGTTATCCTGTCTGTTGTGGGATTGCTGGCTCTCCCAAAGCATATCATTATGTGCCGTCAAAGAATATGGTGACAGAGATTGTGGCGAGGATGGGGAGGGGCTAAACTAAACTCCAGTCAAGGTCATGTTCTACGACAATGGCACTACTAATCCTTCTCCGACTCACACCCCGCCACTCTGAGGAAGAGTATGGGGGCATAGTCTCCTCTTCCTCACCCCGTGAATTAGGCTTCCAAGAGCGGCCGGATAATCTACCAATTAGCAGCAATTGTGGCAGAGGGTTTTAATGTGGGGTTCTGTTTTTTTAAATACCGTTTAATTTTCCCTCTCTCTGGCACAATCGTGATTGTCAGCACTCTCTCCGACTCCCCCATTTAAAATGAAAGAGTCCGGAGCTTAATTTGGCATTAAAGACCGTAGAATGTGCACAGCCAGCGATGTGATTGTCAGTCAGAGACAGGGTGAGAGAAAGAGAGACTGAAGGGAGAAAATCATTTTAAAAGGGAGCTGGTGTGAAGGACTTGTTTGAACAGGCCTAATGCCTGCCAGAGTATCAGGGAAGAAGCCGCATTGTGCCCAGATAACATGGTGCCCCAACGTTTCACCCCCTGTGGTCCACAGAGTTGGTGTGTTTGGATTAGGACACCCCATTACATTAGCCTAATAATGGGATAAGGCCAACTTAGCTGTAAGAACACCAGGAAACATCATCACAAATATATCCTAAGAGTTCATAAAGAAAAAAAATCCATAGGAACAGTAAAGGAAAATTTATTTTGTCTTAATATATGACACCTACATTTTAATATGCTAGTTGGAAAGTAGTTCACTCAAAAAATGTTATATTTTCATTATTTACTTTAGTGAAGGGAAGAGACGAGAGAGTGATGATCAAAACGCAGAACTTTGAATGTAAACAAAAGAGGATACACTGATGAAGGTAATCATATGAAAAAGAAAGTAACACAAACTCTACAGCAGTATGCTGACTAATAACGCACCACATACAAAAAAGAACCAACTCAGGAACAAAGAACAATAGGGAATATGAACACATGGGCTGACAAGAAGTCAAGGTACACCTGGGAAATGGACAGGAACACAGGCATAAAAGAAGAAGATACAAAACTTGAAACTAAGAGAGTCTCTTCAAAACTTCAAAATAAGAGTCCTTGGGGGAAAACATAAGAATGACGTGACAGACCCGCAGGAGGTGGAGCGGGCGGAGCTGCAGGAGTCTCAGGAATAGAAGCGGGCGGAGCCACAGGAGGCAGAGCTACAAGAGGCTCAGGAGACAGAGCCGCAGGAGGTAGAGCGGGCGGAGCCATAGAAGAGTTGGAGGGCGGAGCCCCGAAGGATGAGGACAATATAGATACAAGTTTGTGGTCCATAATAGGCATACCTAAAGAGGACAGGGTCTCTGAGGGCAGAGAGGTAAGGACCACCGGGACCACAGAAGCTGGGGCCATTGTGGTTGGGACTGCAAAGAAAAGGACCAATGGAGTAGTGAGCCAAATGACAGCCCTTATGATGTTATCGATAAAATCCTTACGTGGCAGACAATCACTGTCCAAAGGGACCAGCCTTCTCACAGGGCCATTAAGTCCCATCCAAAACATGGTCCTGAGGGATCTCTCATGCCAGACCAATTGAGCAGCCAATTTCCAAAAAATAAAACAATACTCCTCCAAAGGAATGAACCCTTGGGAAAGCCGCTCAATCTGTTCTGCTGGATCCATAATGTGGGTTGGTCCTGCTGACAAGGTATGAGAAGAGACGAGGGAGTGAGGAACCAAATGCAGAACTTTAATTGTAAACAAAAGAAAAAGATACAATGATGAAGGTAAACATATGAAAAAGAAAGTAACACAAACTCTACAGCACTATTCTGGCTAATAACACACCACATACAAACAAGAACCGAACCAGAAACAAAGCACAAGAGGCTAGATGAACACATGGGCTAACAAGCAGACAAGAAACACCTGGGATACAAGCTGTGTCTCGTTTGAAAGGCTGCGTGCTAAGTAGGACTTTGAAGGCTGCAGTAGCCTATACTGAGCATCCTCCTTTAAACTTTCGTAGGATAAACGGAAACAGAACATAACATGGTTGCTATGACAGCACACCACTCTTTAACAAGCATGAGCACTTTGAGTTAGAAGGGAACAAAGTCCCTTTAGAAGGAAATGTATGAGGTACATTTTAGGAGAGTTATAATGATGTTATAAAGAGTAAAGGATATATATTTTACAGGTGTACTTTTAGTCTAATACTTTATTTTAATTATATATTAATATAGTTAGACATAATAATACTCTGCACCCATCTACTGAGGTACTTCAACTTGGGAATTAACATTACTTGTGTTTGAACATCATATTTACAGGCAAATTGGCATACTTTTTTAAGAGATTTCCATTGAAGCAAAGAATTGTGGGTTGTGAGTGCCCACAAAGGATACACCTCACGCATTCTCCAAATTCCCATGAAAGAAGGTCGCATTCGAAGGCTGCATTCAAAGTGTCCTACTCGCTTTCCTGAAAGGAGACAGCGTCGATGACGTATGCGGCCGACAAATGCGACCACTGGAGGACACAGCCTTCCAAATGAGACATAGTCATAATTAAGGTAATGGACAGGAAGACAGACATAACAGAGGAAGATACAAAATTTCAAAATAAGAGTGCGGAGGGAAAACATAAGAATGATGTGACACTCATGTTGTTCCAACCCATATGATTTAATTTCTTCTGTAGAACACAAAAGGAGATTTTAGGCAACATTTTATCCTCAATCACCTTATACTTTTATTGTATGGAAAAAAGATGCAAAGAGACTGAAATCTCCTTTTTGATGTTCCTTGGAGAGAAAAAAAAGTTATGTGGGTTTGGAACAACATTAGAGTGAGTAAACAGTGCTCATATTGGATGAACTATCCATTTAAACAAAAGTAGCATCATTTAATGTTGACTTTGGACAATTTCCAACTTTACTTTGGTAGTTATCAAGCTTATATTTCTAATTTGGGCTGTAAAACATTTATGCATCATCATTAACGTTAACATTTATGCATTTGGCAGACACTTTATCCAAAGGGACTTACAGTGCACTTATTACAGGGACAGTCCCCCCGGAGCAACCTGGAGTTAAGTGCCTTACTCAAGGACACAATGGTGGTGGCTGTGGGGATCGAACCGTTGACCTTCTGATTAACAGTTATGTGCTTTAGCCCACCATGCCACCACCAAAAAACAAGTGGTGCACAATCTTTGTGAGAATTGTGTATGTGCTAAAAGTAAAAACCAACCCTTATTAGTGTGTCTGTTAAACACACAGCTATTATCAAACACTTCTATGATTACAGTGCTGAAATTACTAATAATTAGCTAACTTTGTGGGTATTTCCATTGGAGGAAACAGAGCCAATATTGCAAGCAGTTCTTAATTTCAGTGTGTGGACCCAAGTAGGCTGTAAACAGACATGGTAGAATGCAAGAACATAGCAATTTGCCTGATATTCAAAAGATGAACATGTGTTTTTAGTAGGGTAGCAATTTTGTCACTGAAAAGACCAACTCTAATTATTCTTATAATCACAAAGACAACTGTGATTCTGTGATTTTGTGACCCAAAATGGAAATTCTGTCATGATTTACTCACCCTCATGTTGTTCCTAACCAGTATGACTGACGTGAAACACAAAATGAGATTTTAGACAGAAAGTTAAGCTCAGGCACCATTCATTTTCATTAGGCTACATCTTTTTTGATCAAATCTAGACAGGCCCCATTTCCACTAGCCATCACTCCAACACATTATCCTTGAGTAATCATGGTAAATTTCAAATTTGGTACTAGAAAATCACTTGCCATTATATCAAACACAGTTGAAAGCTATTTGGTTTGTTAAATGAAGCTTAACATTGTCTTTGTGTTTGGTTTTGAGCTGCCACAGTATGCAATAGACTGGTCAAAATTAAGTCAATATGAAAGTAATTTTTTTACTATAAATTATCCTCCCTGCCCTGTAGGTTGCAATATGCACGAAGAATGCGAATCGCCAAAAATAAAAAATAAAAATAATGTGAAAGTGAAAATGGAGATTTATAATAAAAAGGAATTCAATTTGATCTGTTTCTCACCCACACCTATCATATCACTTCTGAAGACATGGATTAAACCACTGGAGTCGTGTGGATTACTTTTATATACTTTTTGAACCTTAACATTTTTTGGCCACCATTCACTTGCATTTTATGTACCCACAGAGCTGATATATTCTTCTAAAAATCTTTGTGTTCTGCAGAGGAAAGAAAGTCATACACATCTGGGATGGCATGAGGGAGAGTAAATGATGAGAGAATTTTCATTTTTGAGTGAACTATCCCTTTAAACTTTATTAATTTTAGTTAATAATATACTGTATATATATATATATATATATATATATATATATATTGTTCATTGTTCTTTTAGTTAGTCACAGCTGCTTCTTACACAGGGACAGGCCCCATTTGTTGACATGCAGAATGAATAATACAAGCTGTGGTTTGCTAATGTTGAAAAATCATTTAAGCACACATTGAAGTTATACTCCACATGTATGTATGCTATTTTCAATTCCAGTACATAGCAGAAGAACATCTGAGCTGCATTTTTTCTCATGTGGGGCATGAGCAGCCAAGAGACCAATAATTAGTTGTCATACCTGCTTGCCTTTATAGTGCTAACTTGGGGTCAGGCTGTAAGGTAAAAAGGTCATGGCCACAGCTGGCTCTCTCAGTGTGTCCACGGTGGCTGTTTGTCTATTGCTGGAGCGAAAACAATCTGCTGGCTGTTCACTCTGGTCGGCACAGTGACCTTGCCCTTGGCCACGCTGGCGATGGCAGCTGGTGTCAAGGAGAAAAAAACGCTACAGAGTTCCTGGGACCTATGTCCTTTTTTTACTCGCAAGCTCCTCTTGCAGGTGCGTGGAGATTGGTGGAGATGGGGAATATGGGAAGGCGTGTTGCTTCAAGAGACTTCCCAACCTCTTCTATGATTGTTTACCTTATAATCAAAACACTGAAGTTTCAGGCTTATCTTTTCTTAAATCTTCTAAATCTAACCTGGCCTCTTCAAATAACGATCTGATCCCTTTACTAATGCTAACTCATCCCTATAGGGTTCATCTCCAGGTCTCCATACAATAACACAGTGGAGGTGAAGTCATAACTCTATGGGAGCTTACAGATCAGCCTTTATGGGCATTAGCTTCAAAGCTGAAGTACTGAACGTAACTTGAAGTTAAATTAGACTTGCTATTGCTGAAGGACAGAGTTATGATGCGCATTCATCCAATTTAACTGAAAATTCAAGCCGAAGACGCTAATATCAGGCCACAAATAACAAGTTACAGACACAACTAACACAGTTCTGAGATGAGTTTCAGGAGAGACAACTGGATACCGTTGGAACTTCCTTTGAACACATTTTGGCTAGTTTCCTCACTTCCTTCATTTAGTTTGGGTAAACAGTGCCAACCTGGTGTCACCTGCTTTGGGGCAGTTGAGAAATTGACGTTTCCTGAAAAGTTCCTCAAACTTTGACCTCTGGGGGCAGGAAGAGGGGTGCTGTGTCGATGCCCTCCTGTGTGGCCAACTACCATTTAACCCCCTAATTGTTACAAGGCAGCTCCTGGCACTCTAATACTTGGTTTCCGGAAATCGTTCTTAAACAATCAAATAAACGCACATGCATGGAATTCGCCGTGCCTTTGGGCCTGGGATAAACTGTGTAAGGAAGCCTGAAACAGGCATCTGGTGGTGCTCAATCTCCATCTAAACACATTTTGGAAGTGAGGCATGTTATTAAGAATCTGATTAGTAACTGAAATACATCAAATAACTTCTGAAATACAGTTGATTGCAGTTTTAAACAAGCAGATTTCAAATTATTTCAATGGTCAGATGTTGCTCAGGATGTCACGAAAAGCTCCTTAAAGCACGATACTCATTAAAAAAAAAAAAAAAAAAACTAACAGACATGAGATGAAAAGGTATATGAAGCAGGAAACAGTCAAAAAGTCGGACATAAGGAACATGTAGTACAGTAGTTCTAAGGTGGATCATGTTTTTTTGCACACTGTATAAAGTTAAGTGCTCACTAAAAATGGACAGATGTTACTACCTCAAGGAGCTTTTCCTACCTGATCTGACACAAAAAAAATAATAACTTTAGTTGGTGTGACCTAATGTAGTCAGATTGATTCAGTAGTTCATATGTCATATTAAATAATATTTTTGACAAGAATAAAAACTGTTAAGTTTAAGATACTACAAGGTATTTTTATTTTATAATTTTTTTACAGTGCAAGACAATAATTTATCTATAATTTACATCTAAACTTACACTATTCTCACTGGCATGTGCGCTGTAAAAAAAATAAAAATTCCAGGTAACCTTAAATGTACTTTGCACGGTAACATCTATATGATCTTGTTTGATTCAAGCCAGTTGTATGGGTTATATCAAAAGTTACCATTTTTTTTTCAGTCTAGGGAAGCAATGCTAAATAAGTTTAACCACTATACGCCCTCTTAAAGGATTTTAATACAAGTTAAGCTCAACAAACAGAATTTATGTAATAATGCTGATTACCACAAAACATATCTTCAACTTCTCTTTAAAAAGTAAACATCTGGGTTACAGTGAGGCATTTGCAATGGAAGTGAATGGGGGCCATTCAGCAAACATAAAAATACTCACTGCTTTAAAAGTATAGCTACAAGACATAAACAATATGTATGTTAACATGATTTTAGTGTGACAAAATCACTTGCTAACATTTTTTGTTGTATTTATTGACAATTTTACAACTGCGTTTCCATGACGACGTTATGAAGTAAACCCTAAATCACTAGAACGACTGCAAAAACTTTAACATCTCCAATAATACACAAGTTTTAACATAAAAATGCATGTTAAGGGCTTCAATAAAATTATAAGCTAAACAATTTTACCTATAAATCCTCCAAAATTGGCCCCATGCACTTCAATTGTATAAGCGCCTCAAAGTAACCTACATTTTGGCTTCAAAGTAACCTTCTTTTTGGCAATGTTTTTGCTTATGCCATCTTGGACAAACTCTGACACCTAGAGGCATGGATGCAGCATCGTTCAAATGAAATATGCCAGTCTAGAAATATTACATTATTTGCAGTCAGATACAATTTATCCATGAGTGAAAGTGTCCAATAACAGGATGGTTACTGAGTTTAACACTGCGTTCACGTTGTGTCAGAATTACTGTAATTACGAGATGGCAACTTGAGATTCTACATAGAGCACTTCACGTACTTGGACCTTGGAAGCTATTTGTTTCTATGACAACACTCATAATGCCAAAACAGCTTTGTCATTGATAACAGCAAAATATTTATCACTTCAGTAGTTTATATGCACTTGCAAAATGTTCTAATAGTGTTTACAAAATATAATTGTGAATTTTACAAAGACGTGAATGCTTTTTACAACTCAGAATCTCAGAATTACAGTAATTACGACATGACGTAAACACATTATAAGCCAGTCATATTCGGTTGGTCATGTGATCACAACATGGTCGCCCCCATGAGGGAACTCTCTACACGTAGAAACAAACAGCTTTTATATAGTTACTGGTATGACTGAATTCTTCCTCTCATTGGAGTGGTTGTGATTTTATACATATATTTCAGAATTGTAATTCATTTCTTTAGAAGTCAAACTTTTTTTAATGAGGAAAAATAAGGGCACCTTTAAGAAAAGGAGGGACGAGTAAAAAAAAACAAAAAAATTTTTTTTTTTAGTAGATTTCTTTTAAATTATTAAAATGTTTCATTGAACCCAGTATATTCCTTTAACCTGTACGATTTGAGAGCATTTATATATCTACTTATTCATGCGATTATCTAATCAGACAGTCGTGTGGCACCAGTGCAATGCATAAAATCATTCAGATACAGGTAAGGAGCTTCAGTTTATGTTCACATCAACCATCAGAATGGGGAAAAAATGTGTTCTCAGTCATTTGGAATGTGGCATGATTGTTGGTGCCAGACGGGCTGGTTTGTGTATTTCTGTAACTGATGATCTCCTGGGATTTTCACACACAACAGTCTTTAGAGCAGGTTTCTCAAACATTTTTGAACCAAGGACCCCTTTCATAACCCTAAATTCTTCTCAGACCCCCACCCCACCACCATCATCACAACAAATATTATATTATTTACTAGAAGTTTAAAAATTATCTCAGTGAGTTCCAATAAGAACGCCCAGGCACTGCTGTCCTATTGTGTCAGGCTTCTGTGTACAAAGTATTTCAATTACATTAACATCCAGCGATTGTACAGCAATTTACAAGTGAGAAATACAACAATACAAACAATTCAAATCGAAGACAGCACAAACAAATAACATAAAATGAAGTTAGGGAGACAGTCTGTTGCTCAGCTGAGGTTTTAGTGCCATCCACAGGATAAAAGATCAAAGCTCAAACAGTAGCCTAATGATTTTTTCATAAATTATTATAATTTCCCCCTAAAGTCAAAGCACGAGTTTAAACATGTGTAAAGCACCATATTCTTATGAAAAAAAATAAACAGTTGAGGACTGATTAATTCATTTTTATTTGTTCCTATAATATCACATTATTGTTCATAATTATACAACAGTAATAATACAATAACACAATTTAATAATTATTTACTGTTTTAAATTATGTCATTGTTACCTGTCACTTTTTCCTTTTCTGAAAATAAAAGGAAGGAAGAATAAAAAGTTTTCATAAGTAGCCTAGGCCTATTCCTACAGCTCTCTTCCTCTAGGCAGTCATTTATATTCACATAAATGATAGTTACACTGAAGTGAAAAAAACATATATACTGCATAACAACAATTAAATTCCCTAATATTGACCACTATTAGACAGATGTTATGGTTAAAATAAGGGACACTGTGTGAGAAAATATATGATCACGTTTGACGTGAAGCTGGATCATCAATTGTCATATTAAACTAACATATAATATGACAGTAGCATACTTTATCTAGCAAGATTAACCAAAATAAGTATATACAGTGAGAAATGGGGACCTTGTTAAGCCAGTGCTGGTATATATTCACCCTCATTGTGGTCGATAACTTAAAATACATGTTGTTAAACAACTTCTTTTTACTGGATGGAGCAACAGCTCCGTATCTCAATGTCAGATGGATATTGTCCAATGTCAACCGCAGAAACTTCTAATAACACAAGTAAAGCTATATTCATTCACCAATAAGAGAGGTTGCTGTCACCATGGAAATAGGCGGATTTCCCCACACTTAAATTTGCAGTCCAGAATCTACAACTTATAGCATATAGGCTGTTTGATTATAGTGTTCAAACTTCTGTTATGTTGTATTTTTATAGTAGTCAACAGCTTTATATCGAGTAGTTTTTTTATTGATTTTAATGGCTATTTGCTTACAACATTGCAACACAAAGTTCACAATTCAGGGGTTTCCCATGGACCCCATGGCTGTAAAGGTACCCCGGGGGTCCGTGGACCCCAGATTGAGAAACGCTGCTCTAGAGTTTACTCAGAATGGTGCAAAAAACATCCAGTGAGTGGCAGTTCTGTGTATGGAAACACCTTGTTGATGAGAGAGGTCAATGGAGAATGGCCAGACTGGTTCGAGTTGACAGAAAGGCTACAATAACTCAGATAACCACTCTGTACAATTTTAGTGAGCAGATTAACATCTCAGAATGCACAACATGTCGAACCGTGAGGCTGATGGGCTACAACAGCAGAAGAAGACCACGTCAGGAACTTTATTAGGACAATAGTGCGCCTAATTAAGTGCTCACTGAGTGTATTGCAACAAGGTTCCTCTTTAAAAGTTTCAACAGGCTACCTTGATATGAATTACTTTTACTAGAATTGAAGCTCACCCTCAAGTCATGATCTTAAAATGTTGTTTTACTGGAAATTTTGCAAGAGTTGTTAAAGTGTGTTAACTTTAGCCACACAATCACATCTTAACTCATTTGTATCAACGCAAATATCCACCAGAGCTCAAACTGAATTTTCAAGTTGTACTTTGTCAAAACCATAGATACTCTCATTCTGTGCCAATAAGTAATTTAAACACAATAAACATTTGAATTCATGTAGACACATCTAACTGCTCTTCAAAATGTTTGACATGTCATAGAAGCAACAGTGGATAAACATTTAGGACTTTAATTAGTAAATAATGACTAATGTGTATTAGTCATCGTTTATTAGAAATGTCACAGGAATTTGAAATGGCCTGAAAGGAAGTAGTATATCAGGAGAGGGTGATGGTATGTCTGTCGAGATGATTTGCAGACAAATTATTAGCATACAGTGCAAGATCCTTTGGAGGACATAGCACTTGTTTTTCTTTTTTTCTCTTTGTTTTCTTTTTCTTTCTTCACCCCTTGTGTTAAGGTTTATCGAAGAGTTTAGTTTCCTGTGATATATCATTTTACC
The DNA here is from genome assembly GCA_032164185.1 of Moxostoma hubbsi. Lineage (NCBI taxonomy): Eukaryota > Metazoa > Chordata > Actinopteri > Cypriniformes > Catostomidae > Moxostoma > Moxostoma hubbsi. The sequence continues at coordinate 24,692,190 of JAVLUX010000034.1, read as the reverse complement.
ACCAAAGATTATTGTACAAATAGAGAACACAAACACATCTGAGAGACTAATGTCTTTAAATATGTTTCACATAAGAACTTGTGTATATAATTTTAAAGTGCAGTTTCCGCTCAATAGTGCTGTGAATACAATGTAACATAATGTGAATGAAACCAGCACAGCGCTTCAGCAAAGAACAACTGTCACAAGTAACATTATGGAGTGTGAGCATGGTAGAATATTACTGTGACAAAGATTGAAAGATTGTCCTTCAAGGGATAGTAAAAAACCTGTCATGAACTACTCACCCTCATGTAGTTCAAAACCTTGAATGACTTTCATTCTTCCATGGAACTCAAAAGGAGTAACCATAAACTTTCATTAAGTCTTTTTTCCATACAATGAAAGTAAATGGTGACTGAGTCCGTCTCTAACATTTTTTTAATAGCAAATATTTTACAGGTTTAACTGGTGAAAGAATTGTCTTTTTTGGATGAACTATGCCTTTAACATTTATAGCATAAAACATAATAATAATAATAATAATAATAATAATAATAATAAAAAGAAGAGGAAGAATCCTGCATAAAATAACTATGCTTTAACAGTAAGTGCCTCAGTAAATGTTTATTTAATATAGTTTCCTGCGGTGCATCTCGGGATGTCAAACACCCTGTATGGCTTGCCGCACTTCACTTTTTCCACTTTAGACTCTTGCTACAGCAGTGCCCTTAGACGCACGCGGGCTTAGTGTGTTCCCCAGTGCTGCTGAGATAGCAACCAAGGCCTGATTGCTTCTCAGGATCAGAGCAAAAAGCAGCAGCCAGTCTAGCTTCTCTCAGTCCCCCTAAGCTAACCGCACAAACAGCCAGATCAGAGGCGTCTCCATCAGCCCTGGATTACAGCAGGCAAAATTATATTTCAGTTCATCTACTTTGTTTATTTCTTCCACCTCTCTTTATCTGCCCTCTCCAACCTGCCTTTTCCAATCCGATCCTCCTTTCCTGTGCAACTACTGCCCAAAACTCAGGTTTTATTTTTCAAGACGGGGTCTCGGGAGGCTGCAAGTTTAGTGATGTAATGAAACAACAGCCAGATTACAGGCAAGCTTTTAGCACCAGCAAATTGGGTGGAGAGAAAGTTCTGAAGAGACTCCAAGGTCAATTGCTGTGGGAACCGGCACTATTGCCAGAAAGAAAAAGGAAACGGAGAATGTATCAAAGGCTGCTACCTCCACGGAGGCTGGATTCAAACTCTGGCTTTTACCTCTCTCAGTGGACACTATCATATGTCTACTTTATGTTGATGGAGGCCTTGTAATGTATAAGTGGCATAACTGGGGTTTTTAATGCATTTACAAGTAAGTTTGCATCTCCCACATTTAATTAAATGAAAAATTGGAAAATTGTAGTCAAATACAAAATTAAAATTTAACTGTAGCATTTAACCACACATGTTAATGTAAACAGATGGATGTGGTATTCTTGATGATCCATAATTGATGTAGTGCCACACGAGCTGTTTACTCCCTAAAGGAGTAAAAGAGCAAGAGATTGATGGAGGATGCAGATTTAAAATATTGTTTAGTTTTAAGCTTTAAATAATTTGCAATAAACGTAGTTATTAGTCTAGATATACATTATGCAAATTACTAATTTGTACATATTATATTATATTATTTTATAGTTATGCATAGTATACATATGCATAATAAAAGCTGCATTTGAAATATTAAAAGCTTTTTTTTTTTTGACAAACACAGTGAAACAAACGTGTTTGAGCTGACCTTTAAGTCTTCATTCAGTATTAATCCTCTATAATGTGATATACATCTAAATCCTCATTTAATTTGAAATTAAGTGTCCATTACACCGCTTACATCTTACAGCATGTTGCCATAGGTTGCTCTTAGTTCACAAGTAGGCTATATTAATAAATACAGTTTTAAAATTTTTCTTATCAGGACAGCTTGTTTTTCCAAGCTATTGAGCACTGTTCATTAATCAGAAATAGTTTAGGAAGTCCATTTGGTGTGTAAAAGTTATTAATAAATTTTAAAAAATCCCTGCATTGTGAGGCATGACAAGGATCAAAGGCAAACAGCTAGAGGAGATTATTTTCTCTCCTTTTTAAAAAAAAAAATTCTTGCACACGGTGTCTAGGCAAGGCAAGGCAAGGCAAGTTTATTTATATAGCACATTTCATAGACAATGGTAATTCAAAGTGCTTTACATAGTAGAAATTAAAAAGAAAAAAAACAAGAATAATAAAATAAGAATAATTAAAACAGTTTAGAATAAAAAAAATTTAAAAAAAATCTAATAAAGCACAGTACAAACAGTCGGACGCAAGGGAAAAAAAGGAAAAAAAGTATTCTGTGGATTACCAATGTGCCATAATGTTACCTTTTTATTTAATGCATCTGTATAATTTACTGTTTATTAATTGTATAGTATAAAGCAAACTGTCTTTATTAAATATTTTGTATTTGACTACCAAATTTAAAACATTTTGAAAAACTTTCTCTCTTAATAAACTCTTTATGCTTATTATTTTTTTTTAATGTATTCGTGAAATAAAAAGTGTAATATATATTTATATTTAGATACTTTTTTACTTATATTAACAATATACAATTAGGTTTATTACTATTCTATTTAAATGAGTGAATTTACAATGACTGTTTAATGTTTTTTTCTTATTATATTTCAATATCTTTAACAGAGCAAAAAAAAAGTTATTTTGTTATTAAATTGTAATTTAATCATTTTTCTGATAAAAAGGCTAATTTTTTTAAAGTCACAGAAAGGAACTAATTTACTTCTGAACCCAAGAAAATGTTATACCCATCAGTGTATTTGGCCTTTTGAAGGCAATGATACTGCAACAGCTCTCTATGTCAGAGAGAGAATGCTATGTGAATTATACACATGCTGCTCTGCAGTAAATATATGTCACCTCAAATATGAGCAGGCACTCCAGATCCCCTCTCTTTCACCAGTTCCTGCCAACCAAGAGGTCAACCAGATTAGCCCGGGAACGTGAGAGGAAGCCGGGGATGACCTGGTGTGGAGTATCCCCTCCCTCTAACTCCATCTCCTCTCCCCTGTGATTTAAATTCTGTCACTGAGAGCGTCAGCGCTACACAGCCGGGACACCAGCCGCCATTAAAGCAGCATGCTATTTACACATCATAAGCCAGTCTATTACATTGACATCCCAAGGAGCGCACTTCAGCACTGCACGAACTCAACCTCGGCCCAGACCCGGGCCCCCTCTCTGTTTGCTCTGCACTCTGGCATGCTGATTGGGCGATTTTGGAGCGATATGACATTCCACTACTGCAGGACGACGTGTTAGGTCATCTGTCTGAAGAGGCATGCATCATATAGGCAGGGAAGAAAGGTCAACTAAGAGATGGGGATGTGTTAGTGGATTTAATAGAGGGCGGTAAAGGAAGGTGCTGGTTGGTGAGCGTTACAATTGAGCAGGGAATATAGATCCCACACTTAAAATATATCCACAAAATCTCATCCAAAAACAGTGTTTCAACAGGGAAACAAATGTTTGCTTTTGTCTTTTATTTGGTATAACAGCATTGACCAACCGATCAGCCTGAGATTCTCTCTCTAGAGGGTCACTGCTGTGGTAAGTACCACTGTCAGTACTAACTCAGACACCGGAATGTTCCACTACTCCTGTCCACTCACTATACCACTAAAGACATTACGACATTACGTCCACTTACAATCAAATGGCTTGAACAGTGCATGTGCATGTGTGAGTGAGCATGTGAGTATATTTGGGTGTGACTGATGTTTATATACTGTAGGTGCCCTGAGGAGAGTGAACTCAAAGCAGCTTAACATCGTGGAGTGAACCCTTGCTGAACTTGAGTACACATCAGAGCAGGTGGGGAAATATTCTCCTTTACTCCTTAACTTCAGGCAAAACCTGCTTTATATTTATTAGAGATTTGTAGAGCTTTATTTGCTTTCTTAGTTACAGACCCCAAAATACTATATATATATATATATATATATATAATTTGAAATCTAAGAGACTTCTTTTTGTGAAATGTTTTGCTTATATATCCAAAAAATAATTTGAAATCTAAGAGACTTCTTTTTGTGAAATGTTTTGCTTATATATATATATATATATATATATATATATATATATATATGTGTGTGTGTGTGTGTGTGTGTGTGGAAATGTAACTAATTCATTGCTTTATCTAACGTTATTTAACATATGTCATGCATCAAAATGTAAGAATACTATCAGGCTACCATGGAAAAGTGTTGGACAAATCTGCTGTTGTTTGATTTTGGTAAGTTATCTTATTTGTTTAAACAATACAAAAAATAATAGATTGTCATATTTTTGTAATTCCAAACCACCAGCGCATACTTGCATCAGGCTATATGAATGAAGCCCATGATTACTTTGGAAAGATTTTAATATTCATGAGAGATGGAAAGTCCACCCACGAAGACTGTTTGGCTTAGGTTCCATGCTAACATTTTGATTTGCTTGGGAATTTCTAAATGGAAACCAAAAACGTTGTGTAAGTTGATTCCTACACACCTGCATTTCTATTTTTTTGTTCAGAAATGTCTTTAATTTGAAGATTTGTTTTAAAATAACATCTTTATGACATTATATAATAAAATCGTTTGAAGAAAAAAACAAGTTTGTATATTTTTGTCTAAACTCATTTTATTGCCGAAACGAAGACAATTTTACATCCATGGCTCCAAAACCTTGTTGACTCGGTGCTGTATCTCTCAACTTGATCAATTCATTCCAGTTCAATCCCCTGATGCCACTGCCGCCTTACAATAAAGATTTATAATCACACAAAAAAAAGAGGTAACTTAATCGTATAGCTACATATGTTTAGATTTGCATGGCACTGCATTCCAAGAGACTGCATCTCATGCCTTACAGAAAATATTTGTGCATGTCAAAGCTGGCATTACATCAAGCTGATATGACAGAAATTCAGACTAGTTATCATGTTGTTAATGTAAATTACAATTGACTTTTATTGGTCTACCCTTTAATATAAAATTTCCCATCTGTAAAGACAATCATAAACATGATTATAGTGTACTTCAACTTTCCATATGAGGGGAAAAAAAACAAAAACACTTAAATCACCAAAAAGACCTGTGAAAAGAAGACTGGAATCTGTAATCAGACATTCTTTCTTTCTTTCTTTCTTTCTTTCTAACTCTCAAACTCAACTTGAAGTAGCTGAGAGTTTGTGGGGAATCTCATCTTCATGGTTATCATACCCCATCTAGTGGCTGGAGCATGTAAGAGTCATAAAATAAGACTATTGGCAAACCAGCAAACCCCTTTTTCCTCCATGCTGCCACTATGAAAGCAGGAAGAGTGTTACCAAACAGAAAGCATAAATATAACCAAAAAACTTTTTTTTTACTTATTATATTATATGTCTACATTACATCCAAAACCTGAAATTACACACACAAATTGTTAGGGTTTTAAAGAATTATATAACTGAAAAAAAAAAATAATAATAATAATAATATGGCAATTGAAAAGAATAGGCTACAGAATACAAAAATAAAACAGCTAATATTTGTTATTTTAATTAAGAACATCCCTTATAGTATAGATGCTAATAAATGTATAGCATAAATACAATAGCTTGAGGTTGTATCAGTGAAGTGGAACCTGCTGAGCAGAATGCTGGAGCGATTCTGATCGTAAATATAGTTCATGTTATGCAGATATAAAGATGTAAGTAAGTGTGAAAGTGCTGCCCTGTATTGCCCCCCTTGTTTCACAATGCCATTATCCATCTGAAAACAGATCCCCTGGTAAGCTTCTTTTGCGCTTTCCCTCTCAAAGAATAAGTGCAAAAAATCGATCTCAGGTCTGCAAGCAACGGTGCACCTCATAAGGTTACAGATGGAACAATTTAATTCACATCCAGGGGCAATTCACACACAAATGCAAGTGAAACAGAATATCTCTTTCTCAGAGAACCTGTACACCAGAAGTGCTCCACCTGTTCATAACTCTTCTCCCATCATACCGTTTCCATGTCTCTCCTCGTTTGAGATAAACATCTGTGTGTGACATGGCCTTCAAATTGACCATGTTAACAATTCTCTCCCATATTGTAAGCACGTCATCTTGAAAGGGCTCCTATGCAGTGGATATCCTCATCTGTTGTGACTCTGGCTGTCAGCAAAAGGGAACTATGCTACAGTATCTGTCCTGTTTTGTATATTTTACACTCTTCTACCATTTCAGTCTGTGTCTTCTATAATAAGTATTTCAAAACAGTGAGAAGGTCGAGTTACTGTGTCTGTGAATATCGTACTAGAAGTTTCAATACTCTTTGGTGAAATGTGTTCATGCATGAAAGCAGAAACAGATGAGGAACAGGTTATATCCCTGTCACTCACACTCTTACACAGACCTTTCTGGCAATGGAGAACATACGTGAAACTGAAAGGAAGAAAGAGATACAGATGTCTGTATGTAGTTAATTTGTATTATGTGGCACAATATGTCATGTTATAGTGTAAAACGCACAGCAATGCAATTATGCAATAAATGAGCAGGATTTGAAAATGAACATTGTACCATAAAATGACATTTCTCTTGGCCTTTGTTGATTGTATCTCCTATTCTATTCTATTTTGTTTCTTATCTACCCAATTTTTCTATAGAGCACTTCACAATACCTTCAAAACAACTGTTCAGATCTGTCTAGACTATCTAGGTTTATTCAAACTTAATCTATGCATCAAGATTAACCTAAATATTAAGAAGTGTTTGAACATCCCATTTACTAAACAGAGAGATGCTTGTGAGAATACCCTAGAAATCAGACATGTAAAAAAAGATAAAGTGTCCGATAAATCATGACCCCTTTTATAAAGTTCATCATAGATGAAATGCTATTAAAAACTGACATACCTAATCTAATGAAATATATGATCGCTATATCACACATATTTATACATCTAATGAAATAGTTTAAAAAGCATTTATTTTGATGTTGAATTAGTTAAGTGACTCACTGGAAGATTTAAAAGAGTAGTCTTGAATGGTACCTGGACTGACTTTATATTCATAATACTAATTTGTCCTTCAAAATAACACTCATTGAGCGGATCACTAATAACTACATGATACACAAAGTGTAACGTGACAGACAGGTTATTTGAAGACGATGTTAATGCCTTATCTCTCTCCCACTAAGGCAAAAGGGCACACATATATCATGAGTGCAATTGAAAAGCTCAGCAGCTCCATTAATTCCAAGGCCATATCCTCTCTCTCTTCTCTGTAATAACTGACCCTTTATAAAACCAGCTATTAAAAAGAGACTCACCCATGAGAGACTGAGGGAGAGAGAGTTGTATCAGGAAATCTCAGAGAAACGTCAGTGCAGGAACACTCTTTACCTTCAGACTTGATTATGGATCATTTTAATCTGACAGAAAGAAACTCTAAGCTGGCAAGACTGGTGATGCAATTGCCGAAGAGAAAGCCACCATTCATTAGTTGGCTTTAATATGATTTAAATCACTTGTGCAAATAAACAGGTAGTTAGAACTGATAGAGAGGAATCTGAAAGCCCATGCCTGTACCAGACAGTGACGAATTCAACTCGCCCTTTTATCTTAGTAATCCCATGCAGCAACGTTTGCAGGTCCGAAAGAGGACTTATAAATTACATCTAATAGGTTTCAAATCAAGTACTAATTAAAACTGCATTAACCTTAATGAATCGGAAAAATGGAGACCCCAATTTATTGGAGTTGTGTTTATACAAGAGAGAGCTTCAATAATACATGACGCAATCCTGCTCTATGGGATGAACTCTTCCTCCTAATGCAAACCTTCTGTGACTGTGTGTGTGTGTGTGTGTGTGTGTGTGTGTGTGTATAGAGCACAGATGAGGATGTGTATCTGTGTGTGTGTCACTTTGCTAAGTTTGGGCACTCCTAATCATTACTGGCCTTGTTAGAGGTTAACTTAGCAACATTAAGGCATCTTTAGCATCAGGAAAACACAGATGGAGTGTGAGCGTGCAAATCAGCATCACAGGTCATAATTGTCTCTCTAATTGCTTCATTATTTCTTGCGGGTCTCGGGCCCCTGTTTTTTTTTTTCTCTCTTCTTGTTGTGTGGCATCTGCGGTTCCATCACATCAGCATTAGGCAGATCCCTCTCAAGTCTCAATGAGAAGCCTCTCTTGAGTTTCAACATGTATCTGCATGTTTCCTTGATTTCCCCTGAGAAAGTCTTTTATTTGTTCACTGATTCTCCCCTCAACCCCCTTTAATAGAAATTCCCGTGGTAGAGGGTTTGATTGTGGTGTCTATGACAAATTGTTAAATATCTCATTAGAAAAACAGAGAAAAAGGGATATACATGGAGAGAGAGACAGAGAGAGAGAGAGAGAGAGAGAGAGAGAGAGAGAGAGAGAGAAATAATCATGAAATTCCCACATCAATTATGTCAGTCAAACTGCTGTTTTAGTGTATGGTTTTGGAGCATAGTGTCTTGACTAGATGGTGTGTAATTAGAAGGGTGAAGCAGATTTGTTCTTAACAGGTATAACTCTTAGTAAGTCCCTGAGAGATCCTTCTTGTCACAGTAAATACGAGATTGATGCTGTTTTCAGTGTATTCAACAGAAGTGTTAATATATCTATAAGATAGATAGATAGATAGATAGATAGATAGCCTACTCCGATTACTTGAATCTAACACACTGTAAAAATCACATTTGAATAGAGAAGAATGACTTAAATGTAACAGGCTCCAAGTTCACCAGATGTAACACTAATCACCCTAATGGTGACTTCACACAAATCACAACAATCAACCAGCTACAACAAAATAACAACAATAGTCATAAGAATTAAAACTATATTAATTTTTATTAATATTCTCCATAGTTTACTTTGTCTTGACCAACCATACATAAGGGCTTATGGGGATCCCACATAGCCGCAATATTGTACTTGATCATTTTGAGTTAGTAGTACTCAAAGCCAAAGTTTAAAGAGCCTATATATTTGAATTTTAATTCCAAATTTCAAGCACTGTTTAATTATGAACACTTTATTTATTTTTTTATTTGAGATAACTATTAGAATTAACTGTGCATGAAATTAAAAGTCTAACTTTACAGTTTTTCCTTCAGTGTTTTTTATTTATTTATTACATTACTTTTTCCAGAAAGTTGGGGAGGACGGAGGAAGAGGTTGTATGTAAATGCAAACACTTCCATCATTATTAGAGTCACTTGAGCTATTGTATGTCTTTGATGTGCTTTGCTATTCTTTGAAAGACATGCTTTACATTTAGCACATTTTTTTTATTTGGGTAGGTATTTTTTGATAATATTATAAGCATTAATAAAGCTACACAATATACAGTATGTAGACACTATGCACCGTAAAACATTTTACACCGTAGAAACAATACAACACAATAAATGTACAAACAATTATTAATAAACTATCGTTTTATCAGCTTCTTTATGCTTATGACCAATATTCTGATATTTTTATCATTGGGTCTGTTTTCATTTTAATCAGTCAATAATTGGCTGAGAGAGTTTGTTGGTAAATACAATGGTGCACCTCTAATAGACAGATTTGTGTAAGCTTGTCAACAAATACAAACCTAAAGCACATTCAACTGCAACTCACTCTACTGGGTTCACTTACTGACTCCAAATGCAATTATGAACCCAGAGAGTGAGTACCTCACCACAGAGAATACTTATACCTTCTCACAACAGACCTCAGTCTCCAGGGCCACACTGAAACTGACAGTATGGTCAAAACAGCTATACCATCAAGGGAACTCATCATCCCATTGGCTCATAGAAAACTGACCTGTGCCTGTAAAGTTCATCACTGTGATACACTTTCTCTTCACTATAGAAAATGTCAAATCACATGACATGAGATCCCCCAGAAGGTCTAACCACCTTCTGCCCACCCACAGAGCCAATGAGGTAGTCATATATGCACATTCATGCATCTCAAGTCCAGACTTGTGCTGAGTGTGTCTGGACCAATTATCTCTGCTCGACTGGGAATACCCACTGACTATGGCTGGGACCAATGTATGGGACCTATGCCATGAACCTATGTAACCACTGGTCAATAGCCTCTATGTATCTGATACATGCAACAAGTTCCTGTCATATAATGTTATATTACTATGGACCTACAACACCTACTATTTCTAGAGAGAGAGAGAGAGAGAGAGAGAGAGAGTATATATACAATTATTATAGAATAAATATTTAAATTATAAATGTATAATTTCATATAAATACTTGCATGCAAGCACATTGAAATTGACACTAATGTCATATACTGTATAGTAAATCTATTCAATTTTAGCCACAGGGTAAAATTTCTAAATATGCTTGACATTCAAGGTTTTAATCTTTCGCTTTGTTGAAAATGTTTTTTGTGCAGACAGCGTAAAACTACCATGACAGCTGTTTTTGTTTTTCCTCTGTAGTACTTTGACAGATACGCACCGACTGCTAAAGCTCAGTTAACGCATCTTTTCCAATCTCCCCCAGGAGGTTTGTGTCTCTCAATATCACCTGGGACTCATAGTCATAATCTGAAGTGTTTAAAGTCCACAAAAGTTCAAACTGTCCAAGCCTTAGCAACAAGAGCAAACAACATCAGTATGTCCTTCCTTCAGCTCTCACCCTCACTTAACACGGTCTGTGAAGAGCAGCCTGTGGGGAGGAAAGAGTTAATTAAATTACTATCCATTTTTAAAAAGCGCACTGTCTGCATCTCCTACCAGATGATGAGGGGCATGCCTGAGCCTGTCGCTCCAGCTCTGTCTGTCTCTCTGGAGCTTCTGCCTGTCACACACACTCAGGCGTGTTTCCAGAAATGCACCTTTCACATGCAGTCATTGTAGTGACATCCAGATTTTCACAACAAGATGCAAGTGACCCAGATTAATTAGTTAGTTCGTATGCATGTTAGTTTAAAATTCTGACAGTAAAAAATACTTTTTGAGCTTTGTAACTTTCTAAAAATTACTATGCATACTATACATGTTTTGTAATATAAGAATGTATTTCTATAAAACTTAAAAAGTACCACTAACAATACACATTTTTGATGACTCCCTTATTTGACACAGTTAATTCAGATTATGTAGCACTCTACGAATTAGTTAATCAGTAGAATCAGGAGTGTTATGGGGTTTTCCACTGCACGGTATAGTTCGACTCGACTCTGCTCTCTTTTTGGGTGTTTTCCACTGTGGATATTACCTGGTACTTTTTTTTAGTACCACCTCGGTCGAGGTTCCAAACAAGCCGAGCCGATACTAAATGTGACGTCAAATCCCTGCAGATCACTGATTGGTCTGAGAGAATCGTCACTACCAGCATCACTGGATTTGCATCACTACCACCGGACCTGCCAGCAGAGTAGGGAAAATTAAAAAAAACTTAAAAGTGACTACAGAACCATCAAGGACCACAACAGCCGAAGTGATTCAAACAGAAGAAAGTGGAAGTGGTTTGACCAAATGGATGTGATCTATTGCAATAATCTGGTGAGCAATGGGAGGGAGAGTGCCCTGGACTCGGCGTAATTGGAGTCCACGATGGAGGATGGTACGTTTTGTTACATTAACCCTATATTCTGCTTGAAAGCTTCACTTTATCTAGTTGACCAGATACTGGAAAGCTTGCTTCTAAAACAACCAGGCCAATTTAACTGTTACACATGTGTAAAATCACCATGCAACAACTGCTTTATGCAGCTCAATGAGCTAGTAGCTAACAGCTAGCAGTCATGTTAATGTTTATGGTCAGTAATGTTTGTCGCGTTTAAGATGATGTCATGGCAGTAGAGGCGGCACCACTATGACGATCAGCCTATAATTCCACCCATGTTGATGTGGCACTAAACTGCAGTGGAAAAGAAAGCTTAGAAAAGTAAAGTGAGCAGAGTCGAGTCGAACCGTAACGTGCCATTACATAAAGGTGTAGTGTAGTGGTGCTCCAGGAAAGGATGGAGAAACACTGTATTAGGCTATAACTTAATTATTTACACAATGGCAAGAAAACTAACAGGATGCCAAACAGGATTGAAATGAAAACCTAAAGTTAACCATTGCTCAGTAGCTTACATGAGGGGGTCAACTTGAAGATCATTTTGGTCTTTTGAAATTATGATTTCTGCAATTTTATCTTAAAAAAAGTATTCTAAAATGAGACAAACCATCTAATACCACAAAACACCACAGAATTCATAAAGTCCATTGCTCACATTTATGCTGTTGTTTTCCACCAACAATTTCCAGTAACACTTTACAATAAGGTTCCTTTTGTTATGGACAATATTTTTACAGCATTTATTAATCTTAGTTAATTTCAACATATACTAATAATTTGTTTAAATCAAATGTTGTATTAGTTAACATTAGTTAATGCACTATGAATTAACATGAACTAACAATGAACAACTGGACAAACATTAACAGATTAAAACATTCTGTAAAAAATATATAAATAGTTTGTTCATGATACCGAATGCATAATCTAATGTTAACAAATGCAACCTAATTGTAGTGTTCCCAAATATTCAATATAAGACAAGCACAGTATTATGGGGGCATGGAAATGTACTCCATAATAAGAATGGCCCTGATACGGCATTGATTTTTTTAAAGAGTTCTAACTATTAATGATAGTAGGTTGTGATGCTGCTTCTATAAGCGCAATGTTACAGTTTAATTTACAGAGGCTCATCAGTGTTTTGAAGTCTTTAAATGTTGCTCATTAACTTTGCCATTCTGGCTTTAACTCAGGATGGATTAGAGTTGGGACTGAGTTACTCAGAGAGCCGAGCTTTTCTGAGAGCTAATCAAAATAAGAGTCGTCAGGAGGGAGATCTGGGGGGGCCTTTAATGAGCCCTTCATTATATTTGACCTGATTTTCTCCTTACAAGATCTTACAACTAACAAATTGTGAGATAGTCCTTGTTCCTTACATCTCATTTGGCAACAAAACAAGGGATGCAAGGATGTGATTCCTTTTCTTAAAGCAATTAAATGTATTCTTGATCAGTTTTCTGGGAAAAAGACAGAAGGTGGTAAACAAATTAAAACAACTATCCATAACTAAACCGATCACTAGGATAGGTGGAAAATGTCACTTTCCTGCGAAAAACCCCCTTTTGTAAGCTGCATCCAGAATATGGACGAACAATTAAAATGTTTTAATTTAATTTATATTGGCAATTATGAATTTTAATGAATGTATCCCCACTTACTTTTCCAGTTAAATGAATGAGCCTTGTTATCAGTCACATTTAGAGGTAATGGACAATTGCTGAATTGTGAGTGTTTATTCTATTGAAGCTGATTCCAATCTTAGCCCTTTTGTGATGTATTGTCAATGAGCAAGAGATTAACAGTGTTTGCCATTCTTTCCACAGCCGTTTTATAATGCAAAACATGGAGAAAGAGAAAGAGTGAGTAAGGGAGGAAGAGAATCAAAATGGCGATTTGAAATAGCTACCATGGTTAGAGGAAACAGCAAACTTCTGAGAGCTAATTAACACAGCAATTCTTGATCTAATTATCAAAGAGATGATTTGAGAAACTACATCAGAGAAAGAGAATTGTGCAGAGAATACTATTAAATACCAATAATATGGAAAACTGTAATAAGGCTTGTGACTGAAGTAACCACACTAATCAACAAGAATGTTTAGTATACTCTAAGCCATATAAAAATGCAATAGAGCATTACAGATATTTGCTACATTTGAATACATACGTATTTAATTTCAGTGCAATAATAATTTCTACAAGTATGGTAGATTAGAGGCCAATCCATTGAGAATAGCTAACAGAATTAGCATAATTTATACAAAGAGTTGTTGAAATATAAGAGAGCTTAACACATTTTATCAGTGCATAATCATATTTTGACCTACTTAATTCTGTTTTTTTCTCAGTTTACTCTACACAAGGAGGCTGTTAAATTCAAGGTTTTTATCGAGAAATGATTTGATTGGTTTTAGACGACTGGACAGTGCATTTAGAAAAAGGAGATGTGCAAATGAAAAGAAGTGCGTTTAATTCATGTCAAATGAGTAATCTTAATCTCAGACATACATCTGTCATCCTTATCCAAGCATTTTATTTCCGGTATCTCTAGACGAGATATTGTATCCTTGCCTTACTGTAAATGAAAAGGAATGCAGCAGATATTCTTGGAGGATAAGCCAAATCCAGCAACAATGAGCCGTTTTTGAGTTCCTACATAAACAAAGACAATGCAATGATCTGATTTATCATCCTCCTTTCTGATGAAAAAAAGCTCATTAGACAATCAATTAAACACAATTGAAGTCTTCTAAAAGTGGCTCAGATGGACAGAAACTAATTTCTGTTTTCTAAAACAATCTGATAGATTAACGTGTGGATAGATGTTTACTAATTTCGTTTTTTTTTTTTCCTTATTTCAGTGTTTTGTGTTTTGAAGTCAACTGAAGTGTAAGTAATATGGAGGAATGATTTGGATGTAATTATAGCATAGATGACATTTTAGAAGAAAGAAAAGACAGACCATGTGTTCAGAACAGCTCTGGTTCGTGTAGTTTTCCATTTGGTTTCACTTTCTATGGCTGACTAAAGTAGGGGTGACTAATCCTCTTTGTGTTAGGCATAAGAATTGCCAACAGGCCCAACTCAGGTACTCTTACTCTTAGATGTTTTCAAGGGGTTTTCCACTTTATCAGTCGTAATGTTATTCAGTTGGAAGCGGATGCTCTTTGGAAAATAAAATCAGAATTAGGTTTTGAACAAAAACGTCTGGCCTTGTGATCTTCACAGAGAAACTAGCTTGATCTGGTTGGAGGACACCTGACCTCTTTCTTTTCCACATATTCAAAATAACATCTATTAAAAACTATTTTTATCCGCTTTCTTTTCTTTGTTTTACATTTCTTATTTCTGCATTCAATAATCATTCATAAGTCTAAATGACATTTTTGGAAAATGATATAACGTGGCTCCTTACATGTACTGTATCTCGGCAGTTCAGAAGTAAAATATTCACGGTACTGCACTAAAAGTGAGTTAAATTCCACCCCCGGCAGAATGCTCTATCTAGTTTTAACCTCCTGAGACCTGAGCATGACTGCTGTATGCATTTTCCATTGCCCTTTTTGATTAGTAACTAGTAGTACCTAATTAATAAACAAAACAAAAAATCTAGTGAATAGTTTTCCTAAAAACTGATGTCCACATATGTGGACAGCGTGACTAAGTTGTGATATTTTAAACAATACCAAGCTATAGTTTTTTTTTCATCAAATTGTTTATAAAGTTTCCAGGAGTGTTTGTTATTCATGTTTTTGAGACATTACATCAAAAATTAGCATAAATAATTCTGATTCAAAGTAATGGCCAGCATAATCTAACACTTAAACCTAAACGATAATGTCATATGAGCAAAGGTGAGATGAAAAAACGCAAATGCTGAAGCAAGCATTTCATTTTGTGGCACTTTTATGACACTGTCAGTTCACGTGTCGACTCGCGTGCTCTTCAGGACTTGTACCCCAGTCCTCTCCATTGCATCGCTCAATCAGTTAAGCTACCATGCAATTTGATTGTACTTAAAGCCTGTAAATGTAGCAGGTAATGTAATGCACAAGTTAAAATATATCGTCTTACAATTCATGCACTCAGTAAAAGTTATTTGAGGTGTTATATAAGATGGCATCATGTGATGAACTGGATGAAAAGTAAGTGTTTATGAACTGATAATCTGCCATTGAACTTGTTATTTGTGTGAAAGGGAATAAAAGTTGTTGTTGTAGTGCCTCTAGTGTTCATTTCACCAAAAAACTGCCACAATACGTACAATGAGCCACTTAAAAATCCTTTTGCAAATGTGTAGGTATAGTAACGTGATTCTGTGAGATATATTCTGTGCACACTGTGCATTATTATCGAGAATAGAGGTTTGTGTAATCAGAGTATCCCAGAAAAAAAAAAGCGTCTGTTAAGGTCAAAGAAGCCCCAGTGAGCATAATAAAAGATGCCAGACACAAAGGCATTGTTCTCCAACAAGGATAACAGCAGATATTAACCAAACACACTGGAGTTCCTATCAGGACAGAGCGCCTTGGATGACACAGGGTGGGCATCCATTTAGCCTACTTATCTTAAGTCTCTAATTACTTGGGTTTATTTGATAAACAGAAGAAGAGGAATGCATAAATGGTTCAACTACATCCAATGGGGATTAATCTGAACTACTTGAAGAGAGACAGAGAGAGACAGAAAGAGAGAAAATACATCTTTTGTGGAATCCTTAATTTTGCTCTTTAATCATGCTTTAATTAGGAACAGTAGGGCACCCAGTTACACTTGGCATTTTAAAAGATTGGCTGTTCGAAGAAAAGACTGTTTTAGTCTAGTCTCCTGAGAAACATGTTGAGAAAACACTGACAATAGCATCTCACTCTTTTTGCATGGCTTGGAAGTTGGAACTGAGGGAATATTGCTGGTCTGGGAAGAGCATGCTGTTGTGTTTGTTGCCAATGTGAACGTATGTAACAATTTACAAAAAGTGGTGTTGGCCGTGCTAGGATTTACATAGACAATGAAATTTTTTGACATGTTTGACATGTACGATCTAACACCGATTATGCTTAATAAGCCGACAATGTTAGTGATCAAGTCAACACCCTAAACAGTGTTCCTTTATTGGGGTATGGTCATAAACGGATTAAGCAAAAACCAGTTGATACACGTAGATTTTTGTCCATTATCTTAATTTCGTGTTGCATATAAACACCTTTACCCAGCATTTTACCATCTTATCCAATGTGCGCAAGTGTTGTGCGCATGACTGTTTATGTTTTGACTCCAGTGATTTCAGATCTTATGTAAACGCAGTTTTCTTGCACCTGTTTTTTATTTTTTAATAAGCACATTTTTGATAGTTATTAGTGTATTGGTATACAAGTAAACACACTCTTCATCCTTCATCCTGAGTCACAGGTCGCTTGACGTTTAAGGAATTGTGTTTTCAAATAAAATAATCACCATCCTCTTTAAGATGCACACTTGTACTTCTGTTTTGAAGTCATCATGCGGCCCTTTTCCTTTCCTCCTCCCTCCACCCATTTCTCTCATCACCAGCTAAAATAAAGAGGTGGCTTCACAGGCAATCTCTGCCTTGTTTGTATAAGGTAATTACTACTCGTCCTCCCAACCCGCCAGTTCTGATGACGCATGAAAAATAACCGTTCCCCTACTTCAATCAAAGCGGAGGAAAGAGAAGAAAGAAAAAGGGGAGCTGAGAACTGTGGAGGCGGGTTTGGACCGGTAGACAGAGAGAGAGATAGAGATAGAGAGAGAGAGAGAAAGCAGGAGTCTGGGAGCAACACACACACTGCTCCCTCCTCCTCCTCCCTGATTAATTAGTTGGAGTTGGTAATCAGTTTAATAAGGCTGGAGTTGCTGTTGAGAGGTCCCCTTTGGCTGGGACTCGCTAAGCTGAATAGGGAGACCAGGGCCTTGCCATTCTTCCATTAAGTAAACACAGCACCTATTTACATAAACAGTTGTTTCTTTTCTCTTTCTTTCTTTGAATATGTGTGTGTGAGTGTTTGCATGTATGTGTATGTGTGACCCTTCTTCATTGGGATGACCTGCAAAGCCTTACACCACTGCCCAGAGGGGGCCAGGCAAATTCATGAATTTTTCAGGGGATTTATGCACTAATTAAATCTGGGCTTTTCCTAAAGAATTGCGGGACAGAGCGCTGGTACTGGTTCATGCATACATAACAGAGACCTAATGCAGTTAAGCCTCATGACGTCAGATATTTAGCATTCAGCCTCCTAGTTTGTTTGTGTACAAGCTTAGTTTAGAGAAGCAAGAACTTCATTTAGTCCACTATTTCTTCTCAGTCAAAAAAGGATTAATGCAGGCATGCATGATACCATTTATAGCTAAGCTTGTGAAATAGGTCCAAGCATCCATTATGACTACAAAAAGTCATAAGCTGGGAATACCAAGTCACTATTTAAAAGGAACAGCTCCCAAAAATGAAAAGTCTGTCATAACTGACTCTCCCTCATGTTGGTCCAAGCCCATTTTAGCTTCTTTCTTCCATGAAACACAAAAGGAGATGTTAGACTGTATGCTAGTCTCAGTATCATGAACTTTTATCTTTCACTTTCATGTTCAATGGAAGAAAGTCATAAGGGTTTAAAACAACATAAGTGTGAAAAAATTATGACAATGTTTCTTTTTTAGGGTGAATTTTCCCTTCAAAAACACAAAGCCAAAATGTTTAAATTCATGCCTGCTGATACTTTTACGCTACACAGACAGTAAATATGGTTTACAGCTTTTCCTGTTTAGGTATTTTTTTGAGAATAAGTGAATTTCCTGCATTTGTATGACTTTGTTTGTGTTCCGCAGGAGAACGATTCAATGCAAGTCAATGTTGTCCAAAACTTTCAAGCTCCAAAATGGAAATAAAAGCAGCATAAAGGTAGACCATACGACTCAAGTGTTTTAATTCACTTATTCTAAAGCAATATGATTGGTTTTAGGTGAGAAACAGATCAAAATGTGAAAACTCCTTTTTCACTTTTAATTTTGACATCTTTGACAAACTTGCAAAAGAAGCTCATTCACTTTCATTTTTGAACTTGAAAGTTTTGGACTCCATTGATTTATTGAGAATGAAAATTTTGGGGTGAACTAGTCCTTTAAATGGTAAATGGTCTGCACTTATATAGAGCCTTTTTAACCTTAACGGTATTCAAAGCTATATACTGTGAGTCATTCACCCATTCACGCACACATTCACACACCAATGATGGCAGAACTACCATGCAAGGCACTAGCCTGCCATTGGGAGCAATTTGGGGCTCCATGTCTTTCCCAAGGAGACTTTGGCATGTGGAGTCGTGAGGGCCGGGAATCGAACCACCAACCCTGCGATTGGTGGCCAACCCACTCTACCACCTGAGCCACAGCCTGTGCTGGTTTTATTCAAGTCAAAAAGACTAAACAAACTAAACTAAGCCTACCTGGCTACATTGAGTTACACCAAAAACAAAACATGTTAAGGGTTAGATTAAGTAGAAATCCATCATTCTGCATGTTACCATTTTTTACAGGGAACAAACACCTGCTAGACTTTTTATCTAAAATGATGACTGTGGCACGTAAATTAAGCAGACTCAGTTGTACAAATTATTGCAAATATTCAAAACAACTAAATGAATGCTCATCCCCCCAGGATCACCTCATTCAAACCATGAAATATATGATTCGAGTCATTTAATTTCAACTTTAGAGAAAAAACAAAGTTCAGCATAGTTCCTGTGGTGCAGAGCCTTTGATAAGGGACTACCTCATAAACTTTGCAGTTAATGATAGTGTGCAGTTACAACACATAGCCAGGCAAGTAGCTGATAGTGCAAAGAAATAATTTAAGCTGTGTTAAGTGGCCTATTGTCATTCAAATGATAAATTATGCTTGGCAGAGGTTTTAGAATGGCTTGTACAAAGCATTACTATTGTTTGTGCTGGGACAAGGTTTTAGGCTTCCAGAAGTGAGGGAATTACTTTAGAGAGTTGTGCAAAGTTCCTGAGGGTTTGGAGACAAATTGGTTCAGCACTCATCAGGTCTGCGCTGAAAGTAAGCTCAGCCCTCGACATGAAAACACTGACACAGCCATAACTCTGAGGAGAGTGGCTACACAGATTTACTGCTACTCCAACAAATGTAATGACCGAACTGATTATAATACATGCACTCCAAATTGTTTCACTTGCTGCCAAAGTGTTCATTTCAGAGGTTTGTTAGAACTTGCTATGTTACACCGGCCCGTCTGCATGTTTTCCCATGTTCTTTACTGCTAAAAAATTGTTTTTCACCTCACTTTATTTTAACCAGTTTGATGGCATCTTTCTCATCATCAAAGGTGATTTCAAGGTCCTCAAAGGGTCCAGCCAAAACATGTTTCGAGTTGCTATGACAACGAGGCCCATTAATGGGTTATTTCTAATCAAGCTAACCTTTGTAATTACTAGCTGGAGAAAGTAATACTTTTTGTTTAGCAAGAAGATACTGAATCCCCATGAAAAAAGGGAAATGTGTGATTCAGCTCTCACAGCAGCGTTGACTTTACCGTACTGGCTACAAAGACAAATCAAGCTAATGGTAATTACGTCACTTAAGATGATTTGGGCAGAAACCCTGAAGGCTTTTGCGAGTGCTTAGTGTCCATTTGTAAGACAGGGGCATTTCTCTCTTTCGGTCAGTGGTGTCAGAGCCCTGAGGGTGAAGGTGAATCATTCACTGCAGGTGTGTTTACACAGCCAAGGGAACTGCTGAGGCTGGCCCGCTGGTTATGCCCATTCTCACAGAGTAACTCAACAGAGCATGTTCTTGTACACAGGGCTGATTCATTTTAAACTGTGTAAAATGGCTGTGAAAAGACACAAAGTTCAATTACTTTTCAATACGTTAGATGGAAAATTCTGTATTATTTTATTTTTTTTCTAATCAGGTCAGCTTCTATTTTAAAAGAGACTTAAATGGAGAATTTTTGCTCAAGTTTTACAGATAACTGTACATTACATTTGTGTGCATTGACACATTTCAATAAAAAGAATATGTAATATTCATGAATTTTAATTAAAAATTAATTCAGATAGCATGCAATATGCCATTATTATTTTTTTTTTTTTAATGATGAGAGCACATTATGTCTGTGCATTCAGCATATTTGTTCTAGGGAACATTTATTTCATTTAAAGATACCACATTTTTAATTGGAAGTTCATTTACATTTTGTTTAAAGAGCTATTTTTAGATGATCATAAACGCATTTAAAAGTGCTTTCAAAGTAAAATACAATTTATGGGATCAAATGTTGCCATATCCAAAGTATAGCTTAGTTTTAATTATTCTGAAATTGCATTTATGCTTTAATTTTTTTTATTTATTTTTTTTAATCAAACCAATGTATTTTTGACCTCGTTTGGTTCTGTAATGAGTCTATTATTTCTTCTCCTGACTGATTAAGAATCTTTTGTCTTGACACACATAATTATTTAATGAATGTTGCAACAGAATAAATGACACGTCTTTTGTGTTATTATTCTGAGCATCTTGACAAACAAGGCCCGCCGAGTGACCTGCTGGCCTCTCTCAAGAGCGATGATTACACTAATTAATACTGCAAAACATCTGCGAGGGCCGTGGATACGCCGGAATTAAGCAGGTCGTTAAATCAGCTGAGGAAAATGTCAACATCCTCGCAGACAGCTCCTCTTTTCCTGTCTCACAGTCAAATGAATGTTAGCACAACGTCACAAATGCACACACAACAAAACATGTTACCGTTCCAAAGCAAAAATTGTATTCTTCTGCCAAATTGATTGGTTTTATGAAAGAGGTTTAGAAAGGTTTCTTTGTGAAGTCAGGTTAATTGTAATGTCTAACATGCTAAACATATTATCTTGGGAATCTATACTATGATCTTGTGATATTGTCCTCCAGGTTTCACTTGTAGTCTTTCTGTTTACAAGTTTTTTTCCTCAAGTGATGCAGGTTCTTATTGAAGAGGAATTACCATGTCCATGTGTCCCCTTCACGGGAAAAACCTGAATTTCAACGCATTGTGGCCACGTTCAAGCATTTAATAGGATTGGATGTCACAGATTTTTTTATGTTATTCTTTTACTAACAATAACCATTTCCCCCCCTTAAGTGTTTCAACATGTGCATCGAGTTTTTGCACTTCACAACAAATCAACACAGGTCAGAGTGCAAGCCTGGCCTGCAGTAGAGAAATGCTGCGCAAGAGGCAAAGCTACACTAAGACATCGAATACGGATTGTCCTGCTTTAAATGCTACAAACACACAGCTCAAGGCATTGTGCCATGTTCAAAGAGATTAATAGACTGAGATGCTATTGATAGGGAACCGAGCCATCAAGCAAGCCCTCCAAGCGGAAAGATGGTTGTGTTCTCTAAAATCCGCTCTCTTGAACATTCCCTGATGTTGAAATGGTTTATGTATGTTGCCTGCAATGGCATCTTCTCTGCAGATGCATGTTCCTTCCGGACAGCTGACATCCTCTCCAGGACTCCTGGAGGACATGGGATTACTGTAAATGATGTACAGGTTATTTTCAAAAGGCTGAGGAGTGTGAAGCAGATTCTGCTTGCACAAATCATGGTTCGGTTTTCACTGGGACAAATGAATTCAACTGACGTTTCAATATTTTCAGCACCATCGCTTTGTACAGTAAGACCGCAATGCTGGAAAGCAATGCAACGCAAGAACATAGGATGGATGTACCTGCCATTTTAATAAATTCTACTCCAGTCATCGCATTGCAGGACAACTTTGGTGGCCTAAGAAAAGATGTATCCAAAACTAAAATGAATCAAATCAAAGAAAATACTCGATAGAGAAGTAGACAAAGGGGAAAAAGGAGTAATGATAAGACATATGTTATATGTGAAAATATTCTGTTGCAAGAGTTTTTGCACTAAAAATCTATTCAGTATATTTAGGGGTGCTTTCATAATGGTATGCAGGAAGGAGTGACTCAATAATGTAATTTGTATTTGCTTTAACCTTAATTATCGCTTACCACTCAAAGGCAAAAACTGACTGACACTGTGATTTTATAACTAAGAATTACGAATGCCTCTGGCAAACCTTCCAACACAATTTTACACAATTCCTGTGTATGCTGGAAACATTCTCCAGGCTGTTGTGCAGTGCAACAATAAAAATATTTTGTCTTTTGCGTATGCAGAACATTATTCCTATTGTAAAGCCATGTGACATTTAAGCCAGTGATGTACGGACAAACTCTGGAAAAGGAATGACTGGATAGAGCTGCTGTCTTTCAGCAGATGAGACATTCAGCATGAAGTTTTCTGCAAGATGAGTGTAATTAGCACCTCATAAGCAGTGACATGTACAGTCCATAAAGACAGAAAGACATAGATGACTAAGGGTAAACTGATGGGATGTGGTTCAAACTTGGACATGTTCTAAACACATTTCGAGATGTCTGAGTTTAACAAATATGTTAATATACATTGCGAAATATCCATAAATCACACGTTGAAGGTGCCATTTAAAGGCAAGTTTCATCATGATAAAGGCTTAATGTCATAATGTTGCACAGAACATCTGCTTAAAATGAAAGCTCACCCTCATGTCATTACAAAACCGTATGACTTTGAAAATAAATTAAATAAAAATGCAAAAAATCCAATAAAAGTGAATGGTGACCAAGGCTAGTATTCATCTCGTTTATTTTGTTTTGAGCTCAATGGAAGAAACTGAGTAATATGGGATTGGACCAACAGAAGGGTGAGTGAATGACAAAAGAATTAAAATTTTTGGGTGAACTATCCCTTTTAAAAGTGCACTCAGTAATGTTTTCCTCATTAAAAGTTTAACTCCTAAAGACATGAATTGTAATTTTGCAATATATGTAGGAAATCATGAGCACTCACATTAAAATGAAAGACTTATCATATCAGAAACCATATGAAAGCCATTTTATTCTACATAAAGAGGGTTCGCATATGGGGACTGCGATGTTAGAATCACATGACCAGCAAGTTGTTACATTTTGAATGAAGACAATTTTTGGTTTCCTTGGAATAAGGCATGCTGATGAAAGACCAAGAACATACTGTATATTGAAGCAGCATTCAGTAATTTTTCACATTTTAGTAACCTTATCCACACACACACGTGTTGACATTGTATTTTGGTTTTGCTGTACACAACGCATAATTTAAATTAATTTAAACTGGTTGATCTCAGTTCAGGACACTCTGGGGTGTCAGTAAAGTGTTAAACTTTCACGCACTTAATCATGTGACAAAACAACACAGTGTCGATCACAGCAGAGTTTGTATTTGTTAGAAACAGCAACAAAACTACATCAGTTAAGAAACCCAATTACATTTTTTTATACTGAAACCTGTTTGAGTCGAAAGATTAGAGTCTCTTGTTTCATCCGATGCAGCATTTAAAAATTTGAGGTTAAGTCATTCACTAAATAAGAAGCAAGGGAGCATCCTATAGCTTAGGGGTTCTAAACGGGGGTGTTCAAAGGATTCCAGGGGGCGCTGAAAGCAATATAGTAGAAAGGGGGGCGTTAGTTTACAAATGGGGGTCATTTATCAGTCATATTAATCAAATCTATCGTCAAGTTCCTCTTTGCATAAAAACGTTTATCTAGAATTAGCTATAAGCTCTATAAGCATTTGTACCACGGTTCATCTGATTCTGAAGTCTAACAATGCATCTGAAGTATCTGGTTTAGCAGTGTAAAATAGACATGCAGAGGCACAACATCCACTAATCCACCTGTTTGGCTCTGTAGATGGATATGGCTCAATGGACAGGGCAGACCGGTCTCGAGCTCTTAAACTCGCAGCTTTGCGAGAATCAGTGAGAATCAAGATATACTTAGCTCTCCATCTGTTTGAATGCAAGGTTTGGTCTCATTTTCATGATGCATAAGCCTGCTAAATGTATTAACAAATCTTTTAAATAATGTAATGCATCAAAGTTGCATCAAGCAAATAACACAAATATTGAGTTTTGTGGGTTTTTCTTTTTTTTGATGACACAAATGTCTCTGCAGATGACATTTGGACCATTTAACATGATTAGCAGACATGGGCCAATGATAATAAGTACTTCTTCAGTACTTAGAATTTATAATGTACACTATCATTTTATTTTAACATGGTTGACAGTGATTGGATGATGCTGGCCATTACTTGTATCAGAATTAATTATGCTGATTTCTGATTTGTAAAATGCATCAGCACTGGCTATCACTTGTTTGTTTGACAGTGAAAAGAGAGAACGTTGAGATTTTGTTGCCAAAAAAATAAAACAAATTACAAAATATCAAACAAGTCAAATAATTTTAATTTTAATGGTTTTTATTTATGCTTTACCGAATGCATATTGTCCCAAAGCACCTTTACAGAAAATCAGCTGTGATGTCTGATGAACATCTCAAAAACATGAATAACCAACATTCCTGGAAACAAACAAATTGATTAAAAAAAAAAAAACACACACACAAAAACACCTCACTTTCCATATCTTGGTATCATTTAAAATGTCATAAATTAATCTAAATGACAGTATAAGTCCAAGATGACAAGCATAAAAACTTAAAGATCACCTTTTAAAAAGTAAATTGGGCCAATTTTGATTTCATGTTGACTATTTTATTGCAGAAATGTTAATGAAATTTTTTGCAAAGATTCTCAGTCATCCAGGTCATCATAAAATGTTTTGCAGAACTCAAATGTTAACAGTTCGTTTTTTCTTCCCTCGTTTATTCAAAAATGTCCAGATGCTCCAGAATCACTTTAACAAGATCAATTACAAAAGGCTTCATTCTGTTTATAAAGCATGTTGAACAACAGTGATATGAATAAACCAGTCTGTGATCTTCCAAGACATCCTTTATTAGTGATGTAACAGCCACAATTTGATTGATAATTAAAAATGACATTTACAACAGAGAGGTGATTTCCCTTCACTGAGATGTCTCCGTGGTAACAGACAGGGCTGAAACCACACCCCTTGCCTTAAGGCAGCACTGACAAGTTTGTGCTACAGTTGTCAGTTGGCTGTCAGGGTGGGTATGTCAAAGCCCTAAAATTACAGATGTCTCTGCCTGAGGCCAACAGTGCATAAATCAAGGGAGTGAGCCTACATATTCCAGCTAATGACCTCACTATTATTAGCCAGTGCCATGGAGGTGGGAGGGATGCTTAGAGAAGGAAGGTGTTTATTGTAAAGAATCGATCTGGTGTAGGAAAGATTTAACAAAACATCACACACACACACACACACACACACACACACACACACACACACACACACACACACACACACACACACGGATTTGGATACTTTAAAATGTATACATGTCTTTAAATTACAAAATATCAAACCATGTGGCATTCATTTTAGATACAAGCACAATTTTCAAATTATGAAACAATTATTCAAAATTAAGAAAAATGTTTTGTTTTTTTTTACACTTTCTGGTTGTCAAACATAACATGTCTATAGTTAATGTGATAAACTACAGCTGTGGTTACTCTGCTATGGTGCTTGACAGGAACTGACTTTATACATTCACTAAAAATGACATTGAGACCAGTTGGTTAAAAGCAATTACAAAAATGGCTAAGAAACATTACATTTATTCTAAAAGGCTTTAGAATAATTGTTTGCAGAAAGTTTGATTAGATATGTTGTCATCAAATGCAAAAGACATTCATATATTTTAAGTGTGGCTTAAGTGTCCAGAAGTGACCACATGCTTTTTGGGGCCACTGCATATATTGAAATTAACAATTTATATTTTCAAAGTGTCATTAAATTGGTTCTTTTCTGACAGCTCATAAGAGCACTGTCCATGCATCATGGGTTGAGGCCAGTGTCATACACACAGTTCTCTTTCTTTTTATCATCTCGTCCTTTCTTCTTCACACACACAGTCATCCTACACTGGAACCCGACTAAACTCCTCGTTTATGACTGCTCAAACCTCCTTACAGCCGACAAATTTCATTTTGCCCAGGCAAATCCTATTGCATATTATCCTGCACATTGCATTAGGCCCCTAATCTTTCCTTTCTCTTCCCTCGCTCCATACCTCCGTGGAAGAAAAAAAGGCTGTTGATTAACCCACTTACGGCAGTAAGTAAATGCTGTGCGCAGTTGTGTGTGCCAGATTTAATTATGAGAAAAAGAACCAAAATACACACACAATACCGTAAACACCAATCTAACAATAATGGTGTATTTAGGGAATTTATTTAGCTATTTCAAAAAAATAAAACACACAAAACTGAATGAATGACCACAACACAGAAATGTTAATGTCAGCTGAAGACAAAAAAACAGGACATTTTAATGCAAAAGTAATGCATTAAACATAGACAATGAAAGGATAGATTACCTCTATAAACCATTATAAACATTTCCACTGCAATGAATGTCACATGAATCCCATATTGCTTTTGGTTTCCCACATTTTCTTTGCTTCAAATCTAAAATGACAAAAAAATAAATAAATAAAAAGATTGAATTTTGAAAGGATTTTAGGAAGGATTAACAATAAACAATTCACAGAAAAAGCATTCAAAGGAGAACATATAGATTATTTTGGATGAATATGATTGCATATAACTGTAGTCAATGGAAACAATAATCCACAGAATCTAAAAAAAATAATCGTGGCTAGGAGCCCTCACAACATTCAGTGTCCATACATAGGCCCTCTGATGGGATTTACTGACCCCTAAGATAAGAGGCATCCACATACCTACAGTATAAGAAAGTTCTTGTGAATACATACAAGTTAATGCATAGACGCACATCCAGGAAAGAGGGGACACAAAGTGTGAAATGCAGAATGTCTTAATGAAACTGCAGGGAATCGGCATTGGAAGATAGGAGAAAGAATACAAAAAGCAACAAACCCCCAAGCGATTTGTTTCCTCCTCTTTTGCTGCCTGGGAAGCCTCTGCTTCCTGTTTGGTGCGGGCAAAGTCACGGCTATCGGCGGCTTGCGCGATTTTCATGGCCAGCTATTGAGAGGGAGACAGAGACGAGCTCCATTAGCTGAAGAAAATCAATCTGCCTGGCAAACCTTACCAGCACTGCCAGTGCGTCAGGATGCTGCCTCTGGATCTTCATCACTGTGGGTATGGTGCATCCTACCATCGATGCACTTAAAGCATATGTGTCCATGTGAGTTTAAAATAGGTTACAAAAATGATTCATGGTTCATAGACAGTAGGATACCCAAACCCTCTGTTCCACCACTCAGCATGGATGTGCATAATTAATGTTATTATCACATATATTAATCTCTTCATCTAAAGAGGACCTTTAATTCTGAAAATTGCAGTGCATGCCGTTAGGGTGGAAAAATGAATTGAGGAGAGCGAGTGGCACATGTCGGCAGTATCAGTAAGGGGAAATGTGTGTGGTGTGGCGCAGATTAATTCCAATAGCCAGAGTGGCACATAGGGCTCAGGAAAGAAAAGGAGAGCGCTGGCCTCTTCCATCACTCTTGGGATGGGTTTATTATTGGACCGCGAAAAACTTTGATAAACACTACCTTTTTTTAACCACTGCCTTTCTTTCTTTCTCTCTCTGTTTTTTGGGAGGGGATAGGAGGGTAATTCTTTAGAACAGTGAGAGAACACAATCAGCGGTAACAAAAAAAAACTCCAATTGGTAATGAGGAAATGTGCCACCATTTGTAGGCTTGAAAAAACCTGGAGAGAGCAAGAGAGTGGAAAAAAAATTTCAATTATAATTAAGTGGGATAAACTTTATTAGAAAGACTGAAACTAAAATATCTCCTAATGCATGCTGGGATTAGGCAGGTCAGAGCGAGCAGGAAGGAGAAATTAAACTCTAAAGGCTTTTTATCGCCATATTTCAGGAACCAAGGGTGTAAAATGTTCTAATTTGGGATACATTAAAAGCCATAAAGGTCTTTCAAAAAGATTAATGGTACTTTGCTTGGATTTAAGATAAGGCCTTTAGCAGGCTGAGAGAGCGGGTTTTCGGCTGGGCCCTCGAGGCATTCATCTATACAGGCACTTGGAAGATTTGTAAAGGCGTCTGCATAACCTGAAGCTAACACACTATGACAGTTTTTTTCAATCCTTGCCATTTTTTTCAAGGTTTTAAGAGTCATAAATCATGTTTTCTAGAAAGACAGCACTGAGCAGGGAAGTTATAATGGGTGATCATGCTCATGTTTAGCGCAGATCTGCAAGCAGATAATTCACACCAGGGCCTTTTTTGAGAGGTCCGTTTAAGCAGATTTGGAGCTAATGCATTCAACGACAGTAGAGCATGCTTGTATCGTAAACAGATGCTTTATTAAAATGTTGACAAAAGCTCTGGCTTATGTGTCATATGGAAAAATAATGTAGAGACACAGAAATAAACAATAAAACTGGAGTCTTTTAAGGTTTAAATCTTGAGATTTCTCTGCCTTTATGACACAAGGATTACCCACATTAACCTGCACTCCTGTGGGGAAAATTTCAAATCTAACCAGCCTTAACAAAATTTTGCCTCCCATCACCTCAGTTTCACACAGAGCTGAGACAGTACTATTTTCAAAGCATTAAAGGTCTTAATTTTTTGTAATCAGTCCAGTCTATAATCCACGATTGTCTTTACTGAGGATCAACATTAATGTCAACCAAGTTACCTAGGAGACAGAGCAGATCAAAGAGACAAAAAAAAAAAAAGCTCTCAAATGTCTGATTAATCAAGCCTTGCAAACAGCTTATTTCTTTTAGCCTGCATGCAAGTATGAAAATGAGATTCGGAGAGCAGTACATTGTGCAGATTTGTTCATTCTTATCAGAACAAAGCCGGCGGCAGCTTATTTCATGGATCACTGGCACTGTCACCAGTGTAGCGCAGAGCAGGTGACAGCACTTCTTTCTGTGGCAAGAACAAAATTAGCAAAAAGTCGGCACAAATTAGCCTCTCATATTTTCCATAATATGACATTATTTTTCATTTACTTTTTTGATCCACTTTTCATGATTTTCCCTCCTTTTTCATCTTTATCCCCCCTCCTTTTCCCTCGTGAGACTTAGTGCCAAATACGTTCACATCAAATGCGGGCGCAGAGCAAAAATGCAGGGCAAGAAAAAAGGAATGAAAATCACAATCAAAAAAATGGGATTGGGGGGGGGGGGGGGGGGGGGGGGGGGCTAACATACGCAACACAAAGCGTTCATGTGCTCTTTGTTCTAGGTAGTCACACTAAACCTTCCCATATTTCTGCAAGTATTACATTCAGAGAAATGTCCATTGTTGTATACCTCTCTCCCCTCCTCTCAATGTATTGTGTACCATTTGTACCAGTCGTCAGCAAAGCCTTATTCAGTGCTGGGTTTATTTAGCACGATTAATGACGTGACCTTTGAAAGGTCTGTAAGGGGTGAATTCATTCCGCTCTGCCCTGTAGCTGCACCATGGGGCCACAAGGTGGGTTAAGTCAACAGTGGTACATCCCCTTACTTTGTGATGTATAGTAGACCCATGGTTCTCAACTGGTTTTGATTCAGGACCCAGATTTTACATTGGACGTCCTGTGGCAACCCAACACAATTTTTTTTTTATTGTTCAAAAGCAAAATTTATTATTTATTTATTAAACCAACAATTATTTATCCTTCAGTTTTGTCCATTTTGGCATCCACCTTAATTGACTGGCTTATACAATAGTGACAGATGAATTTGTAGAGTTTGATTGGATGCACTACCTTCAACATAAACAGCTAAAATTATGGGAAGCTTTTTCTCCTCCTTTTTAAAAGTTGATCCGTCTATTTATTTTGCTATTCTAACAATGCATATATGCCAAGTTGACATTTAATATTTTTGCTTTGTTTTACCCTGTCAGTGATAATATCAGTACAGAACTGCAACCTGCCAGTTGAGAACCATCGTAGTAGACCACAGAGTAGTATAGTAGATGTTAAGATGTCAAAACAAATTACAACATCACATGAAACATTACGTGTGGCAGGAACACAATGCTGCACTGTAACCTGATTTAAAAAGCACTGTTTGTCTCTTATTCTTTCAAATTTAGAGCCTTCCACAAATAAATATACATTTAGTAAAGTAAAAGCCAAGTAAACCATTTACATTTAAAATGTTATAAATTAATAAACCCCTAAAGATGGATATTGGATATAGTGCAACCATCCACAGACATGCTGGAGAAAGAATCACTATTAGCTAGTACTTTTTTGTTTTTACTCATCAGACCTTTAATGACATGTAAGCAACTGAAAACTGAAATATTAAGCAAAGCAGGAAGAGGGCATCTTCCCAAATATATAGTATTTATATGTATTACTTCACGCAATATAGTATGCAAGATTGCAAATGTAATTTTAATTTCATACATAATTTTTAACAAAATATTCACATGGTTGGAACCTAATAATGAACATAATTACACATCTAACAATTATTTAAGAATTATATTATAATAAATAATGTAATATACCAAAACTACTATACAATAATAATTTTTTTTACCAAACCCCTCCATAGATGCTGCAAGAGCATATTTGATCAATTATTTAATATTTACAGTGTTTAAGTAAAAATATTTCATAATGTATCAAAAAACTTGCATATTAAGTGTAATAAATATGTAATGTTTATAATTTACACATTTATTACACATTATTTTTTTTTTATAAGTTTGTTTATATGCACTCGTAAGATTTACAATGACTTGTATAACAAGCACTAAATTGGTACTGTCCCTTTAAGAGAGTGTTTACGTGAGCTTCCCCTAGCAAGTGCTTATGGTTGAATGGGCTCAGCGCACATTAATGAGAGAAGTTACACATTGGTTTTTACCTCATCTGTGCAATGTGAGATTAAAATGTATTTTTTTTATTTTGTACTTTTTTGATCAACAACTGAAAAATAACAGAAAGGATATTGAAAGACATGAGATGAAAATGGAGTGTGTAGATCTCATCTTTGCACTTGCCAAAGGGAAACTTTTGCTTCCATGTTGTGTATTGACTTGCTTGTTTATTTATTGCACAAGTTTTCAAATTCAAATCTACAAGCGCTCAAGCTTTGAAGCACTTTTACCTTCTTATAAAGGTCCAACAGGCACATAACACTGGTCTGTCATCTGGAGAATGTTGTGAAAACAGTCCACGGAAAAGTTTACCCCAAATTAGAGTCGACATTGTTAAATGCAATGTAAATGTAACTATGGCATATCACAGGTCAACTAAAGCGATGGTGATGTGTGCAATCACAACACCTCAGTACACCCACCACAGTCAAATAAGTTCAATTTCCTTCAGAGCGTGTGTGCTCATGAGACACAACATGCAGTGAAAGACAACACTGAAGCTCAATCACTGGCAAGCAAAAGACAAGGCTACAGCTCAATCACTGGCGAATATGTACTAGCCAGTGGCTAATAACGGACATATTTAGTTGCATAGTCCAAAATTTAGACGTGACGTAGAGGGCGGATGCAGATAGATGGATACAGCTGCTGTTACACATGACATTCTCAGTGTTAAATAAATTATGTTTATATGGGGGAAATGGCCTTAAACCATTCATAATTTTCCTTTCCTGTGAAAAACCGTCCAATTAAAAAGTGAGAGGTGGATTAGCAAAGCTAGCATGGCTTCTGCTGGCTAAATCACATCCATGAGCAGCTTCACAACGGTTGACATTTTAACAATTAATGGCCAGCTTATTCCCCTTAATGCCTATAAATAACATCTTAGCCTAAATCAAGTCAGAAAAGCAGGTCGAAAGGGATGAGTATCAGATTAAGGCTCCTTGTGTGTGCTTTCTGTTTTTTGGAGTCTTAAAGCACTTTAGTGGAGGTCAGACAATTGTACTGAAGTAATGAAAGGGAACTTATTGAACTAGACTTGAAAGCATTTGAATTTCCAACTAAAATGTTGTACAATGTGGATATAACCAATCAATTTATTTAATAATTTATTTAAGTTTCATATAGCTAATCCCTTAAATGAGAGCATTTTTTAAGGCAAGGCAAAGTTTTCCAATTTGACATAATTGTACTAATAGTATAGTCAATATTTCATTATAGTTTCTTTTTTGACCAAGTCTTGTTTTCTCCTTATTTCTCCTTCTTATTTGAGTCCAAGGTCCGTTTTCTTAAATGATGATTGATTAAAAACTATTATATATTTATATTTATGCATTTGGCAGACGCTTTTATCCAAAGCGACTTACAGTGCACTTATTACAGGGACAATCCCCCCGGAGCAACCTGGAGTTAAGTGCCTTGCTCAAGGGCACAATGGTGGTGGCCGTGGGGTTCGAACCAGCGACCTTCTTATTAGCAGCCCTGTGCTTTAGCCACTACGCCACCACCACTCCATTACTCCCAGTACAAATATCAATCACATACTACTGTAGGTTGGAAGAATCATGACTTCTCATCAACACAATTTTCCTGCCTGAATGCATCGAAAGAGATCACACTCTTATGACAATACATGGTGCCATCTAAACTAAAGCGGAGGAGACAAAATCCCCTCAACAAAAGTGTCATATTGAGAGTCCTACACTTGATATCCTTGTATACAGTGAAAGATCCAGTTAACATAGCTTATCAGACTCAAGGGGGTGGTGAGGGGGAATAAGACAAGAGTTCCTGTAATCTTGCCACCAACTTGACAAACAGCATTACAAGCCATACAGAGAAGCAGCCTCTCTGAGGGGGATCTAGTTGGAAAAGCTCTCAGTATAATGCGCTTCTGTGTGTTTCAGCCACAATAATCTGATTCCAGATACATAAGACTGTCATCTTCAGGGAACAAGAGAGTGGAAAAAAGTCGGAAAGTTCGCTGGCTTTGTGCGCATTTCATTATCTTCCCTCTTCTGAACAGGCAAGGCTTATTAGCAAGCTTTGAACTCACACTTACAATAATGTGCCATCAACAGTTTTATAAGCTAATTAGAAAAACAGTTTAATTAATGACTGACTGGCAATAAAATGGCAATCAGGAGAGAAAAAAATAGAAAACGAGGGTGCTAAGCTTCCACTACCACCAATTAAGGGCTAATTACAAACAAATTATATATGTGTTTTGCTGTGGGCTTTAATTTGAAAAAATGGCTTTAATTAAAACAGAAAACATGCTAATTAATTAAACAGCACAAAAAAAAATCTACATTGAAAAGTATGCTTTGTCTATCAATTAATTAATGAAATACAATAATCCAAATGAGATTCCCCAGCATTTGATAAAAGCTTACTACCCATTTCAGAATTAATGGGCAAAAATTTAATATGAATCATCGACAGATATAAAAAATAAAAAAAAAATTAAAAAAAAAAGTTCATTTTGTGATAAATGGCTAATGCTGAAGGAAAAGAGAACAAAGACGAGAGTTTTTCTTGCGGTTTCGTGTTGCCAGAGGGGCCCGCACAGGAGGCAGTGCAAGTCTTGTGTTTTTTGTACAGATTGGGTGTTACAGAGAGAGGAAAAGACAGCAGATTAAAAATACCTAATCATGCTGCTTTCCAAATTAGAAAAAGAAATAAAGACAAATACTTTGGTGAACAAACAAATACATACATTATATTTCATGCAATTAGCCATAACAGTCTGCACATGCCAAGTTACACAACTCGCAACTACAAAAGCTGCCAAACTAGAGCTTTTTAATTGGATTGGTGTCTACCAATGAGTTTGACCTAACTGGAATAATGGACTTCAAACAGTATGACACCCTTGTAAGGAACACACATGGGCAGGTAGTGATTAGAGATCTATCTGTTTTTAGTTACTCAGACACATTGTATCTCAAACACACATTATGACAAAACCCCAGCTGATTGGTCAGAGATGCAGGCACATAAAGAACATGGCAATGCAACACATTTAATGGGTCTAGCGGTCATAATAAGGCCAATGTTAGGCATAATGTTGGCTATGGCGCAAAAGATATAAACAGGGTCTCACACTTTTTGGTCGATTAATTTTCATGGCTATTCCATGACCTTTCCAGTCATTTGTGATTACTGGATAAGGTTTTGTTTTTTGTTTTCAAATCCTCTGATGCGTCTAGCCAACGAAATATTAGCTGAGCAAAACTAGAAAAACATTTCACTATAGAACTTTCAATGACTTTTCCATTGCTTAAAATTTTTCATTAATTTCTAAGAATCTTCCTGTCTGGGAAAACACACTTTTACAATTCCTTGATATTTACAGGTTTTTCATTACAGTGGAACCCCCC
Source organism: Moxostoma hubbsi (assembly GCA_032164185.1). Lineage (NCBI taxonomy): Eukaryota > Metazoa > Chordata > Actinopteri > Cypriniformes > Catostomidae > Moxostoma > Moxostoma hubbsi. Next base: position 24,657,248 of record JAVLUX010000034.1, on the reverse strand, counting down.
CCCCCCCCCCAATTAGAAAGTCTAATGCATTGGTAGAGGTAATACAGAGCTAATATTTGTGATCTGGGAAGAGAAAAGACTGTGGGAAATAATAAATTGTGCCAGTCCTTTGTTTTGCCTTGCTTGAGCCTCTTTACCACTAAGATAGGAGCTCAAGTATTTAAATATTTTTATAAGACTACATAAAACACCTTAAAATAAGTTGGCACAAGTAATACATTCTCAACACACAAAAACAGTTTAAAATAAAGTAATCTGAAAATATGACAAAATGTCATTATATATATATATATATATATATATATATATATATATATATATATATATATATATATATATATATATATATATATATGTTTCATAAAAGACACATGAAAGAATGCCTTTAACCCAAATACACATCCTGATAATAAACTGCTTGTATTGTGAAGAATTTTTATTTAGTAGTCTCTCAACGTTGAGCTAATAGTATAAATTATTTAGTCATTATTAATAATAAAACTATTTAATAACATTAAGTCATCACAGACAATATCTGTGCACTTCACTGTAGTATAAACAGTGCATCTAAAAAAAAAACATTTTTATAAAGTGCATCATGGGTAAAAATGATAAAATGTTGCCATTTGGGAAGATACATGTGGCAAAAATGTATACTATATATTCACAAAGCAAAATAAAGTAAAAGGTCAGTTAATTTCTAGAGGTATTTTAAATTGGTACCCGATTTTAAACTGCTACCATCTTTTTATTAGTAATTAAGCAGTGAAGAATTTGCTAATATTTGATTATGAACAATAATACTTTTATACCTTTTACACAGTGCAGAATTCTAAAATGATTTACAGTATGAATCAAAAAAGTCAGAGTTAGAGAGTTAAACCTCCTACAAAATATTTTAATAGATTTTTATGAAAGGAAAATCTCAAAGGAACCTTTGCTATCCTCATTTGTGCATTTCAATACTTAGGCAAAGATGAAAAACCATGTATCACACACTTTTTATGACAACTTCAAAGATGGTTTTAACAAATTGCTTTAATTTGCAGATTAAAAAGGACACAGGAAAAATATCAGCACCCGATTAAAGAAGCTAAACTGGAAAGCAATAACTCCTCTATATTCCAAAAGGGGCATTTTCATTTCTAACAGTACAACTTTTGAGTTGGGAGAAACAGGAGGAAGACAGATGAGTTAAGACCAAAGAAGAAACATCTCACCCAGTCATAATTCATAGAGATCATTCTCAAGGATGAAAACAAGGGACTAAAAAAAAATAAAAAAATATCGCAAGTCCTTTAGTTTCTCATTGACTTCTTAACAAGTTAATTTAACGCTGTATTAGCATGTAAACATATTAAAGATTTTCATATATAAGTAAACACAAATATTATTAGAACCTTGAAATTGAGGCTTGCCACAGTTGGGATTATTGACGCTTCCCACAGTTGGGATTATTTATGTTTGCCACAGTTGGGATTATTGACCGTTTAGTTGCTTATTGCATTATTTCAAACAGCTGTGTCTGCAATAACATTTATCCTGGGTAGAGTGCTCTGTGACTGAACAGAGTGCTGTGATAATGATTACTAGCCGAATTAGAAATTAGGGCATAAAATGCTCCACTAATCCCCAAATTACCCCCAAGGACCCTTGATACGGGGCAACATAATTCTCTATTTATTTAGAATTTGTGTTTAGTTCACTGGAAATATATGTTGTGTAGCGATTACATCATTTCTATCAAAAATGAAGATCAAAATCACAAAAAAGTTAGTGGTAGTAGGAGCAGAAACCTTGCAGTTGCACATGAGCTGGAACATAGCGCTGTGGTGCTTATACAGGGACAAGAGTTTGAATTAAACTTTGTCTAATTCAGACAAAGACATTACATTAGAAAATGTCTAAATGTAACTTCCATGTCCTGCCAAACAGTGTTGTGTAAATTACTAAAAAAGTAATCCACTACAAACTACTAACTACTTCTCCAATATTATGATCAGATTACTTTACTGATTACTTCATTGAAAAGTAATCACATTAATAATTACTTTTCCGTTAGATTCTAATAAAACATACAAAAAAAAATTCCACTCAAATTAAAAATAATGTGCATTGTACACACTTCAGATGTCACAGAAACGCAAACATACATAAATATGAACATTAATTCACATTTGTATTGTATTACACATCAATAATATTTCTTTAGAAATATTTGTAACCCAATGAATCTACTTTTTACATTGAAAGTCAGTAATTGTAATCTGATTAAAATAATTTAAAAAGTAATTACACTACTCTTTTTTGCTGATATAGTAATTATAATAAAGTAACCAATTACTTTGTAATCCAATTACACCCAGCACTGCTCCAAAATGAAACTGGCAAAAATACCAATAATTGGGGCCGAGTATTTGGACATTTAAGTCACAAATAAAAATTTATAATTGTCATTGCATTAAATAATACAAAAGATGGATATCGCAAGCACATTTTTTACATAAAACACTTACCAAATTCAAACAAAAGTATTTGGACACTTGTTCAAAAGTGCAATGTTATTGCAAAAGTGTCTTAGAAAAGGTTATTCTCATTAAGTTAATTCTGAGAAAACCACTAGCATCATTTGTTTGCAGATGCCACTAGGATTTGATATTTTATTATAATGCAATGATATTCAGACATTGTAAGTGTGTCAAAATACTTTCTGGGGCCACTGTGCATTCAGGAATAATGTAGGCTATGACAACAAATGGTGTACCTTGTGTACCTAAATCAGGAGAAACCCCTTAAATCTCAGAAATGATCATGATTTCCACATGTGCAACTTATCCGGTCATTGCGCGACCTTGAGCCTCAAATATGGCTGATGATACACTGAATAAAAGGAACATGCCTGAATCAATCTACAGAGCATTGGGGAGATGTTCAGCATATGTTAATGCACATTACCTGGTAAAAACAATATACTGTCTTTAGTGGAGCACAACTAAAGCTGCTAACAGTGGCATGATTGCAGAGTGACTTCCAGTGTTCTGTCACAGGCAGACTTCAGCGAGAGATTCAAGACTCTAAGTCTGCTCAAATCCAATGATGCTCTAAGCTTTCCATGACAACATGGTCCTGGTAAGTCAATCAAGGAGGAAAGCCATGCATTTTGGTTGTTTTGTGTTTTTACCTGCAAGCCGTACCAAGCTAATAACGTTGCTTGCTATCCAGAGTTGTTTGAAAAGAGGCACTACCCTTTGAAAATTCAGAGCTGTCAATTTAACATTCAAGTATATGATTGGGATCTCTGAAATTCTTTACCTGCTTTTTGAAGTCAAAATAAACTCTTTGAAGGAATGCTTAAATCTGTCATTTTCAATCAAACAAAGCAAGAACAAAAGGCAAGAGCTGATATAGCCGTGTGGCATCACAATAAAGCCCATGTAATGATGAAATGTGTCTGTGAATGGTTGCCAAAGATACCGTTATTATGTCTCTGTCTACGTTGGAAAGGAAAAGATAAAACCATAAAGATCCTCCAGAGATAAGCATAAGTGGCATCTGTATGGATTACCTCTGTAAAGACTCGAGAAAGAAAATTGCCTTAACCAAGGGCCTGTTGTTGGCATTACGGAGCTATTTAATGCTTGTTCCCATGGTGTTATGCTCGTTAAAGCATGATTATCACCTAGCTTTGAACTGGTTTAAATCAACAATCAACATCATCACGATATGATTTCATTAGCGCCGAGTAAATGATGTCATTTTCACATTTACACCATGAGAAACATAAGCTGTAATTGATTACGAAACAAACTAATATTTGAGGTTAACAAGATTAGCACTGCTCCACCCAATTAGATGTTCAAACTGTTTGGATGGGAGTGCTTTATTGAAGCATGACCTGAGACTGTTTTCTCCACAATTAAAGTATAAAATTAATCTTAATAGAAAATTAATTATTGTAGAAATTGTAATGCTGAAAAATACATTTAAAACTAATAACTAAAGCCAGGAATAGATTCAGCTGTAGTATGGCAATTCATTGTAACAGAAAATGATTTACAAAAAAAAAAAAGGATTTACAGTCTTACAAATCAGTAACCCTTAATATCAAGTTAATAATAGACGATTAATTAGAGCTTTGTGCAATATATCCTAATGAAACTGCATAATAAATTGAAACTGGTTCTTTTTTATGTATGTAGACTGACACCTGCTATTGAACCCCGACAATCCTTATAAAATGTGAACAAAATATGTTTATATGTATTGAATGCAAGTTTGAAAAGTTCACAACCACTTCTCTGGAGAAAAGATGTACTTTTCTTGTTTGTTATTTCTCTTTCTATATGCTTAAATGTAAGGAAACTGGAAGCCAAACACCAAACCTTTTGTAATAAACTGTTTAAATTTGACAGTGAACATCAATTCCATGCAGTAATGCTGGAATCAAAGGCCTAACCGGAATTTAGTGGAATACATTTTAGATTCCATTGAATCAAAGTTGCGAGGCTTAAAAAATATTGCCAACTATGATCGCCCCAACTTCAGAAAAGTTGAATGTCTTTTTAACTGCAATTACAGCTGTACAAATGTTACATTTTCTGCCAAATTAGCTTTGAACCGCTTGATCCTACATACACTCCTAAAATGTGTCGTTTTAAAACTGCAGGCACTCTATTTAGGCTAGGTAGGGGCTCACTTCAAAAGGTGTAAAACTGGCACCTTGAAAATGTTTTAGAGTTCGGCTTGAAAGCATTGTAGCCTTCATTAAAAAGCATAACCGAAAGTTCTATAGACACTGCTGTACTTCAAACTGGGGGAGGGCTTTCCATTAACTTTAGTGTAAAAGGGTTGCAAGACTTTCTGCCCATGTTGAATGGTGTGTGAGGGTGTGTGTGCTTGTAGCCTCTGTCTTTGCAGGCAAAATGACCGCAGACCCATTAGCTCGATTTGTCACAGTTGGAACACCCCCGAGATGGCTTATCTGGGCAACATACCTCTCAAGTAGCAAGTCTGTCACACAGTTCGTCCGCCTTCCCATAGTCCCCTTCAGCGATGACACTCTCTATGCACTTTTCCAGGCCTGACTGAAGATGAGAAGGGAGGGGAAGAAAATGAAGTGATTTTCAAATAGAAATAGAAGAAGAAGAAAAAAAATCAAAGGGTAACTTAAAAACTCCCTAAGGCATTATATTTAATGTTATTGCCATTACAACAAATATGTAGATTTCCATTCATAAATGAAAATTGCTGGTTGATTAAATATTAAGCAAAAAAAAAAAAAATCTGTCTTGCTACTGGAGGTTACTAAACATGAATGTTGGTCTTTAATTCGATATTTCCATCAAAAGCAGCAGGACTGGTGGAGCACAGCTCTCTGTCTTGTTCAACTGATCATCACAAAACAAATCCATATACAAAACCATATTTACATCAGATACAACATTGTAATTTTCAACCAACTGTCAAAAAAGAAACATGAAAATCCAACAATAAATAAATAATGAAAAACAAAACTAAATTAGTTGGTCATGTCAACGGAAACCTGACGTAATTTATCACTGAGCAAATGTATATTTCAATCTATGATTCCAAAAACAGTCATATAATATTTACTCTACTTAGGTAAACATTTAATAGAAAACCTGCCTCAGAACTCTATTAAAATCAATTTTTCACAGCATTTTCTCAGCTCTACAATAGTGTTTTATCCACGATATACATACCCTTTGAAAATGAAAGAAAGGGGAACACCAGAGCAGTCTAAATTAACTGGACTACAGATATATGTATCAAAACAATATTTAAACTCAATAACCCAATATTTTAACTCACTAATGCAAAATTATGTGAGCTCAGGTTTAAAAGATATGAACAATTGAATTAGCTGAATTTCCTACTTAAAACAAATGAATTACATTTGCCAACATTCTGCTTACATGACAATTTACAAATGAAAATAACTGCTAGGCATTTTTGCAAGTTAATGCTCCAAAATGATAAGTAATATGTATTAGAGCAAAAATGGCTTAAAGTTAAAAATGAATTTGTTCTGTTTACAGAGCTTTGCACATAACGGATTTATTTATATATATTTTTTTTATCAGCAACAATTGCATGACTAAAATAAATTATAAGCTAATGTGCAAAGTCGGCTTTCTTGAATCACTCATCATTCTCTCACATATTCATATAACAGGCGGTGTGTGAAAAAAGGTCAGAGGATCATCAGAGACTCCAGCCACCCGAGTCATGGTCTGCTCTCACTGCTTCCATCAGGCAAGCGGTATCTCAGCATCAGGACCCGCACCAGCCGACTACATGACAGCTTCTTCCCCCAAGCAATAAGACTTTTGAACACTTGATCTCTCACGATCAACAATCAGCACTGCACTTTATTAATCTATTATCTCACACTGGACTGTCATAATTATATTCTCCACAATATAACAACAACATATATATTTTTATATACTCTTATTTTTATTGTATGTGTATTCTATATTGTGTGTATTGTTTACTGTACATTGTATATTAGTATTGTGTTGTGTAAGTATATGTACATTTGATATGTAAATTGTGTTGTGTAAAAATTTTGTTTATTGTGATTGGTTTATGTCTCATCACTGTCATGACTGCAGTGTTGCTCGGAACTGCACACAAGACTTTCACCCACTGTTGCACTTGGGTACATGGTAGTGTGACAATAAAGTGATTTGATTTGATTTGATATTCCACTCTCGTATCCAAAAAAAAAGCAAGCAAATTTTGGCTTTGAGAAATTGAGCTCTGCAATGCCCAAGCAAACCTGTGCAAATGAACACAGTGTATTCCTGGAAATGGCTAACTTAAACTGACATATACAAATCACTGTTGTTAAGACAACTTTGCCTGCTTTCAAAAATGTCAGACAGAGGAAGTAATACAACCAAAGTTTAAAAATGCATTTAGTAATTTTTCCCTCATTAAAAAAGTATGATCCATACAAGAATAAACAGTAGGCCTACAAGTATAGTATAAAATGATACTCAAATGAGATGAAGAATCCAGTCATATTAGTGACCTGATAAAAGCTGCTTTATTATCAAGTGGGGGTGTCGACTCGTGGCAGCCGACATGTTGTGATCACATGACAAGCCGAATACTACTATTACTACATATTAGGGATGCGCCGATCAATTGGCCACTGATCGTATCGGCCGATGTTCACGTCTTATGATTCAATTGGTAATTTGGCTGTTAGCATAAACCGATCACACATGTCGCAAAAGACGCGTGGCTCCTTCAGACTTGAGCAGCACTGTCATGGCTATCGGAGTGTGGGGAATACTGGCATAGAGTTGTAAGACAACAAAGTTGAGAACCATGTAGTGGGAGATATATGGCGAATATGAAAGGTTTGTGTACTGTACTGTTAATGTTAACGTTAAAGGCAAAGGCAAAACAGCTGTAAGTAGTAGTATGTTTTGTTTAATGCCATGTCAGCATTCAAAGCTATTTTCATGGCAAGAATTCAATTACAAAAATACAAATATCATATAAATACAATAAAAACAAAACAAATATAAACAGCAAGTCATATTATACAATATTTTTTTTAAGATTAACATATGATAAAAAATCCAAAACCTTTTCAGGCACAATCTCATTAAATAAGTCCTTTAACGAAGTAACTTCATAAAAGAGCATTCTACTTGCAAACAGCTGTAAAATATACATACTGTATAAGTAATGCCAAGCTTGCAAAAATACAATAACCAATGTAACAATACCCTAATGGGTTAAAAAAAATTTAGTTTGAGACCTGTTGGGTGATCAATAAGGTTTTTAGTAGTGGCTCTCAAAAAGCCAAGCTGGTAACACAATGCAACCATTATATGTGCAACGAAAACATCCAATGCCAAGATTGTAATGTCATTTTTGTAGCATATCTTATACGGAAGCTCTGTGAGCTAAATGAGTGATTCTACTATGAACAAAATGTGAAACTTGAGGGGGATGATACTATGGCCCATGTTGAATGTGCTAAAAAATATGCAATACTAAAAGCAGATCCTTTTGCAAGGGACAAATAAAGGCATATGCTGTTTATTATATCGTTTGTGCTATTTTACAACATATGCTGCTCTTTCCACTTGTGAGTGGGAAATATTTGAATGCCATATTTGTTAAAAAGCTGTCCAGTGTGTTTCATTTGCAAGCATTCCCCTCCCTATCACTGAAATACAGAGAGCACAATCTTCACTCAATTGTGCTGTGGTTTCCACCAAGAGACATTCTTCAATGGTGAAATCCACCTCATATAAGAAAAATTAAACACCAACCAGAACAGACAGTGAAGCTACATCCTCATGTCAAGATTATGGTAATCTCATCATTAAATATAATATGATCTATTCTGTTATGCTCTGTGTCATGTGGAAGAAAAGACGCCTCCTCACTCTGTCTTTTACGTTTGATAGAGGAAACAATTATGAGTTACACATACAGTAGGCATGTAACAGAGAGAAGCAGTGGGATAAAATGCTTTCACAGCATCAGGGTGGAATTAGGACACTCACAGCGTGCTAGAGGAAGATGATAGATGAGAGGAGGCCTGCTACAAGGAGGAGGCTTGAATCTATCATTGATGCCAAAATACTGTGTGAGCTCCTTCCAGTGCTCCTCCCATTTCTCTTCGGGCTCTCTGTGCAAAGACACAGAATGACAAGTGTTTATGTTTTTTATCATTCACCAGAGGACCACCGTGCATACTTGTGTGATTCAATTATTTCTGTACATGTCCCTTTCTGACAAACCAGCTGTATTTGGTGGATTACAGAGCCAGTCATTATTTGAGTATGTGTGCTTAAGTGAAATGGGAAGGAGGTTTCAAACATGGACATTTTTTTAGTAGGGTGAGACACGTTCTATATATTTTTTCCTCATTGTGTGTTTCCTAACATTTTCAGCTATAGGATAAGAGGTTATGCATTTTGAATGCAAGTTAAAATGTAGACAAAAAGGTAATATTTCAAATTCACATGAGTCAAAGAACAAATAAAACTAATATTTGAGAAGCATATTTCAATGTGAGGAGAGTTGAATGCCCTGGCGTTAATTTTAGGATGGGATCGTATTTGTGAGTGAAAATGACTGGGTGCGAATGGGGGAAATTATTTGGCCGCACCAGTGTGAGTGATAGCTGATCTACCACCAGAACTTATGAGCTAATTTTGTAGCCTAGCATCAGAATAAAAACTCATACATCAAACCTCATATTCAAAGTACTTTAAAAAGTGGCACGTTAGTTATTTTTGCATTAAAAGCACAGTTTTCTCACTCTCACATGACTGTGAGAGCTATCCTCTCTCTCACATTGACAGATGTCTTACAAACATGGCGCTCATGTGTAAGATTCTGAGAAAAACAATGAGAATAGCATATACGGAAGCAGAAGAAAATAAAATCTTAATCTTAAAATAAATTTGATACGTAGTTTTTGTGTGCGCCATAGAAAATGTGCTGTTAGCTTTCATGAATAACGTCAACATTAAGCATTATTGCATTTACCAACACTTAAAAGATAGTTTAAACTGAAAATACATATGAACTTTGAAATATTCATGAATGTCTTGAAAGTTGGATTTAACATGTTTGAATGTTGCTAAACTACTAATCTGTTTAAAATTACCAATATAATGTTTGTTAATGTCAAATGGAAGTATAACATTTAATCAATATATTTAAGTTTATTAGACGCTCATAAATGTGATCAGTCAGGACTGATGTTGTTTGGTGCTGTCTTTAAAGTTAACTGGAAAAAAAATTACTTGGAAGACGTTTATCAAAGAAGATGTCCATTGTTATGTATGAAGCATCTTTTGTTTCTGAATTTGAAATGTGACACTTTGAAGGGATATTCCAGGTTCAATACAAGTTAAGCTCAAATGAAAATAAATGTATTTGTGGCATTATATTGATTACCAGAAAATATTTTTTTGATGTGGGTTACATTGAGGCACTTACAATGGAAGTGAATGGGCCAATCTGTAAACGTTAAAATACTCACTGTTTCAAAAGTATAGCACAAGATGTAAACAATATGCATTATAATTTTAGTGTCATAAAATCATTTACTAACCTTTATGGTGTACAGTTATATCCAATGTTACAACTTTGTTGCCATGATTACATTACACAGCAAAAATGACGATTTAACAACTTTACAGCTCAATTAATAGTCAAGTTTTAACAGAAGAATTGAATATAGTGCTTTAATAATATAAGTAAGTGTCTCACTGTAACCTACATTTTTGCTTTTATTTTTTAAAGGAGGGATGAGTCAAAATAATTTGTTGTGGTAGTTGACATTTTGCCACAATTGCTGTTCATTGAACTTAACTTGATTTGAACCTGGAACATTCCTTTCACTACTTTAAAACTGACATCTAACTGTGCCCCCTAGGACAAAAATATTAGCATAGAGCCCTGGTAAGTCTTCCATAAATTTTTTTTTTTTTTAAAGTGCAGGAATTCTACAACCTGTTTGGCTTTGTTTGTTACTAAGAAACGAATTAAGCCAAAGTGTGTTAAGCTTCAGAAGATGCATTTCATGAAAACAAGCTTCAAATTGCTTATGCAAGAACTTCCTGTACTCTTTCTCATGACCTGCTGAATAATGCATTCATCTTTTGTATGACTGGTCTATTTAGAAATCATAATAAAACAGCAAACCTTGATTGTCCATCGTACCCGTCCTGTTCGGTATTGTAGTTCTGTGTTCGAATCCCACCTGTTTGATGTATAAAAAACAAAATACTGAAAATTCAAAGTGTCTAAAATATATTGGCATTAGGATATCATTTTGAAAATGTCCTGGTTATCTCCAAAATTAAGAGAGCATGTGGATAATATTAGTTCTGATTAAATAAATCTTAGTCCCTTGCTGGGACTCCAAACTAATCAAGCCCTTTACATTATTGTGACATTTTTTAAGCAATTTCCCATGCAACACAGTTTGCATTTCTTTGAACATTCAAAGTAAAATGCTGTTCTTCTAGTGTTAATTTTTGCATGACAATAATAAATAAATGTTGTATGGGCTTTAGAATACCTTTTTTTTTAGGTGGTTTTTCCTTTGCCGTTTTGTTTGTGGTTGCTTCATCCTCTTATCATTTTTGCTCTCTGGAGATCTTTGAATATCTGCAACAATATAAAAAAAAAGGAAAAAAAAGAAAGAAAAACTTTTACATAACATTTACATTGCCATATTGATATTGAAATAATTGCTCACTGCCCTGAAAGCAACTAGATTTGTTCAAACTTACTTTGTGCTGCCTTAAGACCACAGCCTCAGCCATATCTCCACCAACAATACAATATTTTATCATTTGAGTATAAACACTTTAACAACATAATTGCAGTCAGAACCACGTACTTGCCACTTATCCAGGGAAACTTCGGGAGGAGTATCATCCCCAAATGCATTATTTTGCAAATCACCTGTTGTGCTATTACGTTCGAGCTGTGCACAAGTTGAATGTGGCTCTGTCACTAAATGACGTGAGGCGTGCTCGTTTGTTTTTGTTACTCCTTTTCTGCTGGAATTGCTTCTTCGTCATCATCATCATCATCACATCCGACCTCAGACCAGCCTCTGTGAGACCCGACGATCGAAGTCCACTGTACATATTAAATATAGCGAATCGTCATAAAAGCAACTCTTGCAAACGTCTGCCTTTTTCAAAAACGCAAAACATGTGTGATTTATGTTCCAAAGCTAACATAGCATTGATATGCAACAGATGATACAAAGATCACAATACTAAATCGGTGAACTACACAAATAAAATCATGATGTTTACGTTTGCCTTTGGTATGTCCGTGTTTTGAACATATATATTTTTGATTGGATGAACGGAGGCGCCTCAGCTGTAACATGGACGCTTATAGGTTGTTTCGATCTAATTGGGAGACGGGATCCTCCTCTTTAATAATGGTGGCGGATTTACTGTATTCTGAATAATATTTCTGTTCATAGGGAAATTTATCAAGCTCTATAATGTCTGTATTTTAATGCCTGTATCAATTTGCAAGTTCTTTGAAAACATTTAAAAAGCGGTAACATTTTACAGTGGGGTTGTATTTGTTTACATTGGTCAACTACATGAGTTAACATGAATTAAGAATGAACAATACATTTAGCATTTATTAATCTTAGTTAATTTTAATTACAACATATACTAATACATTTTTAAATAACAATTTGTATGCTAACATTAGTTAATGTATTATATCTACCATTACTAACAATTAACTATTGTATTTTTATAAATTAAAATTAAATAATATTAACCATTTTGCACATATATAAAATATATATTTCATTGTTAATTCATGATCTCTTATGCATATACTAATGTTTTCAAGTAAAGTGTTACTACAAACGCTTCATTACTTTTACCAAAGTAGAAGTACATGAAGAGATTAGCCCCATGCATGCTCACTTGCTACACATTACAAACATGCATGCAGAGAGGGGGGAAATTAAAGAGCTAAATTGTTAAGAACATTCAAATCTATATGATCCCTCTGCTGGAGGGGTCACAAGCAGAACTTTTATTGGTGAAAATTTACTGAACCTTCTTTTTGTATATGTTGATAACATTAATTACATTAAAATACATTAATTTCAACTTCAACATAATAACTGAAAGTAAATATGATATGGCTTAAGTCACTAAGACATATTAAATGTCACTGTATGTAGTCCATATCCTATTAACCATTTTGCACATATATAATATATATATTTCATTATTAATTCATGATCCCTTATGCATATACTAATGTTTACAAATAACCTTCTAGTAAAGTGTTACTAAATAAGCTTCACTACTTTTAAATCTAATCCAAAATGTTTATAATATCCCCCAAAATCATGTCTTTACTTTTAAGTAGATAAATGGATTTTGGGGTAAAGAAAAAAAAAAGTTTGTGTCAAATTGTAATTTTATAAGTGATAACAGAAATAATATTGTTTCTAAATTGTATTGTTTATTGGATGATTTTTTTAAAATCCCATTTATTGTCATATAATTTTGAAGATACTTAAGCACATTTCCCTCCAATCCTCATTACCGTAACACACCTGAACGTTTTACTTTTGCTATTCCATTGTTTTCCCTATTCTCATTACTGAGGTCATTGTTTTCTGTATTTCTCTCTGAAAACCCCAATAAGTTGACTTTTCTCAATTGATTGAATACTTGTGTAATTATCTTAACTTGGCTTCCATATAGAATTAATGTAACTATTTATGTTAAGGTAACTAGATGCAAGTAGACTTAACTCAGGCTTGCAACTTAAATGTTGTGGTTCCTACTTTGTAATTTTGACTGAATGGACTCAAATTTACTCTGACAGCCAAAAGTCTGGAATAATGTACAGATTTTGCTCTTATGGAAAGAAATTGGTACTTTTATTCACCAAAGTGACATTCAACTGATCACTATGTATAGTCAGGACATTAATAACATGAACAATTTCTATTACAATTTGAAAAAAAAAATGCTCAGAACTTCTTAAACTACTTCAAAGAGTTCTCATCAAAAATCCTCAAGAACAAGTCCTTGTCCTCCACGTGCAGCAATGACAGCTTTGCAGATCCTTGATATTTTAGCTGTCAGTTTGTCCAGATACTCAGGTGACATTTCACCCCACACTTCCTGTAGAACTTGCCAAAGATGTGGCTGTCTTGTCGGGCACTTCTCACATGCACCTTACAGTCTAGCTGATCCCACTAACACTCAATGGGGTAAAGATCCATAACACTCTTTTCCAATTCTCTGTTGTCCAATGTCTGTGTTTCCTTGATCACTCTAACCTTTTCCATTTGTTTTTCTGTTTCAAAAGTGTCTTTTTCTTTGCAATTGTTCCAATGAGGCCTGCACCCCTGAGTCTTCTCTTTACTGTTGTACATTAAACTGGTGTTGAGCAGGTAGAATTCATTAAAGCTGTCAGCTGAGGACATGTGAGTCATATATTTCTAAAACTAGAGAATCTGATGTACTTGTCTTCTTGTTTAGTTGTACATCTGGCCTTCCACTAATCTTTCTGTCCTTGTTAGAGCCAGTTATCCTTTGTCTTTGAAGACTTTGAAGAAAGCTGTTTCTTTTTTTTTTTACATTTTTGACCTAATATTGACCTTAAGACATGCCAGTCTATTGCATACTGAGGCAACTCAAAAATAAACACAAAGACAATGTTATGCTTCATTTTTATGAACCAAGTAGCTTTCAACTGTGTTTGATATAATGGCAAGTGATTTTATTGTACCAAATTAGCAATTTAGCATGATTACTCAAAGATAATGTGTTGGGGTGATGGGTTCTGGAAATGGGGCCAGTCCAGATTTGATCAAAAATGATTTTTTTCAAATAGTGATGGTGCTGTTTTTAACATCAGTAATGTGCTGACTATACTTTGTGATCAATTGAATGCCACTTTGGGGAATTAAAGTACCAATTTCCTTCCAAAACACAATCACACAATCATCATCTACATCAATCATTAACTCATTTATATCAATCCTTATATCTCCACAGAAATGCATAGACACTTGTATTTTAATTGCACATGCTCAAGGAGAACTATGCTAACAGGATCCAACTTGACCAAAGGTGGCAAAGGTCACCCTAATGGTGGCATCATTTGAAATATTTGCAACAAAAAAACATAAACAATCCAACAAACTTATGTCTCCATAAATTCCCTTTGATGAAAGATAACATTTAAATCTTAAGTCTATGGATTTTTAAGATAAATAAGTTATAAATGAGTTATGAGTCCAACACTAGACATTTCAAATAATGTTTTATTAAGACAGTAATATCACATTGAATGTTGGTTAGGGAACAGCAAACATATTTAAATATTGTTGCATGCCTGTTCAGTTATGAAAATTGGTACAGTATTTAAAATTTTCAGTTACAAATGGTGAACTGAAACACAATTTGTCATGTTTTCCACAATGATAAGAATGTTCATATATAAGCAATGTCTCCCAATTTATTCAGAAAGCTCAGGGCATCATCACATTATCATTTAAATGATTAGCATGCTAATCTTGTTTAGCCTGTGGCACTGGCAGATGAAAAACACCAATGCTTAAATTGCTTATTTATATCAAATAACATCAGTTTTCTGTTTTGTTACTAAATAGAAGTGGGCTTTGTGCCTAATTGCAAAACCACCTATTTACTTAAATGATTGTGTGTGTGTGTGTGTGTGTGTGCGTGCGTGCGTGCGTGCGTGCGTGTGTGCGTGTGCAGATTCAGGGGCAACAAGCTAATTTTTATTGTCATGATGTCAAAAATTTTCACCAATATAATTTCTGCTTGTGACCCCTCCAGCAGAGGGATCATATAGATTTGAATGTTCTTAACAATTTAGCTCTTTAATTTCCCCCCTCTCTGCATGCATGTTTGTAATGTGTAGCGAGTGAGCATGCATGGGGCTAATCTCTTCATGTACTTCTACTTTGGTAAAGTTTTACTTTACTGAACCTTATTTTTGTATATGTTATGTCCTTAAATACATTAATTTCAACTTCAACATACTAACTGAAAGTAAATATGATAGGGCTTAAGTCACTAAGATATTAAATGTCACTCTATGTAGTCCATATTCTCTCCATTGCAAACTGATATCACCAACCCTGCTGTTAATACCAATTTAATTATCTGTGTAACAACTCAATGGCAAGGACAACTGGAAATGGAAATTATTCTGATTATTCTTATTGTTTTATTTGATTACGACACACATTTCTGTTTTACAGTTCAATTATTGTCTACATATAGTGGCACTTTTACTTTGGTTTGGGCCCTGGTTCATTATTTTTGTCATTTCTTGGTAATTTGGAGTTTGCTGTTTAAAACTAGAAGGCCCTTATTAAGTTTTAGCTACAGTGAATAAGAGGTTGTAAGTGCGGTTATTAGTATATCTCTGACAAGCTGATTTTATTTTTTTATTTTTATATTTTTAGAGCCAGCCGAGTTGAGCCTCAAATGAGCAAACGCATGTCTGAGGAAATAGTAATAATTTTAAGTCATCTGGATCTGGCTTGGGGTGGCAGAATTCATTAGAGCAGATTAGCTGAGTATGTACAAATTAAATGAGATATCTAATAACCAACGCAGAGGTCCAGGGATTCCTCATTTAGCTCAGAATATGAGAAGCCACGTTAAGAGGCGATTATGCATAGTTTGACTTTTGGACTGGCTATAAGGGTTCTTTTTTTTGGGGGGGGGGGGGGGGGGGGGGGGGGGGTTGGTCTGATGGTGTGTTCTCAAATGTAATGACCCTTGGCTTTGAATCATCCCCCCCATGTGTACCAACATGATCACGTGAGAAGTCGCATGTTGTAGAGTGTACAAGCTATTACCAATAAAACCCAATGCTGCGGCATGAGGGAACAGGAAGAGAGGGGTGACACCCAGATGAGAGTTAGTCTGACAGGGCATCCAGCTGAATTGTTTTTGAGAGAGAAAGAGAGAGAAGCCAAAGAAGCTAATTATGAGTTTAAGAAGGCTGAAGAAGAAAAAAAAATAAGATTACAAAGAATAATTTGCAGATATAATTACACCAAAATTGGGTACACACAATCGTCAAATACATGTATAGCTTGACCTCAGTGAGCCAGTGAAATAAATCCTTCTTCTATAGCCTTTGTTAATTTGTTTTTATCATCTCCAAGTGGTGTTTGTGCAGGCAGTGCAATTTGCATGTGTAATTCCACTGTGCAAATTGACAACAAGTAGATAATTCTGGGAAATGGGCTAGTTGCAAGGCCCCAGCTATCTTCCTGCACCAATTCATTTTGAGGAACTGCTGAGGCATGAAACTCATACATCAACTATTTCCTGACAATGCTCAGACTTATTGTCCCCTAAAATGTCATTACAGCCATTATTTATGGAGTTAATTCATTTATTAAACCATATTTACTCCGACAAAATGTCACATTGTGTCCATCGTCCAGACTGACGGCTTTAATTATATTTATAACACAGTTTTTTTTTTTTACTTTTTTTTATTCTACCAAGAAAGTGAAAGCACAAAGTGTCTTTATGCCTGGGCCTAGATACTGTTTGCCACTGGGAAATTATATATATATAAAAAAACGCATCCATTTAAGGGATTGTTCATCCAGAAATGAAAATTATGTTATCATTCACTCACCTTCATGTTCTAAACCTGTAAGATTTTCTTTCCTCCTTGGAACACTAAAGAATATGTTGAGAAATTAGAAGGCATTAGTTGCACATACTGTTTATATTAAAAAATTGTAAATACTTGGTAATTTACAGTATGTAATATCTAGTAATATGTCATACGCATAGATTTTATCCATTTGAAAGAACCAGTGTTGTGTGTAATCTGATTACAAATTAGTTGTAATCAATACTGTAATCAAACTACTTTTACAGTCAAAAAGTAGTTTAGATTACAGTTATTAACATTCAATTAAATTCATTGCTTTTATGTACATTACTTGGATTCCACACATTTCTCAAATAATATTATTTTGTAGAATACATTTAATACATAACCTGAAAATAATAGGAAGGTGTGTTGGACATATACAGTACTATAGTAAAATCAGACAAATAAAAAAATTCCTGCACACTGTTGTTTCCTCTATTTAATTGATTGTTATTGGTTATAGGTTACGTCACAGTCATCAGATGTGTTGATTGGTTATAGCGTGTTTTAAACTTGTTGTCATTGCACTCTGTTTTGTAAATGCCTGACGAAGGTTGTGTGACCAAAATGTTGTGATATAATTTTGGACTATTTCTTGCAAACTAAGGTAGTGTGCAGGAACCTGTTCTTATTTTTGCAACAGGAGTAGTCCTTGCACCGCAAAACGAGAACATTCAGAACATTTTTGAATTCATTGAGTGGAAAAAACAAAAGTTTTCAGTGAAAAGCTTTTTTTTTTTTAGAAAGTAGTCTAAACTACAAGTAATGTATTAGTAATGTAAATACTTTTGATGAAGTAATGAGAAAAGTAATCAGATAATTTTTGAGAAAGTAGTCTAACCTACAAGTAATATGTAACATTACAGAAACATTAGTAATGTTAGTTTTTAATTAGTAAATTTTGTAAAAAAAATAAAAAAAATAATAATAATTTCTTGGGAAGAAGGAATGCTGGATTATAAGATTGTCATTGTTTCATGATAAGAATATGTGGCAGGGTGTATTAAAGTAAAGTATTATACATATGTTTGGCATCATCAAAAAATTTAATAAGAATTTTTCTTGTTGTGTAACAGGTGCTGCTTATCCCTAGAGGAACTAAGCATGCAAATGCAGTGTGTTTCAAGAACACTTTACTAATTGCACCACTCCAACTTCCTATTAAATATAACCTTCCACATTCTGAAACACTATCCCCACCATTTAAAATTCTCCAGCTTAAATCTTCCTGTTGAGAATGCTGAGTGGTTATATGTCATTTAAATTTGCTCTAAATATGACACTGTTCCTAATGTGTAATTGTGCAGCAGGAGACACCTCCTGGTGCGTCATACATTTTAATGTTACATATTCTAACTGGATAATTCCATCATGCCATTCATATTTATTTTATTTTCTAGCTTCACCTGTCACCTCAAACTACTTATTATGGCAGTAATATTGAGCTGTATTTGAACCATTAAGCTGTAATGATTCGCTTATGTGACATTTTAATACATATAAGGAGTTTGAAGAGGATGGCGATGTAATTTGGATTACACAGTTAGTGCTAAAACAAACTGATTTAATTGGCATTTGGTTGCAGGAAAGGAAAAACATAGAAGTAATATTTGTAAACAATGTATTCTGCTAATCTTTACTTTCTTTTTTAACTTTTTGAGCATTTTTGCCACTTTTATTTGATGGACATTTTGGAAGCAAAAGAAACCTGTGGAGAGAAGGAATGATCTTAGCTGGTGTTGCTTCCCAACAGACCACACATACTTATCTAAACTTAAATGTTTTTCGAGGTCAAATTGTTCCAAATTTCTTTTTGTATCTCGTTGTTCCTGGAGAAATGCGATGCTTTGTTTACTGATGTCTGTGGTTGATAGCTTAATCGAAAACTATCTATAGAAAACTGTCCATTGTAGACTGATAGAACATCTAACATGATCACAAATTGCTATGTTTGGAATGTTTTTCCACCTAAATGCCCAGGTATTCTTCATACAAAATCAACTGGTGTGACGTCATTTAGAACCATATCTAGACAAAAAGAGGGTGTTTTTGCATTTGTTTCGGTGGTTCGTAACAGCTTGCCTGGGCGAACTTTTAGGAACAATTCTTACGGGCTGCTAAACATCTTCTTATTGCCATTGGTCCACATCATCGGTACATGTGGCCTAGAGCTCCACCTACCTTGAGGCAGACAGCTAATTTTGTTACTGTTGTTGCATCAGTCAAAATCAGTCAATATGAGCACATTGGCGTGTTGAGTAATTAGCAAGTTGGTGCAAATGTATCTACATCTGTACGATCGTTCACATAGAGACAATTTCCAAGACCATGTCATGCAATTTTTTGTTTTGTTTAATTAGTCTACAAAAGTAATCAAATCTACACAAATACTCTAAAGTGCCCATTCACACATCTGCCCAAAGTAAGATATGTCTCTATCACCATTCTTTTGTCTTTATTCTGCACATTTAACACTTTTATACACTCATCTATGCAATAGCGTCAGTGTCATTGTAAATTACAATAACAGAGAGTAATTGGTGCATATTATGGCAGAGTATAGTGTGTTAGCACATTATAGTCATGAATTGAGAATACAAACAATGCAAAGTAAAAAACTTTCTTCTGCATATAAATTACTTTAAAGCATCATCTAGCATCATCAGCTTCTTTTACTGCTCTCATGTGAATTCTACATGTAGAATGGGGCATGAAGTCTTTAGTAACACATTTTTAAGGTTTTACTGAATGTCCTCACATCTAAATGTACTTCTAAACACCTCCAACAGTGGTGTGACCGGTGTCTGAAAGTTCACAAACAGTATACCATTGCTCGGCTGCGTAGAACTCCTTTTTACCCCTGAAAGTAGAAGAACTTCTCCGGAAGTATATGGGGACTTTAAAGTCAGATCCATTGTGCTGAATTCCTGACAAGCGCCACAATGCAGCAAATGCCCCAAAAATCGCTGCCTTGACTTTGACGTCACATCCATCCATGCATACGACTATAGTTCCAGCTTTGTCCCCTGTCAGGCCATTTGGACATTTGGAAAGCATAGACTGATTTTAGCAATCAAACCAATCAATCTCCTGTCACAGATTTTCCTGTGAGATCATAAACCAGAGCCTCTTTAATCTTTTTCCACTAAGACAAGATGTATTATAAAGTTTGCTAACCTGATGTAGAACTTCACTTTTTTTCTTTAGAGGCAGGTTTATTAACTGTATTAGATGTATCTCATGTGTTTTCTTCCTATGAGGAACAGGACTCAGATCAATGAAACGGACCACAAAGGTTAATAGTCATGTCTTGCTAATGAATGAAGTGTGCAGGCTTTGGTATTTGTATATAGTAAAGATAAAGACACATTGGAGTATTCTGCAGTGTGGAGGAATTCATCAGGGAGTAGAACAATCAAAGCTTAAAAGATGACTGAGAGATGGAGAGAGAAAGAGAAAGAGAAAGAGAAAGAGAGAAGAGGGAGAGAGGTACATTTAAAACACTCCATTAAACAGAAACAAGTTTTGTGGGCTTAGCCAGCATAAACACATTAAGCAGATGAGATTCATCAGTTCTCCTGTGTCAAATCCACACTGCCCAAAGGCAAATTCTGGAAACAAGTATACATGTGAAACATCTTTCCTCTGCAGTCTGCATTCAAAAGAATATCTGGTAGCAGAGGTAGCAAATTCTCTCTGTATGTCTACTCATGTGTTCCCAAAGGATTTATTCTCTGGTTTCCTGTTGAATATAGCAGAAACAATCTTTATTCTATTCAAATAAAATATTCAGGCTGATGTTAAATAAACAGAATAATATTTTAAGACAGGAATGTACTGGGGGGGCCTGGGTTGCTCAGCGAGTATTGACACTGATTACCACCCCTGGAGTTGCGAGTTAGAATCCAGGGTGTGCTGAGTGACTCCAGTCAGGTCTCCTAAGCAACCAAAGTGGCCTGCTTGCTAGAGAGGGTAGAGGCACATTGGGTAACCTCGTTGTGGTCGCAATTAGCGGTTCTCACTCTCTACGGGGCGTGTGGCAAGTTGTGCGTGGGTCACAGTGAGTAGCATGAGCCTCCACATGCTGTGAGTCTCCGTGGTGTCATGCGCAATGAGCCTCGTGATAAGAAGTGCAAACTGACTGTCTCAGAAGCAGAGGCAACTGAGACTTGTCCTCTGCCACCTCGATTGAGGTGAGTAACCGCCCCACCATGAGAACCTACTAAGTAGTGGGAATTGGGCATTCCAAATTGGGAGAAAAGGGGATTAAAAAATAAAAAAATTAAAAATTAAATATAGGAATGTACTGTATATAGTTGGTATATTGCAACTATTCTACAATAAAAGAACATGGTGCTTCTATATGAGCATTTTTTAAAGGAATATTCTGGGTTTAATACAAGTTAAGATCAATCAACAGCATCTGTGTCATAATGTTACTTACCACAAAAATGTATTTCATCTTGTCCCTCATTTTCATTAAAAAAAAGCAAAAATCGAAGTTACAGTGAGGCACTAACAATAGAAGTGAATGGGGCCAATCGTTAAAATACTC
Organism: Moxostoma hubbsi; assembly: GCA_032164185.1. Classification (NCBI taxonomy): domain Eukaryota; kingdom Metazoa; phylum Chordata; class Actinopteri; order Cypriniformes; family Catostomidae; genus Moxostoma; species Moxostoma hubbsi. Next base: position 24,635,446 of record JAVLUX010000034.1, on the reverse strand, counting down.
ACTGTTTCAATAGTATAACCACAAGACAATATGCGTGTTACCATGATTTTAGTGTTATAAAATCCTTTACTAAACCTTTCTGTGTCAAGTTATATCCAATTTTACAACTTCGTTCCCATGACTACAAGTTTATCTGCCTAAATAGGCAGTACCCTGCAAAAAAGACGATTAAAACTAATTTACAGCTCAAATAATTCACAAGCTTTAACTGAAGAAATGTAATTGCTTTTTTAAAATTATAAGCTTCAAATATCTGCCTTTAAACCCTCCAAAAATTGGCCCATTCATTTCCATTGTACAGTAAGTGCCTCAACGTAACCTTGATTTTTATTTATTTTTTTCATTTATTTTAGGGACAAGTCAAAATATTTTTTTAACATTATGCCTCACATGCTGTCGATTGAGCTTAACTTGTTTTGAGCCAAGTTTTTTTTTTTTTAAACAGTACGTATAATTTTTTCTGTGGCATTTTCACTAATGGAGTTGAGCCTTAAGTATTTAATAACAGTCAGTTTGATTAATTGACTATTACTTCTTTGTGAAATAGGGTGTCTGAAAAAAATACAGTAATGTGAAATCAAATGAGTGTGTATTTTGAATGCAATACATGTCAAATAAATTCTGTGAAGAAGTCATGATTTTCAGACTGGCTGATTTCGCTGCAATTCATCTGTAATTAGTTTAAGCATAAAGTTACACAACTGGACCATTCCCAGATAAAATCATACATTTAAATTGAATCATTTATTCCCTTTTTCAGTGCAGGACTTCCAACACATTCTCTGCATTTATCTGTTGTCTGTTTCTTTATTTTAATCACACTTCCTTGCCTTTTGGATAGCTTAACTGGCTTGTAGATTAGTGTGAAATGTACCCCAGTTAGAATCTCTTACACGCTCCAATCAGATGAGCGCAGATTTAATCAGAGTGAATCGTCCATCCCACCCATGAGGGGCTGCCCAGATGAAACACACCTCATATTTATATAACTTCACTTACATGCCTGATTATGAATCGAGAGATAGCAGGTAACTCTCATTCTCTGCCTTTTTCTCCAGCCAAATTTTGCCTCCAAACTTGAATTATTTAATCATAGCCCCTTTCTTCATCAGTCGAGAATGAAAATTTGAACAGAAGGGGATATATATCATTAAAGATGAAAAAGAATTACAAATTGAATTGGCCTTCTGAACCAGGAATATTGTGTCAAATTTGACTTTTGGTACCATTTAAAGGAGCTTTTTTCTTTCTTTTCCTCTTTGCATTAATTTCCAGCTGCTCTTACTATCATTTTCTAAGAGAAAACGTTCACGTTCTGCTGCTAATTTGTGTGCATGGCTCTGTAATCATGCCATTACTTTCTTTGACATAAAATAATGTCTTTGAATAATGGGAAATATTACCTGATGAATTAATTTGAGAGATAAGATCGATGGTAAGAAGCTTAAATGCCATCTTAAATTATGTGCAAGCCTTGAAAAAACTTTCAATAAATCTGCATTAGCTTACTGCTGGGTTCACATTGTGCCTCACTATGAGAAGGTAGAGTACACCTCCAAAATACTAATGGATGAAATAATAACAGCAATACAAAGGAAATTATGCAATTAGCGTAGTATTAACCCCTTAAATCAACACCAGGTGGCAGCTTTCCAGTAACATCTTCTCTTTAGTACACAAAAATATGTAATTCTAAAGAATGCTTCATATGGTAACATCTATTTAACATGCCTGAATCAACCTGACAACATACAAACAAAACTCATTTAAAGTGTTCAATTAGATACAACTTCTTATGGTAACTTTTGCAGGTTAAAACCTTTCATAGTGCATCATAGTTTTCAAGATTATATTGTGTTCTGTCATTTTTTAAGCAAGCACTATAAGACACTGTTCAATGAACCAGCGTGTATTCACATATTATATAGGCTTGGTACCTGAGTACTCATTTTTATGACATTTTATGAATCGGTAAGTTAGTTTGAAGATAATAAAATAGCAATTCCCTATCGGATTCAAGTGTCTTATAGAACTGATGTAAATGTGACAGACTGTGTATTCTTAAAAAATAATTTTCAATTTGATCCACTGAGGAAACTAATAAAAATAAAGCTGAATCCAAATGGATTATTTTACCCCGATTTGTGCTCTTGTTTCCAGTTAAGCTCTATTTTGATGGTTGTCCAATCATCACCGTCCAATTTTATATACAAGGTGTGATGGTTAGTCTTGTTTTTTTGCTAGTCTTACCACACCAGTGCTGTCTGGAGTTTGACCTGTGTGAGGTACGTCACACTTAATTGTTAGAGCAGGGCACTAACAATGCCAAAGCAATTGGTTTAATTCCCAGAAAAACACATGATTAAAAAATGTGTACCTTGAGTGCACTGTAAGTCATTTCAGATATACAGTGCAGTGTCTGCCAAATGCATAAATGTTATTGGATACCTTTGTGATAGAATTTATGCCCTTATAAATTATTTTATTTGTTTCCTGAAGATGATCTGACTGTCCATGTTCAAGTTCTACAGACTTTTAAATGCTTTGACCAGTGAGCATACAGATGATTGTATGTTATGCAGAAATTAAGACAACAATTTGTGTTCTGTGTGATTGAGATCTCAGAAAATACCTGAATGTTTTTCTTTGATTGGTTTATAGATATTATTAACACATAAAACATATAACCTGCATGATATTACAGCAGCAAACTATAATATTATGTTGGGTAGCCTCCAACTTGACTTATACGTACATGACTTGTAATTGCACTGCTCCATTTTCAGCCTGGCATTTATAGAAAAAAAAATGTCTTCAATTTTGTCTTGTGTCTGGTCAACTCTGAGATCTGATAATATAACCCGGTCATGTCTGTACTATGAATAAGCATCTTTACAGTCTTCCTTTTCTGACTCTAAATAGAAAATGATCATATTGTTCAACAAATCTGAAATTCACTTACTCTCACAATGTTAATATACACAAAATTCACTTACATCACTTACAATTATTTTTAATTCCTATTATGGAGCCCTCCAATGTCATAATAAAATCCATAATTTATCATTCATTTCTACTCATAATTCATTTCCTTTTATTGCAGCATAAGAGAATCGTTTTGAGCTCTTAGTTCAGGTGAAGAGAAAAAAGGACTCTCAAATTCTCGCAAATCTCCTGAAGATAGATAGAGACAGACAGACAGAGAGAAAGAGTGAGAGAGACAGAAGGAAAGAGGGATGCCTTGCTCATTACACTGCTGTCATTTACTCTTCATCCTCCGTACTCTTTAGTGGCATTAAGACTGGATGTAAATTTGACAGTTAACGCTGTTAGAAAATGGCTAGTTCAAGAAGGGCAGGAATTAGAGATGGGCATTAGGCTCTGATAAGCTGCTTTCCTCCACTGCGGCAGCTGCTTAACATTCATGGGAAAGTCATCATCAAACAACGTTATCGCAACTCTGTTGACGGCTGAGGAACATCATCACTATGATAATTTTTTTTATAGCTGTGAGCCAGAAAAGCCCCCTTTTATTTCAGCGGTGTGTTAATGAGATAGGGCCTTGTTGGTATGGGCAATGCAAACTTGCCACTCTCCACCATTTGTTTGAGTCCCTTTGCCTCCAACGCTTCCCCTTTTCCTCCCCCTCCTTCTTTCCCTCTCTCTTTCTTGCTCTCTCTATCTCATTCTCCCTCTCTCCCTCTTCCTTTTTCACATTACAGGGAAGAGTATTTTAGATGCTCAAATGGAGGTGTTAAATGAAAGAAGGACCTTTATGGGTGCAAATACAATCACAGTTTGGTGTGTAAACGGGGATATCTACTCTCGGGCTGGACTTCAATAGTACCAGAAGCCCATCTTATCAATAACCTTCCCTTTCTGGACTATATACTGAGAGCTGTCTTTAAGAGGGGCATGATGTGTGAATGCCAGTTTCTGTTTTCACACTGGTCACTCCTTCCCCACTTTATATTCACAGTGTATGACATAGAACAATGTAATTAAAGGGATTGTTAAACAAAAAAAATTATGTTTCTGTCATCATTTACTCACTGTTATGTTGTTCCAAACCTGTATGGCTTTCTTCTTTAAAAAACAAACAAAAGGAAACATACTGTATGGCACAATACTAGTCTCAGTCACCATTCACTTTCATTGTATAGAAAAACAAATGCAATGGCATTATATGGTGACTGAGACTAAAGTCAAAAGTATACTTTGGTCAGACAGGACGGGTGACGCAGACTTATCTTAAATTTTTGTAAACGCGCCTCTTTGAACACCCAGAATTCGCATGTGTCTGGAATTATTTCCACTAATTAGTGAGCTCACAAGGTGGCAACACTCATATTTGAGCTGTTGCTGTCACGAAGAAGAGCTAGAAGAAGATATATTCATTGGTAAACAACACTAAACGAATGTGGAAACAAGAATATCCCAGCTCTGTTAGTCCATACAATACTAGTGAATTGTGACCAGACTTTTCATGCTCCAAAAATCCCATAAAGGCAGCGTATAAATAGTCCATACAACTCCAGTGGTTTAATATTTGTCTTCTAAAGTTAAGAAATTACTTTGGTTAAGAAACAGATCATATTTCAATCCGTTTTTACTATAAATCTCCACTTTAACTTTCAGAATGTTAAAGTGAAAGTGGAAATTTTATTGTAAAAATGACTTTAATATTTGATCTTTTTCTCAGCCACACCTGTCATACCACTGAGTCGAGTGGATTATTTTTATGATGATTTATGTGCTTTTTTTTTTTACTTTAAAATGTCTGGTCACCATTCACTTGTATTGTAAGGACCTACACAGAGCAGATATAATCATCTAGAAATCTTTGTTTGTGTTCTGCAGAAGAAAGAAAGTCATACACATCTGGAATGGCATGATGGTGAGTAAATTATGAGTGAATTTTCATTTTTGGGTGAACTATCCCTTTAACTATAGCTTTGATTGAAATTAAACTTAAAATGTGTTAAACATTAATTGACAGACATTCATCACCTATTTCTTTGCCATTTTTACATTATTTTGCTTTTATTGAGTCATTTGAATATGTTATTTCCATACTGCACTCTTGCAGATGGGAAATATGCATTGTCTAGTGTGTATTTAGTCTAATATGGATGAAAAGTAGAAACATCAGCATAAACACGATTATTGTGGCCACAGATAATCAAATCTTTCTTTTGTTTAAACCTGCTTACGACAACAGTCTCAGAGGAGATGAGGACAGTCCAAATGGATTCTTGGTTTCTTATAATCAGACAGATCCTAGCCCTTTGCAGAGAGAGAGAGAGAGAGAGAGAGAGAGAGAGAGAGAGAGAGAGAGAGAGAGAGAGAGACATTCACACACACAGCACAATGAGTCTCTGTCTCTGTTGGGGATACATACCGTAGGCTGCTTACTGCAGATACCAAAATCAGATTTAGGATTTATTACTCAGTCTTTGTTTGTTGAGTGGTTTGGGAGAGATTTAGGCACTCTTGATCTTCCAGAGATCTCTGTCAAGGGGGAACACAATTCATGTAGAATTGAAGCAGCTTTAATTAGTTTTTAAACTTTGAAAACTGCAGGGCTTTGTGCATCTGATGGCAGACATTACTGATTCAGGAATAGTTTCTTACTTCTTACGTGGTATTTATGAGGATCCAGTGTCATAGCTGCATTGTAGTTGTAACTAAGTACACTTAAAACTCTACCACCAGCCTTTTTTAGACAGTGACACGTGTAATACCTATATGTGCCTTCTGTGACCCTACATATGGACAAATTTAGATGGGTGTGGACAGCAGACAGTATCTTATCTAGAAGTCGGGCATTCCAAAATTGATCAGGGAGTTTTCAAATAACTATCATGATCCAAACTGAATGTACAATGGATAGTATTGTGAATTGTTATTGCTACATTGACAACATTGCCTTCTTGAACATAATTTGACACATGGGAATTGGTGACATAAACTGTCATGTTTCTATCTTCCTGCAAAATTTTTGCACTTTCCCATTTCAAACTAATCCTTTCTATGGCATTTAAAGATGAAAATTACAATAGGACTGCACAGCTAAGCTACAAACTCTAGCGGAATGATATCTAACTAAATGGTGCAGCGGTGTCTCATTATAGGCATTTTTATAAAGCAAACATAATCATTCTCTTATATTCCCTTAAGTAGATAAAACCAATATCTGACAAATAACGACTTACATAATCCAATACAGAGTTCATCCATATCACATCACGATACAAAGACACATTCACATCAGCATGGGAGTGCTGATTCAATTTCTTTGTTCTTTTATACCTTAGTGAAAACAATATGCTAAGGGACGGCATTATACATAGTATATATTGTGTTATGTACTGTATATTGCAATGCTAATTAGGCTGGCTAATTAGAATGAGTGGCATATATCTGGAATAAAAGAAATACCATTGTGGTTCTAAAGCTCAAATTCTGATTCATGATCAGAAAGCAAATAGCTTGCATTGCACCTCATAAGTGAAGATGATATAGAATGCATGCAATTCCCCATCAAGGTGCTATACTTTTGACAGAAACAGACAAAGGGAAAGAAAACAATTGTAGCAGCAGTTTGATTTCATTGGTGACTGAATAAATAATAGCCTGCTTTTTCGTCACTTGACGCAAGCATCTTATTTTGCTCATAGCACCATTTTTCTCTTTCAGGATTTGATTATTTTCTTCAATTACAGTCAAGAACCCGGATGGAAGAATGAGAGGCCTACAGCTTTTTGTATTGGTCTCTCAAGCTTCTTAAAGTGTTTGAAAATGAAACGAATACCACTCAGCTTTATATTTCAATTGAACTTCATTCCTCACAAATTCAGAGTACAGTATATGAAAGCAACACATGTAAGCCTGTAAGAAAATGGCAATTAAGACTTTTTTTTACAACCAACGTTCAAGGATTCTGGAAAGGAGAACGTCTTGGTTACAACTGTAACCTTGCTTCCCTGAAAGTAGGGAACGAGACACTGTTTCAGTAAGTGATGTTATGGGAGCTCTTCTTTGGAGTGCCGATCTCTGAAACCATCACAGCGATTTCAAATGGCAGATGGTGCTTCGTCATATGCACGTCATTGTGGGCAAATAAACCGGAGCGCAATGCCACATCACCAGAAATTTTCAATTGAAGGGAGGATTGCATCTCTCAGTCCCTTAACAGCAAGAAATCAGTGTCGAGTTTTAAATCACCAAAAACTACCTCCTTAACCTAGACCTAAAATTAACAGGTAGTGTCATAAAAAGGAAAAACAACATTGCTGAAGTAATAAAATAATAAGTTGATCAATTTTCACACATTATACATACATTTCTGCATATATACAGTGAAATTATTTATTTTTCACAAATCCCAGCTAAGCCGGTGTCAGAGTGCAGGTTCAGCCATGATACGGCACCCCTTGGGCAGATAGGGTCATAGCAGATAGGGCAGATAGTAACCATGTCATTTTGTGGTGCTTCTAAGTTTCTGGTTCAATCTGTGAAATCTGTGCTGTATTTAGACTTTCTTCCCATAATTTTCATCTATTTGTCTTCATGCTTTCTGTGCAATCACTCTCGGCGATTGCAGCGCCATTATTTAAATATTTGTTTGTCTCTTGACATGCCCGGTTGTCAGTATAAGTCCAAAAAGACTGCTATATCGACCAGCAAATCAAATCTAAATCGACCTGTTGAAAAGAGTAACTATAATTATGATCTTAAATTGTTACAATTCAACAGTAATGTTTCAGTGAGATCGAACTGAAGACTCCTTCTCAGTACAGAAGAGGACTGTATTAGCACATGGGGCTTGATTTGTTTCAGTGCGCCCTTGTTAAGTTTCTTTAATAACCGTGTGTAAACCTAAACCCTCTGTACTCAGCGCTCATTAAGGCAAGCTGGGAGTAATGCCCTACTGATTGCTCTCCCTGCTTCAGTGGCAAGGCGAGGAGACTTTAACATGCGTGTGCCTCTCACATGGAAGGGAAACCAATAGGGGTCACTACTCCGCATTCCATAGAGCCATTACGGGGTGAAGCGGTTACACCTGGGCCTTCGGAGGACTCCTGGAGTCAGTGTCTGTGCATGCGTAGTAAGTTATCACAATCGAGGACAGAAGACTCATTGTTGATAGAGGTGGTGGGCACCAAATCAGGCCCTCATCCATTTCAGAGGTGGGCAAGGCTCATTCTGTAATGATTTTGATATCTGAAAACCAAGTTGAGCCATTGACCTTCAATGAGGGAAAAGACTCTCCCTTAATGGAAATTACCAATTTTTCTGCACTGTTCCCATAAGCTGTGGGGGCATTATTTCAAGCCCATTACTTCCTAATCACATTGTAAAAATCCTTGCGCCTTTCATCCATCCCACCCCCTCCTTTATTTGCCATCCTTTCTTTTTTCCCGTCTCCCGTTCTTTTTTTCTGCTAACTCCACTCTGCGTTGGTGTTCAGATTCTTAAGTATGAATGGATTACATAGAAAAAAACTGTTCCTCAAATTTGAGGTCAATTCCATATCCAATAGAGAGAGCAACAGAAAGAGACTGAAAGAAAAGAGAGAGAGAAAACAAGTAATGTTGCATTATTCCTCTACCCATAGTGACCTGCTTTTCAACAGTTCCTCATCTCCTTGTTCTGAGCTATGGCTTAGTTCCCATTGATAGAAGGTAATCTCCAGCACAGTTTTTTTTCTCTAATATATTTACATTATTGTGTGGGCCTAAAAACAGCCTTTCATGGCTTAGGTCATCTAGAGAATTTGCCTACAGCATTGATCCTAAACAAATGTCAAACAGAAGAGGGTTATAATGACATAAACAACGATGGCACACACTTTGTCTAATTAAGACTGATTTTCAAATGTATCAACAGTGAGTAAAGTCAATCTTAAGTGACTCTTCTCTCAAAACTGGCAATTAAAAGGGATAGTTTACAAAAATGTTTTAATTCTGTCATAATTTACTCACTCTCATGTTGTTCCAATCCCATATGACTTTCTTTACTCCTCAATATACAAAAGGAGATGTAAAAATTAAAGGAGCTGACAGCTTCAGTCACCATTCACTTTCATTGGAAAAGCTATGTTAACATTCTACAAGCTGTTCATAACATAAAGTGGTTAAAATACAGTCAAGCTACTCTTTGAGAAAAAAATAAGTTAGCTACACTACAAGCTACTGACAAAATGTAGCTAACAACACTGAAGCCATTTAAAGATCCCCTGATAGTTATATAATTAGGGTAGTATTCCATTACAAAAAATAACCATGGTTTTAATACAGTAACCACAGTTTAACCATGGTATGTGCAATAAAATATCCACAAAATTAACCATGTTTACTACAGTCATGGTTACTACAGTATTATTATAGTAAAACCATGGTTAATTTCCATAAGGGTTAAATAAATTGGGTGACAACATTCAATTAAACTTAATCTTATCCCTACTAAAAACAAATCAAACTAGAAAACAAAACTACTTGCAAAGCCCCTTTAAGAAAGGTTGGGGTCAAGTGAATCAGTGAATAATTTATGTAAACTAGTTCATTTCATGAATCGTCCAAAAGAGCCAACTCACAAAATAAATCAAAGTTCCCAATACTATATATAAGGGAATTAGGGCTGTCAACTGGTTAAATATTTTTATCAAATTAATTAAATGAAATGCCAATTAATTAATCAAATTAATCTCACTTCATAGCACAGATAAATATTTGCTGTGAAAGTCAGTCAAATAACAATGAATTATATAATAATGAAATAGTTATATTTATATTTATATTTAAATAATTAAAAATAGAATAAATATTATAAATATACTAAGTCATATAATTAAAATGCAGCATTATTGTGGCAGATGAGTAAAGCATTGATAAGGCAACACAAAAGAGGCATTAGAAGACAATAAATTGTTTATATCCATATAACTGAACATAAACTATTATTGGCCTACTGTCCACAGCAATCCATTTTGCATTTGAATTCGTCAATCTGTCCAATATAGATTTATTATAAGGGCATTTCTAAGGAAGCATCGATGTACAGACAATGTGTTAGACGGTAAGTCCTGTAGCATCTCAGTTTGGTTGCATTGCATCATAAACACAGCGTTTTCAGGACATTGTGTTAAGTTAAACATAGTTTAAAACACTCAAGATCTCTGTATTCAGAAGTGTGTTCCATCCAGCTGTGTTTGAACACAAGAACGCAATCTCATCTTGTGTTGTCGCTAGTGTTAAGCAAGCCTGAGTGTGGTTTTAATATTTGTGTAGCTGAGCGTTGCCTACTGTTTACAGCTGGAGTTTTGCTTACTGCCCCCTGCTGAAAACAGGTGGTACTTCAAACCTGAATTGCTCCGATGGTTGAAGTATTCTTTAATAAGGCCCGGGGGCATTTTGACTTGCATTATTTAAAAAAAATAATAATAATTTTAAGCTACACTATGTATCTTTTGGCAGTCTAGCAGTTAAAAAAACTGCATGCGTCTTGCGGAAGAACATTGTTTTGGTTGTGCTTTGGCTCTGCTCCTCTGTGCGAATGAATGTGGTTTGTGGCATCGTTGCACACATGGATACAGGACATCTTATCAGAGCGAATGGATAAATAAATAACGAAAGAAAGGAAAAGACAGAAGTAGTGGTGTGACTGTGATTATGCGAATAGAGAGTGAGATCAGGAGATGAGAATGGTAAGGATCATTACCTGGCACTTTAAATGTGAGCCAGAAGCCAGTCAGGGGAGAAGAGTCACGAGACACGAGCTGGAGACAGAGTGAATTGATTTATGTCTGCTGAAAAGTGTAGTTCTGAGTGTGACCGCTGAAAATCGTGGATATTGAGTTTTAAAGAACTAAAAGATATCATTTGAGATGGATTTTCTGTATCCAGCTTCCTCCTTTTCTGTTAAGATTTGGTACACAGGTGCCGAAACCCAGGATTAACTCTTCTCTCTCTCTCTCATTCTCCTGTCTCCCCGTCCTATTCCTCCATCCTATTCATCCTACCTGGAAACGGGGAGGAGCCCCTCCCATCCATCTCCTCAACTCCGGGGATTGCACTACCCACCGGTTTCCCCTGCCCCTCTCCACTCTCACTACCAGGGTGGTGGAGCCGCTGTCACGGGCACTGCCATGGAGCCTGGGCTTTTCTGTTGGAGCTGCAGGGAGCCCGGTGGTGGGGACATTGGTACTGATCCCCGAAGTGCCGAGATTGCCCTCGATCGAGCTGGGACATACCGGATAACTGTGAGTATTAAGCGGGGTACATATCAGGTCTTGGTGGATTTGGGTTGCAGCCAAACCTCCATCCATCAGTGCCTGGTTCAAGACGAGGCTTTGGGTGCTAGTTACAAGGTGAAGGTAAGTGTGCATGAGGATATCCACAATTATCCTGTAGTGACCATGACGATTAAATTTCGTGGACAAAAGTATAGCGTTGGGGCTGCAGTTAGTTCACGCCTCACCCATTGGCTAATTTTGGGCACGAATTGGCGATGGTGGTACCGGAGAGGGAGGAGCTCGGGCCGGAGGTGAATTTAAAAGACAATCGCAGCACCCCGGTCTCTTGCGGAGACCACCTCAACTGTCGCAAATCACGGACGTGGCACAGTTGCAAAGAGAATACTCTGACATGTTCTCGCCACTTCCATACGTCATACGAACCTCATAAAACACTGTATCGAAACAACGCCAGGGGTAGTGGAGTGGTGGTGGTGTAGTGGTCTAAAGCACATAACTGATAATCTGGTAATCAGAAGGTTGCTGGTTCTATCCCCACAGCCACCACCATTGTGTACTTGAGCAAGGCACTTAACTCCAGGTTGCTTCAGGGGGATTGTCCCTGTAATAAGTGCACTGTAAGTCGCTTTGGATAAAAGCGTCTGCCAAATGCATAAATGTAAATGTAAATGTAGTGGCACGCAGTCATCCCTACTGATTACCCAAGCACAAAAAAAAGTAGTTCGAGAAGAATTAGAGGCCATGCTAGTTATGGGTGTAATAGAAGAATCGCACAGTGACTGGCCCAGCCCGATGGTGCTGGTTCTGAAGAATGACGGCTCTGTGTTGTTCTGTGTGGATTATAGAAAGGTCAATGTGGTGTCTAAATTTTATGCATACCCAATGCCTCACATTGACGAACTGCTTGATCGGTTGGGCACAGCTCGCTTTTACTCAACACTGGATTTAATGAAGGGTTATTGGCAGATCCTCTTAACCCCCATGTCCCACAAGATACGGCCTTCTCCACACCGTTTGGCTTACACCAATTCATGACCCTTCCGTTCGGTTTGATTCGTGCCCCAGCTACGTTTTATCTCCTTATGGACCATGTCCTCAGACCGCACTCTGCGTATGCCGCTGCCTAGATGACATCATTATATACAGTAATGTTTGGCAGAGGCATATGCAGCATCTGAGGGCGGTTCTGATGTTGCTACGACGGGCGGGACTCACAGGTGTTTATGCAAGTGAAAGCTGCACTTTGTGGTGGGCAGTTGTCACATGCTCCTGATTTTTTTCTCCCTTTTGTTGAACAGACTGAAGCATCGGACAGGGGGTTTGGAGCCATGTTGTCCATGGTGGTGGAGGGGAAGGAGTGCTGTACATCAGCCTAAAGCTTTTGGCGAGAGAGGTGAGGGACAGCACCATTGAGAAGGAGTGTCTGGCCATCAAGTGGTTGGTTCTCACCTTTCGGTACTACCTCCTGGGATGGGCTTTCACTCTCTGTTTGGACCATGGCCCACTCCAGTGGCTCCATCGCATGAAGGATACCAATGCAAGGATCAACCGCTGGTATCTGGCTCTTCAGCCTTTTATGTTCGATGTGGTCCAAAGACCAGGGGGCACAGATGCTTTTGCAGACTTTCTCTCCAGAAATGGGGGGGGGGGGGGGGTCCTAGGCAGGCCAGATGGTCCCTGGCCTTAGTCAGGCGATGGGGGTATGTGATGGTGGGATGTGATTGCCAGGTGATGTGGATATGAATGGAGAGCGAGATCAGGAGGTGAGAATGGTAAGGATCATCACCTGGCAATGATTGAATAACATTAGACATAACGCTTGCTAGTCTGATAAGCAGTGTAAATGTTTATAACTGCAGGATATTCATGCCAAATAGACCACAGAAGTAACTAATTTATAGATTGTCATAGTTTACATATAAGTGTACATCATTTCAAGACTCACATGTCCTTGGCAAGCCTAGGACTAAAGGATATATTTATATAAATTATTGCCATTGTAAAGAAAAATACACGTGTGCTACCAAGTGAATGGTCTACAAGTATAATTTTGTATAGAATTAATGTATAAAGCCAAGCCAATTTTGATTCAGGTTTTATTGCGGACTCTGTCGATTTCCCTTTTTGCTTGTAGACTGCTCTCCCACACCATACATGGGCTATAAGCTGGAGCTTATTTTCTCTGTGTATGAATATGACGTCAACACGCAGGGGCGAATAACATATGTAGGCAATTTCCCGGGAAATCCTTCCCGACAGCTCTAAAATATAAATTATTATTATAGGTTTATCAAAGTGTATTTGGATAAAGACATGGAGGTTTGGAAGATGGATTTTGTTGCACTCTCTCAATAATAACATTTAGTTATGTTTAACAAAAAAAAAGTGACAGTGCAGCTTTAAGTAATTAATTGCACTGAAATATTAACAGATTAATTTACAAGAATTGATTCACTTAAATAATATGTATTTCCCAACGCTACATACAGTATGAGAGGGAGAGGATGGTTTAGGTGAATGCGTTTAATTTCTTCCAGCTTTTTTTTTTTTTTGTGATCCAACAGTGCTACTCGTTGGAAAATGTAGCTTGTTACTGGAAACGCGACACTCTAATGAAAATTAATTAGCAACTGTCATATTGCTGAAAATTTTTGTTAAGTTAGTAGAGTCGCAACATTTAGTTAACTTCTACCCAACACTAGTCTGGTCATAAGGGTTTGGAACAAAATGAAGGTGAGTAAATGACGACAGAATTTTCTTGTTTGGGTAAACTACCCCTTTAAACATACATAGTTTGACCCAAACTCTGTGTACGCTCATTGTTCAGGAATGACAGTTCTGATTCGGTCAGGGACAGTGATAAAGCCAGGCTCAGTTTGCTTGCAGTCATGGAAACTAGTTATAATCTAAAGAGGGAGGCAAATAGAGAGGCAAGCTGACCTCCTCAGTATCAGCAGGTTATCCTGCCCGCAAATATTAAAGTAACTATGTCTGCTCTGCCAAGAGGCTTCACAATAGGCACATTTGTACAGGGAAACTGGATCTGTTGGACGGGAAACCATAAACTGACTTGGCAGACTTAAACAACAACTGGATGTCATTGAGTCGAAGAGACCTCTGCCCGTTCTGGGGGGAACCAAGGGAATGCGTGAATGCTCTCTTGGCTAGTGACTGTTTTGTTTTCTATATGGTGGGGCACAGTAAAGCTAATATTAAGGATTCCAGTTCTAATGATAAGTTAATGTGCATAATTAGGATATTGTACCTATAAAACATCAAAGTTTGTGTATGTGAGTGTCTGTTGTTTGAATATAGAATAAACAACACAGGAAAACATTGTAAATCAAGTCACTTTCTATCATTAAATAACATGTATGTAATAAACATGACTTGGATTCAGGTGAAATTAACACTCTAGGAGAAATTGTGTATTCATGGAATATATATATATATATACTAATATATATACTATAACTATCCCTGTGCAAACATAGCAGTGAGTGCAATGATTGAAAGCATTTCTGAATGGTTGATTTTCTGACAATTATGCACCTGCTTATTACATTTTATTTAATGTTTAATTTATTAAATCCCAATTAGTAAATGTTTTAGTTGAATTAGCTGATTGTGTTTGATTAGTTATAAGAATTTAACAAAAACAAGTCCCCTTTTTCAACTAAAAATTAACGTCTGTAATAAGAAAAAGGCCCCCTCCGAGAGAGGCAAAGTGCATTAAAGCTAACGAAGTGCATTACACACATATTAAAGTTATTTTCTTTCCCCCTAACAGAATTTGCTCCCAAAAAAGAAAGAAAAAAAAATCACTATTAACTTCTCATTGTACTTTAAGTTATATAGGTTTTTCACTCCATAACTTTGAAGTATGCTGCAAAATGTGCAGGTAGAGGCAGGATGACATCTAATCATCAGCAACTTCAAAAAGCATGCTGCCACTTAACACTCCAAAAGCTAATGTCCCCGAGACATTTGGAATGTAAATTATTCAAACTCATTTAGCGTCTGCAAATTGGTCCAAGTTCAATCAGAAAACAGACTGACACTGAACAAGAGGAGCAGCCTAATTGCACTTGTTTGTCAAATGAAAATTTCATTTGGGTGGAAATGGAGGCTCCCAGCAAATTCTTTTAAGGTGAGCTCCTGGTTGTATTATCAGCTAAACACAGTAAAATCCATAATCATATGGTGATAATGAAAATGGTGCCAGTGTTAACATTCAGGCTTTCTTTGCCCTGAGCATGTGGTGATAAAAATTAAGTACCATAGTCCTCTGGCAGGCACATTGACACCCAGGCATTTTTGCATTTTAAAAACTTTATCAAAGCGCTGTTGCAATGTGGAAAATGTCAATGTGAAATGCTCTGAAGGCAAATTGAAATTTCATTAATTGTAAAATTATTGCTTTTGACTGATGTATTACTATGCTTGTTAAGAGCTGGGAGTGGAACAGACCTGTCCTGTCTCTGCGACACACTCCCTTCCCTCTCAGACATAGCCTACTCACAGACGAAAATTTGAGATCTACAGTAGGCTATTTCTGCTTAGGATGTAGGATGACCAGTTTGGGAATGATGTCAAGTAGAAGTGAATAACGTTTATTCAGGTGAATTTGCCTTTCAGCAAAGGAATTATGTCTCTTTTGTCTGCACTGTAAACCCTAATACGTTTTAAGTTAATAGAAATTTGAGATTGTAATTTTGTGGTACACATGCATGTTATTTGCTCTTAACATGGGGGGTTCTGTGCCCTGTTTCTTATACATTAAATGTAACTCTTTGCCTGAACACAAATTTACTATGCGAGCTGAACTTAAATGTTTCAAGTAGAGAAAATCTACTTTGCTAGAATTAGCACAGTTAATGCTAAATAATTGTTAATTGGAATCAACATGCTAGCATAGCAAATGCTAAACAAGTAAAGCAATGAACGGATGATCAATCTTAAATTGTATCTGTCCTCAACCTAAGATCAAGCTCCGCTTGAAAAAAACTTGAACATATCAGAAACTCTTATAAATAACACAAACATTAAACACAAACAAGTCTCCCCCTTTACATTCATCTTGCACAAAGACATATTATATAACACTTAATTTCAACATATACTACCCTGTCAATTGCCATGCAAAGCATGCTGGGAAACAGAAATCTCATGCCCGGTTTCAGTTAAATTATGTTTCTGTAAATTTAAAGATGTAAGTTCATTAAACTCAAAACAATAAAACAATTCAGGTTACTTAAAAAGTGTGAGTTTCTGTAAACTCAAAAGAAAGAGAACATTCTAAATTCTGATCAAGGTAAATTTATTTGAACTAATTTGTATGATTTCATTTTTTTCCCTACTCAGAAAAAAAATTATACAAAAATAATAATAATAATATTTTAAGAAGAAGTGTTTACAAGTTATGATGGTGCCAAAGTCAAAAATCACAAAATTTAACAGAAAAAGAAACACTTCACATTATTTGTTAAAATTAGCAGCGGTCTCTGTACTCTATTATCGCAGTTGATTAATATGATTTTAAAGATTTTTTTTTACCTTAATTAATTTGAACTTTGATGAATGGAGGAAAACCAGGCTCAGAAATTGGCATGCGTGTCAGTATTCTTGTCTTTCGGGTCTCTGCTTCCTGTTTTGTACATGATGTTAACAAAAGGCAAATATTTCTTGGATCATCATTTATAATGCCTTTAAAACAATTGTCAATAATCATTTGTTTTTAAGATCATAAGTACAAATCATTGATATAATATCTTTTATGTACTCATGTTATTCACATTTAGCATGGCTAAAGTTTACATTTTAAATATATATATATATATATATATATATATATATATATATATATATATATATATATATATATATATATAATTCTGCCTCCATTTGTTAGGACAACATTTTCTGGTTTTGCTTTAGCAAAATTATTGAGGTAAGTGTGGTTTAAAGTAATTTTTTTAAGAATAGTGGTGTTCCATTACATTTAGCATTTTTAATATCTTTGATATATGGGCCACAGGAGAGTAGGCTCATATAACACTGCTCACTTGGTCAACATCAATCAACACAAGGAGAAAATAACATATGAAATTACAGTTATATTGTCACTGGGCTAATTATTAATTAAATGTGTTTATTCTGGCAGAACGTCTCACAGTGCAGGCTTATATGACAAGGCGACCTGGGTAATTCAATTAATGTTTGACTTATGTAAAAATAATTTTGAAACATTTGTCAAAATTAGAATTATGAAATTATTTAGATTAGGATTTGTAATAACTTTAAAAATGGAATAATTTCACTGTAAATCTTTCCCCGTTCATTGACTTGGAGATGAGCAGGCTATTATAGGAACATCATGTCTGCTTTTGGAAAGATCTGTGGAATTTTGCAGTCAACTTCTGTCCTCTAGTGGCTGTAAGATAGAAGCACAAATGATCATTGTTGCGCAAATGATTTTCAGCTGTGAAATAATGTATAAATTAATCTGAGCACATATTGTTTTTGGCACACATTCCACCATATTGCTAGTATTTAGTGAATAACAACTCTTTCTTGAATCTCCCATGCAGTCAGTTTACTTGATTCTTTTGTTAATTCCTCAACTGGATTCATGGTAAAAAAACAAATTTAATTGTTACTAAAAGTAAAAAGTCATTTATTACTAAAGGTTGGTACATGCCATGTCAAGTGGTTAAACAGGCCTAACTGTTTAGTGCCTCGACTTTTGTAATTTCCTTAATCTATCCACTCATCTATCGCTGTTTACAACATTACTGCAGCATATCTATCTGTGTGTTCTGGTTTCACTGTTCGCTTTCTGTAAGAATAACCAGTGACAGAGTTTTACTGAGATCGACACTCATTCCCGTGGCTGCCTTCTATCAGTACTCTCTTTGTGCAGTGGACAAGTTTTAAGCAGCGATCAGCCAGGCACGCGACCCTAGCTCTTGACCCGCTCTAATTAAATACTGGATTAAGCTGGAGGAAGAGGCCCGCATATATTTCAGGTTAATGTCTGTCTGTTCAAAGCCTTTTAAAATGAGCTAAGTGATGCGTTTAACTTTAGAAAGCTTACCATCTCCACATTGGGTGTCATGTTAGTCTCCATACAAAGACTGTTTTTGTTAGTGATGTTGAGCAGTTGTACTGCACACAGTACTTCTCCGGAGGCCAGAGAACATGGAAAAGAGATCTAGAACCCCACATAAATCCATTATTTCTGCAGAAGTGCAAGCATACCAGACTATCTGCTCAATCACTGACAAAAGCGTCTAAATTAGGTAATTATTTATTCAATGAATGGAGGTATAATTACATAACTGCTAAGTGCACCTCTGTTGTAAATGATCACATGATTTAGCCAATATGTAACCCTGGAGTGCACTGAAGAAAAGTTATTTTTTATTTCTTAGTCTAAATAAACAGAAAAGGTCTGTTTTTATGGTGTTAAGTCTTAAGAAGTTACAATAGTGTGTGAAAAAGTGTATAAGAAAATACTTTATTATGTTTTTTAAATGCTCTCACACATAGCAAATGCATGCCAACAGACATTGGGATAGTTACAGCATATAAAATATGGACTTGGCCTCAGGAAATGTTTCATTTCTTTTGTTAAGCTCTTGTTCCATTATAAAAACCAACATAATGCAATAATAAGCAAATAAATACATGCAAATTAAAAAATAATACATTTGCTCCTGGACATTTACGATGCTTTTGTCAACAGTGTTTACAATGCAACCATGGAATTGCATTGCTTTTCAAACTCTCTGAAAAGCTCTTAATATAAAGCATTCATCATTAAATCACAAATGAAAATAGCAATGCATTTCTTTGACACACATGACCTATTTAGCTGAACAGTGAATCATAAGCAAATTATATTTCTTAAGTGTTTAGTGGATGCTTTCTAATCTAGAGACTTACAGTATACACACATGGACTGTCACCCTAAAGCAACAAGGGGGTTACGTGCTTTGCACTTCAGTTCCAGGAACTCTCAAGGTGATGAATTGAATTTTCTGGGGTTTGAACTGGTGCCCTTTGGATTATTAGAACACATCTTTAACCACTGAGCCGCCACCACCCTAATAATCTCACTGTTTGTAGTAACGGAGCAGTTTAGCATTTTAAACGAGTTTTCAAAAGTTTGCAATCTCGGCTTTCACAGCTAATATTCTTACTCCACATACCATCACGGACACAAATTACCGCTGCATATTTCTGCACAGAAAGATTGGCAGTGCTAACAGCATTAATTTCTGGGATTTGGTCTGGCCTGAAAGGGGCATTTAAGTATGAAAATGAGACTACCACACCAACTTTCTATTCAGGATGAAACAATTACCTTGAGCCAGACACCCACACACACTCTTTTATAGATAAATAGGACTGATTAATACCCACTTTGTGATTACTGTAGAGGCAGAGCTGGTATTCCAAATTGAATGCTTATCATGTTTGAGCTATTTCAGCAGAACACAGACAGTAGATGAAAGCAAAATGATCTTTAAATAGTGGTTTAAGATTGTGCTTACGATAAGTTGTTTCGCAACAGTTTTCATCAATGAAGAGTGTATTCAATATATTGCCTATTTAGATCCTGGTGATTAGCTTTACTGGACCTCTAATGCCTCTTAAATTATGTGCATTGCAGTAACCTTTTTAAAATTTTATTGTGTGGCGGCATAGTGGGCTAAAGCACATAACTGGTAATCAGAAGGTTGCCGGATCGATCCGCACAGCCACCACCACTGTGTCCTTGAGCAAGGCACTTTACTCCAAGTTGCTGCAGGGGAAATTGTCCCATAATAAGTGCACTGTAAGTCACTTAGGATAAAAGCACCAGCAAAATGCATACATTTAAATTGTAGTATTAAAATTTCCAGTACATGTGGCTTGTAACATGTTTATGGTAGCCCCAGAAAACTCATAAATGAATATTTTATTAATTTATCTTTCTTTTTATTGATACAAAAATAGTTGTTGTGGCTTTACCTCATGAACAACTCATAATTTTAAGTGCAAATATGTGTAAATATGTTGTTTTTATGTTAAATAGTGGATCATACTTGACAAAGTGGGATACCAGCACTTACAATCTCACTCTGACACCATCATGCACTCTTCCTACATTTACCAAGCACTTGAGCGTGTTTGTGAAGCCAAAGGTGGAGTGTCACTCACACCTCTTGGTATTCCTGTCGACAAAGACCCTTATCAACAGAAGACAGTTTCAATGCTAATTTTCCTTTCACCAGTCTGATGCCTCTCCAAATAACGATTGAAATCTTTTATCACTGTTTGCACACCATTTCATATGAGCATCTTTTCCAGGCCTAAACCCCATTTAAGTTTTTAAAAATACTTTAAAATGTTCCACGTTTAGGTAAACACAATCAGATTACAGTGAATGATAGAAAAATATGGTTAAACAGAGACAGTTTTGATTTATTCCTATCCCTTTTTTTTTTTTTTTTTTTTAAATTGGTAGGACCACAAGTGGAAATTCTCTGAGGTTGAGAAGAGAAGAGAAGAGAAGAGAAGAGAAGAGAAGAGAAGAGAAGAGATGATATTTCTAATAGAAATATGGCTGTGTCTATGTTTTTTAAAAAAAATTAAAAAGAGGGATGGATGGATAGACAGATCGATAGACAAACAGACAGGTAGACAGACAGGCTATAGACAACAGACAGATGGACGGATGGACGGACGGACGGGCGGGCGGGCGGGCAGACAGACAGACAGACAGACTGATAGATAGATAGATAGATAGATAGATAGATAGATAGATAGATAGATAGATAGATAGATAGATAGATAGATAGATAGATAGATGGATGGATGGATGGATGGATGGATGGATGGATGTGCTACTTTGGACAAATGCTGGCCCACGGTTGCATAAATGAGGTTATTCTGTTTCTCCTACTCATTGTAAATTTCAATAATTTGTTTGAGAGGCCTCTCTCTCAGTCACTTTTTATCATATTATCAATGACCACTCAATTTTCCTCCGGCTCATATAGCGTGGCTCACCCTGGCCCTATTACTGTTATGTAATGAAGTGCAATGGAGTAGTAATTGGTTCACATTATACCAGATCAGGTAACATTAGCCTTATTTCCTTATCGCGGCGAGCCCTGCTGCTGCCTCTCAATGAAAAACTCAACACAGCTTCCCCTTGCTTTAATGCACGGGTATCATCCAAATAACATTTCAGCCCATCCAGCAACCTGCTCCAGTTTTCTGTTTCAAGATTGCACTCCACATTTAGCTAAGCGATTGCTGCTTGTCTGCCGGTTCCTTCTGCTTGAAAACTCCCCAAAAGGCAATAGCCATTAGTGTTGCAGATACAGGGGATAGCTTTTCCCAGCTCTGGGGAAGAACAGTAAGTGAGATGGTAATATAAGAGATGAGCTGTAAGCTGAGTGGTGCTGTATAGTGCCTGGCTGGCACTGTTTTCATTAGAGCTGCTCTGACCTGTATGTGCAGCCTTTGGTCCCTTATTTATGTTGCTGCCTAAACCAAACTGGAAGGTCTAGGGGATAATTTTTTTTTTTAATAATTTAACATGGAAAGAGTTTCCTGTCCGAGGCTAGTGCAGCACTTTTCTTGTTTTGCCATGTTGTGCATTATTGATCAATAATGACAACATTGTTAAAGGAATAGTTCACCTTAAAGTGATAATTCTGTCATAATTTACTCATCATCATGTTGTGGCATAGGTGAATTATGGACAAACAGGGCCAGTGCCCAGGGGTCCTTGACTACCAAGGGCCCAGCGGCTCCCTGGGCTGCAAGGTCTCGCAGCACATCAACTTAAAAAAATATGTGGGCCCCAAAGCCTTGACAAGGCCCCTTTATTAGGGCCCTGTGACTGTGAGGTCCCCCAGCCAACTTCTAGGGCTGACTTGCCTCCCTGAATCTAATTAAATTCTTTTGAGACACTCCTTAACAGCACTCTTATCATATTTGATACATGACTTTCTAAAGCCTCTACATCATCAACATAATCAAAACTTGGCTGAAAACCCAGTTGTATGCAACGCACTAGATGTCTACTGCCTCCTGGTGAAAGTTTCCATGCTCTTCTGGAAGTAGAAGACCTTGTAATTTAATTTCTAAAAAGTTTTGCCGTCGTGTTGTGATGCACTTATCGTATTGATGTGAAATCTTTTCTGATTTTGGTAGAGTAAAAGTAACAATAACGTTTATATTGCTACTGATATTTCGAATTGAGTATTTACTGAATTGAACCAACATGTGCTAACATTTTTGTAAATTATTGTTTATAGTGTTGAAAATGTGATGCAACTGGGTTTAGCTGTATATCTCTTAATCATCATTACTCCATCCATGCCCACCACAATTAAAAAAGGAGCTTTTTTAAAAATACTGACATAAACTTTAATAAAATAGGTGAACTTCATAGGTGAATTTAAAGTGTGAACAGCTAGTTATTTTACATATGCACTTGGTTGGGAGTAATAATAATGGTAGCCAAGTTGTATAGGGTCATTCCAAACTGAATTTCCAATCACATAAAATGACCACTATTTTTGAGCCTCACACCTTTAAGCCCTCCAAAGCTCTCATGGTGGAGGGTGACATCTTGAAAGGAATAGGGTAGAGGGATGATCACTTATGAGTAGAACGCACCCCATAATTCAGATGAATAAGAACTGATATAGCAGCGTGAACCAGCATGATGCCTGAACTCTTTGCAAAGTTTGTTGGATGTAGCTTAAAAAATTGAAAGTTCCATCAAATAGGCTTTAAACATAAGCAATAAAGCAGTGTAAATATTTGAAAGCATTTGATTAGTTTTTTTTTTTTTTGATACACACAATGGTCTGATCAGATTATAGTGGTTATGGCAGGTATTTTTAAATTAGTTGGCGCTGTTACATTTACAATCAAAACATTTCAATGTGTACACTGCATTGTAACCCTCTTGGAGATCATTTTAATAACATTTTAGCTTTTTAAAAATGTACAAATTCTTTATATATGTGATATCAGGAAATTGCATATGGTATCATAGTGAAGGCACTGTGTTAAATGTCATGTCAGCTACAGATTTTTTTTAAAAAATTATGAAAATAGAATAACATATCTAACATTTAACTTGTACTATAGAAAAATTGCCTTAGCTGTCCATTGTGACCTGCATTATTTACCTCAAAGGGCGTCAAAAAAGAATTATTACTATTTTATACTAATACTATTACTAGATTTACATTAGGTTTATGGAGCAGGGCTCTGCATGTGTTTAACCAAATCCATCCATAGATGCTGTATGAAACAATCTGTTAAATTCTTCAGTATTTAAAATGTTTGATGAAGATAAGAATTTCATAATGTATTATTGACCCTTTAAATATATGAACGCTACACATTTATCACACATTTTGTTACCTACATGTTTTTGTATTCATAATTTGCAGTATTTACAAGTATTTATATGTAGTTTACATTCATTATATTAAAATGGTATACTGTCTCTTGAGGAACAGAGCCTGCTCAGCAGTTTCTGTTGAGCATTTTTTTTTAAAAACTATTTCTGCCCTGTGTGTTGATTACAATTATTCTGACTGTAAATAAAATAAAGAGTATAAGAAGATACTTAAATCAATGGAAATGGATTGCATGGATCTCAACTTTAAAATATTATTTAATCTTAAAGATAACTGGCCCAGTGGGGCCCTAAAAGAAAATTGGCCTTTGGGCTCGCTATAGTCCTAAACCGCCCCTGTGTTGTGAATGAGTAAATCTTTGAATATAGCATTAAGATGCTGTAGAAAATCTGAATCAAAAAAAGTGCAAGTGAATATAATAGAGAGAGCATTTCTCCTTCCAATCCCCTTTCCCCACTTCATTCTCCCTTATCTCTGAGAGTGACAAAAAGTCCTTAACTTGCTAACATTGCTGTTTTAGAAGCTGTTGATAAATTGCAGAAAGTATTCAAGTATGGATGTGACCCTGAACCAAATAGGTGTCTAAAACAGTGTATGATTACACCCGGTAAGGGCCGTTTCTTTTGACACTTTTTTTGATACAATACTTAGAGGTTTACAAAGCACTTAACCTCACCCAGTACAACTACACAAACTCTGTACATTTTTAATGGACTGTCCTCTGCCAAACATAAACAGGTGTCAAGTGCAACACACCCACTCATGCTTTACTAGTCCAGTTTACAGATAAAGTGACACTTGACACACTCTTCATCTAACATTTCATGCACCTTGGTCACCAAGATAGACATATTCCTTTTAGAATTCTAAAAATGATCAAAATCTAAATAGTACATTATTTGTGATAACGACATCTACTCACATATCTGTTTTGGATTTCTAAGTTCCCATTTTCTCTAGCAAAATCTACTATTATGTTTCCATGAATTTCCAAAAAAGTAAAAAAACAAATATAGAGAGTGGTGTATTACGGCACTCTATCACAGCAGTGTTGACCAATTTTTTATTTTTTATTTTTTATTTTTTTTATTAATGTCAGGGTAATATAACCCAAAGAATAATGTTATACATTTACATTTACATATATCATTACATTTACATGATCCTTTCTTGGAATGTTCTGTGCTCCAACGAGCGCATACTCCTTTTCGTGGGCTAAATATCTCAGTTGGACATAACAAATATCTAGGACTGTTTGACCTCATACGATTACCGTTCCTGCACTATTCCAGTCAACAATTTCTTGACCTTGGCTGTCTTGCTGTTTTGCTGTCATTATCCTATTGGCTGTTAATTGTTCTTTGTTCTATGAAAGGTATAAATATTATGCTTGCTGTAATAAACTTGGAGTAGATTGGATATAGACACTCTGTGTGCTGTGTTTCTTTCTCCTCCCATCGCAAAGTCTTCAGATACACAGACTCCCGACTGCAAGTCAACTGGGCATGCACTAAAAGGGACCGAGGAATTCTTGATGGCAGAAGTTGTGTGCTAAACTACAACAATCCGAGCTTTATTCCTACAGAGGTATTAAGTGTTTTGTGCTAAACTACAACTGAGAACTTATTCCTAACAGTAATATATATATATATATATATATATATATATATATATATATTAGTATAAAATACAATTGGAAGATTTATGCTGCTAAACTAAGGTAGAAATGTGTTACACTTGCTTGTAAAAAGAAATGCAAACAACAGGCGTTTCATGGATACCTGATGTGGCTTCAGGTTGTCTCCTTTGAATATCTGAATATTTTAATATTGTTTGCTTTTATTGCCAAATTAATTAATAACCTATAGAGATGTTGTCAATATAAAAATAAAAAGTTCTTAAAGACCTGCTAAGTGGGCCTTAGGTTTCTCTACATTAAAGCAGCCATAGAGTGTACTCAGAGGAATATGGAACAGGAAATTGGATAACAAGTTTAAAATACTGGAGCAAATATTCTCTTATTGAAGTCCAACAGCAGAGATTTCATTTGTGATGCCTATTAGACAGTGGATTAAAGATGGACCAGAGGGACGGTAACCGTGGGGTCAAGGTTTTGCTGTCTAATGGTGAAGAATGGAAAAAATAAGGGACTTTATATCCACAGGAAATTCTGTTGGATTATGGCTCACAGTGGTCTTTCCAGTCCACCTCTGAGTCTTGTAATGTGCACTGGTGTGCATTTAAGAAAGCATATGTAAAGCTAACTGTGCTTTATTGTTACAAATGGTGCAAGTTGAGGACAAAGGAAATCATAGAAGACAAGTGAGATCATGCTTTATTTGTGCTAATTATATTTCCATGCAATATTTTTTATTTTTTTAGACAGCTAGGCCAATGACAATGGACGAATTCCAATCGAAAGTAAGTATCCTTACCTTATGCTTTACTCACTCTGAAGAGCAGAGCCCTGGATGTGCATGCTATGAATGGAACAGGCCACCAGTCCCTCATCTGTGTCTGTATGGAACGCTTTATAATTCTCATATCAACAGTTTTCCTTAATAATCACAAGGTGCCACCATGATGATTCTAACTGCAGCTGGACAGTTTTCTGGTTCCAATCTCCATAAAAAGCAATGTAAAAACTACCAATACGAGCATTCAAGATGAATGTGAATGAATGAATGTTGCATTTATACAGCACTTTTTCAGACACTACACTCAAATCACTTCACACATTGAACAGGGGACTCTCCTCAACCTCATAACCAACCACAAACCACAACCATTTAAGGTGTTAGATAGGTAGTAAGGTGTTTTTGGCTGTCATAACAACTCAAAGTAGTTAATGATATCAACGTAACTAACCTCGGCCCATATCTTCACATCATCCACCCACTCCTTAAATTTCTTTCTTTTTTTTTTTTTTTTTTTTACCAATTCTCTAAACATCATAATGTGATTAAACATCACATTATCAATTAAGAGCACACACTTCTGTGCATGAAAGCTCTGGAGACCCAAAACTGAAAACAGTGTGAATCTAGTATGAATTTTGGAACACTTCCACCTTCAGGAAAAAGGTGGGTACTGCCACTTTATTCTGAATGAGAATGATAGCTTGACAGCATAGATAAAATCATGTCTATAGCTGTTATGTTTGTTGTAACAAATAAAACTTGCATCTAATTTAGCCTCTTTTTAATTCTTAAAAAAAAAAAAAAAAAAAATCAAACTTGTGTAGGCTAATGTCTCTCCATGAGATGCTTGGTTTAAATCCCAGATGAGCTGTGTCCCAAATGCCACACAATGCACTATGCACTTACAATATACACTATGCACTCAGTCATTTACAGTAGTGTATGAATTTACAAAGTGTTGTATTGTCCCAAATGGAATTCTATTTTTATTTTATTTTTCTACATGGAAGCATTCACCATTTTTCAACTGATGGAAGTGAGGTTTTAAATGCACTTTAGCATGTTTTAGGCACGCACTTTAGCTTTAGCATGTTAGCCAAAATCAGTCCAACTCTTATATCTCGAATAATGTACATATTCATCACACAGCGTGGGGTGATGGTAAAGCATTCAACTCACAATTGCAAGGTGCTGTATTCACAGTGGTTTTGTTGCCACATTCACCATTAATTATAATTGTTTTGTCAGGCCAGGTAACTCTGCCCATCCCTGTACATAGGGCAAGCCGCTGGCATTGAGTGCATGAACATTCCTCATAACATTATTTTAGTTTTGAAAAAGTGCATCATCCAGGTACTCGTAGAACACATATTTTTGTTCTATTTTCAGTCTAAACATTCTACTCGCACCACTTACACCAGAAAATTGTGTAGAATAGCGCAGAAGTGTGAGATTTCGGGACACACCTTCAGTTTTCAAAGTGAATAGCAGGTATGCACCACATAGGATCACATGATTATAAACTGTGAAATTACTTCCTTGAAGTTACCATCACGTGCACACTTCACTACTACATTTTGAATGGTGTCCCCTTCAAGGATGCAAAATTCTGTATGGAATTTGCTCAATGTTGTCATTTAGTGTATTTGTACAAAAGAGCATGCTGTTGTTTTGTCTTCTGTTTTTTTTTGCCATCATACTATTATGTGTTTTTTCCTGTGCCAAACACGCTGCCAAAATGCTAGTGTGTTCTGGGCGATTGCTAGGGTATTTAGGGTGATTGCTGGGTGGTTACTTACTGGCCCAGGTCAAAAGAGTCCACGTGAAGTCTCTATCTTCTCGTCCTGTTTAATCGGCCACCAGGTGCCAATAAGGACAGTATTTACACACCTCTCCTCAACAAGCCATAAGATTTAAAGTATGGTTCATGTCTGTAGCACTAACAGTATGGAACAAGTCATTTGTTTACAGTAATATTTGTTAAATTAAGTTTAAGGGTTTAGAAATGAGAAGCCAGTGATGAGTATGATCAATGGCTGCCTATCCCTAGAAAGTACCACTAATAAATCTTGAACACCAGTAGCAGATCACACTCCAAGAAACACTCCTAAACTCTCCAAGACACTTAGTTAGGTGCATATGCTCTGCTGCCATCTGGTGGATTGATCTGTGCTTATTCTGATAGAGATGATTTTTGCTATTTGTGATGAATTTCACCTATTTATTGTACTGTTCACTCTCCTTCTAATCTATTCTGTTGTTTTCAATGCCCTGAAATGTGGACTCTACTGCGTGCTACTGCATGAAAGCTGTAACTGACCTTCTCTTTGCTGCCAAGCATGTCCCAGAATATACTTGTACTTTGTTTCACTGAAAGTTACATAAATAGCCTCATTGTAGAGAGCATTGTCTGTATTACAGAGCTTGATTGTTATGAATCCACATGGGAAAATGTCTCACTGTCAACTTCTTTATATATCACCTCTAAAAATGGAGAAGGTTTTACGTGAGTGAACTGTCACGGGTGGCAAGCACTGCAGTGACAAATGCGTCATAGTGGCATGTCAAGGTTTATGCTATTTATCTCTGGCAAGATCGTGCTACTGTGACCCATCAATGTGATCTGCTTTCACTCTTAGTGAAGCATGAGCTCTTTTAAAATCTCAAGCCTGCTGGAAAATCCACAGAGTTGCAAATTAGTCCCACAAGCTCTCTCAGTCAGTCTGACAACCCAGTTCATGAAGTTGAAATGAACAATCAGTGTCAGGTAAGTTTTATTAGCTCACATTTTAATGTTTTAAAATGTTCAAATTCTTCTTGCATACTCATTTATCTGCCTTTTCTCTTCCCCAACAAGACATGTGGCAAAATATTCAGGAGTGTCTGATTAGGAAAGAGTAAAGAAACTGAAGGGCAAGCCAAATGAAATCAAAGTGAGTTGTCACTGGGGAAAAAAGGGTTATATAATATAAATTATTATAATGTTAACGTTACATATGATCAAATGTGTGTGTGTGTGTGTGTGTGTGTGCGTGTGTGTTTTCATTTTATTATGGCTATAGAAAATCTACAACATTAGAATTTAAAATATATATATATATATATATATATATATATATATATATATTAAATTCTATATATATTATTCTATATTCTATATAATATATATATATATATATATATATATATATATATATATATATATATATATATATATATATATATTATTTTTACATTTGTACCCATTACCCCTTTATAACCATTTCCTCATATTTCTCTGACAAAGTCCTCTGCTATGAGAGAAAGCATAATGAAGAGATGCAAAGAGTTCTGGAGGAGGACTGTAGGATCACTCTGTCCATGCTGAAGATGGATGAGACAGCTATGATTCAAGCACTGGAAAACCTCATTGAGATGAACTGTGTCCTTCTCAAAGACATCGAGTTTCAACTGAATGAAGTGCTGATAGACAGTGACAGACAGTCTGGGGACAGGGTGAGTCATTTATCAGAATTAATCTGTTGAACAATACATTGTTCTCCACTCATTGCTCTCATTTTATTTCAATTTCTTCTCATTTGTACTCCTATGCAAACAGCATGGGTGGCATGGACTGTCATTGTAGACAATATCAAAATTAAGAGCAAATTGATTCAATTGAAGATATCGACATTGCTATAATAATTATACTATATATACTTGGGGAGGGGGAAAATAATAGGGTTCAAAATAGTGTTACTATGAATGCAAACTTTATAAATTTATATATAAATAAATGCAAATTAACCTACATTCATTTGAATGTCCATGTTCTAAAATAAAATATTTGATGCCATGAGTGTACCTTCATTTACTATTACTATTATTTTGAATGGCAATGAAAAATAAAGCAATGAGATAATAATTTTACCTGGTCGTAAAAAGTAGTCCATTAATTTACCTGATGAACTTTCACCTTTTGCTGACCCTTTATGCTTTGCAAAGCTAATATGTGCTTCTAAATCACTTGCGCCTTTATTTGCAACTGATACATAAGTGCCGCTTTACATGTTATACATTCTGCTTCCCATGAATCTCAACCTGGATGAAAGCATGGGAATTTTTTTTTTGAAAATCTTCTGTAAATTTGCACTTTCGTTTGGGCATTGTTTCCACTCATCTGTTATTAGCTGCTACTGTCATGCATCTGTTTGATGCCGAAAACAGCAGTGCTTCGCGCGTTCGCTGAGAGATTGACTGGCAGGAAATTGACCAATAGCTGCAAGCCTCTTATAAATCAATCAATTGGTGTGCCCTGCATTAAATACATTTATGGCCAAATTCCTACAGCAATGTACTGTGATTCTTCAATACAATAGTTTGCTGTTAAAAATTGTGCATTCTGGGAGATCAAGAGCAGATTCACTGTGAAGTGACTAGTATTATGGTAAATAGCTGTTGTTTGCAAGGCATTAGGAGAAAACGATCATTCAAAGTCATGATGCCATCTTGGTGAAAGCTAGTGACATTTTAAAAATTGTATTTTAAAAACCCCCATGAAAATTCAAGTTTGTGGCTTATGGTTAGTGTTCATGATGGGTTTTTTTTTTTTTTTGCAACAAAAACAACATCAAAATAAACCAGTAAATAGTAAAAAATCTAAGCAATTCCTTCATGCCACAGTGCGTGATGGGAACTTAGCTGTATATTTAAACAACAGCAGATAGTGTGTCATTTGACTGGTATATGTTGCTAAATTACAGTTGTATACTGTAGCTGTAAAACAGTATCTAGCTGTTAATTACAGCAACAGCAAGACACTGTTAATTTTACAGTAACTTGCTGGCAATACTGCTGCCAGTTCTTTACTGTATTTTGACAAGAAAATCTTTAACAGTGTATATTTAGAACCTCTTTTAAGCAGGGGTCACAGTCACAAGGCCCCTTTGAGAGGGCCTTGCATAAGCTGATAGCTGCGGGGGCCACATATTCAAGCGTATATAAACATTTGTTTTCAAAGTTGATGGGCTGCCAGACCTTGCAGCCCAGGGCCTGCGGGCCCCTGGAAGTCAAGGGCCCCTTGGCACTGGCCTCATTGGCCCGGTCTGTAATACACCTATGCTTTTAATAGAGAATTGTTTTATCACCATGTGAGGTATGCTTTTGACTGACAAAATGCAATCTGAATGACCTGCGAAGCCATTACTCTTGTAGAGATAATGTTTGCCAACTATTTCAAGAAGAATGTTTTGCAGTTATGAAGAACTCTTTAGCTTCTTGGCACAAATATATGCTCTTAAAGTGGCTATAAGCGATTTCAGTCATTTTGATTTGAACTTTTGCTAGACTCAGCATCCTCTCTCCAAACCCTGCCCTCTAAAGTTACATCAACCAAGTTATTGACAGGCAGCAAGCATTTCTTATTGGCTAAAAAATGGTTGGGATGCTTGCCTGAATTTATGCTGTTTAGACTTTATACAGAACCTATGACTGTCACAGAGGCAGATGTGATTGCTCAAGACACCTATTTCAGTTAAATCTGAACATTTTATGTGTGATTTAAAAAAGAAAGTCGCTTACAGTACCTTTTAAATTGGTTTGTTTTATATGGCTGGATGAGCTGATTCTGAATAATATATAGCTTATTATTCATAATCCACAGAGTATTTAAAGATGGCAAATAACCTTGAAGGTAATAACCTTTTAATAAAGAGGTACAGCTGTTTTTGCAATGCTGATCTTCATTTTATTGGCAGGGTCCTGGAGCTGCTAACAGCGATAGTCTCTGATTTAGTAAAACTTGATGTTTTCTTGATGTTGAGGTTACTATGAAAAACCAACAATCTAATGCTGTTCATCTCAGACCCCATTGCTAAGAGACTGCTGAAGAGCTGTGAGTTAATAAGCAATAGCATAAAATTGTTGATCTGTTGCAATTTTTTTATTTTTCGTTATCTTACAGCATATCCACATTCAAAAAAATATTTGTTTAAATTAATAATAAAACATTTCATTCAAATTAATTTAATTTCAAATGTTTAAATTAGATTTATTTAAAGATGCTTAGCTTTGTTAAGTATACAATTAGATTAATTAATGCAAAAGCAAATGTAGTTGCTTTGCCATTTACCAAACTGTATTGTTTTAAAACGTATGAAAGTTTTTAAAGCTCATACCTTCTCATTAATTTTAATTTAATACTTATTCAGAATTCATAATAGCTGTTTTGTATGCATGTATTGTTTAGCGATTACTTAATTCTTTAGTTTATTTAATTCTTTAGATTACTTAATTAATTAGTGGTTAGAATGGGCAGCAACATCTCCTCATCACTGACCCTCAACACTGGAGCCCCGCAGGGCTGTGTTCTCAGCCCACTCCTGTATTCCCTTTACACACATGACTGTGTGGCAACACATAGCTCCAATGCCATCATTAAGTTTGCTGACGATACGACGGTTGTAGGTCTGATCACTGACAATGATGAAACGGCCTACAGAGAGGAGGTGCACACTCTGACACGCTGGTGTCAGAAGCACAACCTCTCCCTCAACGTCAGTAAAACCAAGGAGCTTGTGGTGGACCTCAGGAAGAAAGACAGAGAACACAGCCCCATCACCATTAATGGAGCACCGGTGGAGAGAGTCAGCAGCTTCAAGTTCCTCGGTGTCCACATTACTGAGGAACTCACATGGTCCGTCCACACTGAGGCCGTTGTGAAGAAGGCTCACCAGCGCCTCTTCTTCCTGAGACGGCTGAGGAAGTTCGGAATGAACCACTACATCCTCACACGGTTCTACACCAGCACTGTAGAGAGCATCCTGACTGGCTGCATCACCGCCTGGTACGGCAATAGCACCGCCCACAACCGCAAAGCCCTGCAAAGGGTGGTGCGAACTGCCAGAAACATCATCGGAGGTGAGCTTCCCTCCCTCCAGGATATATATAACAGACGGTGTGTGAATAAAGCTCGGAGGATTATCAGAGACTCCAGTCACCCGAGTCATGGGCTGCTCTCACTGCTTCCATCAGGCAGGCGGTATCGCAGCATCAGGACCCGCACCAGCCGACTACATGACAGCTTCTTCCCACAAGCAATAAGACTTTTGAACACTTGATCCCTCACAATCAACAATCAGCACTGCACTTTATTAATCTTCATTCTGTCAATATATTCTCCCAATTCAATTAGTGTTTATATATATTTATACCCGTGTCTAGTGTATGTGTATTCTACATTGTGTGTATTGTGTACATTTGTTATGTAAATTGTTGTGTAGGTATGTGTACATTTGTTATGTAAATTGTTGTGTAAGTATGTGTACATTTGTTATGTAAATTGTTTTGTGTAAATATGTTGTTTATTGTAAAGTGGTTTATGTCTCATGACTGCTATGTTACTCGGAACTGCACACAAGAATTTCACCTGCTGTTGCACTCGTGTACACAGTAGTGTGACAATAAAGTGATTTGATTTGATTTGATTTGATTTTGATTTGATTCGTTTTAGTGGAAATTTGTCAGAAATCTGAAATGCATAAATCTTAAAAGAGACTGAACTATATATATATATATATATATATATATATATATATATATATATATATATTACTATGCAAAAGTCATTTGCACGTAAGATGTCTCACAAAACATTTTTCTTCATATGGTTATTGATAGCTTGAACTTTAGGGTGTCAATGGGAAATATACATTTTTGACTTCCAAATATTCCTTTTGCGAATGGAACATAAAAGAAGAACAGAGAGCCGTGCAACAGATGGCCTAGCCCCAACTGAACATCGATTCAGTATGGAATTACACGAAGAGACAGAAGCAATTGAGACAGCCTAAATACCTGTAGATAGAAGAACGCTGGCAAATTCTCCAAGAAGCTTGGAACATCATACCTGCCAACAACCAGGAAAAACTGTGTCCAGATGTACCTAGGAGAATTTGTGATTTGTAGTTTTTGTGAAGTGTTTTCAACTTAGTATAGCGTTAATAAATGAAAACTGTTTATGGCATTATTTTTTAAGTAATGCTCACTACGCAAATTTAATCAAGAGTTCCTAAAACTTTACTATAAATATATATAGTTTGGGTGGTTTATGAGGACATTTTTTAGGTTGCAAACTGGTAATTACAAGGGTATTATGCTGTTCAAATCACTTAAAAAAACATACTAAACTATGTTTTTTAATGTTAAAATGCAGAAAAAAAAAAATATATTAAAAATGTCTATGGAGTCATCATAATGATAGCTGCACCAACGTGTGTGTGTGTGTGTGTGTGTGTGTGTGTGTGTGCGTGTGTTCGTGTGCGCATAGATTATTTCCCGGAAATAAATTTAGGTCAAAACAGATATTTCGTACACTTCTAAAATGGATCACCTGTGTCGATTTTTCAGATTCCTCAGAAGTGTCCCTTGATCCTACCACCGCCCACCCAAAGCTAATTATTTCATCTCCAGGGGACTGCGCCAATTTCATGGATGTATAACAGGATGTCCTTGAGGACGGAGTACTCTTTGACACCACCCTTAATGTGCTCAGTCTCCAGTGCTGGAACTCAGGCCACCATTACTGCGAGGTTGATGTGAGTGGAAAGATCTACTGGGATCTGAGTCTCACCTACTCGTCCATCTCTAGAAAAGCCCCAAAGGAGGACTACTAGCTGGGTCCAATCCTGAATCCAGGTGTCTGGAGTATTTTGATGGTAACTACAATGCCTGGCATGGAGGTACTGCCCATCCTTTGCCCATATCCAATTGCTCCCATAGGATAGGGATCCTCTACAGCTTTCCTGGGGGTCTCGTGACATTTTTAGGTTGACAGCATGACACCACTTTTCTCATTCTGTGCTGGGACATTTACAGACTCTGCATCTGGCTCTTTGTCCAGGTCATGATCTTTATGGGACAAACTCAAAACCTATTAAGATCTGTCAATTCTAACCATCTTTAAAAACTGCATAGTGTGTAGAAGGGCAGGTTTTCTTAGCACAGGTTTGCTTGCTTTTACAACCATTTTACATTTATGTGCAGTTTTGTTTTGACAGAATATCATTGGTTCTGCAACAATTATGCTGTAACAATCCTATTCTGTATTTTTGGGAACTTTGAGAGTAACACCTGGTTCATTTTAACAGCACTTTTAACCTTCTAATATGAACTCAATACATGGCAGATAGTAATATTACCAATTTGCCCATACAGAAATCTAATACATAGCTAAATATTTAAAACACATATACTATATATGTTAATGTATGATTTTAACTGAATAGTCACATTCTTGTAAATACATACATACATACATTTCAAAATGCTACAAAAAATTGCCATTTTCACATATGTAGCCAATTTTCCCAAATCATAGTTGAATTTTAAAATGTACAAAATATAATTTATGCGTGGTCAGAAATGGCCATGTATCAGATTTCCGTATGGGTGACAATGCCTTTTGGATGAAATAAGCAATGAAACATAATTTATTGTGGTACATATTCCACGATAAAATAAAAGGTATAATCCTTATACTGAACAAAACTCTTGGGAAACCAGCCTTGTTAGCACTATTTGATAGTTCAGCAACATGAAAACCATATATTGTACTGTATCGTATACATATCACATGATGACACAAGTTTTTATTGCACCAAAAGATTCATCTTAAACTCAACAATTCAAAATGTGTGTGCAAAGCATGACCCTCAGTGATTAGTGTATACAACAAACACTGTGGCCGTGGTTAATCTTTCATAGACATGCTATGCCCAATCAGCAATTTTTTTATTGATCCAGTCCATATATTTAAGGACTCGTGTGTAGACGCCAGGCTTGCCCTTCTCCCCACAGCTGTCTCCCCAGCTCACAATACCATAGATGTAATGTGTTTGATCCCTCTCACAGGTGAGAGGCCCACCAGAGTCACCCTGTCAGAGAAAGAGAGAGACAGAGAGATTTTATTGGTCAACTACATTAATATTGTCATTTTTTTTTTCTATTAATATCTTAAAATGGTATTCTAGTTACAGCAGTACCAGCTCCTCCATAAAATGATGTTTACTGTTAGGTATAAACAATGAAAAGAGTCAGCAACATGACTAATTTTGATGCCTATGTGCCCCTAGCTGATGACCCACCTGACAGGAGTCTACTCCTCCCTTGAGATACCCAGCACAAAACATGCCATCATCCAACAGAGCTGCATAAGCTTTATTGCTAGAACAAGCTTCCTGAGAGATCAGCAAAACCTGTGCATCGAGTAAATGGGAGGAACCATAGTCTGCTACAGAGTGAACGGAAGAGACAATTGATAGATTCTATTTCAGTGGTCAAGATATAATTTGGTGGGAGAAAAGATAACAAATTAAAACATCTCATAGATTCATTTAATTTCTTATACAGCCTTCAATACAAACTCCCCAAACACAGATGCATGGAAACATACATAATTCTGTGGCTCCCCATCCAGAGATGCTGCATTCTTTTCCATCTCCAAAAGGTTCTTTGGCCAAGCAGGCTGTCTTCACAAACTGAGTTTCCTTAGCACATTCTCCATTAGTAGCTTTCAGCTTTAACAGAGCTGCACCAAAAAAGGAAATTTATGTTTTTTTTTAAATTATACTGTTGAAAAGACCAGCAATTATAGTCAACAAGCATTTGTTGTGTTATGGATGCTAAGATATCGGTGTGCTGGTGTCCAGGTTTCTTAGCTTAACAAGTAAGATTTGGTCAACCAGCTTCACCAGAAAGACAGAGTCTTCAGTTCCAGCACATTTCGTTAGGGTTAAGGTCAGGTTTAGCACTAGCACCATGATGATACAACTTGACCCTTTGCTTCTCTTGTGCAGGAGGTGGTGGGCTAATGTTCTAAAAAGGTTAATTTTTGACTGGTTTGCATATTGTGATTTTCTTGTTGATTCAGAGTGATTAGTCACATAACATTAACAAAGGTGATTGGCTGAAAAACCTTGCTACATTGAATACAAAAGTCAGTAAAAACACTTGAAATCAAAATACAAGATCCCAAAAGTGTTACAATTGTATTCTAATAAACAAATGACTAAATATTAAACCCTGTATGAGAACAAAATAAATGTGCGAAGCAATCACCAATATCATTGTAGACAACTTGTGGGGTTTCCTCAAATTTCTCGTGGACAATGGTTTTCTCCACCTGCAGAGTCTGGACTGCTGGCTCATTTTTCCCCAGATTTAATCCTCCCAACACAACACGGTAATCTTGGTTTCTACCACTGTACACAAAACAAAATCCTTTCATTTTGGGTGAACCATCCATTTAATATGCCCTCTTTGTGTTCATTGGATGGCTTATGTACTGTATTATAGGAGTGTAGGAAAGGCTATACTTACATACAGTGAGCCGCAGTCAGCACCCAACAAGATTTGATAAGAGTGCCTCCACAGATGTGAATATAATCCTGGGTGGACCCTTTAGGTTTGAACTGCAATGATGCTTGCCATGGATGGGATCCAGGAATTGCTTTAAGACCCCCATAAATCCGGTTTAGTTGTTTCTTTGGCTGAGGTTTACCACATGTGGCAAAACTTCTGGATAATGAAGTAGCATTGTGAGGTGAAATGGTTAGTTGGGGAGACAGGATTCCTTTGGTTGAAGTAGTACTCTCTGGGGTTGTAAAGGCCTCAGAATAGGTGGGGACAATTTCTGTGGTTGGTGACATTGTGGGAAAAGGGCAAAATTGTTTAAAAAAATTATAGAGGGTTAAATTGTTATTCAGGTCAGGTTGTATATGATCATAACATCATTTCAACTCTCACAGAACCCCTTCAGAATGAATCAGGGATTTACACTACATGGCAAAACGTATGTGGGCACCCCCTTTAAATGAACAGGTATCAATATTTCTGCTACAACTATTACTAAACATAAAATCAAACAAACAGCCTTTAAAGATGCACTCAGTAATTTTTGCCCCATTAAAAGAGTTTAACTCGTGAAAACATGAATTTTAATTTAGCAATTTATGTAGGAAATCATGAACACTTACATGAGATGAAGACTCCAGTCATATCAATAACCTTATATAAGCTGTTTTTTTCTACATTGAGAGGGTCCGGACATGGGGGCTGCCATTGTAGAATCACATGACCAGCCGGAAACTACTTGCTTAATCTCAGTAACTGTCCTGTTATTTGACACTTTCACTAATTGAAGCAAGTAATCGTGGCTGACAGTGAATACTACATTTCTACAATGGCATCTGAAACCAAAAACAATTTTAAATAAAGTTGCATCCAAGCTGTTGGTGCCAGTGTAAGCCCAAGATGACACAAAGTCAAAAGTTACTGAGTGCACCATTAAGTCTCCTTAGACAAACATTTACGTTTCTGTTCACAAAACTCTAACCTGAAACCAATTTTACACTTTTGGTGACAAAGAGACATCAAAATGGTAGTTCAGTTGCTGTGAAGGCCAAATGGCAGGTTTTTGTTGGAGGTTAGTGGCAGTCTTTGAAATTGATACAGTCTCTCAGTAGAACTCAAATGGATTATAAACCACACTGTTGCTTTGTCTTCAGTCTTACCAGATGTGAAATGTTGGGTATCCAATTGGGAAGTGTTAGCTGTCTCAGGTAGTGAGGTTTTTGGGGGAGTTACTTTTGGTGTAGTACTCCTTGGAGGTACAGCTGTAATGGGTTGAGGTTTAGTGGTGGTGGTGGTGATCATTTTTGCAGTAGTTGTTGCTGTGGAAAAAGTGCAAAATATGAAAAGTTACTGCATATCATGCTCAATTGTAGTATTGTATGCAGATTTGGCTGTGTTTGATCATGTAACTTAATAAAAAATGTGCTGGGTCAGAATGGGGTCAAGGATATTCTTGACATTCATTCCTGTCATTTCAGTTTGGTTCTTTGCTATCAGTCTTACCCGGAGTGGGACATTTTCTGACAACACAATAATCCCATCTGAGTCTCTTATTCCTCTTTATAAAGCACCATGGCTTCTTATCTCCATCAGGGTTTCTGGGATACAGGGGGATATTTTATTTTAATTGATTACAGAATACACTTTAATTACTGATTACAAATTTACCACTGCTCAATCATAGAAACTTCTACATGTGTTTATGAGGGTATGCCTCAATCTTTGTGTGCAAGTGAGTGTATTTGTGTGCATAAAGACAGTTTTCAATGAGTCCATGTTGAAAAACAAGTCAAATTCAAATTTAAATCTGAAATAGGGTTGCCACCTGTCCCGTATAATACGGGATCTCCCTTATTTAAAGATAAAACGATGCGTCCCGTATAGAATCAATATGGGACACGATTTGTCATGTATTTAGCTGGTCAGATGGCATGGGAAATCGTTCCAGATCGCTTTTTGCAATTTTGAAAATTTGCATATGGTGGGTAAGGCACCATCTGAAAAGTTCACATATTGAGCTAAAATGTGCTAATACTGTGGTCAGTGTGGTAAGGGACCATCTGAATTGTCTAAAAATGGTGCTAAATCTGTAGCTCAGTGGTAAAGATGTTGGCTACCACCCCTGGTGTTCACTAGTTTGAATCCCAGGGCGTGCTGAGTGACTCCAGCCTGGTCTTCTAAGCAACTAAATTGGCCTGGTTGCTAGGGAGGGTAGAGTCACATAGGGTAACCTCCTTGTGTTCACTATAATGTGGGGTGTGTGGTAAATTGAGCATGGATGGCCTCAAGCCTCCACATGCGCTATGTCTCCAACAATCACTGAGTTATAAAGACAAGTACAGGGTGTAGGAAAAAAAATATCAAAAAAAAAAAATATATATATAAAAAAAAAATATATATATATATATATATATATATATATATATGTGTGTGTGTGTGTGTGTGTGTGTGTGTGTGTGTATGTATGGTATAAACCAACCAAAATAGATACATAAATAAGATAAAGAAGACAAATAATCAAAAAAATACAAATAAATATATTTTTAACATTTAAAAGAAGTTGTTGTTGTTGTTTTTTATAAATCATGTGTCAGGAAAGTTCTGATTTTGGCATATCTGAAAGGATGTACAGTTTTTATTAATAATGCATATTAACTATAAAAGTGTTAAAATGTTACAAATGTGCTTATATTAATAAGTGAACTAGAAAAAGTTAAGAATCTTAAATGCTTCTTTGTTTTGAAAATTAAAATTGTTTATTTCCAGGTTTAAATTAGATTTTGAATCCCTGATTTGTTGCATTGTAACACACAAGATGCTCTTTGGAATATTCTAAAATCATGCTGGTATGGTATATGGTAACTGGTAAATGGTCTGCACTAACCTTAGCGGTTAACATAGCGCTTTACACTGTGTCCCATTCACCCATTGACACACACACACACACACACACACACACACACACACACACACACACACACACACACACACACACACAGTGACACTCCTACACCAATGACAGCAGAGCTGCTATGCAAGGCACTAGCATGCCATTGGGAGCACCTAGGGTATAACTTGTGGAGTTAATGAAAAAACAACTGCATTAAATTAGAAAGAAATTGGACTCAAACATTTGAACTCCACTGTATATACAGTATGTGTAGGTGTGGGTGCATGTGTTTGTGATGGTGTGGGTGTGTATATGTGAGCATGGGCATGCCTATATGTGTATGTTTGTATGTGTGGGCTGTTAACCTGCAATAGTTATGTGGTCCTAGACCTGCTGAAGATGCAAATGCGTTAGAAGGAAAGGATCTTATATCCAGAACAAACTCAGAATTCCAGTCAAGACACTCATCCCCTTCTTCTGTCTCTGAAACCTTCCCTCTGTATGACTCTCCATCCCCCTCATAGCAGTCATTTGGGTCTGAGTAGCAAATCACAAAACACTATGATTATAGGTTGATTTTGTTGCCATGTGGCAGAAAACCCTAAAACAAGAAATTAAATCATAAGTCAAGTCTATAAGTTGAGTTAAGTTTCTAACTAACTAACTTGTCTCACATTTATAAAATACCCCATTCTAAGATTCAATTTGAACATTTTAGACAGAAATGAATGAGGAGACCTAAAATACTGTGGTCCTGTAATTATGTCACAATATATGCTCACCAACTTTACAGTATTTTCCCTTAAAACCGTTTTCGCAGACACAGTCGAAATCATCCTCATCCTTAACACATTTGCCATTATTTTCACAAGGGTTTGGAGTACACGGAGAAGCTAGAAAAAAATTACAGAAATCATATAATACAAATATATGTTACATATATATGAAAGCAAAAATATGTAACCCACATAGAACAGAATTTTTTTATTTCATAATAAATAAGGTTAATTCAGTTGTCATACCAAAATTTCTGTCTGAGCATTAAAAAAATCAGTTCCAAAATGCTTATGCCTATTAAATAATATTTGTTTGATGCAGCATGAGTTCAGTGCTGTAAGTCTTACATATTTTGCAGTTTGGTGGCATGAATGGTGGAATACACTTGCATGTATAGTAGGGAGGATTTTGGGTCAGAAGACACAGTCCTTTCCCACAGGTTCCTCTCTTACAAACATTTTTGCCTTAAACAAACATCAATTAATTTTGGTACACAAACATGGCTTCATTGATCAATATAAATGTACAAGTGGTGTGAAATGAGCTGCCATACTACTCTTGCATCTTCTGCCGATGTACTGCTTGGGGCATTTGCATTTAAATGTATTTCTCTTTTCTTCACAAACCCCACCATTCTGGCATGGGTTTGGGGTGCATTTTCCTGAATAACCAGAGGGGAAGAAAAATAGATTGCTTAAGG
Organism: Moxostoma hubbsi; assembly: GCA_032164185.1. Lineage (NCBI taxonomy): Eukaryota > Metazoa > Chordata > Actinopteri > Cypriniformes > Catostomidae > Moxostoma > Moxostoma hubbsi. Next base: position 24,593,574 of record JAVLUX010000034.1, on the reverse strand, counting down.
GTTTGGAAAAGAAAGTAGAGATAACAAACTGAGCAGGTCAGCACCACAACAGTGAAATGGGAAGATATTAAGCATAAACATACTAAACAAAAAATAGGTCTGAAATTCAAAAAAATTTAATAATTATTTGTACATTTCAACAAATGGTCAGTGAAAGGAGATGCTTAAACTTCAGAAAATGTTGATCGGCAGCCTCAGAAAGTGAAATAAATGTTTATATGTATATATACAGGTGCTGGTCATATAATTAGAATATCATCAAAAAGTTGATTTATTTCAGTAATTCCATTCAAAAAGTGAAACTTGGATATTATATTCATTCATTACACACAGACTGATATATTTCAAGTGTTCATTCCTTTTAATTTTGATGATTATAACTGACAACTAATGAAAACCCCAAAATCAATATCTCAGAAAATTAGAATATTGTGAAAAGGTTCAATATTGAAGACACCTGGTGCCACACTCTAATCAGCTAATTAACTCAAAACACCTGCAAAGGCCTTTAAATGGTCTCTCAGTCTAGTTCTGTAGGCTACACAATCATGGGGAAGACTGCTGACTTGACAGCTGTCCAAAAGACAACCATTGACATCTTGCACAAGGAGGGCAAGACACAAAAGGTCATTGCTAAAGAGGCTGGCTGTTCACAGAGCTCTGTGTCCAAGCACATTAATAGAGAGGCGAAGGGAAGAAAAAGATGTGGTTGAAAAAAGTGTACAAGCAATAGGGATAACCGCACCATGGAGAGCATTGTGAAACAAAACCCATTCAAAAATGTGGGGGAGATTCACAAAGAGTGGACTGCAGCTGGAGTCAGTGCTTCAAGAACCACCACGCACAGACGTATGCAAGACATGGGTTTCAGCTGTCACATTCCTTGTGTCAAGCCACTCTTGAACAAGACACAGCGTCAGAAGCATCTCGCCTGGGCTAAAGACAAAAAGGACTGGACTGCTGCTGAGTGGTCCAAAGTTATAATTTTGCATTTCCTTTGGAAATCAAGGTCCCAGAGTCTGGAGGAAGAGAGGAGAGGCACAGAATCCACATTGCTTGAAGTCCAGTGTAAAGTTTCCACAGTCAGTGAAGGTTTGGGGTGCCATGTCATCTACTGGTGTTGGTCCACTGTGTTCAACGCAGCCATCTACCAGGAAGTTTTAGAGCACTTCATGCTTCCTGCTGCTGACCAATTTTATGGAGATGCAGATTTCATTTTCCAACAGGACTTGGCACCTGCACACAGTGCCAAAGCTACCAGTACCTGGTTTAAGGACCATGGTATCCCTGTTCTTAATTGGCCAGCAAACTCGCCTGACCTTAACCCAATAGAAAATCTATGGGGTATTGTGAAGAAGAAGATGCGATACGGCAGACCCAATAATGCAGAAGAGCTGAAGGCCACTATCAGAGCAACCTGGGCTCTCATAACACCTGAGCAGTGCCACAGACTGATCGACTCCATGCCACGCCGCATTGCTGCAGTAATTCAGGCAAAAGGAGCCCCAACTAAGTATTGAGTGCTGTACATGCTCATACTTTTCATGTTCATACTTTTCAGTTGGCCAACATTTCTAAAAATCATTTTTTTGTATTGGTCTGAAGTAATATTATAATTTTCGGAGATACTGAATTTGGGATTTTCATTAGTTGTCAGTTTTAATCATCACAATTAAATGAAATAAACATTTGAAATATATCAGTCTGTGTGTAATGAATGAATATAATATCCATGTTTCACTTTTTGAATGGAATTACTGAAATAAATCAACTTTTTGGTGATATTCTAATTATATGACCAGCACCTGTATATATTGTGGTTGATAATTGATGATCATTTTCCTTTGCAGTCAACAATTTGCATTAAAATTGAGAAAATGGAATGAGATTGTTACAGACAATGTATTTAAAACTATCTACTTTTCATGCTATGTAAATGTTATGTTAGATATTAGTTTAATAAGTAATGGGGAACCAATTTGTACCCTGTACACAATTAAAGGAGTAAACTTGCTGAGGGCATCAGACCTCTGACATCTTGAAGATCAAAGAGCCAATCATTTGGATCATCATCATCATCTGACGAGTCATCTGACACATCAAACTCTGCAATCAGATCTAGTGTAAAAAGATGACAGTATTATTACAATATAGAAAGATGTGCAAGTTGTAATGAAGACCCTTCAAATGAAAAATATGCGTTTTGGCTTATATTATATTTTAGATCACTATTCATCCCAACAGTGACTTACCCTTCACTCTTCCTTTTTCTTTCTTTTCATCTTTACCATGCCTCCCATGACCATGTTCACCATGCCTCCCATGACCATGTTCACCATGACTCCCATGACCATGTTCACCATGACTCCCATGACCATGTTCACCATGCCTCCCATGACCATGTTCACCATGCCTCTCGTGTTTATCATGTTTCCCATTTCTGTCATGTTCATTATGTTTGTCCTTCCTTAACTATTAACAGGTGAGAAACCCATCCAGACAAATTCAACAAGAAATATCTGATATTCAAATGTCAGGCATAAAGATCAGTGATGCAAGTGACAAACACTTATTTTAGTTTTTAGTCTGGTTAGGATTAATTTGTCAAATGGTTTGTCCATCAATTGAAAGTATGACGACATTGTAAGTTCAAAACATACAGATCACTATAAGTGATGACAGAATTACAATTTTTGATTTTGAAATATCCATTTCATTTTCAGATGAAAATGTTCCAGATGAACAAACTTCTGATTCTGGTCCACAAGAAAGATAGAACAAAATAATCTGACAGCAAAGCAATGAATGATGCTGAAATATTTCAGAGTATGTGATGTTCATACACACCTGTGCAGGAACAATGACAGCACAGAGAAAGAGGAGCAGTAGCGACAGCTTAAGATTCATGCTTGAAGTTGTTCTCTGGGGGATTGACACAATGCAGAGCTACTTTGAGCCTTACTCAGTGTATACGGTCATTGCCCTGTCAGTGTGTGTGTGTGTGTGTGTGTGTGTGTGTGTGTGTGTGTGTGTGTGTGTGTGTGTGTGTGTGTGTTGATGAATGCCCATGAAAATGTGTGTGAGGGGTTTAAAGGGTACACATGTATGTGTGGATCTGTGTGGGTTTGTGCCATGGACAAAAGTCAAACTTCTTGTCCTCAGTTCACCCACTGGGTGCAATTATAAAGCAAGTTCAACTTTAAACGATTACAAATTTGGTCATCATGACCTAATCACACTAATAACAATACTTCTTCGAAATTTGTGACAAGATAAAGTGATGCTGAATAATTAAATAATCAGTAACCATATTAACAAAAATATCCTGAAGAGGATGGATGTTTCTGGATTAATGGATAGGCTGGCAGGTCACAGATCATATTGACAAAGCAACCAGCTGTTTGTTTCATTGCAGACTTTGTCCAAAGTGGGGATTGTGAGATGTCATACTTATGACGTTGAACACATATTATAATGATTACAAAAGTAAAAGACAAAAATAATACTATAAAAGTTTTAAATCAGTGTAAAATCTTAATTTAAATGTAATACCTCCTTTATTATGGGGCAAGAAAGTCTGACAGCAGCATGTGCTGTGCATAGCCTAATAAAGAACCCATATGGAGAGCAGAAAGCATATTTTCTCTGATGTACAACAAGCTGTATTCTGTTGATGAATGTAACAGCTCAACAGACCTCATCCAAACTCATTTCTGTTATTAGCATTGAAGAGTCTCACAAAAGACTGTAAATGGTAGATGGCAGGCAGCTAAGATCCATGTTGATTTCTTTCAGTTGGACAACATCCTTATCTTAATGGAAAACATCCACCTAGTAGTAAATAATATATTTTATTTAAATAATAATTTATATTTTATTTTATTATGTGGATTTCATTAGTTACAACGCCTATACAGCTCTTTCAGCGTCTGGCCTCATGAGGGCACTAGAATCTATTTTTTCTGTCGAAAATGTATACAGTATATGGAATGTATATTTCAATATCATATTACCATAATGGCTACAGTTGTGATTTATATGTAACATACTAACAGGATGACTTTGTGAATGTAACATTGGAGCTAAAATGTAACTTTCATGGTTTCTACTTTCTACTGGTAATAGAATGAACACTTTAATCACTGTAACATAATTATATATTTATAAGACAATTATAACTACCCTAATATGCATTCATCTGATCATGAATTCATCGTTGTTTAATAGAATATAAATTATATCACATCAGGCATATTGAGATTGCATAGTTTATCAAACATATTACAGACACATATTGTTCAAGGAATTTCTTTACAATACTCAATAGGCCACCTTTACTTTTGCTTTTGACAGGTAGGCATTAGACATGCAGGCAATATCTTATGCCAGTGGTTCCCAAACTTTTTACAGTGGCGTACCCCTTCAAACATTCAACATCCTTTTGCATACCCCCTCTCTAATGCATAGATAAAATTAACACAAGTTAATTTGAAAATATGTTTGTTTAACACAATTATCTTTGTAAAAGCTCATTTCTTTGCTCGGTTCTCCAGATGGCCAGTCCGCCTCTGATCTGCCCCAGAGTGCATCGGCCCACTGGGAAAATGCCCGGTATGCCAGATTAGCAGTCCAAAAAAAAACTAAACTAAAATCGTGGATGTCTGCCATGTCTGGTAAAACAGTGAAGTATTTTACTTGCTATCACTTACCTACATCACCTAGCACTGAGCCGATGGAAAAAAGATACTTGTGTGATGCACGACGCATGAGTAAATGCATTTTTTAACCTGCAAAATATTGGGTTATTTCATTGCATATTTTTCTGACCTTTATAACACAACCATTTTGGTGTTTCTACACTAGAGGGCACACAAAATTGTGAGAAATACATGAACTGAATTTGAATGTTATTTTAGACTGTGATGAAATTGAAAGAGCGGTAAATCTCAATGTTATTCGCGTACCCCCTTTGTCACCTCACGTACCCCCAGGGGTACGTGCACCCCAGTTTGGGAAACACTGTCTTATGAAAACAAATGGCTACAAATAACAGAAGAGCCTTTGGGACAAATAAATCCACTAAATCCATGAAACTAGAGACCAGTGCTGGGTAGTAACAGATTGCATTTAGTCTGGATTACATAATCAAATTACAGAAATCAAGTACTTGTAATCATATCATATTACATTATAAAATATTTGTAATCAGATTACAGTTACTTTTGTATGGATTACATTATTGCATATTAATCAGGCAATGACTGTAAATTGTTTCTAATTTATTGATTCCCCTAATTCTTCTTTTTTAAATTAACAAAAGTTAGGTCACAGATATTCCAAAAGTAATCAGATTAGATTACTGTTTTTAGGTATTTCATAACTGATTACACTTTTTGTCATGTTATTTGTAATCAGTACCTAATTGGAATTCTGAAGTAATCTACACAGCACTGCCAGAGACAAAGATATTATTATACTGATTTCAGTTGAATAAATAGTGGGACACTGAATAAGAGTAAGACAAACTCAAGAAAAACAATTTTTTTTTAAAGTCTAAAGGCAGGTCATCTGATTCTATAGCCAGACTGATGATTCTGTCCCTATTTTGCCACCTGGATGGGCAATAGAGAGAAAGACAGAGGAGAGAGGGATAGAAAATACTGCAGTCAGGCCAGATGGCTGGCTCAATTGCATAATTTGTTTCTGCTTTAAATTGTTTACAGAATGCAATATCACATGTTAATCCTTCTAGTCGGTGTTCCACGGCCACTTTCGTGCAGGTGCTTTTAGTTGATGTATTCACTGTGATCTATGATTTCCAAGAGGGCAAAACTGAAAATATAACAAAATAAACAAAAATTGTCACGACCTGTTAAAGCCACAGTGACAATGAAAATTTCAGTTGCTCTTCACTGGATGTGCAAATATTTGAATACTGATACACTTTTGTGTTGGCATTTTAAACCCTCATGGGCCTTTGTACTCTTAGTAAAGCCCTATTTTGAGGGAGAGAGAGTTGCAAGTACTGACAAACCATTTCTTTTTAATAAATATTACATTTTACATTACTGATCCACTAATGCCTTAAATCTGTAAACACTTTTCAGGGAAACCAATCTAAAAATGATTTATAGATGTTTCTGTTCCTTGAACACAGAGAGATCAGTCTGCTTTATTAAGCTGGGATAAGAAAAAGTATTTTAGAGAAAATTACACTTTAACAGCAACACAATCTCTGCCACTAATAATTGTAGGTTTTATATATTCATTGACAAATCCTAGGAAGAAGCAAGGATGGATTATTTCTTGCAAAGGCCCTGTGGCCAATTAGACCCCTCGGTTCGTTGTTCATGTCCAAAAGGGTTTTCAAGCCGGGGGTTCAGATCACGCAGCCTTAAAGCCCAGGGCACCCCTAGGGAGTTAAAAGCTCCCCCTGGTAGTCAAGGGCCCCTGGACACAGGCCCCATTGGCCGGGTTGGTAATCTGCCCCTGAGAAGAAGTCATGATTATACTAATTCATAAAGTCCTAGTCTACCAGAAAACATTCATCAGTGTCGCACTATTTGAGCCAGGTTACATAAAAGTCTAGCTAATCCCAAATCTGTTTCCATATTACAAAGACAAAGGATGGCACCACTCTCTGTTTCTCTTGGTTTCTATCAACAATCAAATTTTCCTGAGAGAAGAAAGAGAAGTTCTGAGTGAGAACATTTTATTTCATTCCCTGTAAGTAATTTAAGTGCACAGTGGAGAGCACTGGCTCCTGAGAAGGGTTTAAATGAGTAAACTGGCTATTTGTCTATACCTTGCGAACAGTGATTTACTTTTGTCCTAGTTTGCATAATGACCACTGCCTTCATGTATATTTAGAGCAACACTTTGAATATTGGTCTTAAATAAGACAATATTTGATTAAGTTGTTTACAAGGGTGGCTTGAAGACCTAATCCATTTATATAACATGTAACAGAGCATATCCTGATTAATGACTGAAGACAGAGCTTACATTTCATTTGCCTTCCAGGCTTTAACTGCAAATGTTCTGTCATGTTGTGACTGTGGTATAATTTATTATTGTTGTGCTTTGATAGTTTGATTATGCTTATTCCACATATGACCTTATTTGGGGAAATTAACAATATCTAATTCAGATTATTGTTTCAGTGGGTTAAATAGTCAGAATATCTCCATGTAAACATTGATAATAATAAGCTACACAAAGTCTGCATGACTTTCATCCTCATCCACATAAACAGTATCACTCATTCTTATCTGTCCCTTGAGCACACTGAGAAAAAGTATTTTAGCTCATATAAGGCAGTGGACAATAGACCATTTTGTAAATAAATGGTCACACATCCCAAAATAGATTTTCTGTTTAAAGCAGATCCAGAAAAAAGGTCCAGTCCATGGGGGAATGTTGATTATATGCCAATGCACATTTAATAAAGCCAATGTTCCACTCACGATATCCCAGTCATATTAGTAGAAGCAATCTATTATTTGGCTTATTGGACTAATACATGGTGAGCATGATTGTATTCTTTTATACTGAGACAGGGCCGTTTCTAGCAATAAACGTTACCAGTGGCCACTTAGGGCACTGGAGCCACCAGGGGGCCCCACAAAAAAGTTTTTAAAAAGAAAATTGCACTTCATTTAAAATGTTTCAATAATTTTTATAACTCAATTAGACAGTTATAGTGGACCCCCTTGTAGCCCGAGAGGGAATGGAGAATGTAACTGCAATTCATGGGTGGGCCTCCAAGTAGGCGCTTAGAGATGCCTGTACTGAGATACCAACCTTTGCAGCTCTAACACAGTAGAGAGCAAAACAGTCAATTAGCGTATTTCGACAGTAAGTCACCAGTTGTGGATATCATGCAAATGAAAGAGGAGAGCCGTAAACTGACACCTACCTGTGCCAAATTGTGTGTTACTTCTCTTATGAAACAGCAATTGTATTGTAGTAAACTCCACTCATAGTTCATCTCAAAAGGATTTTTGTTATTGTAAAACATATTGAAGATTAATGTTTTCATTACTTATTTTCTGTATTTTTATCAGGCATGTGCATTATTCAGCAAGCCACACTTCAGCTCCCTGCGGTATGAACAAATTATGCAAATTACTATTTACTGCTCTTAGCTTTACTGTTTGTAGATTTTATATATGCTGCTGTTATTGTATTTGTTGTAACTTTTGTGATTATTCAGAGCTCATCTTATACTTTTTGTTGTTAACAGTTTTTATTGATTCAAAATAGCAAATTAAACATACATGACATAATTTACAGAATCAATTTATATGGGATTATAACCCTTCCCCCCAATCATTCTTGGATCTTAACACATCCCCAAAAAACATGGGTTATATCCCTGTCTTCTGACTGGCATTGCCAGCAGTTGGGTGTGTCTTAAAGACCTATCCTATAGGGAGTCCAATAGACTCAATGTAAAATCTTAAATTGGATCAGAAGCACCCTTGCATCTCTAGATGTAGACTTGATGTTTTTTTTTAAATCCTAGCCCACACTCCTTCCTCAATACCAATTTAAAATCTTTCTCCCATAATCTCTTGATAGAAGTTAAAGCTCCATCCCCCAGAATCTGAATTAGCAGGGAGTAATACACTGATGTCTCATGACCTTTTCCAAAAGCATTAATCACCACTCACCAATAAATGTCTGAATTAAACATTCTGGACACTTTTGTCCATACCGAGTGCAAATGCGAGATAACAGGGTGCAATTTAATTTCTCCAGTTAGTTTGATAGAAAGGCTTTGCAATGGCGAAATATGGGCAAGAATTCTTGTTCAATACAAAACCAAGGGGCTCTCTCAGATGGAAGTGACCAATGAGCCAAATGTCTGAGACCAAATGCACAATAATAAAATAAAATCTTGGGAAGGCCTAGCCTACATTTGTCAATCGGCCTATGTATTTCACTGAAATGTAATCTGGAATGTTTACCATCCCAATTAAAGGACTTACCTATGTTATCAAATTGATTGAAATAAGAGAGGGGGACATCTATAGGGAGAGACTGTAGCAGGTAGTTGAATTTTGGAATACAATGTTAATGTTATCAGATGACTGAAAAAAATATTCTAATGTTATCAGAACCCCACCTGATCTGTATGTAAAAGAGATGCCATAACTTTACTTAATAGGTTAGAAGATCAGGGAAATTGGACGGTAACACTTAGACTCACCTGGATCTTGGTCCTTTTTAAGTATCAGACTGATCTGGGCTTGTGTCGTGGAAGGCAGAAGCTTTCCATTCTTCAGTGATTCCGTGTAAACTTCTAACAAAAGTGGAGCCAGTTCTGTAGCATCGATTGCTCGAATCCGGTGCTTCTACACAAATTTTGTGAGACAGAATTACACAACAGAAAATTGTCTATAAAACAAACTCCAGCCAATATGAGGCATAAGCACAAAAAACATGTAGATCCATCCACATAACTGTCTCAAAGGTGTGTTCCTCCACAAAACAAGCTCCAACCAAAAAAAAAAGGCCATTCAGTTTCCTTGGGTAGTCAAACGAATGTTCAGTGACTGTTACTTAGTATCTATTCTCAATTTGGCCAGGCACATCAGTGCAGAAGCAACTTTCCATTGATGTAAGAATTTTTTGCATACCTTGAATCGATCATGTTTCTCTCTTGTTGAATTCACAAAGTCTGGGAACAAGAAAATGCTGCGGTTCTTCCTAGAAAGCCTTCCCTTAATTCTCTCCTCACATAACACAAGATCTTTATCGGATGATCTCAGAAATTGGCCAGAATTGATTGAGGCCTGTCTCCTTCCTATCTCCGAGCCAGAACCCTGTGAGCTTGCTCGATTTCCAGCTTATGGCCTGTTATGTCGAGCAGACTCGGGAAGAGCTTGTCTAGGAATTTCATCATATCTCTGCCTTCTTGTCAGACACAACTCACTCATCTTATATTTAATATGTTGTCTTTGGTTGTCACTATTATTGTGATTTGAATGTCAAATAATGAGGTCCAAGCGAGGTATGAAGTTATTACTCCCAAATTTAATTTCGCTATGATATTTAAGTGTTTAAATATGTCATGTCAGTTTTTCAAAATAATTTTTAATTGAAATGAATTGAATTGATTTGACCTTACAGAGTTTTTTAATATTCACTCTGTAATGGAGTCTGGAGAGTTATGTTGGAGCCCAGGGTGGCCTCCTATATAGCTTGTAGGATGGGCCGGCCCACATTACCCTGCGGCCCACTGGGAAAACGCCTGGTGCTCCCAACAGCCAGTCTGCCCCTGAACACAGCTGTGGGAGTGACATAAAATCTGGCCTATGCTCTCTTCTAACTGCTGTTATTCAGTGCTCTATATATTTATCTACTTTTGCAAAGCATAATCGTTGATTTTTTCTTTTGCTGTTGGAGCAACTGGGTAAGAAAAATTGTATTTGCTGTGGTCTTCCATTCACAGCCATTCAAGTTTAACCAACTATGATGACTTTTGCATTTGTGCACACAGATGTGTGAAAAGGGTTCATTGTCCTTCTTTATCATGCTAAAAAAAACAAAAATTTTCAGGCTGGTTCAGCTAATGCCCATGCATGTTCTCAAGTTGACAGGCAGGCTGCTCAAAAAAGTCATTGGCTCTTTTCCTTTTCTACAGACATTGGCCTTTCCAATTTCTCCAATTCATTTGAATAGAATTGGTCTGTCTTTTCTAATCATACTAAAGCATCTTATAAATTAATATCCATTCAAATATAATAGCCTTATGGGCTCCTCGCCAGTGTACTGCCGCATTATACATTGTTTTGCTAACCTAGAAGGCTCCCCTTGGTAGGGTAGGTTATGTTATTAATAATAAAAGCACTTAATATTCAATTACATAAACATGCGCTGTTATATCATGCATTTTTTGTTCTTTCTAAAATTCTGCCAACATTGTATTCAGAATATATCTCTTTAAGCGCTATCTCTTTAAATCTAAAACAGCTAGAGTCGCCACCTACTACAGTGAAGGCTTGGTTCATGAATATTAATCACGTCACGTGCTTGACTGGACGCTGGAAGGTTACGAGAAAACGTCACCGTAGACTAAGTAATATTAATAAGATAATCCTTTGTCGTAGTAAAGTTCGTAATTTCATCCTCAGCTCAGCAGGACCTATCAGGGGCAGCAGGCGGGGAAATGTACATTGTTTTGGATGTGAGTCGAGAAGTCATTCTTCCAACGAGTGCATCACTGATGAGACAAACAAAGGCAAAACGACTACAACAGCACGCGGAATCCCACCCGTTCTGTGTCATCATCTGCACAGTTTATTGTGTGCTTATTTAATCATGCTTTTGTTTTTGCGATAATGTTGGCACAGTGTACGAATATATTTACACATCTGTGTCTTATATATCGTTGTTTCTGGAATGCAGCTGGAATGAAGATGACATGGTTTTGGACGATAAGTCTTTTTCATCACACTGTTGGAATAACGTGCTGGCGTGGATATATAACCTCATGAACTCACCGCAGATTGGAGAAAGTTATGTTGCATATGGGACTTTAAATTCACGTATTGTTGCAGTGATACCAAACTACACATTGCAACATTGAATTTTAGACTATGTCTAATATCCCTCTGTTACTTTTAATACACAGTGAACTTGAAATCCAATGAGGACTGCAAGCCTTATGGGCATCTGTATTATTAGAGCAAAAGAAAACAGAAGTTTATGATTTTGAATTGCTGCGTTTGATGGATTCTGGCAAAGGAAGAATGCCTGCACTCTTATCCACTAGATGGGTCACAACCCATGAGATCAGGACAAACCTTTTCACATTTATGATATTTTACCTGTTAGCATGCACTGAAGGGTCATATTCTAAAAGCTGTGATAAAAATTGCTTCTTTGGAAGATGTATAAATGGAACTTGCATCTGTGACCAAGGATGGGTTGGGGATCAATGTCAGTATTGCCAAGGGAGATTCAAGTAAGTAACATTTGTCCATCTGTGTATCAACAGGTCCAGTGTTTGCAAACATCCCATTTATTACTTGTGGTGTTATCAGGACCTTTAGGCATACTAGAAGAATGAGGTGGGACATTGGAGAGCTTTGCCCATCTGACCAGACTAATGTCCTAACTTGTTTAATAGGTGGACTTTAAAGTTATTAATATCAAAAGCCATAAATAATGTATTTAGGTTTCTTGTGTATTGTCATCATGTTACCTGCCTGGCTTGTTGAGCACATCTAAGAGCAGGCTACATCTTAAATATGATATTAATAATGTAAACTGCCTGGCCAATAAAACAAAAATGTGCATAATATTTAGTTGGACCGCCTTTAGCTTTGATTACAGCGCGCATTTGTCATGGCATTGTTTCGACAACCTTATGCAACGACACAACATTTATTTCTGTTCAGATTTGCATTAATTTTTGGCTGAGATCATGATTGATATCGAGTCGAATCACTCCATCAAGTGTTCTGCAGCACATCCCAAAGACTTTCAATGGGGTTCAGGTCAGGATTCTGTGGTGGCCAATTCATGTGAGAAAATTATTCCTCATGCTCCCTGAACCACTCTTTCACAATTTGAGCCCGATGTCATCCTTCAGTATGCCCTTGCTGTAAGGGAAGAAAAAAGAACTGCATGCAGATCTCAGAGACAGGATTGTGCCTAGGCATAGATCTCAGGAATGCTACCAAAAAAACAAAACAAAAACAAAAATCAGCTGCATTGAAGGTTTCAAGAGTAGCCTCCATAATAATTAAATGGAAGAAGTTTGGAACAACCAGGACTCCTAGAACTGGCCACCTGGCCAAACATAGTAATCGGGGGGGAAAAGGGCCTTGAACCTGATGGTCACTCTGGTTGTGCTCCAGAGATCATGTGTGGAGATGGGAGAAACTTGAAGAAGGACAACCATCACTGCAACACTCCACATATCAGGGTTTTATGGCAGAGTAGCCAGACAGAAGCCTCTCCTCGGTGCAAGACACATAAAAAAGCAAGTCAGGACCACTTCTGTCAAATTAATACATGACTTGAATACTTTATTCACTTATATACAATTAAAGCAATATGTTGTGTTGGTGATGTGGTTCTGTTCTGGGCAATCTCTCCACCTATTCATGCAGCCATGCATGGACAGAGCAGGGAGCAAATAAAACATCCTGGGGTAACAGAACAGATCCATCAGAATTATTACAACATTGTACAATTTATTTTACAACATTCTGACAATCCTTCATTGCATAATAGATTAAATGGACACTTAAAAAACTTCAAATACTGTGTATCATGTTGATAAATCAAGAACAAGGTGCAATAAAACACTGAAGATAGGAATTCCAAACTTGTGAACAATTGTAGCCTTGGAGCACAGAACACACAACAGATGTAGAGAAAACTAAAAAGAAAAGCTGCCATTCAAGAAGTGGAGCTGGGGATGGAGGAGGGTGTTAAGTGCAGATTGCGTTCATGCAAATTATTGGAGGATTTAAATAGGATGGTTCTGAAAAGCATCTGAATTGTTTTGGTAGACACATTGGTCAGCTGAAAATCACGTGACCTGTCTGAATAAATAGGGACAAACCATAGACTTCTACTTTTATTATATACAGTTTATTATAATTACTATAGACTGACCCTAACCCACACTCTATCTCTTGACCTAAAAGAAAGCCGTTTGCATTTTTAGACATTTCAAAAACATTATTTACTAATCTGTATCTTAAATGATCTTTAATTATAATTTTTCCAAATGAGGATGTCCAAAAAATACTCAAAGGTAAATATTGTCAGATTTAGCTCATTTATGGGAACAAATTTGTCTCCAAAGTATACACACACATGTAGATAATAAAAAAAATAAACATAACGCTCACATTTCATAATACCATTGTTATCAAATGCTTGTGTAGTAGGCTAGTCATTTTCCAAATGAGTGAATAATGTAAGATAAAAACAGAGTGCAGTGGGGCATAGTCATGTTTGTTCTAGTCAGATACTGCTCATTTAACATGACATAATCCTCAACAGAAAACACATTGTATCTATCACCATCAAACACCACACAACAGACACGAGTGTCTTTCTGTGTGTTGCACCACTGATGATTATGTCATTGGACGTCTTTCTCATTAGGTCAAACAGTTTGCTTCTAGATTACATGCAGCGAAACTTATGTGGGAGAACTCTTTTGGCTGAATCTTAATAGAACTTATCTCTCTAGTCATTGTTTAGATTTCTAGATGGCTTAAACATTAGGCTTAGGATACATACATGCTCATTCATGGTATTCAAGTAGTTGAATTCAAAGGTGTAATTACTTTGGCACTTGAAAAATTGTATCCTTCCTTAGTTTGAATACATTATGCTCTAGTAAGGCATAATGATGTGGTATGCTTCAAATTGAGTGTTTGAAGTGGCCCTATGACATGGTTCACTTTCAAGAAGAAATGTAAAAAAGACAAAATTGTAACCACGCTGATTATATTCATTCATATGCAGTGACTTGTTATCATGTGCAACCATAATTTAAGTGGCACAACTGACTGCTGAGTAAGTGTGAAAATAGGAACTGATTTACATGTTATTTTCTGTAACACTTTCATTAAAATCTAAAGCACAAAAGTGCTGTATAGCTAAAAATAGTCCGTAGAGCATTATGCCAGTGTCACTCAGAGTGCCTTCTGGGAAGGTGGGGAGCTTATAAAAGAGCTTAAATGAAGTATCCGGTCTTGTATTTCTCTTATCTTTGACAATCTCTGCAGATGTATATTTCATTTCAAAATGACTTGTAACCTACCATAGAAGTGCTTGTCAGAGATTTAGGTACAATTTTTTTTTTTTAAATACACCTCACATTTACCCCTACAAATATCTAATACTTTTTGCTTTAATTTTAACTTCTTATAGTACATGGGAAATAGTATGTGGACACTTGCTAATTGAACACCTCATTCCAAATTGTGGGAATGTTTTTGCTGCTTCTATTCAGCTGCTAGAGTTTGGTCAGATTTGACATTAATGTTGGACAATGAGGCTAAGATCAATTGGATCAACTTCAGGACATCTTGACAATTAATTTCTTAATGGGCATTTCTAGATGAATGTATAGGCAATGTCATACTGGGGGGGAAAAAAGAGCCTTCTCCAAAAGCGCTGAACAAAGATGCACAGTATTGTCTTGAATGTCATTTTGTTCTGTAGAATTTAGAAGTCCTTACAATGGAACTACTGCCAAATGTTATGGTTGGCATAATGCCTTTGGGCAGGTAGCATTGTCCTGGCATCGGCTAATCTCTGATTAATTGATCAAACTGGCAAATGGAGAAGCTCTTAATGCATTTCCACTTCAAAACCAATCTAGACATTGCATGCCACTTTACATGGTCATCTCAGGTTATCTGTGTGTAGCTGCAAATCCACTGAAATTCATCTTTGTTTCCAGAGGCACTTGGGCTGCACTGATGCAAAAATGTATTGAAAAAAATACACATCTATTTTTCACGATATTGACCTGTCTCACCCCTTAGTATCAGAAGCATTTAAACTTTGCCGTTGTCAATCGGCATGTTTCATGTTCAATCATGTTTTTTTCTGTCACTTGTGCACGAGAATCGAAAGCTCAAGCATGTGATAAACCGTTAACCACAATTGTCATTTCTGGACAAATACATTTATGCTACCTCATCTGCCACTATAAAGTCTATGTAAACACACATATGTATACTGTTTATACTGCTTCAATTACAGCCAATTCACCCCAAAATTACAATTCTCTCATCATTTACTCATCCTATTGCCACCGCAGATGTTTATGACTTTCTTTCTTCTGCTGAACACAAAGATATTTAGAAGAATATTTCAGCTCTGTAGGTCTATGTAATGCAAGTGAATGGTGACCAGATCTTTGAAGGTTCATAAGTGGTTAAATCCATGTATTCAGAAGTGATATGATAGTTCTTTTTTTAATATAAATTTCCACTTTCACATTCTTCTTCTTTTGTTTTTAGCAATTCACATAATTTGTGTATATTGCCATCTAATGGGCATGTTGGAGAATTTATAGTTAAAAATTACTTAACCCACACCTATCATTTAGCTTCTGAAGATATGGATTTAATCACTGGACTCTTATGGATCACTTTTATGCTGCCTTTATGTGCTTGGTGGAGCTTCAATGTTATGGTCACCATTCACTTACAATTTATGGACCTAGAGAGCTAAAATATTCTTCTAAAAGTTTGTGTTCAGCAGAGGAAAGAATGTCACACATCTGGAATGGCATGAGGGAGAGTAAAGGATGAGAGAATTAAAATTTTTGGGTGAAATATCCCTTTAATTAGCTGAAATTCTGAAGCCAGTGCATTGTACTGAGTGTTAGTTTGTGACACCCTGACCTATTTAATAGTGCGTGTTATATCCAGGGACTGATGATACTGATGTTTATGAAGTATAGGATTTTGTGAATTTTGTTAAATTGAGCAATGCATGTAGGACAGAAAGAAGTGGCTTATTATAGTTTCTATATGGAGATTGCATGGCTTAATGCTTGACAGACCTTGCATTACTGGGAGAAGCATGTCATATTTCTCCCCTTAGACTTTGAGGGATCGCATAAGACCTTACTTTAAGAGAGGAAAGGAAACAAGTCTGTCTCCAGTTATAATTTATTTACTGTATCCTGAAACATACTTGGTTGTCCGAAGGGAGTCAAAAATAGCTTTATAAAGATAGAAAAATGCATAAAAACTCTAGCTGATGGACATTTCTGTGGGCAAGCTGTGCCAGGGGGGGAATTATTTTTACTTAAAGGCCCCATTTTCTTCCGTGCTAGGTCTGAGAAGAATGTGAAATGTAGTTTTGGACTTTTAGGGTTTAAAGAGGGTGATAGTGATGAATTTTAGAGCGAGAGAGAGTTGTTTATATGACCATCTGTCCATAATGGGGTAAACTAATCCATCTGTATTGGAAAAAATCCTAAAATGAGCAATCTCCAGCCCCACCCCCAAACTCTTTCTCATACACACATGGTCACATACACATTAGAGGAAAATCCATCTTAAGCTGATAGCTGTGTTTTAGAACATAGAAGCTGGTTTCTATCTGGCCCAAGCAGCTAGACCAGCTACTTGTTGGTCATACCAGCTTAAAGTGTTCAAACTGGTTTTTGGAACATTGGAGCTGGTTGACCAGCTAATAACCAGCTTGGACCATCTAAAATCCAACTACCATGTTCTAAAAAACAACATAAGAAATATTTTCATGTGGGGACATGAGTAATTGGTAATGGCAGTGTGTGGTTTGGCTGGTATCTTTTTATATGCCTTGTTGTGGTTAGCTTTATTATACATTACATTTGTGTATAAATTTGATGCAAAGATGCGTGACCTCTTTCAAAGCACCCTTTATTACCACCCATATCTTCTTTGTCTTGAGTCAGTGAGTGTCTCTCATAAAATGTGGCCAGTGATTTGTTTTGACTGCCAACTGACTGGAAAATAGTTACTGTTGTTTTTGATGGTTCTAGAGACTATAACAATGTTGGCTTTCTGCTGTCTTTTCTCTCTTTCTGTCTTGCTGTGTCACATTGTCAGTTACTGTTTCTATTTTAGCAGGCTGCCTGTAAGCAAAGCACTGCCTTTCTTTAAGCAGGTATCATGCGCACAAGTGCTATTGTGTGTGTGTGTGTGTGTGTGTGCAAGAACCTCTATTTTTTAATGAAATTGTATTAATTTTATGTGTTACACTATGACATAGTCGTGTTGTTTCTGAAGTCTAGAATGGATATTATTTTACCTGTTTATTACTCTAAAGTGGTAACCTGCATTTGTTAACATAACAAGATATTTCTACCTGATCTAACCCTTAAAATGAGTTTTCTTGGAATAACCTTATGTATTCTGACCGATTCAGTGATGTTAATTTGTATTTTTGACTTGAATCAAAAAATCAGTTAATTGAGATTTTACTGCATGAAGCAAAATTTTAGGGAACTTTTTACAAAAACTTTTTTTGTTTTCTAGTTAGTAATAATAGTTGAATTCTGTCTGTAAAAAATTAACAAACATGTAAAACTGTTAACTTTTGCATGATACTCATAAGAAAACCAGAAAGAAACATGAAATGCCATTGGCAACCCATTTTACTTCTGTAGTCCATTGTATTTTCAAGTGAAATATAATCAACAAGGAAATGTAAATGTAATGGAACATGATTTAGTGCATCAAGAATTTATTGAATCATGAAAGTGGGCGTTACATACAAGAATGGAGCCAGGTGAATGAGGTCTGTGGTTGAAAAGTTAGAGGTATTCATGATGTCAGCAGAAAAGAAAAAAAAAAGTAGTTAATTCAAAGTTAATCTTGATAAAAGATAAGGAAGACCAACTTTTTAATGGGAATAAGATATACCACGAAAATAAGACCAGGAACTTGCATTAAAGGGTAGTTCACCCACAAATGAAAATTCTCTCATCATTTACTTTTACATTTACCTTATTCCATCAGATGTTTATGGCTTTCTTTCTTCTGCTGAACACATATGAAGATTTTTAGAAGAATATTTCAGGTCTGTAGGTCCATACAATGCAAGTGAATGGTGGCCAGAACTTTGAAAGTTCAAAAAGCATATAAAGTCAGCATAAAAGTGATCCATATAACTTCAGTGTTTAAATCTATATCCTCAGAAGTGTTATGATTGGAGTGAGTGAGAAACAGATCAACATTAAGTCCTTTTTACAATTAGTTCCCATTTTCACTTTTACATTCTTCTTTTTTGTTTTTGTGCGAATAACATTATTTGTGCACATTGCCACCTACTGAGAGGATTTACTGTAAAAAAGGAATTAAAAATGTATCTTTATCACACCCACACTTATCATATAGCTTCTAAAAACATGGATTAAACCCCTGGAGTAGTATGGATTACGTTTATGCTGCCTTAATGTGCTTTTTAGACCTTCAAAGTTCTGGTCACCATTCACTTGCATTGTATGAACCTGCAGAGCTGAGATATTCTTATGCGTTTAGCAGAGGAAAGAAAGTCATACACATCTGGGATGGCATGAGGTTGAGTAAATGATGAGAGAATTTTTACTTTTGGGTGAACTATCCTTTTAAGAATAAATGGGGTCAATTTTGATTTTATGTTGATTTGAAACAACATTATTGAAAACCACAGAATATGGCACCCTTTTAGTCTTAGCGAGACCTTTCTTTAAAGTTAGAAGCCCACACACTGAAAGTCTACCTCTGCTGCATTACAGTTACAATAATACACTACACCACTGCCATAGAGGGGCTTATATTACATTCTTGGGGGTAAATAATGTCTAATGGAAATGGGATGTAGGATTAATGGGTATTAAGTGTAGTGCTGCATGCTGGTCGAGGTCACATCTGAGAACTTCTGACTTTTACTATGTTTGCTTTACTGAGTCACTGGTGTGTCTTCCAGTGCTCCTGCTGGTGTTGTTTTGATCGCCTGTCTTGGAACACATCCTCTGCTCCATTCCACCCATCCTGCCTCTCTCTAACTCACTCTCATCTTTTCTCTTCAGATTCTGTCTTTCTCCCTTGCTACAGGGAGGATGGGATGGTGGGGTTTAAAGAGAGATGGTTCATGTGAAGTTCAACACAAAACCTGCATATGAACTTGCCACTTTGTACAAGCTTAAACCAACCTAAGCGGGTTTGCTTGTTTTAGCTGGTCTCCCATCCTCATAAGGTGGGACTTGTTTTAGAGGAGTTTTGAGATCAGCTGGCTGAAAAGTTAAACCAGCTGAGCACCAACCTGGCCTGGCTGGGAGACCAGCTGAAGACAAGCTTGGACAAGATAGGAGACAAGCTAGACAACTTCAGATTGGAAGCTTTTTTTATTTGTATTTTTTCTGCAGGATTGGCCTTGTGCTTTCTTCCCAGCTGAAAAAAACGTAAAATTTTTTTTTTTTAAATCTTAAACCAGGCTTAGCTGGTTTGCTTGTCTTAGCAGGTTTAAGCTGGTTCCCAGCGTAGCTAAGCTGAAGCTCATCTGAAAAGTGCCCTAAATCCCTCTTAAACCAAAAGACCAGCCTGACCAAGCTGGTAGACAAGCTAAGACCAACAAACTACCATAGACTGGAAGCAAATCATCCTAAACTGGTTTGCTGGCCTTAGCTTGTTTAAGCAGGTCTCTCAGCTTGGCTAAGCTGATGTTTAGCTGAAAAGGGCCCAAAGCCCCTCTAAATCCAGCTAACAGATCTGCCTAACCAGTGTGAAGACCAGCTAAGACCAACAAACTATCTTAGTCCTGGTTTCTATTTTTTTCCAGCAGGATTTTCTCACACTTTTTCTTTCGCTGTTTATCTCTCTCTCATTGCTTTTCCTGCTCTACTACATCTGCATTTGTGTGCAGCCAATAAGTGTACTCCTCTTCCCTCTTTCTTCTGTGCAGTGCAAAAAATGACCGCAGTCTGACTCAGAGCATGTCAGTCTCTAAGTCTCCCTGAGGATTGTCCTCAGCTCAGTGATATCACCTCAAAGGCATGATTGTGCAGGCACTTTTCGGGGTGTGGTGCTCTGGATTCTACAGCATGCTTTGATTATTTGAGTTGAACTCTGGGTCTACTTTTGGCTGACTGCAGAGAAGCGTCAGCACACATGAGCACTAGTTGAACACAAGCTATGTTCAATTCTGCACAGCAGGGCCAGATAAGCAGGGCCGAGAGGCCAGTTCTGTTGTCTGGAGGGACACAGCCCCTCTTCCTCTGTGGCTTTTTTATGGTTTGGGATGTGGCCAGTGTTTAGTGGCTTTCCAGTAACTTTGTTTAAATGTGTGTAAGCAAACAGTAATACCCCGGCACAAGGGTGTGCTTGGTAGATTATGTTTGTTTGCGTGGAAAAGAAAGAATGGATTGAATGCTTTTAAGAAGTTGTTTGCTCTTTCATTTGTTATTTTTTGTTTGGGTTGTTTTTGCAGGTAAACATGTCAAACATTTTAATATGCCAAATTGTTGCATCTTACAGCAATTATTTGTGTGTTTGTTAAGCACTCCCCTGTCTTTTACTGGTTATTCAAACAGATTTAAAGCATTTATAAATATTGGTTAAAATTAATTCATATGTTTACAGTTGTTTATTGTCAGTTCATAATTAATTAACCCAATGTTAAAATTGAAATTTAAATTGACCAAGAATAATAATTGCTGTAAAACATTGTTCATTGTTAGTTCATGTTAAATAATGTTCAAGGGATATTTCACCAAAAAATTTAAATAGTCTCATCATTAACTCCCAGACATGTATGCCTTTCTTCTTTTAGAAGAATATCTCAGCTCTTTTGATCTATTCAATGTAAGCAAATTGTGACTAGATCTTTGAAGCTCCAAAAAGCAAATAAAGGCATCATAAAAGTAATCCATAGGACTCCAGTGGTTAAATCAATGTCTTCTTAACCGATACGATAAGTGTGGGTGCGAAACAGATTCATATTTAAGTAATTTTTAACTATACTATATTGCTATACTTTTACTCCCTGCCCAGTAGGTGGCAATATTTACAAAGACTACGAATCGCCCAAAAAAGTGAAGAATGTGAAAGTGAATGTGGAGATTTGTAGTTTAAAAAAATCATAGAAATCCAGAAATCATATTTCTTCTGAGGACATGGACTAAACCACTGGAGTCTTATGGATTACTTTTATGCTGCCATTATGTGCTTTTTGGACCTTCAAAGTTTGGCCACCATTTTCTTGCATTGTATGGACCCACAGAGCTGATATATTCTTAAAATCTTTGTGTTCAGCTAAACAAAGAAAGTCATACACATCTGGGATGGCATGAGGGTGAGTAAATAAAGGGAGGATTATCATTTTTGGGTGAACTATGTCTTTAACGAGTACAAACTTTTTCTAAGTCTAAAAATAATGTAGAGGTAAATATGATAAAACTTTTCATGTTCATAAATGTTCTTTTATCTGCTATAACAATTATTATTTTATTTTTTTGCCATGATATGGCATTTGTGGCTTAAAGTGTTATTCAAACCATGTTGGTACTGTGGTTCCAGTGGAATGCAGGAAATAAGTACTGTATGCATCTCAAATTTCCCCATAGTTTATGAAATAAAATGCTCTCAAGATTTTCCAGGTTTCTATGACAGCTTTGCTAACAAGCCCGCATGTTGAACTTTGTGCCGATACAGAGCCATGGCCATGTTGACCCCAGAGCAAATCTCTCATGCTACCAACACAAACCTCATTAATATTGAGCTCTAATCCACCATAGTACAATCACAGTGGCAGTTACACTCATTAGTGTGATTGAATGGCAGATTTCAGCTGTAATTGTTCAGATCTGTGTTCATGATCCTTGCTTCAATACTAGACAATGCTCTGGTTTGGAATGCCAAAATCTCTTATGTGATCATGTGGATTCTTACCTGAAGATGACATCTGCGGAAGAGCAGTGGAATTTTACAAACAAAATAACCTCAAATCATATGCTGATGCTGTGCAAACATTTGATGTCACTCTTGGGCTTGTTGATGTTATGCACACACTGGAGCATAAGGCTCTGTTTAAGAACTTAATATATACTTAGGGACTTTTCACCACTAAGGGCTTTAGAAAACAATTGTTAATCACCTCGGACAACCTTATTTGTCAATGACCCATATATTTTATTTATATATAATACAATGGTTAACAAATATGTTATTTAATAATTTCTGAGGTAAATTACTCCATCGCTTTATTTATCTTTATTTTTTGGAATGCACATTCCCTTCCATGCAGTTGTATTTTGCATCACTGTGATAGAAACAACAGTTGAACATTTCTAGTGGTTTACTAGAACCCCCCCTGCAGCTGTGTGATGGTCTCATAATAAAGTGTTAGCATGCCAACGAGTTATGTTGTTTAAAGAGGTTTTTGCACTCTTTCAGTGTGTGGATGACGCAGAAATTCCATGAATTTTTTGAATTCGAGAAAAATAAACTTACACGCAGAGTGATATTTCATGAAGTTTTGCTACAGTTACCAGTGTGCCAAGGTCTTTGTACAGTTTTTTTTTCTGTTTAGATTTTGCTCCTTTGTGTCCTTGTGTTATATGAGGACGCTGACATGCTATCTTACTGGTATCATGCATTTTATGAATATTTGAGAGCCTCAAAGCATGTGAGCTTCCGTGCCCCCCCCCTCTGAACTCTGGGTGGGACCCCAGGTTGGGAACCACTCCTCTAAACCATTCACAAAGTTCTCACCCACTAATTACCCCTTTTTAACAGTCTCCCTGTCTGAGCATCAGACCACTTCTATTCCTGTGTGTTTTTTATTTATAAGACCTGTAAGTTTGGATGAATTTTACAGCCTGTTTGTCACTGTCTATTAGACCCTCATTTGGGTTAGACTTTAGTCCCACCCAAATCTCAAGCCAGTATTTGAGGCAAAATTGCTATATTGGCCTGGTCAGGATGCTCAAAGAAACAGAGCAATGTTTTGATTCAAGCTACATTGTTTACACTTATCTGTGAAATCAACATATAAATGGCTTAGTTATAGTTGTCTTTTAGGACTGAAATGATTAGTCGACTTTATCGACAACGTTGACTAAAAAAATTGTCGACAAATGTTTTTATTGTCGAATAGCCATTTGATCTCATTTAATGCAACATGAGATCATATTAATCTCATATTAAGCAGCACTGCAGTTTGCGCCTGACTGAGTAGAGGAAGAGGCTCACAGCTCAGATGCACTCTAAACTTTCCAAACAGCTTCAGGTGATTTAGATCGCAAAATATGTGGGAATTATAATACAAAAATACAAAATAAGTAAATGCAGAAGCCCTCTTTATTGTTAGTAAGCACATTTAATACAACCTTTTAGGTCGGAATACAAGCTGAATTATCGGTTAAGAGCTAATGATTAATCATTGCATTAATCACCAAATAGTTGTGTAATCGTTAGATTAATTGATTATCAAAATAATAGTTAGTTGCAGCACTATTGCCTTTGCATATTAAGGTGGGACAGGAATTTTTTTTTTTTTAAATTGGCATGAAATCAGAATTGACCCCATTTTATTTTATTAATGCATGTCATTTATTATTTTGAATGATTCATCCATGCATATTTTATGTTTTATAAAAAAAATAACCTTGTAATCTTTAATCAGAATGTCGTAACTTGCTCTTCCAGTGATATGACTGACTCTCCTCTGCTTACATATGCAAGGGTAAGTAATTTTTAACCCCGTTCCTTTAAGAGGGCGTCAAAACAGCCAAAGCAGAGATGGAGAGGTGTATTTACTCTACCTCAAAATACCTTGGTTATGGGCCCGCTAGCTTGAATGTACATTTCGAAGGATTAGGAATAATGGCAAATTTGCAGTTGTGTTCGAGACAT
The DNA here is from genome assembly GCA_032164185.1 of Moxostoma hubbsi. NCBI lineage: Eukaryota > Metazoa > Chordata > Actinopteri > Cypriniformes > Catostomidae > Moxostoma > Moxostoma hubbsi. The sequence continues at coordinate 24,569,194 of JAVLUX010000034.1, read as the reverse complement.
TTTAGGCCTGGATGCATCCAGAGGTCATCACTACTGAATACAACACAAGTTGGGTGGGTTTGGAGTATCTTAGATTGTAGAGCATGAATAAATGTTCTTTTTGCCTTTATAATTAGTGTATTGTGATGTTGTCCTTTACTTGCTTGTTTCTTATTTATCTGCATTGGCTCCAGCCACATCGTAAGCAAAGACCATGATGTGTTGTGTGCGTTTGTGGCCTGATTATGGATTAATGTTGTCAGTCAGATCATTGCTTGGTTCTACAGTCAGTGGGACATGGTGGAGAGGGTCTTTGTCTGTGTGTCGACTGGAAACTCAAATTCAGGCATGCAACGCATTCTGATATGAAACGCCCACAATCCAATCAACAACCGTTGGATAAAATCAAGTCCCCACCCTAAATTTTTTTCTTGTTCGATAAGCCATTTCACTTGGAAACATCACAATATGGAAGCAAAGTCGGTTGCAATTTCCGTTTCATGCCAATTTTATCATCGAAAAAATAACATACTTAAGCTTTAAAAAGTAGATAAAGTCACGTGGGAGTATAAACTGTGGGAAAGTTTTAGTTTTATCCTTCACTGTTAAATTTAAACTCATTTTCTCTCTGAAGTGGTTTAGTGGGATAAATTTGGATAACAGTAGTGCTCAGAAGGTATTGATATTCAGCTGCTAATTGGGGCTGAGAGGACTCTGCTGTTAGTGGGACTATATTGACATCAACTTAGCAGGATGTGCCGGTTCACAGCATGATGTAGCAGGTGCCTCTGAGTTATCTTTGTGTGCAATGGCACAGCAGTTAATACCCTTTGGGCTGTGTTTGTATGTGTTGAACTGTCCTTAATACATATAATAATTTATATCTCTATTGTTTTATCAAGCCAGAGGGAGTGGTTGTTTTGCTCTTATATCAGTGTTTTTGGCAGTTGGTTACTGCTTTCCCAGCAGAAGATTAAGTAATGGATCTCCAGTCACTGGGAAGTGAATTCAGAGCAGAATGTAAGTGTCAGGGGGCAAAGTCAATAACATCGCAATTATGTGGAACAGCAGGGTTAAATTTTTTTGACCACTTCTGGAAAATCTAGGAAGTGGATTGACAGCAGTTTGGGCACAACCTCTTGAGACAGATAGGAAAATCAATAATAATAAGAAGAATAGAGAATGCAGTAGGCAAAAATTAAAAACAATTATTTGTTAATTCATTCATCACGATATGATTTTGTTTTTATTAATTATGTTTAACAATTGCTTTATTTTGTATTGTATTCTCATTATATACACTCACCTAAAGGATTATTAGGAACACCTGTTCAATTTCTCATTAATGCAATTATCTAATCAACCAATCACATGGCAGTTGCTTCAATGCATTTAGGGGTGTGGTGATTGTCAAGACAATCTCCTGAACTCCAAACTGAATGTCAGAATGGGAAAGAAAGGTGATTTAAGCAATTTTGAGCGTGGCATGGTTGTTGGTGCCAGACGGGCCGGTCTGAGTATTTCACAATCTGCTCAGTTACTGGGATTTTCACGCACAACCATTTCTAGGGTTTACAAAGAATGGTGTGAAAAGGGAAAAACATCCAGTATGCGGCAGTCCTGTGGGCGAAAATGCCTTGTTGATGCTAGAGGTCAGAGGAGAATGGGCCGACTGATTCAAGCTGATAGAAGAGCAACTTTGACTGAAATAACCACTCATTACAACCGAGGTATGCAGCAAAGCATTTGTGAAGCCACAACACGCACAACCTTGAGGCGGATGGGCTACAACAGCAGAAGACCCCACCAGGTACCACTCATCTCCACTACAAATAGGAAAAAGAGGCTACAATTTGCAAGAGTTCACCAAAATTGGACAGTTGAAGACTGGAAAAATGTTGCCTAGTCTGATGAGTCTCGATTTCTGTTGAGACATTCAGATGGTAGAGTCAGAATTTGGCGTAAACAGAATGAGAACATGGATCCATCATGCCTTGTTACCACTGTGCAGGCTGGTGGTGGTGGTGTAATGGTGTGGGGGATGTTTTCTTGGCACACTTTAGGCCCCTTAGTGTCAATTGGGCATCGTTTAAATGCCACGGCCTACCTGAGCATTCTTTCTGACCATGTCCATCCCTTTATGGCCACCATGTACCCATCCTCTGATGGCTACTTCCAGCAGGATAATGCACCATGTCACAAAGCTCGAATCATTTCAAATTGGTTTCTTGAACATGACAATGAGTTCACTGTACTAAAATGGCCCCCACAGTCACCAGATCTCAACCCAATAGAGGATCTTTGGGATGTGGTGGAACGGGAGCTTCGTGCCCTGGATGTGCATCCCACAAATCTCCATCAACTGCAAGATGCTATCCTATCAATATGGGCCAACATTTCTAAAGAATGCTTTCAGCACCTTGTTGAATCAATGCCATGTAGAATTAAGGCAGTTCTGAAGGTGAAAGGGGGTCAAACACAGTATTAGTATGGTGTTCCTAATAATCCTTTAGGTGAGTGTATGTATATAAAATGTATGTACTGATTAATTCATCAAATTGATTATTAATGCAGTAAGCCACACAAGGCAATGTTACAGTGATTTTACCATGGGTAAGGGGTGTTCTTAGGCACAACGCAAAGTGGAATTGCTTTAATATGCAGCAACGTGACAAATTAATATATAAATGGCTTTGAATGCAGCTCATCCAATCAGAATTAAGAATCAGAAAAAATAGTTTCACCAATTTACACATTCTTAATTGATTTAACCAGCCTAATCTCATTAAAAATGACATGACTGTAGCAATGTTTTTGCAAAATGACATTATGTGGTTCATTACATGTATTTCTGCAGAACATGTAGGTGAAATGTCCAGTGAATGGTGATGCTCTCCCAAACAGATGAGGTTTTTAATGTTAATTCTTTATTGAGTTTTAAATCAACAAAGCCTACCTCCCTACCCTAACCTTAAGTGATAGTGCCATAAAAAGCAACAGTGAGATGAAAAAAGATGTGTCTTTTAAGGTTAATTCTTTATTGAGTTTTGAATCAACAAAACGTTCCTCCCTACTCTAAACCTTAAGCCTAAACCTAAACTATAGTGTTATATAAGTAAAAGTGAGATGAATAATGCAATTGCTGAAGCAACCTCATCATTGTGTGGTGCTTCTTGGACACTTTCGGCTCATGTTTCCACTCGCGTACTCTTCTGGTCTCAAATTAAAGTCATTGTTGTTATATGCCCTCTAGTATTTATTTAACCAGGAAACTGCTCTGATATGCACACCAAGCCACGTAAAAAGCATTTAGCAAAAATGTAGGTATGTAACATCATTCTATGAGAGCAAGTTGGATTTTCCATGTGATAGATTAATTACTCAGTTTCACAAATGACATACATGTTTCAGAAGTTTTCTCAGGAAACAGGTTGTATTTCTTATCTATATTTAATGTATGCTTCATCATGAGGCACTCACACTCTATTAGGGCTGCGCGATTTGGGGAAAATGTCATATTGCGATTATTGCGGTTAATATTGCGATATGCAATTGCGATATAATAAACATAGTATCTTGAGTCAACTTGCTTGGTTATCAAGGAAAATGCACAAATAGATTACTGATAATGCTGAAATGTGTATTTTTCAACTCAAACATACAAACTAGCAACAACAACTATAAAGAGTGTTTTCAAATTAAAATAGTTTTACAAAATTAAATAATATCTTTGTATTACTGCAAACTTGTTATTTTCTCAATATTACACCTAAATAAATTAGGACAATAAATACATTTTCATGAAAATAAGATTGTCCAAACAAACAGGGACATTTAAGCAGGATGTAACATGTACTTTGTAGAAACTATTTTGAAAAGGAAACTGGGTATAAAAGTGTGGTTCACTCAATCAAACCACTAAAACTGTTGTTGTTGTTATGTATGCGTGTATGTGTGTATATATATATACACACACACACACACACACACATTTTATTGTTGTTTTAATTTTAATGTTATTTTTCACATAAGATGGATCTTATGATGATTTCATCAATGATGCAACACGTTGCAAGCTGCAGACAGCGGGTGTATGAGACGAGCATGTGTGTTATAGTGCGCATCAGCCGGCGGAACTTTAAATCTCTCCCGGTCTCGACTCCCGCTCAGATTGGGTCTTTTCCGCGACTGGTTGAAACGGCTCTGACCGCACAGAGAATGATAGTTTTGGAGTTTATGTTAAATTTACATGGCACGCTCCCGTATTATATGAACTTTAAATAAGCATGAAATAAAGATATATCGCAAAGCTGTGATCTGTGTTTCCATCAGACACTCGAGCTGCAGACAGCGGGGGCGAGAGACGAGCGTCTCCGAATTAGAGTGCGCATCAGCTGGCGGAACATTAAATCTCTCCCGCTCAGATTGCTCTGACCGCACAGAGAATGACGGTTTTGGAGTTTGTGCTTATTTACATGTCACGCTCGCGTATTATATTAACTTTAATTATTGATTAAATAAAGACATATCGCCAAGCTGTGATCTGTGTTTCTGTTATGTTTTCTGGCCACCAGTTCAGTGTGGTTTGCTCGGCATCCATCTTCACCTGATTTCCACGCTGAACACCGGAAACTCATATGACATGACCAAACGTGCCACTCCCTAAACCGAGACTGCTGGTCATCTTTTTATTATCCGTGTAGAAAATGGGCAAACAGCTCTCAGAAAGAATGGGCTGTCACATTCGCATATGTACTTATTTCATTAATAAAATCGCAGCATTTGCCGTCATATAATCGCACAGGCCGACATCTCGATTGCGATATGATTAATCGTGCAGCACTACACTCTATCATGTGTTGGGTTCAGCTCTGATGCGTTGTAGACAAGGAGTGAAGGGACATAATGGTTAGCCACTTTGGGATTCTATTCAATTTCTCTCAACCTTATTGCTGTTGTAATATAAATGCTGGTGGGGTTTTCATCCCTGGATTTGTAGATAAATGAGTGCACGATCGGAGACCAGTGAGCCATGACTTTGTGTCAAAGACCTAAAAATATAAATCTCTGCCCTTGCTGGCCCCATTGTCTCTAAGCTTGAGTGATTTTTCATTTTTAATGAAGGACAGTGCCAGTAGGTCAAGGTTATTTTAGAAAAATGACCAGTGTTTTAGTTCTGTGATTTTTCTCATTGTCAGTTCTCCACTGGGTTTTAGATTTTTGTATGCAGAACACACATATGCAATTTAAATACTATGAAAAAAGACACTTAACAAAGATTACAGAGGATATTTCTAATCTTTCAGATATGATAATGGCATTTCTGGTTACAGCCCAAGACAAATGCTGTTTTGTGCTAGAGCTCTTGGAGTAGTTCTCTCAAAAGAAGAAATGTTTGTGAAGAAAGGAGTAAGAGATATTTTGTACATCTTTGTCTAGGGCAGGGCTTCTCAACTTCGAAAAGCTCAGGGGTCGCAAAGCTGGATCCCTGTAGCATCGAGGGCTGCACTCTTAATCTTTATAGTAATTCTAATATATATATAAAAAAATTTTTATGTGTATATATTATGTTTATTTAATTACACACACACACACACACACACACACACACACACACAGAGTAACGTTGGAGTGGAAGAGAGGAGACGCTGGAGTAACTTTTCAGTCTTTTAATGGTAGACGCTGGAGTGGAACAAATGGCATACAAGGAATCAATCTAGGAAACATGCTGGAGTGGAACAAATCTCCTACAAGGAATCACACAGGGAAATACACTGGAGTGGAACATTACAAAGTAACAACTTAACAATACACAAACAACAAGTTTTTAATATAATATATTTTTACCTATATATATATATATATATATATATTAGTATTAATGAAAACATTAAATGAAAACAATCTGATTACCTGAGGCAAAAGGCTGCCATGGAAGAATCACAACATGCTGATATTCAGTACACTTGCTTATGTGATATTGCTTAAAGGTAATAATACTAATAATATAACCATTTAATATTATATTATTGTTACTATGAGTATTATCGCAACTGCTTTGAATATTACACTTTCATACAGTAGTAATATTTTTCTGTCGTAATGTCTTCAATCTCACACAATCAGTTGAATAGAGCTCTCATTTCAGCAGGACTTTGAAATATCTTTGGAGTCTTTCAATTTGTGAAGAGTTTGTTATATCAAGCTTCCTATGACTCGTGAGCTGGAATCTACAAGCTGCAATAGAGAAAGAGTTAATTTGAGAGTTCACAGCCATTTATACACTCAACACACTGATCTGTGGCTCAGCAGATGGATACTATTTGAAACACTGCATGAAAATCAAGCATGTGTGTCTGTGTGCGTGCGTGCATGCTCATGTGCATGCCTGTGTTTGTGTGTGAAGGAGATGACAGGGCAGAGAGGAGCCTCTTATTCATATTGAACTGCGTAGTGCATGTAACTGTATATTATTTCATTAAATGACATCCTTCTGCTGTTTAATGATCACACTTGGCCATATTGAGACTTTTTTTTTCAACTGGTCTTTGATTTCATCTCAAAACTCTAACATTACATTACATTTTGCTAATGGCAACATAATTTATTATGGTACCGAAATTGACAACAAGATGATATCATAGCATTTTTAATTATTTGGTATCGCGATATTTCTTTAGTACAGGTATACCACACAACCCTAGCGCATGTGCGTTTTCGAGTCGATTGACAAGCGATTTATTTATTTATTATTCCCCTTTTTCTCCCAATTTGTATTGCCTAATAACCAATGTGCTCTAAGTCCTTGTGGTGGTGTAGTGACACACCTCAATCCGGGTGGCAGAGGACAAATCTCAGCAGCATCCACACACAACTCACCACAAACCCCATTATAGCAATCAGGAGCAGGTTACCCCACATGACTCTACCATCCATAGCAACCGGGCCAGTATGGTTAGTTACGAGACCCAGCTGGAGTCACTCAGCACACCCTGGGATTCAAACTAGCAAACTCCAGGGATGGTAGCCAGTGTCTTTACCACTGAGCTTCCCAGGCCAGACAGGTGATTTCTAAAAGGACTGCAGGACTTCCTTTTTTACATCCTCCATACTGAGCATTCCAATTTATCCCAGTCATTTTAATACGCTCCATCTAAATTACACTTCATTTGAAGTGCTCCATCTTGGGCTAAACAGTCTTTGGCCATACTCAGATAATCTTATTAGTTACATCCTTTTGCAGTTTATTTCTCTTTCTAACTGTGCTGTCATTCTGTAATACAGAGAACTACCATAAATTCTCTTGAAAATAAACCTCACAATTCATACACATTTGATAGGCTATTGATGCATTTTTTTAATTTTATTTTTATGATGATGAAATCATAACTCTAGCCATTTAGAAGATGGTTTAGAATGACATTAATGAGTGCAGAATTTTCATTTTTGTTTACTAAGCCTTTTGCCATAAATACTTAAAGCATTTACTGTTGCTAAAGCTGCCAAGAGCATCTCTTGTAAAAACATTTGCAATGTTGTATATGTGACACATGTAAACCACAAAATATGTAAATGTTAGGCCTGTGACTCCAAGCACCCATTTAAGAGTAAAGAGTTAAGAGATTTTATTGTCATATGTACAAGAAATCATGTTACACAGTACAATTAAATTCTTACTCTGTGAATCCTCCCAGCAACCTCAGACATACTTTAAACAGCACTATGGAGGAGAGAAAAAAACACACAACAACAAGCATTTAAAAAAACAAATTACAAACAGTGTTCAAGAAAAAGTGTATACGTGCATTGTAAACATGAAAATGGTCATGTGCCATTGTGGTTGTCTCAGTTGTGGTCCATTAAGTTGTTACATTCATAAATATGTGTGTGTAGGCAGGGTGGGGTAAAGCTTGACACCTCTTACAAACAGAGAGAAAATTGTGTCTGCAGTGCTGGGAGGAGGGACAGTGGATGAGGTCATTCACAAGCCTGATAGCCTGCGGGTAGAAACTGTTTCTCAGCTTGTTCTTGCTTTTGCACTCCTGTAGCATCTACCTTATGGTAGGAGTGTGAGTTGGGTATGTTAGGTGTGCCTATTGTCCTTAATGATGTTGTGGGCCCTCCTGATGACCCTGGCCTGGTAGAGGCTCTCCAGCGATGGTAGGGGTGTTCCAGTTATGGTTTGGGCAGGTCTCACTGAGCCCTGCAGCTTCCAAACCAGACTGTGATGGAGCTGGTGAGGATGTTTTCGATTGTACCCCTGTAGAAGCTGCTGAGGATTCTTCTTGACATGCCTAATTTCCTCAGCCTTCTCAAGAAGTTGAGACGCTGTCGAGATTTCTTCACCAGGGATATAGTGTTGTGAGACCAGGTGAGATCTTCAGTAATGTGAACACCAAGGAATTTTAAAGTGCTTACTCTCTCCACATCTGTCTCACCAATGTGGATCAACAATCATCTCCTTTGTTTTCTCAACATTTAAGGAGAGATATTTGTTCTTTCTCCTCTTCACTTGGCCAGCCACTTCCCTCCTGTATGCTAACTGTTCACCCCCAGTTATCAGTCCAATGACTGTCGTGTCATCAGCAAATTTGATGATGCTGTTGTTGCTCTGGGAGGCCACACAGTCATAGTTGAAGAGCGTGTAAAGCATGGGGCTCAGCATGCAGACCTGAGGAGTTCCTGTGTTTATAGTTATTGTCCCGGATATATGGTTCCCTATTTTAACAGACTGGAGTCTGCCCATTAGAAAATCTAGAACCCAGTTGCAGAGGGTGGGTGGCACACCAAGGGTGGAAAGCTTGTTGATGAAATTAGATGGTATCACCATGTTGAATTATAAGCTATAGTCAATAAACAGCATTCAAACATAGCTATCCTTGCTCTTTAAGTGTGTGAGGGCAGTGTGTATTGTTGTGTTGAAGGTGTCCTCTGTGGACCTGTTTCGTCTGTATGCAAACTGGAGAGGGTCCAGTGAGTCTATTACCAAGAAAGCCCAGCATCGTCTCTACTTTCTTCGAAGGCTGAGGAAAGCACATCTCCCACCCCCCATCCTCACTACATTCTATAGAGAGACTATTAAGAGCATCCTGAGCAGCTGCATCACTGCCTGGTTTGGGACTTGCACCGCTTCAGACCACAAAGCCCTGCAGAGGATAGTGAGGACAGCTGAGAAGATCAGCGGGGTCTCCCTTCCCTCCATCAAAGACATTTACAAAAAACACTGCATCCGCAAAGTCACCAGCATTGTGGATGACCCCACACACCCCTCACACAAACTCTTCCCCCTCCTGCCGTCTGGCAAGAGGTACCGAAGCATTCGGGCCCTTACGGCCAGACTGTGTAACAGCTTCTTCCCCCAAGCCATCAGACTCAGTTGCACTTTAATTATTGTCACTTTATAACTGGCTGCAACCTCAATAACTGCTATGTCCATAGAACACTATCTCATAGTATGTTATGTTTACATTTGGCATTTTTAGAAACTCATATTTTTGCACTACTGTGTATTGGTCGGCGCTGCACTGTCCCTTACTGTGTCTATTGTCCTGTTCATTGTTAGTAATTTAGTGTACTGTCCCGTACATTTTGCACACGTTTGCCCGTGCACATTATATAGGTATTTTATTTAGTCTGTGTAGTCTCATGTGGTTCTGGCTTTGTCCTATGTTGTTTTATGTTGCACCATGGTCCTGGAGGAACGTTGTCTCGTTTCGCTGTGTACTGTCGTACAGCCGTGGGGTGGCTGTGGCTCAGGTGGCAGAGCAGGTTGTCCACTAATTGCTGTGGAAACTGGAGGGTTGGTGGTTCGATTCCCGGCCCACATGACTCCACATGCCGAAGTGTCCTTGGGCAAGACACTGAACCCCAAGTTGCTCCCAATGGCAGTCTAGCGCCTTGCGTGGCAGCTCTGTTGTCATTGGTGTGTGAATGTGTGTGTGAATAAGAATGTTTTAAGAGTCTAGATGTTAGTTGTGACCCTTGCTTGAATATTTAATTGTATTATTATAGCATTGTGGTATTGCTACTCTTTGAAGGCCTGACTTCTCTATGAAACAAGAACAATGCAAAACATTTAGATTTTTGCAATTATGTCTCGATCATGGCTACAATTTGTTGAACAGCAGGTGTGGGCAGTGTAAAGTTCTTTAAATACCGCAAAGGTTAAAAAGTGCAGACCATTTACTCATGACGATTCTCTCGAAGCACTTCATCACTATTGGAGTCAGTGCAACTGGCCGGAAGTCATTGAGACAGATTTCTTTATTTTTTTTGCCAGTGGTATGATGGTGGTCCTCTTCAAGCAGGTGGCAATTGAGGCTTGTGTGAGAGACTAGTTGAATATATCCGTGAAGACATCAACTAGAATCGATGAGCAAGTTCTGAGTGCTCGTCCATGAATATTGTCTGGGCCAGTTGCTTTCCGTGGATTTATTTTCCTAAAACTCGAACTCATCTTGTGTGATGTGGCTGTCAATGATCTCGCCCCTGCTCCTGCCTTGAGATTCTGTGATGTTTTTTAATCCCTGCCACATGCGCCGGGTGTCAGCGGTAGCAAAGTGACCCTCCAGCCTCAGTCTGTACTGACTCTTGGCATTCCTTATGGCTCTTCAAAGGTCATATCTGGCTTTTTTGTAGTCAATGGCATTTAACTGTACAGACCAGTCTCATCCTACAAATAAACAAAGTCTAAGAATAGTCCTGTCACCTCTTGTAAGAGTGAAGTAGTCTCTGTTTAGAATGGCAGTGCTTTTGTAGTGTAACAGTAGTGCCTTTAGCACAGATATGGACTCTATATTGTTTTGAAGATGAGATTATCCCCTGCTGACAGTCACTAGGCCTTTTGTCTTAAAAAGATTCCAATTGTACACATTTGTCTGTGTTTTAAGAGTCTAGATGTTAGTTGTGACCCTTGCATGAATATTTAATTGTATTATTATAGCATTGTGGTATTGCTACTCTTTAAAGGCCTGACTTCTCTATGAAACAAGATCAATGCAAAACATTTAGATTTTGCAATTATGTCTCGATCATGGCTGCAATTTTTTTTTATTTTTTGAACAGCAGATGTGGGCAATTTCTGGTGAATGAGATGTTGGAGGAGGGACACTGACAGCTAGTGTTTTTAAAATCCTGAAATTATTTGCAGATGTCAATTGAAAAGTACTAGGAGTTATGTTGAAAATAAAGATACAGAAACAGCTTTATATCTACTTTGCTGGCATCTAGTAAGCTGATCAACAGTGTACTTCACTCACATCCTTGTTAAAGTGAACGTCTCAACAATCACATCACTGCCGACTACTGTGAATTGCTGGTTTTGTGGTCAAATATCTTGTTGGTTTTGTCCATTTTGCCAGATGTGGTTTGTGTCAGGGGCACACTGTGTTTTTAAAATGCTTGAAAATATTTGTGGGTTAACTGGGAACAAAAGAATGAAAAATAATGCACTGCTTTACTGTTTTACTGTTTTAATATAGCACAGATTCACTTGTGGCTATCTTTGCTCATTCATGTATAGTTTAAAATTGTTACACATATTAATGTTTTGGGTCATCTTAAAGCTACTGCAACCATGATATAGAGAATATATAGGGATTATTCATTCTTATTTTGAGATTCCTGTGTCTAAAAGAGGTTTGAACCTTTCCATTCTATTTTCACATAGTCAGCCAGTAAGAAAATATATTATCTAGGGCTGTCAATCGATTAAAATTTATAATCTAATTAATTACATGGTGTCCCGATTAATTAATCGCGATTAAATCGCATATACAAATATTTGCTGAGAAAGCCCCTCATATCACAATTATTCAATGTATAATGATTCAATAATTATACATAGTTATCTTTAAATATTTAAAAATGGTATTATTTTATATATATATATATATATATATATATATATATATATATATATATATGTATATATATATATATATATATAAATAAATAAATAATAAAAAACATTCAGATAATTAAAATGCATTACATCCTTGTGGCAGAAGAGTTAATCATTGATAAGACAATATAAAAAGCGGCTTTAGAATACAATGTATTGTTTACTACCATATTGTTGAACATAAGTCATTCATTGGCATACAGTTCACAGCAATCCATTTCGTCAATCCAATTTGTCAATCAGTTGATTTATTATGAGGGCTTGTTTAACGACCCCTCAATGTACACCTGCATCAGACGTGCTTGTGTTTAATACTTAGTTTTTAATCTTGTGTTTAATCTTGAGATCCCTTAGTTCGATTTGCGCTCCATCAAGTGTTTTGGCCTCAAGAACGTGACGCATGTTTTGTTGTGTTGTCTGCTGAAGGGTTGTTTTGTTCACTGTATAAACTGTGTCACTTACTGCCCACTGGAGTAAACAGGTGGTACTACAAGCTTGCATTTCTCTTTAATCTTGCTTATTACGCTCCGGGGCATTGCAGTTAATTGCGTGAATTTTTTTAACACGTTATTTTTAATAAAATTAATCACACTGAATTAACGCATTAAATCGACAGCCCTAATATTATCTCTTTTTTTCTAATGTAACCTTTGATGGCATTTAAAACACAGTAATTTTTCTCATAATTAAATGTTTTTGACATTTATAAATAATACAATTATGTTTAACCCTTAAATGCATGTGAATTTCACCAAGCACTCTTACATATTTAGGTTTTTAGAGGCCTTTCACTTTTATCAATCAACAAAATGCCCAGATAGTGTCAAATTTTAAAAATATTTTGAAGACAATTTGAAGATAATTGAATAAAATATATATTTTTTAATATTTTTACATTTTATTTTTTTTTATCAAAAGAGACAATGCAACATATCAGGAAAGATCTTTCATACTGAAACATAATGACGTAACACATAAGATACACATACTGTAAGCTACACATAAGTTATACATATTTATTTTTCTCAGAAACATATTTAGTCTAAATAAATATACAACTTACATAATTTCAGTTGTACACCCAAATGACAATAGTCATATCAAACTGTTCATGTGTTACACATGCTATAGTTTACTTCCATGCTGTTTCTTCATCAAATAGCAATGTCAAATGTAAATCAAGTCAAACAAATATTAAAAGTAAATAATATATTAATATTATTTAATATTAATGATTCTAGTATTAGACTTTTGTGGATGATTCTTGTTCTCACTGCGAGAACTTAACCATAGCAACGTTGTGGTTGCGGCTTTCCTCCCTAAAAAGGAACGCCACTCCAACTGCCCCCCCCCACGTCGCTCCTTCTTCCCATGGGATTGAGGATGACCCGGCTGATGATGGAGGCGATTTGGAGATGGTAGTGGGCTTGGTTTTGCCAGGTAAATACCCACAAACCACCCTCCCCCGGCACGCTTGTTGACTTCCGTCCTGGCTTGAGGTGAGAGCGGCTCGACTCACGGGCAGTTGGACTACTCCCTCGGACCCGCCGTGTTGGACGATGCATTCGCAGCTGCATCGGAGAGCGTCCCGGCGTCTGACGCAACAGCCAGACCCCCCCCGGTTCCTTTCTTCCCGGAGGTGCACGATGAGCTGACAAGGTCGTGGAGGGCACCTTTCACTGCCCGCAACCGAACTCCTCACTCATCCGCTCTCACTACCCTCGACGGTGGGGCGGCCCACGGGTACTCGGAGGTTCCCCAGGTGGACAGTGCTGTTGCGATACACCTGTGTCCGGAAACGCCGCCACCTGTTGGGATCGCCCGTTGCTCCCCTTCAAGTCCTGTAGGACGATTTCGTCACTGACCACCAAAGCCTACAGTGCAACCGGCCAGGCCACCTCCGCCCTGCATGCCATGGCCCTCCTGCAAGTCCGCTAGGCCAAGGCACTTAAAGATCTGCACTTAGGTAGTCCTTACCCCGATGTGCTGCAGGAACTGCGCTCTATGACCAACCTCGCCCTCCAGGCCACGAAGGTTTCAGCGCGGGCTATCGGGAAGGCGATGGCCACCCTCGTGGTCCAGGAACGTCACCTGTGGCTGAACCTGGTTGAGATACGGGAGGTCGACAAAGCCCGCTTTCTCAACGCCCCCGTCTCCCAGCTCGGCCTATTCGACTTCGCCCAGCAGTTTCTGGCGGTGAAGAAACAGACAAAGGCCATTACTCACATCATGCCTCATGTTTGCTCCTGAGCTGGTAAGGAGACCACTCTGTCCCCCGGTGGAGGCTGGGAGGAGAATCCTCATTTTGCTTTATTTCTTTTTCTCAATAAAATAACTACTTCCTCGTTCCCTGGGTCATCTGGCCCACAAATGCTGTTGTCATGGCAACCTGGCGGCAAACATCAGCAGTCCCGGCACCCCGGACACGTACCCCTCACCTCCGGACCCACAACTGCTGTCCCCCGGCCGGCCAGTTCTGACGAGTCCAGAAAACGCCTACACAGGACCTCCTCCTCAGTCACTAACCCCTAAATTAATGCGACTAGTCAACTAATGGCTTAAATTAACTCCTACTAGTCGGAACATTTTTGGTCGGGGGCAGCCCTAGTTGATAGCAACTTTATAGAAATGAACGGAGCCACGTTGATGAGATTGTCTGACTGACGGCTTATAACATAAGGGTTGTATCGGCTCATGAAACTCACCTGTGATTGGCTGGATGGTTGCTCAATCAACCCAAAGAAACAAAATGCAAAACATACTGTATACAAATCCACCATTTGGACTCGGTGTGGGATTGGTTGGAAAAGTACAGGGAGAAAAATCACTTTTTAAAAAAATGCGGGGTATGTGTCTTCCACGTCCCCTGTGGCTGCTACGCCCTTGCGTGCATATGTGTAGGCTTGCTCCCTTGTTCAAAATTGAAGGGTTTAGGGTTTGTAGACATCTCAGATCAAGACTTAACGAAGTGTAACGGACTTCCAAAATGGCAGCTGGGATTTTCCCCAGGAGAAATGCTTAGGGAAGTTTAAATGGATGGATGTTTAAAGTGAAGTGGAACACAGCCTATCTCACCTGTTTCCCTCATTAACATCCTTAATTCCCCCTCTATTTAATCTCCCCGTGTGCTCTTGGTGCATTCAAGTAAATCTGGACTCCTACCCTTCTACCCACCCTTATCTCCACCAGTCAGCTCCTGTTTTGCCTTGTTAATTTAATAAAATCTTTTGTTTTTTCCTCTTCATTCAAGTCCTTGACCCTTCCTTGCAAGTAGTTTATAAGGATGTTGTGTGTGTTCAGCTGTGACTAAGCAGAATGAGACATAGTTACATTTGTTCAGGGTAAATACAGATGATATCAAAGGTGTACACAGTAATTTTTTCCTCATTACAAGTGAATCTCCTAAAGAATTGAATTGTAATTTTGCAGTAGATGTATAAAATCATGACCACTCACATGAGATGAAGACTCCAGTCATATCAACTAACTCATAAAAGCTGTTTATTCTACATGGCGAGGGTCCACTCATGTTAGGATCACATGACCAGTCGAATACTACTCACTTAATCTCTGTTATTGGACACTTTACTCATGGATTAAATTTATCAGGGCTGACTGTGACAAGTACATTTTTACAATGGCATATAAGGCTGAAAACTATTTATTTAGAATCATGCTGAATCCAGGCCCCTATAGGTGTCAGTTTAAGTCCAAGATGACACAAACACAAAAGTTACAGAGTGCAACTTATTTGGTATGTGCACCAGTGTGCATCATTCTTAGTCACATTGAACAACAGGGAATATTTATCTGATTGATAGAGTATCTTAAAAGTGAGTCTGGTAGTCCATCCTGTCCCAGACAGCACAGTGGAAGTGGGTTACAGTATATTAACCCCATGAGTGAGTGGAGAAGAGGAGATAAATAGTGGTTTGGAAGGAGTGATTTTGCAGGTGTAATTCGGGCCAAGTTTTGCTTTAGTGTTCAGGGGAAAAATGGTTGCTAACGGATAGCTTTCTCGTGGTATTATTGTGGTCCTTAGGTAAAATAGTGTATTTGATTACATCAAAATATTATGAGCCATGTAATATGTCATATTCAGTAATTTGTTTGTCCATTCTGCAGTTTTATTTACTGCTTTTGGTTTTATATAAAAATATCCTGGAATAGATATTTTATTTGGTTTGTGATAAGTCAAAGATTTTATTGTGAAAACAATGCCACATTACTGTAGACAGTCATCCCTCTTTCCATGCCACGCAATGCTTTGAAAAACTGAAAGACCAAAAAATCGAAGACTTTCTGACATTTCTCAAGTCACAATGATAAAATGCAGTAGTAGACAAAGATACACTGTCAGTTCTTGCTTTCTAAAAATGAGGGAAAAAACCTCTTTACATCTTCTCTTCACTATTGTAGTAAAGTGTCTCATGTTGATAGTGCTATGCTGTGCTAGCCTGAGGCTCGCCAGTCATCTGTCTCTGTCCTAAAATCTCATTCTGTCCTCGATTTGAGCTCCTATGTCAGTACAGCCAGTTCCAGTCTAACACAAGCAAAGCAAGGAATTAGTGTGACTGACATAATGACAGGCATTTTGACATGTTTATGGTCAGGGTTGGGGAGTAATGAAAACATGTAACGGGAATACGCATTTAAAATACAAAATACAAATAACTGAATTCCACTACAGTTACAATTTAAATCATTGGTATTTAGAATACAGTTACATTCCAAAAGTATTTTGATTACTGAAGAGATTAATTTGCATTTTATAGTCATTTGTTACATTTAATATTTAGTCCTTTCAGATGGAAAACATTTAAACATATAAATGATGCAATCCAAAGTGCATTTGAACAGTGGTGAAACACTTTCTTATGATGTGTTACATTCATACAATTAGACAGAGAAGTGAGTTTCAAGTAAGTTTGGAGCAGAAGAAATAGAAATAAACCTTGAGTTATCCATAAACCTTCTAGTCATTTTACATGTACGTTACAAGACACGATCATATATTTTATCAAGAACATAAAGACGCTGGCTACCACCCCAGGAGTTCGCTAGTTCGATTCGTAGGGTGTGCTGAGTGTCTCCTAAGCAACCAAATTGGCCCAGTTGCTAGAGAGGGTAGAGTCACATGGGGCAACCTCCTCGTGGTCATTATAATGTGGTTAGTTCTCAGTGAGGCGCGTGGTGAGTTGAGCGTGGATGTCACATGGGGTAACCTCCTCGTGGCATGAAGCCTCCACACGTGCTATGTCTCCATGGCAACGCGCGTGGGATAAGACGTGCAGGTTGACGGTCTCAGATGCGGCGACAGCTGGGATTCGTCCTCCGCCACCTTGATAGAGGCGAATCACTATGCCACCACAAAGACTTAAAAGCACATTGAGAATTGGGCATTCCAATTTGGGAGAAAAAGGGGAGAAAAAAATGCCAATGTTGGATCATAATTTTTTTTTCTAGTAAGACGTTTGATATTAGTGCAAAAATCTTATTTGTAACATGTGTATTTTGTATTATTGTACTGGCAGAGATTTTATAGTCAAAACAAGTGAAAAAATCTACTAGTGCTGAAGAAGTAATTCAAAGTATTTATAATACATTACTGACCTTGAGTAATCTAACAGAATATGTTATAAATTACATTTTACAGCATGTATTCTGTAATCTGTAGTGGAATACATTTCAAAAGTAACCCTCCCAACCATGTTCATGGTGACATACCTAGATAACAAACTAGTAAATATGTTTTTATTGTTAATCCGTAATTTTAATCAGTGCTCAAATATTTCTCAAAGATCACATATGGTGTGACTAACTGGCTTCTGTTTTTATTCATACCTGAATAAATTTGAATGAATTTAAATGAAAACAAATCTTTATTTTTTATGTTTAAAAGTATCCAAATATTAACCAAGCTTAAACAAAATTTTCAGAAAAAGAGTCAGAAAGAAAATAAAACAAAAACATGAATTATGATATATTGTTAGCTTTGAATGACCAGTTATTTGGGAACCGTTTTTGTGAAGCAGTGAAACTGGTAGGACAAATAACGTATCTTAAGTACAACACAAGCTTATAAGATGAGCTGTGCCTTGTAGCTTCTAGCATAAAATGTCAAACATAATATGTCAAACTAAATTCTTTGAAAAAAAAAATAGGTATCTGCTCTAGTAGAATCTTATAAACAGACAAAAGTCATAATGATTTTATTTAATTTCGTGGTTATTGCAGTAGAAAACAGAACGTGTCTGATGCCCACTGCATCTAGGATTCAGTGACTTTTTGGGCCAGTTGTTTATTATGCTATGCTTTGGCTCTTGGCCCAAAATCAGAAGAGAGTGGTGGATATTTTCACCCGTTGGATTGTTATTGTGATAGACATGGTTTTTATGATTGATGCACAGTTGCAATGACTGGATCTCTTCCGTGCAATAACACATGATGCTGGTTGTGGCCCTCCTCCACTCAGAGACAAATGAGTATATTTTGCTTCAATCCGTTGGGATTATGGCCCTCATTTCTCTGTTGGGGAAGGAGGGATGGAAAGAGGATAAATCAGGAACAGGTGGTAGTTCCAATGTCACATGGCCAGTTTGTTGGCACACGTGGATGTTGATCCATGATATTGAAACCATTGCAGTACAAAATAGCAGGAATTTGCAGGGCATGGCTGCACAGTCAAGATGTCAGTTTTTAATCACACATGACTGCGACCTCTCAAGTCCTAATTTCATACACTGTTGTGCTACATTTATACAATTTCAAACATGATTAAATTGAAGTGTTTATTCAGATTTAAGCATTATTTTGAAGATTTGTATGTTTTACAGTTATTTATTTTCTTAATTTTCAAATGGAAAGTGATGGAAAATTCAGCAACAATAAATTTACTGCTTCATCCTATTTTGGAATTTACTGAAAAATAAATGATTCTGTTTGAAATACCAAATAGGTGCGAGACTAAAAAAATTTGAAATAATAATAATAAAATAATTTTGTGTGAAATTTATGAACAGTAGACAAAGCAGCTTGTCAAACTGAGCTTGTTTGAATGTATAAGCTTTAAAGTGACTGTTTGATCAAGTTTTATTAATCATTGTTAGAGAACTGGAAATTATACAATTGATAAAAAAAACTGTTTAAAAACAGAGTATACGAGTCCGTTGTGTTTTTAAAAGCAACCTGTAGGTGGCGCATTGAGCTAAAATGATGGCGAAGTCACGTTCTGGTCTAAAGGTCAAATGTAAGAGAAAGCGCCAGTATGCCTCACGTGTCAAGATATTTGTGCTTCTTATCATCTTCCCAGGTGTGTTAAAATTGTTTTTCAGCGTTAATACGTCACAGTATGTACATTAATAGACTAACAATTTCGAGATAATATATACAATTGCTGGATGGAAAACTGATTAAATCGATTATTTTATTCAATACTCACCTGACACGAATCCCAACGTCAAAAGAGAGTTCAAAATAGGATTTAACGGGGCTAAAGGCACACCTTAAGGAAAATGTGCATATTTGTCTGGTTATACGGTGTATCAAGATTTTTTATAAGAGAAATATATTTTTATAGAATATTGATAGAGCAACATTATTTGGGTTAATGAATAACAGAAGGCTGCTTTGCTTAAAATTCATAAAAAAAAAGAAGAAAAAAAAAAAAGCTGGCGAAGGAGAGGTTCTCTCAGTATCTCTGTATCTTATCTCTGGCAACATCCCTTCATATTTGAGACTGGAAACCGTTGTAACAACATATTTTTTTCTTACAAAGACAATAACAAAACACGCATTTCCTGAATTGTACCGTATTGCATGTATGTGTAGCGAGTATTATGCCGTTTTTGAACACTTTTGAACACTCCCAATTCACACAAATTCCCTCTGGCCTCAGTCTCCTCAAGGCCACTTTGAAATGTCAATTGACAGCTCATCTTTGTGTTTTTGTGTGTCAGATTGACGGAGTCTTCAGGATCACTCACCGATGGACCAGTTAACTACAAGTACAAAACTAAATGTACTTGGCTCATTGAAGGATAGTGAGTACCTCTATATTAAGTCAGTCAATGTCCTTGCTTTTCTCACATATTCTTTTTATCACACAAGCTTTCTTTTAACTCCATTTACTTTTTTTTTTCATGGTTACATTCTGGGCCATAACCAGGGTTTGAATATCAGTGAGGACCACTATGAGGTGTTAAGACTTTTACCAAAATGACACCTACAAACGCAACATATTCTATACATCAAAATTAAATATAACCAAAAATAATACTGAAATAATTTTTTAATCGCAAATGCAGTTAACAACATTAATACAGGATTTTTGTCACATAGAAATGCAAATTTGACAATAAAGCATTGATTTTGAGTTGGGCAGCAAAATTAACTCATATTTAATACAGAAAAATTTAGATTACATATTAATATTATCCAAAACAACCAATTGTTTTCCTTTTGCCAGACTCTTAATTATTTAAAGGTGCACTCAGTATTTTTTTCCTCTTTAAAAAAGTTTTACTCCTGAAGAAATTATTTATAATTTTGATACATATGTATAAAATCATGACTACTCACATGAGATGAGGAATTTAGTCATATCAGTAATTTTATAAAAGATGTTTTATTCTACATGGAGCAGGGGCACCGTCATGGGGGCTGCCATTTTAAAATCACATGACTATCTGAATACTACGCTTAATCACAGTAACCGTCTTGTTACTGGACACTTTCACTCTTGGATTAAATTAACCATGGTTGATTGTGAATAGGGAATTTCTACAATGGCGTCTGTAACTGAAAACTATTGTTTTTGAATAATGCTACATCCAGACCACTAGGTCATAACTTCATCTTTAATTCATGAGTGTCCACGCTTTAAAGCTTTTTTGTTAAATTCTGCTTTGCATTTATGACAATTTACCATTGTTTGTGCAGAGTTTGTATTAGTAAGATCATGTTAATCACAGGTAAAAAATCTAAAAATAACACCATGGTTAGATGTAATTATTGTATGTAATTAATTTGTAAAAAAAATAAAAAAATAAATTATAATAATCTGTGGAATTTGTAAGGAAAAACAATATCCTATACACATTTAGAAATAAAAACAACCTCCATAAGTGACTTTTATTGCCCTAATGTACAATATTTAATATTTTTGTAGGCTAATAATATTAACATTTATTACAAATATATATACACTATTTCTGGCAAAATACCATAGTTAGTACTACAGTTAATGTTACTAGTAACTGTCAGTATTTCTATAAGGGCTATAAGGGTGCTGATTTGTGGAATGAAGCCTGTAATTACCGTTGTGAATGGAAAAATGTTTTCCTGTTTACCTCTTCACTGTAGTTTAATATGACAGGCTGTTTAATCTTGTTTCAACTAGCTTCAGCACAGATCCTTTAAGTATCTCATATCAGATGGGTTTATAACAGAGAATTATGTGTCAAATTCAAATGGGTTGCATGCGTCTCACACGAACAAGTGCAGTGCAGGTTCGTCAAAATAGTGAGTCCGGCCCGCATTTACTCTTCTCTCCCTGGCAAATATGCAGCGCAGCTTCAGGTAGTGCCATTTCGTCACACTCTTGTAGTATTTGCGGACACTAAAGAATCCAGCCAACTGTCTAAACTAAATTATACATGCTTGCAGAGACTCAAAGGAGTTATAAACCACTTTTTTTTTTTTTTATTCAGTTGTACATAGCATCAACAGTTCTTTTTTTTATATGAAAAATTTACCTCATGTGACCTCATAGCTGGCTACGGCCATGGTTACATTTATTTTATTTATGTATGTATGTATTTGAAATGTCATTATTGGATATGGGCTGTAAAGACAAGTGGCAAAGCAGTAGGTTTGCCACTGTTTATATGTAATATATTCTTTATTTTTAAGTGTCAAATTAATATACTTTCTTTTTTAGCCCAAATGCTGTGCTCAGGTTGCGGTTCAACCATTTTGCCACAGAGTGTAGTTGGGATCACATGTATGTCTTTGATGGAGACTCTGTTTATGCACCTTTGGCAGCTGTGTTTAGGTGAGTGGGACTGGAATTATGGTCACTGTAATATTCAAACAGTGTTGAACATCAGGTTTGATCACAGAGATTTTTAAGGCTTTTTTAAACTGTTAAGATCCAAATATTTCCTTTATCTGACTGACCCAATATATATATATATATATATATATATATATATATATATATATATATATATATATATATATTTTCCATAGTTTTCTCAGTTTTGAATGTAAAAAAGCACACCTTCATTGTTTCCTATTTAATGTTGCTCTCTTGCTTGTCTAGTGGTCTGGTTGTCCCCGAAACAAAAGGAAATGAGACAATTCCAGAAGTGGTGACCACGTCTGGATACGCGTTGTTGCATTTTTTCAGTGATGCTGCCTACAATCTTACAGGATTCAACATCTTTTATTCGTGAGTATTGTTAGTGAAAAAATACAATGAAGACAAAAATGTCAGTTAATAATAAGTCTAAGACTAAAAATAATAAAATAAAAACAATAACTAAATTTCCATCCATGGATTTGTTGCGAAAAAAGGTTTAGCGCATCAAAATAAAGCTGATGGAAGAGGAAATTATCGATAAAGTGTCAACATAATATTTTCAGTTTAACTTTAGCGCATAAATCCTATGTCAAAATGTCAAATGCCTTGAAAAACTAGTTTGGAACTTTAATTTTGTCACATGACAGAATTTACATCACATGTCCTCACAACAAACAGAAAAGCGGACAGGAACACTTGGACAGATGAGGAGAATTGAGTTTTCCTCAATTTCATTGAGGAACGAGACATACCTGAATTCTTAATGGAAGTTTTTCCATAGTTTTCGTGCTGGTAAAGATTACGGCGTTTTTTTTTTACCAAAACTGATGGTACAAATAACCCCAAGTTATATTTAAGGGATTGTTCACCCAAAAATGAAAATTCTCTCATAATGTACTCACCTTTATACCACCCCAAATGTGGATGACTTCTTTTCTTCATCAGAACTCATTTAGATCTGTATTTGGAGTGTTTCCCCTAGGATTTTGTTTTCAACAGTGGTGCGGGTGTGTGTGCATCCACAAGCCTGCAGTGCTGGACCCATAGTAATGTGCAGTGGAGGAATAGCTTAAAACGGGTGTCAAACTTAATTTAAGCCTTGGCCACATTAATTTGTGCCCTTGAAGGATCGGTTGAAAATGTGGCACCAGCACTTGCTTTGGTAGCACACAATGAATTACCAATAATATTACATATTATGTGCGTTGAAATGCACATTTGACCTTAAAGTATTGATTTTGAGGTTGGGATGCAGATGAAAATTATGATATTAAAGCTACAGCAATGGACATATGTATTGGCAGTGACATACATTTTGTGGTTTGCAAATTTTGCTGCTTCAGTATTTGTAGATTATTTTTTCACATGTTTCTATGGTATACTGAAAAACAATGATAAGCATTTCATAAGTTTTGTGATACTTATGAATTATTGTTCTTCATAACCTTTGCAATTTCCTCTGGCATGCTGGGCCATATCAGCTTCTGGGCCAAATCCTGACTGTTGATGATCCTTTCTTGCCTTATTAGTTTTCGGAGTTGATCACAATTTGTGGGCTTCTGTTTGTCCACTCGCCTTTTGAGGATTGACCACAGGTTCTCTATGTGATTATCATCCAGGGAGTTGCCTGGCCACGGATCCAAAATTTCTATGTAATGATCTCCGAGCCATATTCTGGACAAATAGAGCGGTAGTAACTAATTTATAGATTGTTATTGTTACCAACCAGTGGTAAACATCATTTCAAGACTCCCATGTCCTTGGCAAGCCTAGGATTAAAGGATTTATTTATGAAATTATTGCTGTTTTAAAGAAAAATACACACATATGCTAACAAGTGAAAAGTTCTGCACTGATTATAGTAAAATTATTGTCTGACGTGTGTGTGTGTGTGTGTGTGTGTGTGTGTGATTACACAACTATACATAAACCATATCAATAAAATATCTTACCTCTTGAGTAAGAAAAAAAGCCATCTCTGGGTCGCTTATAAATCCTTTCAGATCTCGGAGTTGTACACATCTGAAAAGCCAAGCCGATGTTGATTCAGGATTTTACTTGTAGACTCTGCTCTGTTCGAAGTTTCTTTGTTTTTACAAAGAGATTCCCCAGAGGTTTGCCATTTTGAATGATCCATGGTCAATTTTTCTCGTTCGTTGTGGCAACAAACTTTCAGCTTTAGCTACTCCCACACCATATACGCACTAAAGAAGCCAGAGCTTATTTTCTCTGTGTATGGATATGACATCAACACGCAATGTCGAATAACATATGTATGCAATTTCCCGTGAAATCCATCCCGACATCTCTAAAATATTTATAATATAATATCATTATTATAGGTTTATCAAAGTGTATTTGGGCAAAGTAAATGCATGGTTTGGAAGATGGATTTTTGTTGCACTCTCTCATAAATAACATTTTGTTATTTTTTACCAAAGAATTTTAACGACAGTAACATCTGTGGAGAAAATTAAATATACAGAGAGTGTGACTAAGTTTTTCTTTACAGATTAATTTCATCAGGCTCCTACTGATTAAACTACAGTCATCTCTAGGGATTTCTGATGGCGAACAAAACAACTGATATTTACCTACAATCAGAGAGCATTACAAGAGAACACATTTTACACAGAAGGAAAACTGATGGCTTGGTCCATAATAATTATGAAAATGTACCATAGTTCTTCTACAGGGTCCATATTTTTAACAATGAAATCTATAATAAGACCATGGTAACCATATAAAACCATGCATGGATCCTCACTACTGTAGTTAGTAACTATGGTTTTTATATAAAGAACTACAGCATTTTTGTAATGAAAAACAGCAGTCTAAATACATTTAGAAACTTTCTGCCACAACTTCCATTGTTAATGCAGAACAGTTAGTGTTACTACAGTAAATCAGTGATCCATTTTTGTATGTGTTGTGATCTGGTAATTGAAAGGCCTTCTAATTTATGTTTTCTCCGATTTTCTTTGTCAATGCTGTTTAGAACGTGAGGACTGTTTGTTTTAAACTAGTTTCATCATTTGGAGACAATTCTGTACCTCATTCAAACAGGTTTGCAATCGCCACAGCGAATCTCACCAGTGTTATTATAGTTTACGAAAACTAACTATAATCAGTTTAACTAAAATAATAATAAAAAATGTAATTATTGGAAAAAACTGAAACTAAATTAAAATACTTAATCATAACTCCAAAACTAACTAAAATAAAATAACATCAAAATGATCTTGTTATAATTTTCGTTTTCGACATAATATGATGAATATGGGAAAAGGGAGAATTTGGGAAATTTTTATTTTCTTGACACTTTGAATTGTGATCCAATCGCCACATAACCTAAGCTTAGGATGTCTTCTACCTTAGTCAAAAGCAAAAAAATAAGAAATATTCAATACTGGAAGTAGAACATTTGAAGATCCTCTTTTGACCAAATCTCAGATGTGTTTAAGGACATGTTAAGTGGGACACAAAAAAAAAAATATTCTCTAGGAAAAAAAAAAAAAAATGTTTTTCATTTACTCACCCTCATGCCATCCCAGATGTATAAAACTTGCTTTCTTCAGCTGGACACAAATGAAGATTTTTAGAAGAATATTTCAGCTCTGTAGGTCCATACAATGCAAGTGAATGGGTTCTGAAACTTTTAACCTTTTAAAAGCACATAAGCAACATTTAATTGTTTAAATCCATGTCTTCTGAAGTTATCTAATCTGTTTTGTATGAGAACAGACCAAAATGTAACTCCTTTTTCACTGGAGATCTTGCAATTGCATTCTACGGGAACGATCATGATTTCAAGCTCGATTACACTTACTAGTACCATTCGCAGTGTGGTAGATGGTGCTGGGAAATATATGATCATAAAATCATGATTGCCAAGGAGACTGCTGATATCAAGATTTACAGTAAAAAAAGGACTTAAATATCTCAATGTCATGGATTAAATCACTGGAGTCATGTTCTTAACTTTTATGCTCCCTTTATGTGCTTTTTAGAGCTTCAAAGTTTTGAAGATGATTAAAGTACTTAATTTTTTTGGGGTGAACTGTTCCTTTAATTGTTTACTCCCCAAAGATTTGTTTAGTAATGATTTACAATAATTTAATGAAATACATATGGATACAATGTGGATCAAGTGTAAATGTCTTTTGTCACTTTGCCCATATTCACCATATTTACAATCCACATTAAACATGAAAATACCACTAGATAGATGTAACAAGACTGCCCAGAGAAACGCAATGATGTTAAACCAGTAAATGCTCAGGTTTGGCAGCAATAAAAAAAATACTAAAATTTGAATAAAAACTTAAAAATTGAACTAAAACTAACAGACAAACTGTGAAAACTAAAAAAAACTAAACTGTAATGAAAAATTGAGTATAAAATATAAATAAAAACTCAGTTAAAAATCCAAAACTGTAATAACACTGAATCTCACTGGTTTACCAGTCCGTAATGTACCGCACTTGCTCTACCCTCATTTATCCACGATTGAGCCGTGTTGATAAATGGTTTGTGTAGCACTGTTTCATTCTGCTTTTGAAGCGAGCAAAATGTGCTCCAAAACATATTGTTAAGATGACAGGGGAAAGCTTATAATATTCATGAGGAAAGCGTTAACTGATTGTTCAGTGAAACGTTGCAATCCCCTGCCATCCTAAATTAGCTCACGGGCCACATGAAATGAAGCGAGTTTGACATGTGTGCTATGCGGTGACGTCACTGAGTATGTACGTGTATTTGTGTTTATGTATGTAGTGGGGTCTCTTTCACAGTGTACAAAGCGCACAGTTGACTGGGGCTGGCAAGGGTTATGTTGCGTCAAGAATATTATGCTGCGCCTCTGCTGAATGCATATAGGGGAAACACAGTTTGTTTACTCACAAGGGGTGTATGTGTGCTCATCCTGGATGTCTCAATGAGATAAAAACATGAGATTACATCCATAACATGCCAATGCTAGTACGTCACTTGAGACCACATGAATTCCTCCCTCTCGTGAATGCACACACGGCTGCTGACAAAAACGGTGATTTATAGTTAAAAAGTGCTTAAATATTGATCTTTTTGCAGCAAAAGTGATGGTTTTGCTTTAGAAGACATTAATTTATCCAGTGGAGTCGTATTGATTATCTTTATGCTGACTTTCTGTTCTTTTTGGAGCTTCAAAGGTCTGATCACCTACCACTTGCATTTAAGGACCTACTGATCTAAGATATTTTTCGATTTTTCTTCAAATGTGTGCTGATGAGGAAAGAAATTCATACACAACTGGGATGGCTTGAGGGTGAGTAAATGAGAGAATTTTCATTTTTGTGTGAATTATACATTTAATCCCATGCAATTGACATCCTGGTGAAAAAAACGAATAATCCCAGATACGGACAATCATAATTTCCATTTCGACGTCGTCTTCTGATGTTTCTTACAAATGCAATTGTGTGAAATTAAAATGACAGTAAGATGGCCAATTTCAATAAATTACCTCAATACTCTCTCCATTTTACACAAATGTAGGGACATCTAGGATGAGAAAGATACACAATTTTCGATAAACACAAAATTCTGTATAGAAATGCCTCAAGAGCAGATTTCTTTTGTGCTACACCAAAACTTATGCAACAAACTGTTTTTTTTAGATTTACATCATCATGCACACCATTTTATCGGTAAAAGGCCATTTGAATGGAAATGAACAAGAGACAGCAAATTTTGCATATTTTTTTTTTTTACGCATTTCGACTTTGTCAATAACAGAACAGTGCAAAAAGTGGATGGAAACTTGGTCAATGTGACTGAAACTAATAAAGATTTAAAATAGCCTAAATGCTTTGACAGGGCAGATTAAAAGAGAATTAACTCACTCCTGCACTAACTATCCAGAGTTTTGATAATTAGATGTATCTTTTATTCCTTTGTTGCCCTAATATCTGCCTCTGTCCCCCCTC
Source organism: Moxostoma hubbsi (assembly GCA_032164185.1). Classification (NCBI taxonomy): domain Eukaryota; kingdom Metazoa; phylum Chordata; class Actinopteri; order Cypriniformes; family Catostomidae; genus Moxostoma; species Moxostoma hubbsi. Next base: position 24,541,263 of record JAVLUX010000034.1, on the reverse strand, counting down.
TTTTGCTGTTCAGGATAAACTCCTGTCCTAATAACTGTTCAGGCCATGGGAAGTGTACTACAGGCAACTCCATCTCCAGTAGTGTGTACTGCGAGTGTGAGCGATACTGGAAAGGTGAGGCCTGTGATGTTCCTTACTGCTGGGATGACTGTGGAAGTCCTGATCGTGGATACTGTGACCTTACTGGAGAGAAGCTCTGTGTCTGCAATGACAGCTGGCAAGGTAATGGGGGGCTGGTGATCGTAGTAGTTACAGATGCACTGGTACTATTTGGTAGTACGTGTATCGGGCAGATACATGTGGGTAAAAACTCGTACTTTGTATTTGTGTCATCATTTAATATTTACGAGTATGAGTATATTAATGTAATGACGTGGTTGCACATGTGTGCATTGTGCTTCTAAGACAAGTTTGAAAACATGAGAAACATTTTAATGAGTTTGAACCATTTAAATCTAGTTCATCAGTTTTTTTTCCCCCATATTTATCTGATAAATGTAGATTCTCTCACATGTACCTTCTCTCTCTCTCTCCCTCCTGTGTGTGTGATGCAAGAGCTTGCATTCTGAAGCCCTTGCCATTCATCCAGGATTTTTGTAACGGATAATTACAAAAGTCATTTTGACAGATAAAAGACAGCAAGAATGACTTTGTTTGAAACTAATGTGTGAATGTTAACTTAATCTGCCTTCTCTCTCTGCACAATTGTGTTTGAGGGAGGAAAAAAAAGAGCACTGCGATCAGACTTGCATCAGAGCTCTTCTATTATAGAGTATACCATTGCAGTTCTATAATAGAAGAGAGCATAACAGCTTGTAACGGTCAACTTGCGTTTTATGACAGAAAGTCACCATTTACGGATCCTATACAAATCAATGGGGAGAGCCGTAATCTGACACCTACATGTCATACATTCTTCTATTACTTCTCTTAATAAATCACAAATTTATCAACTCATAGCTTACACTAGAGTTGTTCCGATCAATCGGCCGCCAATCAATATCGGCCGATATTCATCTTAAATCCGTGATCGGATGATCGTGCTAGATTTAGGGCTGATCATTTTTGCAGCATGCAGGCAATCACACATACTGAATGAGTGCTTTCTCAGCCCTTGAAGCATGACACAATAGCCTATGAAGGGTGAGTTGTTGGCAATTCTTAATATTCACGAATTTAAACTTTCAGACATGATGTAATTGAGAATGACTAGGCTGATTTGTTTTTAAAAATGTGTAAGAATTACATGTGTATGAATATTTGCCCATTTTCTAGAGTCGTTATGGTAGTTATTCAGACTTGTTGCTCAGTGAACAGGAAGATGATTTAGAGTCTGCTAACAGGTTTAAAAACAAATTAAACTACAAATAAACATGCAAGTACATGACACATGACGTGAGTTGTGACAATCAGACGTTGTGTTGAGTGATAGAGACTGTTTGAGCAATCATGAGCACTTTTAGCTTTACTCTCTTTAACATGAGCACTCTCTGTCAATTAAAGACGTGCACAATTCAGGTGCTCTCATTATCTCATCATCAGTCACTCATCCCAATTTAAATCAGATTAATGTTAGTCACAATAGGACTAATAATAAATATAACTGTTTAACCTCCAATAACGGCAACGTGTCTTCATGCATTTGCTTAATAATTAGTGATTTGTGTTACAGCAAAACTCAAAGACAGTAAACAGACCATAGATATTAATTATTTCTCACTGGAGCAGTTTTAGAGCTTGTTATGTATATATTATTATTATTATTATTATATAATATATTATTTTTTTCTTATTTTTGAATGTATCTCTGTGGTGTGTGATGTTTTCATTGTTTTTACTGGTTGTCAGTATGACATAATGACATTTTGATATTGACAACAGAACTATTAATAACTGTTTCATTATTGTTGAACTTGGGCCTGTTCAAGTGTAACTGTTTTCGCCACTTTTAAGTGGAATTGCGAAATTTTGACATATACTTATACATTTTTTATGTTAATGCACTATGAACTAACACAAACTAACAATGGACAGTTTTTGTTTTATTTACTAATACTTTATTATAATTAATAAAGGCTGTAAAAATATATTGTTCATTGTTTGTTCATTATATCTAATGCATTAACTAATGTTAATGAATGGAAAATTTTTATAAAGTTACCAAAATTAATTGTGAATTGCTAAAATTTGTTTTGAAACTGTTATGAATAGTTCTGTTGTCAATATCAAAAGGTCATTGTGACATACTGGTAAGCAGTAAAAACCATGAGAGCATCACACACAGCAGAGATACATTCAAAAATAAGAAAAATATATCTATTACAAACTCTAATACTGCTCCAGTGAGAAATCATTAATATCTATGATTTGCTTACTGTTTTGGTGTTTTGTTTTAATACAAATCACTAAATATTTATTTGCCATAGCGGTTCAAATGTAATTGCTGTTATTAGTGGTATTTTGACAAACATTAATCGGATTTAAATTAGGATCCTCACAGAATAGCGCTGGGATGAGTGACTGATGAGATATTGAGAGCACCTGGAGAGCCTCATGTTTGATTGACACCACGAGTAAGCATATTGAAGGGAGAGAAGCTGAAAGTGCTCATGATCGCTCAAACAGTCTCCATCGCTCAAACCAAAGTCTGATTATCAAGACTCACATTACATCATGCATACTCCGATTTGTATACGCATGTTTATTTGTTGTTTAATTCATTTTTATTCCCATTTGCAGTCTCTTCATCCTCTCTGTGCTCACAGTGCAGCGTCAGAATTGCTACCGTAATGACTCTAGAAAATGGGCAACTTAATATTCATACACGTGTAATTCTTATAAATTGTAAAAAATAAACCTGCATATTTGTTTGAATAACAGCATGTCTGAAAGTTTAAACTTGTGAATACTTAGAATTTCCAACAATTCTAAGTATGAATTCTATGAACGTGCTTATTCATTAGAGTAGCCATGTATGTGTGATTCCCTGCATGCTGCAAAAAAGATAGTCCATGATTCTAGGCACAATCGGCCAATCGCTGATCACAGACCTAAGACGAAGATCGGCTGGTTTAGATCGTTGGCTGATCGATCAGTGCACCCTAGTGTTGTACAAAGTATCCATTTGTCATACTTGAGTAAAGGTAAAGATACCTTCATGGAAATTGACTCTGAAATTGATATTAAATTTACTGAAGTATCAAAAGTACAAGTGAATTGAATAAATTATGGAACAGTTCATTAAACCCATGGCAAATTATTTAATTGGTGGTGCTCATCATTTACTCACCCTCATACCATCCCAGATGTGTATGACTTTATTTTATCTGCAGAACACATATAAAGATTTTTTAGAAGAATATTTCAGCTCTATATGTCAATTCAATGCAAGTGAATGGTGGCCAGATATTTCAACCAACAAAAAGCATTTTAAGGGAGCAAAAGTTATCCATACCACTACAGTGTTTAAATCCATGTCCTCTGAATGTCCCCCCCATGTCCTTTAGTTGGTTTTGGGTGAAAACAAACAAATCTGTAACTTATTTTCACTGAAGATCTTGCCATTGCAATCTCTAGGCATGATCATGATTTCAAGCTTGATTTCACTTTCTAGTGCTTGATGCATGCACAGAGCCCCAGATGGCGCTATAGGAAATGTAGTCAAGCTTGAAATCCTGATCGCCAAGGACACTGCTAATGTCAAAATTTATAGTCCAAAAAGAAGTTGTATTTTGGTCTACACAAAACCAATTGGATCCGTTCTGAAGATATTGGTGAAACCAAGCATTAAGGTCTGGCCACTTACATTGAATTGACCTACATAACAGCGATATTCTTCTGAAAATCTTTTTGTTTGTGTTCTGCAGAAAAAAAACTAATTGAATTAGGGTGAGAACATTATGAAAGAATTTTGTGGCGCATTCAAATCACATCAGAATTGTTTTATTTATGGGATAAGTGTAAATGAACACCACAGTCCATAACAATTGGAACTTTGAGTCATATTAGTGACCAGAACAGAGACTTGTGGGGGTGGGCGCTTTTCATTTGGGCCAATAAGCAACCACCCAGAACACCCTGGCAACTGTATAGCAATGTGCTGAAACACAGTTAAAACAACTTAACAGCATAGCAACAACCTGACAACCAACTAGAACACCCTGTCAGCTGTAGAGCAATGTGCAAAAAACACAGGAAAACACTTAGCAACAGCATATTAACAACCTGGCAGCCACATACTGTAGCGATGCGCCAAAACACACAGCAGCGATCACCTTGACAACTGCATAGCATGCCCTAGCAACCATCCAGAAAACCCTAGTTACAACATACTGTAGCACAAATGTGCTACAAAGCAAATATAAGACTTTAGCAACCACCAGAAAATGTATTTGCTTAGGCGCAAATCACATTCACATCTTCATAAAATATATAAATAAATGTTGATGGACATTTTCATGAGCACTGGTAACTATTCTTAAACATTGCACCTTGTTTAAATGTAAATTGTAAACACATGTGATTGACTTATATATGAACATGTCTCCTGGAAAGGTGGGAGACTGATCGCAAGTAACTTCAATATTTAACAGCATGTTTAAGCCTAAACTTTATCAAATTAATTAGTCAAAAGAAAATGTAATTAAACTCACATGAGCAGTTTCTTGTCTTCCCCAGTTGAGACAGATGATGGAACATGTAATCTGGTGTGTGCTTTGCTTGTGATATTGATTCAGATTCCTGTTCGCAAAGCGAATCATTCAGGCCGCTTTTTGAATCTTTTTGTTCAGTTCAAAGGAATAAAATGTAAAAGATTTGACTCAAATTATTCTTTCAACAAATCAAACATCACTATCACCGATCTGCGCGTATTTTTGCATGTACAGCTGTTATTTTTTTGCTGTGTTCAGTCACAAAAGTAACCAAAGGATCTGGAGAAATTTATCAGAATAAAAGTATCGATTTTCTCTTCAAAATGTAATGAAGTGAAAGTAAAAGTCCAAATAAATATTTATACTCAAGTAGAAAGATGAAAAAAACTGTACTTAAGTACAGTAACGAAGTATTTGTACTTCGTTACTAAACACCTCTGGTGCACCCCTAATCTGCCCTACCTGCCCATACAGACGAGCCGCACCTGGAAAGCTAGTAGTAGAGCAGAAGATGCATACGAACACTTCATACACACTTTTATAATAAATTGATTATTTAATAATTCTTAATGATTGTGGGGCTGTGTGCAATGCACAGTTTTAGCAGTGTTTATTTATAATTTGTTTTTTAATTATTTGATTTAGGGCTGCCCCATAATATTCGGCCATACGTTAGTCAATGCGAAGAGCCTTGGTCGACAAAGTTTTGATCGGTCGGTTGGTCATAGAAAAAAAACTCAAGGAGTCCGATGAACAATGGTATTACTGCTGGTTGGACACTAGGTGGTACTATGGGGTAATTTTCATTAAGCGGGGTTAGGGTTAAGCGTACACAATTAAGCAAGACACCTTGATTTCAAACTTTGAGCTTTATTTTTTATTTATTTTAACTTAAAATTAAAATGAAACTGGAAAAAAATTAAGTGCAATTAAAATGTGTGTTGTTAAACTTTTTGAAAGATGGCTTTACAACAGTTGTTTACAAATCTCTGACTAAGAACCTACTTATCTGTGCAGTCTCTACTGATTTGATCATGTCAAATCAAATCCCTTTATGGTCACTTAACCATATTCACAAGTGCAACAGTGGGTGAAAGTCTTGGGTGCAGTTCCAAGCAACATAGCAGTATGAAAATTACAATAAACATCTGATTTACACATAACACAATATACACATCTTGTTACACAACACAATATACACCTAATAATATGCAATCTACAGTATACAAAAAATAAGAAATCACTGGAAATAAATATGAAGTGTTGTGTTGACATTCAGCTGTCGGTTGATAGTCAGTTGCCAGTGTGTTATTAAGTGAAGTATATAATGTGAGTTCAGTCTGAGGCTAATAAAGTGCAGTGCTGATATATGTATCGTGAGCGATCAAGAGTTCAAAAGTATTATTGCCTGGGGTAAGAAGCTGACATGAAGTCGGCTGGTGTGAGTGCTGATGCTGCAATACCGCCTGCCTGATGGTAGAGCAGCCCATGGCTAGGGTAGCTGGAGTCTCTGATGATCCTCTGAGCTTTTCTCATACACCACCTGTATTTTTGTGTGTGAATACATTTGTTTATATATATATATATATATATATATATATATATATATATATATATATATATATATACACTCCTTTCCATTACTGTCAGGCATGTATCCGTCTAAACATGCAGGCAGAAAATTACTAACACAAATGAAGACATAAGAACAATTATAAATATAAAAATAATAATTATAATGATAATAATCACTGAAATATAAATCATGGTTTGAGATGACTGTGCTGTTGTATTATTTTATGTTTTATGTATAGGCTATATATAAAGTGAACCTGCAGAGTAGCACACTGCTCTGTGGAAATAGAGAGAACTGAACTCAAAACACCTCCTGAGCTGAGTTGTCTGTGGTCTTTTTCTGCACTCATAGATGATACTGTTCTTGCAAAAAAAAAAAAAAAAAAAAATACAAATAAATTCTGAAGACCGAAACAAAGAAAGAGTGAGAACCTTTTACATGCGTGTGTTCCACGAGTCTGCATAGACGGCTTTTCTGTCATCTGTTCTTAAAAATATAATAAAATGTGTTTCTTCAAGCGTGTGTCTGTGTGCTGCGGGGCAAATTATTTGTAATATTAATTGATAATAATAATAGCCTAATAATAATAATAATAATCATTTCATACATTAATGGGAAAACAAGCCAAATATCATCTTGACATGGTCAAAGGCATCAGTTATTGGCGATCACTCTGACCATCGTCGATCCCCAAGATCACGATCTGTTGGCACAGCCCTAATGTGCATTTCTCGCTATAAATTAGCTTAATGTTCAGTCTCCTTGCTGTTTTTTCTGACACATTCAGAATCGTTAACGCTTTTGCTGTTGTCAATACGGCTCGCTTGTAAAAGTTTTATTTTAAAGGCTCATTACTATGATTTAGTATTTCTCTGTAGAAATGTAGGACAGTGTTAGCAATGTTACTTATTTACAACATTCTTTCACAGCCCTGGAACATTTTCTGACTACGTGTCGACTAGGAAAATCTATGATCGGGGGCAGCCCTAATTTCAATGATATTTAAAGAAGCTGATGTGTGTGTGTTTTAATTACTAGGGGTGGAAATTGCTACAGGCCTCCTAATTCCTTATTAAAATGATATTAAAAAGCAATAAAGCAATTTGATGTCCTACAATGAACAAGCAGTGCATTAATGGACTATACATTAAAGAATAAAATGAATGAAACTTCTTGCAGAGAAAATATGTTTGTGTGGAGCTCGGCACAATCGTCGCGTCTATATCCATTGTTTTATTAACATTCTAAGCTTAATATTTCAAGAATTCACACCTTTACAGGGCTGTTATTGATAACTGAGAAGATGTACTGTTTTTTTTAAATGTTTTTAAAAAGGGGAATGAACTGAATAGGAGTTTTGAAAAGACTGACCCCCTCTGGCATGCCTCGGCTTGATTTGAACCTCATTCTTGACTCAGAGATGTTTTTAACAACCACTAGAGGGCAGTGGTGGATCAGTTTTAGAAACGTTCTGTCTGTCTCCCCTCCATTAGAGTCTGTCTGCACCTGCAGGTTACTTTGTCAATAATAAATGGAAAAACTCTGAAGCTCAATGTTCATTATGTTTCTTCTATTTTTACAATTTATAAACAAATACAACAAATAGATTGAATTATGAAGTTCCAGGGGTCTGATTTATAAGAATGTTTTATTGAGACTGACACGATCAGAAACGGTTGTTAAAAATAACAGCAGGATAATAGTGCCCTCAACTGTCAACTGTTATGAAAAACATGGCATAAAAATGCATTATGCCTCAATAATTTGCTGCAACTACAATACGGTGAAAACACACAAAATGATTGACAGGCAGAAAGAACCATTGTCCGCAGACACATATTTGTTTGCTGTTTACAAAGTCTACAGCTGTCACAGAGACTGGTGAGATATCACAGGACACTTATTTCATTCATATCTTTCAGGGAGTAGGAACATTTTTGCATATCTTTCCATTAAAAAATTACTTACGGCAACTATAAGTTGTAGACAAGGATGATAAAATGTTTTGTGGTCTTAAGTGTATTTTCAGCAGTTCAGCAGAGATCATCTCTGTTGTTAAATGCATCTAGTTTCTTGTCTAACTTAAGATTTCCTATCTCAGGTCCAGATTGTTCTTTAAAAGTCCCATCAGCTGAGCCATACTGGTTTTTGCCCAACTTGAAGCCTGATGGACAGTCACTGGGCCGGTCTTCACATAAAGCAGTGGTTCATGGCAAGCTCATGTGGGTGATTGGAGGGTTCACCTTTAACTACAGTTCCTTTCAGATGGTAATAAAGTAAGTTCTGCTGCCTGGTGACACAAATAACCAATTAGGGTTGCATGACTACTGATTTTTAATAGACAAATAGTCGAGGTAATTAGTAAAGTCAAATTGGACTAGTCGTGATGTCATCACCCCTCCCCCCAGCACCCCGCATAAATCAAGCTCCCCTAGCCATACAGTCCTACAGTACACAATAGATAGGTGTGCATCCAATACATTGTAGTGAGTTTTAGTTTGTTGTATATCATTTAAAAAATCAACATAGCTTGATGTCGTCAGGCAGTAGATGGGGTCCTATAGGTTGCTATGGAAATGTGTATTGTAGTTTGACACCTGAGGGGGAAATTATAACCGACTGTCTGAGCATTGTTTTGTTTATGAACGGATTGGATGGAATACATAGAAACCATTAAGTTATCTCCTCGTAGGCACCTTGATATTAGAAGTGTGAAGCTGTAACAGCAAAGTTAAAATGCCACGTGCCTAAACATGTTTAACTTATCCTTGACACTCTATGACCATGTGCTAGTTGGACAGGTTTCGCCGCTGCCCACCATCTCAGTGTTATTATTATTAAAATTATTTTAAAAAAATTTTAAGAAAAAAAAGTTTGTTTAAATAATTCATGCATCAGAGGTTTAAAGTTTTTCAAAGTATTTCTAAAACTTAGTTACAAACTTTGATATTCTCTAGCCATTACTACTTTTCTACTTACCAACTTGAATTGGGTTGATGTGCTTTCTATTTCTTCCTTTTATGTTTCTTTTTCTGTTTTGCAGCTATAATCTAGAAAGCAGCACATGGGATGTAGTGCCAATCAACGGTGGCCCCCTGCAGCGCTATGGACACTCCCTGGCTCTCCACAAGGTAAACACACTGATTCAAGCTTGCTTTGCATAACAATGCCTCAGTGAGTACTGTGGATATTTGGCATAGATATGCAGAACCATTTTCAGGTCGTTGATTGATTCTGAGGATGTAAGGGTTCTCAGTGTTTCCCCTAGGTTTACAGCAGCTTTACAGGGGGGGTTGGTTGGTTGGGGAAAATTGACACAGACACAAACACTTAAAGGAGTCATGGTGTTCATTTGTTTCTTTTAATGGGAGCAGTGAATATATTAACTGAACAATTATTTGAACTGTACATTAAACTAAACATTGGAACATTTATTTTTATGTAATTTATCCACAAAGTGTGAAGCTTTTGTCACTGCAGTGTATCTTTCTGGGCTTCTGGAAGAACATTTCCAGAGCCTCTTGATATGGGAAGTCAGAAACGTCTGGCCCATTTATTGAGATCCGCATGCATGCTGCAAGATGGTCTCCTTGCAGCCTATTGCGGATGTTTGTCTTGACCTGCAAATGCATTAACTGTTAAATGTGATAGCTTAACATATAGCTAAAAGCAGCAAATCCTATTGTGAAAAGTTTGTATTACCCTGTTCATTGTTGAGAAGTCCCTTCCACAGTTTTCACTACTGACTGGGACCGTCAGAGCAATAGAAGCCAGCAGGCTGTTAGTCTGAGCAGACAGTCAGAACAACAATGTGTGTGATTGAGCATTAAGGCCTATATTATTTTATTTTTTCATTCTTTGAATTAGTTAATTATATTAATTTAAATCTTTTGATTGTTCATATCTTAATTTTTTAAAATATTTTTATTAATAGATCCGGCTCTTCTGATATGCGAGCCGGCTCCCAACGTTCACCTACAAGAGTCGGCTCTTAGAGCCGACTCGTTCGCGAACGACCCATCACTAGTGACTGGACTTTTGCTGCTTGTCAGGGAAAGGGCGTGCAGCACTTGGGCTCTTTTCTGTACTTGGACTCGGAGCAGTAGCGCTACTCCGGGTGCCACTTACAGGAGAGCGAGTGTTGCCGTCTTCACCACCCTGGGAGCGTTTAAAAAAACACAGATATTTTTGTCTTCTTTTCAGGTGATTGACGCAATATATTTCCGACGCACGCTTTCTGTCCGCTGGTGGGAGTGTGTGATGGGGAGTCGACTCCAAAGAGTCGATTCCTCGACTCTGAATAGCCCCAGACTCGGGGTCAACTCCATCACAGGAATCGACTCTTGGTGTCGACTCTGTTACTGTGTCCGAAATCACTCACTTGTGAGTGTCTAATCCCTATAAAAATTATATTTTTGCAGTAAAGTCGAGTAGATTGTATATTTTTTACATTTTGAGTGTATTACTATTTGTTATATGTTGAATTAATGTGACGTCATATCACGACCGTAGTCTCAAAGTCTAGTGTATCCGCGGCATTACACCATGCCAGAGAGCTGTCGTAGAAACTTTGTATTTATCCTACACGTAGCTTGTAGCTTATCTCTTTAGAAATAGATAACAGTCATAGTGACTCTTTTTGTAATTATGCATTCCTCCGTACCAGAAAACCTGGAGTCGAACACCCCTATGCTCACCTGTGTGCGCAAGAACGTGTCTGTGTGTGTGTGCGCATAGGGGTGGAACTCTGCTGTGCGTGATACAGAGAGCTGAGGAGAATAGTAAACGTGCGACCATGTGGAGACAGAAATGACATGCCGTCGTGTAAATAAGATAAATAACTTAAGGGCTATTTAGTTTGTTTAATAAAAGAACAAGGTATAGACCTGTTCTATTGGAAAGGTAACCTTAAAATACTTCTGTTGTGATCTGGCGCTATATAGAAAATATAATTAACTTTACCTTCAAGGGGGGGCGGAGGGTGCCGTTGGGGGGGTGGGGCGCCCCCTAATATAATGGCAGGGGAAACACTGGTTCTTGTAAAAAAACAAACCATACGGTTTGTCATTCACGGTTTGGTTAACATTTGCCCGCGGTTCTTCTCAAGTTTAATGACACTTCTGAATCATACAGTTTGGCGAAGAAAATAAAGCGCCAAATAGACATGCGCTGTTATAACCTTCACTAATGCGTCTGTATCGCTCTGTAGACATGCTTTGCCTGTTTCACATGAGTCAACTTTCTATGGAGAGAAGCTGTACTATTAACTGTAAGTATGTTAAATCAGTCGATGATGTCTCAGTTCTGTACACATTAGTGTGAAGTTGAAAATGGCAAGCTCAGAAAACAAGCCGCAAGATAGAAGCCCCTGCTTCATTCAAGTCTCCTGTCTGGGAACTTTTTATATTTGCAGTCAATCACAACAGCAATGGTCATAAAACATTTACAAAACAGGCACTGTTTGCAGACTTTGCTTGACACGAGTGCCATATACTGGTAATACATCATTGTTTGATTATTTATTTACGCTGACATCTCTCGGGAATATATAGCGCGGGGTGCGCACAGAGCCGCAGGTGAGCCCGAAACTGCACACAGACACACTCCCTTCCATCTTTAAGGAACTCAGTGCTAGTTCGGACAGACATATAACAAAATCTAAAGCGCTTGGAGTGTTCATTGTCAGTACTTAGTAACAGCCCCTGGCAAGTATCACAGCTTGCAAAAGCTTTTTGTAGCCAGCTAAATGTTTTTGAATTCTTGTTTGGGGGATTTTCGCCCATTCTTCCTTGCAAAAGGCTTCTAGTTCTGTGAGATTCTTGGGCCGTCTTGCATGCACTGCTCTTTTGAGATCTATCCACAGATTTTCTGTTATGTTTTTGTCAAGGGACTGTGAGGGCCATGGCAAAACCTTCAGCTTGTGCCTCTTGAGGTAGTCCATTGTGGATTTTGAGGTATGTTTAGAATCATTATCCTGTTGTAGAAGCAATCCTCTTTTCATCTTCAGTTTTTTTACGGATGGTGTGATGTTTGCTTCCAGAATTTGCTGGTATTTAATTTAATCCATTCCCTCTACCAGAGAAATTTTCCCATCAACACAAGCCCAAAGCATGATCAATTCCACCCCGTGCTTAACAGTTGGAGAGGTGTTCTTTTCATGAAATTCTGCACCCTTTTTCTCCAAACATAAAAGTTACATTTTAACTTCATCAGTTTGCAGGACTTGTTTCTAAAATGCATCAGGCTGTTTGGATGCTCATTTGCAAACTTCTGATGCTGAAATTAGTGGTGAGGATGCAGGAAAGGTTTTCGTCTCATGACTCTTCCATGAAGGTCATATTTGTGCAGCAGTTGCTGCACAATAGAACAGTGCACCACTATTACATAGTCTGCTAAATCTTCCTATTGGTCTTTTGCAGTCAAACAGGGGTTTTGATTTGCCTTTCTATCAATTCTACGTGAAGTTCTCTCTGAAAGTTTTCTTGGTCTTCCAGGCCTCAACTTGAAATCCACTACATCTCCAAATCGATCCCGCTCCAGAGTACAGGCCTTGGTGTAATGCTCATTCCTTCGACGATAAATGCAAGTCCGACCATCACCCCTGGTGTAACAAAACCAGACAGTTAATAAAGTGCAGAAGACAAGACTCAATGACTGCTGAGTAGAACTGGATTAGCAGCGCCTGTGGCAGTTTGAACTTCCTTAACTGGCAAAGGAAGAGCAACCTCTGCTGAGCCTTTTTCTCAATGTGGGTCTCCCAGGTCCTGTGAGATGGTAGTGCCCATGAACATGAATGACTCCACCAAAACATAATATGAACCGGACCATGATACGTTTGAACTGTTACACTTTATCTACTTGTTGCATTGAGTTGAGTGTGATTTTGTGTGTGTGTGTGTGTTTTGGTTGTTATCTCTAGAAACAGTGTGAACCAAAAGTATTTCAAATAATTAAATGTTAATTAATTTACAAAGTAGGACCATTTCCAGTGCAGTTTATGACTTGCTATCTTTGGGGATGTCTTATGTTAAATTATGAAAGTAGAAGGTAAGTTGAGCTTTTTCTGTACAAGAACTTCTGTTTGACTTTTTAACTAAAGCTCATTTATGGTCTCTTGATTTTTTCTGGCACTATTATTCTTTGTGTGTTGATCAAGGACACTTGTATAAATACATAAAATATATTTAATTAATTTGCAGTTTTAGGATAAAACGGAGCTTTATATTATTTGTAACGTTAACTATGTTGTGTTTTTTGGAGAAAAGGAAAAACAGATGTTGCATTGGCCGGGAATCGAACCCGGGCCTCCCGCGTGGCAGGCGAGAATTCTACCACTGAACCACCAATGCTCGCGGGTTTTCAATGAAAAGCAAGTCTCCATGTGGAAACAGCGAATGAAATGAAAAGTGTACAAGATGTCTTTGACTGCAGACTGTATGCCATTTATCCTTCTGCGCGTTCTTATCAATCTGTTTAATACTTATTTCCATCTCTGTGACACTTCTTTTAAATACGGTTATGTAAGCATTGGTGGTTTAGTGGTTGAATTCTCGCTTGTCACCGGGTCCGATTCACGGCTAATGCAACGTTTGTGTTTTTTTGACCAATTTATGCAGTAATCTATGATAAATTTAAGGTGTATATACTTAATCATGCAAAATGTACTTTCATTGTCTTGCATGATTCTTTTATGAATGTAAAGTAAATTTGTATGTGTGTAAATCAGGTTTTTGTGTGTGAGCTGAGATATTTAAAGAATGGACAATGCTCTAGCAGAAGTCACCTTCTCATCCCTTCAGGCCAGGTTTTTGTTTTGTTTCATTTGGTTTAGATAAAAAACAATTAGTGGGTTTTATTTTAGGTAAGACTATCCTGCACATCTGAGCTGAATGTTTAATTAGGTAAACATGGTTGAAGTTTTTACATACACAACTGTTTGATCCCTAAATGACATTCTTTCCAATGAGTTTTCCACTGCAGGCTGTTCTTCTCCACTAGGGCCTGTAATAACGTTTTCAGATTCTTAATGTTAATGCTGCTAGTGTGTAGTGTGCTGCTGGTGTGCACGAGTCTTGGGCAAATAAGAAATCTGCGGCGTAAACAGATTTCATAGGGCTATTTTCCCTGTAAAATATACAGAGGCAGCGGGTATACCGGTCCAGCAGTTCAGTGGACATCTGCCCAAAACCTTGCACTTGTTCATCAGGCTCACATAAAATCTCTCTCTCTCTCTCTCTCTCTCTCTCTCTCTCTCTCTCTCTCTCTCTCTCTCTCTCTCTCTCTCTCTCTCTCTCGCACATTGCAGATTCTGGTTTTATTGGCTGCTTTCATTGGGGTAAAAAAATCCCTGGCAAATGGAACATTTAAAGTCAATGATCTGTCTGAAATACCATTACTGTTTCATTACTGTATTTAATTAAGCTGTTGTCAATCAGATATCTTTATTGTACATAAACTGCTGAGTGCACAGTTATTACAGGAATACAGCAGTAGGCCAGTAAACATGCTTTTAAATCAGGGATGGGCAACTTGGTTATGGGGGCCAACATTTTTTTTAAAAAAAAATTAAATATTACCTCAATAATGCATATTTAAATAGAAAATTAATGTCTCATTTGTATTGTCTGTATATTTCCAAAAAGGATCCTATTTTCAACCCCACCTTTGAAAGGTTTTTGGGTGCTTATTTATAACAAATAAAACATTCCAAATAGTATCTATGATATTACAATATTATCATCAATAACTGTACTGAATACAAGAACATAAATACAAAAATATTTTCGTGCCACATCACCCCTGCAACACAAACTCACGGTTCCAATGCAAAACACATCATCCTGTTCACAAGAAACAATCTAACACGACATACAAATCACACGTTTGTTTTCAGTTTCATCTTTTTCTTTTTTTCATTTTCGCAAGCCTGAGCAAAACAGCATAAGATTCCTTTAGTGATTCTCGCACTGTCACATTTTTTTGTCAAAAGATTTGCTGCCAATATACAGTATTTTACCTTTTAAATCGAGAGCAGTTCTGTAGTTATATACTTCTCTTTGTGAGCAGGGGTGTAATGGTGATTCAAATTAGACATTTTTAATAACAAAATGTGTCTCCAAGCACGTGGGTTTCCCCGTGAACTTGGTAAACAGAAAAACTGTTTCACATTTTGACTGGAAAACACGGCTTTCATAGTCAATTTTCTTGTTTTATTACTCATTTTGGCAAACATTAAGTGTTTAGAACAAACAATCTCTACTGGTAGATAGCAGTAATAACACCCTAGCCTGAATGCAATCTTCATACGAACACTTTTTCAATGTACTAAAATCAATCTTTAATCTAAGTTTGTCTGACTGTCCGCATTCAAAGATATGACCTGCCAATTGCCCAGATTGATTAGGAATTGTGTCGTGCATGTTTGTTTGTTTGTGTGTGTGTGCATGCGTGATGTCAGTCAGCAGAATATGTGGTGGACCTTGTATACTGTTTTGTCCATCATAAAATGGCTGTCTTCACCTTTTCTCACCTTTATCTTATATTCACAATTACATTTTTAGCGAAACAGGAAGGAAATATAATCGAAGACATGAAAACCTCCTGGGTGTGAAAATTGAGAGCCATATTCAAGGAATGGCTTACGTTACATCATACAGTAAATCATGTTTCTTTAAATATTTATGTAGGGTATTCAGGGTGAGCAAGAGATGCAGAGAGAGAGGGACAGTGTGTAATGTAAGGTGCCCCAACCACCATGAAACAATAGTATAGACTAAGTGCAGGTCATGGTTCTGTTAGGTGCCAAATGCCGTCTTTCTGTTCCTTTACTATGCAAACATTTGTGAAACTGACATCTTACCATTAGCTTAAAGAAGTCAACTTTTAAAAATGCGGCTCGAGACACCTGCATTCTGTTACATCCTTTGGACTGCATCTTGCTTTTAGCAAAAGAATGCGCTCAGTCAGATTGGCCCCTTAGAATTTAAAGAGATAATTTAATGCAGCGGTGTCACTAGACTGGAAGATTTTCTCCAGAGAGTTCTTTTTAGATGCAGTGATTTGATTGGTTGTTTACACAGGAGAATATGCTCCTGTGATGTCCACCTTTTGCACTGCCTCAGGTAGCGTCTTATTTGCTGGCACATAAAGAGCAGAAATATCATAATTTTAAGCCTAATATCTACAATTTCTCTGCCCTTTGCAGGATGATATCTACATGTTTGGTGGGAAGCTGGAGGCAGGCTCCGGGAATGTAACAGATGAACTATGGGTGTTTAATACACATAGCCGGTCTTGGTCCCTGAGGAATCCCTTCCCTGTTCTGCAGGCTCAATACTTTGCTGTGGAGGGACATACTGCACACATAGTGGACAACAGAAATGGAGAGCCCATCATGTTGGTGATTTTTGGCTATTCACCCATTTATAGCTACTTCAGCCACGTCCAGGAGTACAACATTCGTAAGTACTGATGTCCACTGGATGTGAAAAATACTTCTTGCAGGGTAACATTGATTAAGATTGATTAATTACAGAAAATATTCCTTACATTTTGATGAATTGTATGGAGTTTTATGGCTGTCTGTTGCAAGGCTTTATTGCATTGTTTAATTGCGTGCAGTTCCTCTGGTTTCCAGCAGATGGCAGTATTATAATATGTATTGTAGTTAGCGCAATACTTTTGTCAATGACAAGTTGACATGACTAGACTCATTAAAGTAAAAGTTTTCCACTTTCTTTTCTATTAGTGAGATTTTCTATTTGACGCCCTTTACTTTCTGTCACAAATGCACACCCACTGCATGGCTTTGGTTTAGGTACCACCATGCTGTCTGAGCTGGTATGAGACTTCACATACATCTCTATTATTTATGTTCCCTTTTTCTCTTTTTAAATGAATACGTGAGGTTATTAGACATGGTGAAAAGTATGTTGCAGATGCATCCCACTGTTAATTTGTGAATATAATGCCAAAGAATGTATTGAACTTATGTCATTTGTAAATAAAAACATTCTTAAACTTAAGAATCGCAACAAAAATGTTGTAACAAGACAGGCAAGCAATGAAAGGCTGAGGCCACTCGACTGTAAATCTCAGTATCTTACTTGACAGATCACCCTGTATACTAGCATAATAATTCACATACAAAAAGGGCTAGATGAAGTGAGACAGCAATTTCTACCTTTATATATATATATATATATATATATATATATATATATATATATATGTTTGTGTGTGTCCTATTACTAATATACTAAACGTTTAGACGGTTTGAATGGTAACTGCTGAAAAACAAAGTTGCATTGGCCGGGAATCGAACCCGGGCCTCCCGCGTGGCAGGCGAGAATTCTACCACTGAACCACCAATGCCCACATCTGTGAATGGAGATGGTGATTCAGTGGTAGAACTCTTGCCTGCCATGCATGGACAAGTCGCATGTTGTATTGAACTCGTCAATGCAACTTGTTTTCTTTCTTTCATTTTTAATTTTTTTTAATGTATTTATTTATTGAAAAACAACTTCAGAACAGAATTTGCCAGTCTAGAAAAAACAGATCTTATACTTTGTTTTTGACAGTTTTGTGAATTATTTGAAGATCAGCTCACATTTCATGGCCAGTTAGAAATAAATGATAAATCCAAAGGTTCACACATATGTGTGTGTGTGTGTGTATATATATATATATATATTATTTATTTATTAATTGTATTTGACTTTGACTTATATTACATACTGGATTTTATTTGTGGCGTATTGTGAAAGCATACACATAATGAACAGCCTGAAGACAGGACTGTGATTAGTTGGTTTCTGGTTTGAGTTTTGTTACCATGCATTATGTTTGTATTGTGTGTCATGTGCATCTATGTTATACTGAGGGTTAAATCTAAATCTTTCAGGCATTAACTCCTGGTCGGTGGCAGAGACAAATGGAGCTTTGGTGCAGGGAGGATATGGCCACAGCAGTGTCTATGACAGCTCCTCACATTCCATATATGTCCATGGAGGATACAAAGCCCTCCCTGCCAACAAATACGGCCTAGTGGATCATTTATACCGCTATCAGGTCCACACACACACCTGGTGAGTATTTATGTTCATTTTATAATCTTAAAATGATGACATTATATATATATATATGTGTGTGTGTGTATTTTGCATGACTGTGACTAACCACATCAGCCTCTGCCTTGTACAAAAACCACAACTACTTTTCATCCACACACACATCAGACCACATCAGTGCACATGTCAGCACTTTACTTAGTCTATGACTGTGTTGACAAAGACATTTTGACATGTCTGAAATATGACAGTATTTACAAATAAGCTGGTAAGGACACTAGGAATGATGTCAGGATACTTGAGGATGATAGACACAAGCCTGAGTCTTTGGAGTATTTACAAATAAGCTGGTAAGGACACTAGGAATGATGTCAGGATACTTGAGGATGATAGACACAAGCCTGAGTCTTTGGAGTATCAGTAGAGTGTTAGTCCAACTCCAAAAGGAATGAATCCAACATGTCAGGTCTTAAATAGGTGTTTTATCCTACCTTTCTTTAAAAAGCATCATCTTTGCACGTTTAATTTCTGTTTAACTACAAATCCACAGAGAATTGGCACAATGCAGAATCATGTGCGCATTGGTGGTTCAGTGGTAGAATTCTCGCCTGCCACGCGGGAGGCCCGGGTTCGATTCCCGGCCAATGCAACTATATTTTCCTTAAATTCTCAAAGAGACATGGCGGGTGAAGATTTATTTACAGTCCCACCAATGCTTTTATAAATGCTTGGGAATGCTTTTTGAAATGTAAAAGTACATACATCACAAAGTATGGGTAGAAGCTAATTTGAGGTTTCTCTTCCGTGTCTTTTTTGCACTCAAAAACTGTTCAATTCAAAGTTGTTTGCTTCCCAAAGACAGCTTTTGTATCCATTACTCTTAGAACGAAGCTGCTCTTATGTGCTTACAGATGGAAGGCATTACAAAAAGAGACACATGCCCAGTTTCTGTAGTGCCTTCCTTTTTGCTTGTCTTGCTGTTTGGCCTAACCGTAAAACCTGTCTCTAAATGTTCCCTTTCTTTGTACAGCAAAGATCTCTCACTTGCACAGATATAAGCCTGGCTGTGCACTCTTCATTTCCTGGTTTTGATTGGCAGAGCAAGTGAAAGGAGCTGCACAATGCATCAAAAAGCGCTCTGCTTACAGGGCTTGGGGTGTTTGACAGAGTGTGGAGAGGAGTGCTGAGTGGATGTAGAGTAACAAAGAGTGCCCTTTATCTCACAAAGCAAACCCCCTCTCAACCGCACAAACACAATGAGGCTGAACCACAGATGACACATGAGATGCAAAGCAAAAGAGTGAAGTGGGGAAAGAATGTATGAATGGACCTGTGTGACTTTTGAATTCAGGACTTCAGAGTTTAAAAAATTAATTAGGAAAAATATGTCACACTTAGGCCTACTGTTACAGCTAAAATCTATGTTTTGTCTCAAACAATAATTTAAAGAAATGACAGAACACATATAGTAAACATACAGAACACAGAGGCTTGAGGTTGCTTTTTAGACAGCCAACGCCTTAGATTTTATAAAAAAAACAGTAAACGGTTTAACACCCCCCCCCCCCCCCCTCCAAAAAAAAAATGAACAACAATATATTAAACATTGATCAAGCAAAAATTTTACCAATGATTATTACACAAAAACTAGTTAGCAGATAGAAAGAACCAAACCAAAGCACCCTAACTACACCTGTTCTCCTCAAAAGGTCTTACATAAAAGAATAAAAAAGAATAAGGTGAGTCTTCTGGGCCACTGCTTCCCTGGCCTGGACTCCACTAAATAAACAAAGAAGAAAAAAAGTGTATAAACCCCTACCTGCTCACTTGAACAAAAATAAATGTAATTACATAAGGTTAAAGAATACAAATCATCAAAAGAGCATGTTAGATGGGGAAACGAGGAAGAGTGCACACGCAAGAGAGATACTATTAACGCCCTTGTGGCTTTTATTCAAAATCCCCCAGTGACGTCAGAGATCTTTTAAGGATTGGAGAGATCCCCTTCCCTCAACGCCACCAAAAGTCTAAAAAAGAAAAAAAAAAAAAACCAGACAGTAACATACAAAAACAACACAAAATACGTTTACACAAATACCTTTTTTTGATGAACGCCTTCCTACTTCATTCCCTTACCCGTTACGCGACCAGTATCCATCCATCCATCCATCTTCAACCGCTTATCCGAAGTCGGGTCGCGGGGGCAGCAGCTCCAGCAGGGGGCCCCAAACTTCCCTATCCTGAGCCACATTAACCAGCTCTGACTGGGGGACCCCGAGGCGTTCCCAGGCCAGTGTGGAGATGTAATCTCTCCACCTAGTCCTGGGTCTTCCCCGAGGCCTCCTCCCAGCTGGACGTGCCTGAAACACCTCCCTAGGGAGGCGCCCAGGAGGCATCCTTACCAGATGCCCAAACCACCTCAACTGACTCCTTTCCACGCAAAGGAGCAGCGGCTCTACTCCGAGCTCCTCGCGGATGACTGAGCTCCTCACCCTATCTCTAAGGGAGAAGCCCGCCACCCTTCTGAGGAAGCCCATTTCGGCCGCTTGTACTCGTGACCTAGTTCTTTCGTTCATGACCATAGGTGAGGGTAGGAACAAAAATTGACCGGTAGATCGAGAGCTTTGCCTTCCGGCTCAGCTCTCTTTTCATGACAACGGTGCGATAGAGCGAATGCAATGCCGCCCCCGCTGCCCCGATTCTCCGGCCAACCTCCCGCTCCATTGTCCCCTCACTCGTGAACAAGACCCCGAGGTACTTGAACTCCTTCACTTGGGGCAATACCTCCTTCCCCACCCGGAGCACGCACTCCATCGGTTTCCTGCTGAGAACCATGGCCTCAGATTTAGAGGTGCTAATCCTCATCCCAGCCGCTTCACACTCGACTGCCAAGCGGTCCAGTGAGAGCTGAAGGTCACGGACCGATGATGACATGAAGACCACATCATCTGCAAAAAGTAGAGATGAGATCCCCAGCTCACCGAACCGCATACCTTCCCCACCCCGACTACGTCTCGATATCCTGTCCATGAATACCACAAACAGGATTGGTGACAAAGCGCAGCCTTGGCGGAGACCAGTAGTCCTAAACTAATTTACATATAAATTCTTACATTGGTGATGAATGCTGTCAGTTGTAAATATACTCTGCCGCAAAGTTGCTAATTTCCTACAATGGATCTTCTTCACATGATTGTTAGATGTAACATGACTTCTATGAAACAAATACTACTATGGTATTCAAGTAGACCTATTCTAAACACACGGAAAACCATTAAATAGAAAATATAAATATTTCTAAGTTATAACAAAAATTTATTATATCCCCTCACTCCCCTAATGTAGCCCATGACGAATTTAATAGAACTGAAGTAGAGATATGACAATATTTATTATCAATCTATTTCTGCCTTAAGTTAGTGTTACTATAGTAAATTTAAGGGTGTAGAATTCTGTGCTGAATTCAAATGGTTTCAGTGTCTCGCACCTTGATTCTCACTGATTCTCGCAAAGCTGTGAGTTTAAGAGCTCGAGACCGGTCCATTGAGCCATATCTATCTACAAAGCCATTCAGGTGCATTACCGGAGGTTGTGACTCCGCCTATGTATTTGATGTTGCTAAACCAGATACTTCAGATGCGTTGCTAGACTACATAATCAGATGAACCGTGGTACAAATGCTTACCAACCTGTATAATTGAGAACCAACTGATTATTATTATTATGACTTATAAACGCCCCCCATTTGTAACTTAACAACCCCCTCTCTACTAATTTGCTCTCAGCGCCCCCTGGCATATTTTGAACACCCCCGTTGAGAACCTCTGACCTCCCCAAACACAAATCACAAATAAACATACGGTACACACACCCACACATTTGTATTTGCTATCTAAATGTCCATTCCATTAAGATAGTTGGAAATACTATACAGTAAACTAACCCTAAACCTACCCCTAAAAGAAAACTTTATTTTCAAAATGTTTAGAAAAACTAAAAAAACTATTCAAATTAGCATTTGTGGAAAGGGAGAATTTTTCAGATTTAGCTCACTTTCCCCCCCAAACTATAGTTTATTACATAGCACACACCAAAATATAGTTTAGCACACACACCAGGAAACTTTGTGAAAATTTGTTTCTAGTAAACTCATTTCTCAAATGTATGTTTAAGCAAGTTTTTACATTGTGCTGATGTGTATGTTTGTGCATTTGTGAGTTTGTAGTTGTGCACATTTTTGCACAAGTGCTTATGCATGCAAGTCAGTGTGTGCTTGTGTGTGGGTTGATGTCTCTGTGGTGCCATATAACTGATGGCGTCTGTCTGTGTATCTGACTGACCCTGTGGAGAGTGACCTTCAGACCAACTGTTCTTTCCCATAAGCTAAATGAACACACACTCACACTGTATTACAATAGCCAATGAGATGTGTGTTTGCCTTTCCCCAGGTTTATTCTGAAGGAAAGTGGTCTGGCAAGATATCTTCACACTGCTGTGCTGATCAGTGGAGTTCTACTTGTGTTTGGGGGAAACACTCATAACGACACCTCGCTCAGTAACGGGGCCAAATGCTTTTCCTCTGACTTCCTCTCCTATGACATCGGTATGGACCACCTGTGGTCTCTCTTCTCTGATTTCATACACTAGTGCTTCTTTTAGGGTGAAGTGTGGAATTGCAAAAAAGGTTTATTGTTTCCAAATAGACTTAACTCGTTGCACATTGAATTACAAAAAAACAAAAACAACATGAAATCCCATATGAACATTTAGATCGAGACACGTAAAATTCTTAAAAAATTATAATCAGATTTCAAGCCACCTACGACGATGGTTTTGATCAGCCTGTATAAATGAGATTTAATGTGTTTTTTTCTGTTCAGACTATAAAATACTTAACAGATTTTCATAGGCAGTCATTGGAAAGAAAAAATAAATACATAATTTGATGTTTGCTGCCTTTCTGAACAAGGACAAATATTTCCACCCCAAACTCATGCCATTTATTGAACCAATGTTACTGTGTCAATCTGGTCCTATGCTCAAACAAATGGAACAATAATTTCGATTGTGCCATAGAGATACAGTACTTTTCATGGGAAATCAACCTAGACTTTTTTTTTATAGTTGTCTCTGCATATTAAGCTGCAACAGGTTGTTTAATTTATGAGAAAAAACCATAGTACCATAAAAAACATTGTGTGAATAAAGCAGTGTTTCCATCCCATGTGTTTAAAAGAACAGAATTGTTGCCACTGAGACTCCTTTATTAATAAATTACTTGCGGTAATTTCTCATGCCTGGGAGTGACAGTGTGTCACACAGTTCTGGGAGCACTATATGTGTGTGTGTGTTCCTCCTCTATGTCTTTGCTGTGTGGATCTATAATATATTTTTCAAAAGTGTCAATAAACCTGCTCTTCGGTTCAAGTTTATATTCAAATGATTTCCTCTGCAAACTCTTTGCAGTTTTTGGTTTTTCTAGACACCCTTATTTTAGGATGACCAGAGCAACATTTCAGATGCAATGATTGGTCCACTGGTTGGTTCAGTTATGTCAAGTTATTCAGTCACATGACATTTTTTTTTATACAAATCTTGTATTCCTAATAAACTCAATTTCCATCCAGCAGTGTTTATGTGATATCCCAAAATGCACATTAAAATACGTGGATGGAAACCACTCCACAGAAAATATTTAAAAATTACACACCACACATTAAGTTAACCTTTTATCATGCACTTTATCTCTAACAAAGCATTCCGTTTGTCCACCACTGTACTGTGGTTTCATTAAGCATTTGTTGATATTTTAACCATAAATACTTTGAGCTGTGGATTAAGTATGAGTGGATTCATTGGCGTCTACTGAAAAATCAGAAGACATGCACACTTGGCTGCAAAGTTACTGTAATTGTTTTCATTTGAACTGCTGCAGTGTGATATTACTAACAGTTCATTATAGATAGCTGATAAGCCAGTGCAGATCTACTGGAATGGACATAATGGAATTTCCCAGAATATTGCAGACATATGCCATCAAGACAGGGACAGGATGCAGTGAGTTCATGTGTGGTGTCCCTGTAATCAGATCTTCAGTGGTACCCTGGAAGACCTCCCAGGGCAGAACCCTGTAAATAGTCTTCATACCTCCCACCCTGCTCACTTTCTGCTTTTTAATAGTGAATGTGTGTGTGTGTGTGTGTGTGTGTGTGTGTTGCTAAGTCCACTCCAGTCATGGATATAATTCACAAATCTATAAGCATACACACAGGTGAGGGGGTGTTAACTTAACTTTCCATATTCTCAGTATGACCTCTCTGTAGGCAAGTCCCGGTGATGGATTGCTGTTGAAACCTTTGACCTCTGTTGGGAACTGGTGTAATGTCTGGCTGAGGGCGTCTGTCTGTGGGTGTCGAGGGGGTGGTAATGGTGCTGTTGAGTGTATCTGCATTTCATTTTTTCACTCACTGGGTGGTGCTGTGTAGCAGAGCGTTTTAAACACGTGTTATTTTTGCACTGCAAGTTCACAAAACTTTGTTCTGCAGAGTCAGACACTGTAAACGTTGATGACACTTTAAATTATAATTTCTAATGGGGTGATACAGGGAACAAAGAGGGTGTGTCATGTTTTAAATTGCAGTTGCCTTGAAATATTAAACACCAATTAACATACACGACTTAATTCAGCCCCTCTTTCCAGAACAACAATATATTTTATGACTGTTGTTTCATACTCTAAAAGGGGTTTACATTGTCCCAGTGGAGGTTTTGAATGGGAGACTTTACGAGAAATATCAGTAAGTGATTTAAAACTTTCCTTTCAGTGCTGACAGTAATATTAAGCCATCATTATATCCTCATTAAAAGCAGTAGAATTCAAACAGGCCAGATGGTGTCTGCTTTTTTATGAATATCAGTTTTGACTGTCTTTTACATTACCTTAGATATGAGGGCTTGTGCCAAGGGAATAGGGTTTTAGGGTGTAGGTACTAACAAAGTACTTCGATACCAAAAAAAAAAAAAGAAAAGAAAATGGTACGATATCATCTTGTTGCTAATTTCGGTACCATATTACAGTATGCTGTCATTAGCAAAACGATACGAGATGTGACAGTTTTGAGATTAAATCAATGACAATAAATTAAATATATATATATAAAAAAACTCTGGTTATGGCAAAGTGTGATAATTAAACAGCAGAAGGATGTAATTTAATTAAATATTATACAGTCACATGTGCTGCATGCTAGAGAATGAACAAGAGGTGCCACTCTGCCCTGTCATCTGCTTCACACATGCATGCGCACGCACACACATGCTCACAAACTCACACAAACGCACACTACTGGTGCTTAATTTTCATGCAGTGTGTTTAGAGTATAAACAGCTGTTAACACTTAAATGAACTCCTCTGGTGTAGCTCGGTGATTTTAGCTCGAGAGTCACGACGGGATTATCCCAGCATTAGTGGGACACATGATATAACTAACCTGTCAAAAACAGGAAGAACTCAAAGGTCTGTCAAAACAAATGTCCTGTTAAAATGAATGTTCTATTCATTCTATTTAGCATCAATACTGAGGTACCAGGGCTGGCAACGTACCAAAGCCAACATTTTGGTATCAGAGCAACACTACAAGAGAGGGTGAGTGAAAGAACGTATGAAGGAAGGGGGAAAGGCACTGTGCAAGCCAGTAACTAATGTATTATGAACAAAAATGTATGAAAATGATCCATCGAAGTGTTCCATACTTTAATTTGTAGACTGGCAACTTGAACAGTGGACTGGCAACTACCTGTAGTGACCGTCAAACTTTTTTTAGCATTTGGTCCAACTCGTTTTCTGTTTCAGCAACTCTGATTTGAGTCAAATATTGAATATCAAAAATGAACCTGAAATTTATAATGGTGGGTGGGCAAAAAATGCCCCCATCTGTTGTATAATGTATATACTGTATATATACAGTAGAGATGTGTAGCTGGCAGATATACGTATTCACTCTCTCAAGAGATAAATGTGTTGCAAAAATAAACTCTTAAAACACTGAACATGAAGAAATCATTCACAACAACTCTAAAACTTGAGATAATATTTATTTATATCAGAGATAACCATGAAGGTTCAGTATAGAGAGATCTAGCATGGGTACAATTGTTATTTAAATGTATTGTTCAGATTGATCATTTGTTTCAATTAATTTATTCAAGTATTCAAAATAAATGGATGACACACTTTGTTTTTATATGAAAGGAAAACAATGCCCCATAAAAATTAAAATATCCCCATGAAAATCAACTCCATAGGACAAAACAAATGTTTCTCTTTAATGATACAAAAGTTATTTTCTAACCCTTTATGTGTTCTCTTCAGCTCAAGTAAAGACAAAGGTTTATGAATTCAGTGGATTATGCTGGTTCAGTTTTGGTCTCTGGTTGATGGGAGTGGTCAATTAATTTAGCTTGACTTTCTGTTGACTCAGCCTCATTGTTTGATTGCACTCATGTAGACTCCAAGGGCCGCATTTATTAAACTTTCATAAATACTTTCATAACAATTGCAACTGGAAGAATCTTCAGAGAAATAATTAGAATGCCTGAAGAAGTTCTTTGACTGAATTTTTTAAGCTAATGCAGATTTTGCAAACTATACAGTGTGCGGGGCTTTTTCTATTATTTTTTCTATTGTATTTTGTATGCACTTGCCTAAACATAATTAGTGAAACATAAATTCTAGAGCTCATATCAAATAAAGAGACTCTTCAACCAGTCACATTAGAGGGCATTCATTTTTAAAAGAAAAATCAAACAAAAAGTACGCCTTTCCATTACATTTTTGCCCCATGCATTATTCCCAATTTTTAGTTGGGAATAAACCATACTTTTGATTAGAAATAATTGCAAGCATCAAAGAAACCTTCTAAAATTATGTATATGATATCATATACTGTGTTTTATGCAGCGTTAAAGGTTAATTTCCCTCATTTAATTATTTGTTAAATTTTTCAATACTCATTTAATTTCACTTGTATCATAATGTAGTCATGGCTGTGATGTCGGATCATACCAAATAACATTTTGAAAATACAAAAAAATTAATGAATCCGAGAATTTATGTCAGAGCGGCTTTAAGAACGATTTACACAAAAATGTGTTCTGCTTGTGTTTCACAAATGAGGCCCACATTTTTCTTGGACAGCTCTGAATGGCTTTAGACATACTGGCTGTACTGTTTTCAAAATATGCTTCATGACTGCTGAAGCACTGGCCCAAAATCTACTCCATTTACTTAATTAAAGTAGCAAATTAGGCCTTTTTCACCAGCAGGCTTCCTGGAAATGCTCCTGTTCAAGAGGTCTTAACTGGTGGTCTTGCATTGTTCCTGTTGTGGATGCAAAGGGCAATCTTTCAATCATCATCATCATTATGTGAAACAGCATAACACTTTTACAATTAACAAATGTATACTGTGTTACAAGGAATAATTTGAGTTAAATTGCTGTCAACTCCATTTTGAAAATATTTAGTTAAGACAAGCAGGAATTTTCATGGTGGTCCAGGTAGGTTTATTAATTTTTGGTCTTGGTCTTACTGTTGGACCTGTATAGGCATGTTCTTCACCTGCAAAACTTAGGTGATGAAGCTGGCTAGTAAATCAAATGAATAAAAATAAAGAGATAATAACATAAAAAGTGCCTTTTACCAAGTGGGGCTTTAGCTCCATTGTACCCTACATATTTCAAATCTGCTAGTTTTTTAATTGTTTTAGGATAGTGAGTAGATGGTATATTTTTAACATTTTGAAGAGGCAACCATGACGTGGGACCCTAGCTCGGTGACCATGATGTGGGACCTTGGCTTGGTGACCATGTCGTGGGACCCTGGCCCGGCGACCATGACATGGGACCTGGGCTCGGTTACCATAATGGTGGATGGCTCTGACATGGCAGTCACTGTAGAAGTGTAGAGTTCCTTATCAGCCACTCCTACAGTGAAAGGTGAACCGCTCAGTTGTAGGGCTAAATCCATGTATTGAGCCAGACTGAGGGGTAATCCAAGCACCAGGCATCATGGAGGAGACCGGCTCACAGAAGCCTGCCAGCAAAATTTCTTTGAGGGCGATCTCATTCAAACCCACCTTGCAGGACAGAATGCAGAAGTCCTCCACATAACCTTCAATGGAAAGGTTTCACTGGCTGGGCTCATTTATAAGGTCAGGTATTCTGTAACGTTGCTGACATTGCTAGCAAGGAAAGGCAGACGAAGACGATAACGTGAAATCCCAAGTGCAGTTTATTTACAACGTGAAATCCATAACCTTAAATCCAAAGTGAAAACAAACCAGACTGACATTTCATGACATGACACCAACAACACTTGACCAAAGACAATGGCAAACATGAGGGCTTACACACACGGACATGGGCAAACACATGACAATGACAACCAATAACAAGAGACATGTCAAGTGGTTTTTATTGTCGTTTCAACCATATACAGTTAGTACAGTACACAGCGAAACGAGACAACGTTCCTCCAGGACCATGGTGCTACATTAAACAACATAGGACAAACACAGAACCACATAAGACTACAGAGACTAAATAAAATACCTATATAAAGTGCACGTGCAAACGTGTGCAAAAAGTACGGGACAGTACAATAAATAACTAACAATGTATAGGACAATAGATACAGTAAGAGACAGTGCAGCGCCTACCAGTACACAGTAGTGCAAAAGATGGCAGTTTCTAAAAATGCCAAATGTAAACATAACATACTATGAGATAGTGTTCTATGGACATAGAAGTTATTGAGGTAGCAGCCAGTTATAAAGTGACAATAATTAAAGTGCAACTCAGGACACGTGTGTGTGTGTGTGTCAAACCAGTGTATTGAGGAATCTGATGGCTTGGGGGAAGTAGCTGTTACACAGTCTGGCTGTGAGGGCCTGAATGGTTCGGTACCTCTTGCCAGACGGCAGGAGGGGGAAGAGTTTGTTTGAGGGGTGTGTGGGGTCGTCCACAATGCTGGTGGCTTTGCGGATGCAGTGTTTTTTGTAAATGTCTTTGATGGAGGGAAGAGAGACCCCGATGATCTTCTCAGCTGATCTCACTATCCTCTGCAGGGCTTTGCGGTCCGAAACGGTGCAAGTCCCAAACCAGGCAGTGATGCAGCTGCTCAGGATGCTCTCAATAGTCCCTTTATAGAATGTAGTGAGGATGGGGGGTGGGAGATGTGCTTTCCTCAGCCTTCGAAGAAGTAGAGACGCTGCTGGGCTTTCTTGGTAATAGAGCTGGTGTTGAGGGACCAGGTGAGGTTCTCCACCAGGCAAACACCAAGGAATTTGGTGCTCTTGACGATCTCCACAGAGGAGCCGTTGATGTTCAGCAGAGAGTGGTCACTCTGTGCTCTCCTAAAGTCAACAACCATCTGTTTTGTTTTGTCGACATTCATAGACAGGTTGTTGGCTCTACACCAGTCTGTTAGCCGCTGCACCTGCTCTCTGTATGCTGACTCGTCGTTCTTGCTGATGAGACCCACCACGGTCGTGTCATCTGCAAACTTGATGATGTGATTCGAGCTGTGCATTGCTGCACAGTCGTGAGTCAGCAGAGTGTACAGCAGTGTACTGAGCACACAGCCCTGGGTGGCCCCAGTGCTCAGTGTGGTGGTGGTGGAGATGCTGTTCCCGATCCGGACTGACTGAGGTCTCCCAGTCAGGAAGTCCAGGATCCAGTTGCAGAGGGAGGTGTCCAGGTCTGACTATAGTGAATTTTTAAAACAATAGTGAATTTTTGACACGGTAGTGGCACTATAGTGTACAGTTGAAGTCAGAAGTGTACATACACCTAAGCCAAATAAATTTAAACTCAGTTTTTCACAATACCTAACAATTAATTGTAGAAAAAAATTCCCTGTTTTAGGTCAGTCAGGATCAATACTTTATTTTAAGAATGTGAAATGTCAGAATAACAGTTGAGATAATTATTTATTTCAGCTTTTATTTCTTTCATCCATTTCCCAGTGGGTCAGAAGTTTACATTCTCTTTGTTAATATTTGGTAGCATTGCCTTTAAATTGTTTAACTTTGGTCAAACATTTTGGGTAGCCTTCCACAAGCTTCTTACAATAAGTTGCTGGAATTTTGGCCCATTCCTCCAGACAGAACTGGTGCAACTGAGACAGGTTTGTAGGCCTCCTTGCTAATACACGCTTTTATCGGATTAAATGTCAGGCCTTTGTGATTGCCACTCCAACACCTGGATTTTACCACAACTTTGGAGGTATGCCTGGGGTCATTGTCCATTTGGAAGACCCATTTGCGACTGAGCTTTAACTTCCTGGCTGATGTCTTGAGATGTTGCTTCTCACATCATTTTCCTTCATCATGATTCCATCTATTTTGTGGAGTGCACCAGTCCCTTCTGCAGCAAAGCACCCCCACAATATGATGCTGCCACCCCCATGCTTCACGGTTGGGATGGTGTTCTTCGGCTTGCAAGCCTCACCATTTTTCCTCCAGACATAACAATGGTCATCATGGCCAAACAATTAAATCAAATCAAATCAAATCAAATCAAATCACTTTATTGTCACACTACTGTGTACACGAGTGCAACAGCAGGTGAAATTCTTGTGTGCAGTTCCGAGCAACACAGCAGTAATGACAGTGACGAGACATAAACCACTTTACAATAAACAACATATTACACAAAACAATTTACATAACAAACTTACACAACAATTTACATAACAAATGTACACATACCTACACAACAATTTACATAACAAATGTACACAATACACACAATGTAGAATACACACACTAGATACGGGTATAAATATATATATATATACACTAACTGAATTGGGAGAATATATTGACAGAGTGATGATTAATAAAGTGCAGTGCTGATTGTAGATCGTGAGAGATCATGTGTTCAAAAGTCTTATTGCTTGTGGGAAGAAGCTGTCATGTAGTCGGGTGGTGCGGGTCCTGATGCTGCGATACCGCCTGCCTGATGGAAGCAGTGAGAGCAGCCCATGACTCGGGTGGCTGGAGTCTTTGATAATCCTCCGAGCTTTCTTCACACACCGTCTGTTATATATATCCTGGAGGGAGGGAAGCTCACCTCCGATGATGTTTCTGGCCGTTCGCACCACCCTTTGCAGGTCTTTGCGGTTGTGGGCGGTGCTATTGCCGTACCAGGCGGTGATGCAGCCAGTCAAGATGCTCTCTACAGTGCTGGTGTAGAACCGTGTGAGGATGTGTTGGTTCATTCCAAACTTCCTCAGCCGTCTCAGGAAGAAGAGGCGCTGGTGAGCCTTCTTCACAACGGCCTCAGTGTGGACGGACCATGTGAGTTCCTCAGTAATGTGGACACCGAGGAACTTGAAACTGCTGACTCTCTCCACCGGTGCTCCATTAATGGTGATGGGGCTGTGTTCTCTGTCTTTCTTCCTGAAGTCCACCACAAGCTCCTTGGTTTTACTGACGTTGAGGGAGAGGTTGTGCTCCTGACACCAGTGTGTCAGAGTGTGCATCTCCTCTCTGTAGGCTGTTTCATCATTGTCAGTGATCAGACCTACAACTGTCGTATCGTCAGCAAACTTAATGATGGCATTGGAGCTATGTGTCGCCACACAGTCATGTGTGTAAAGGGAATACAGGAGTGGGCTGAGAACACAGCCCTGCGGGGCTCCAGTTTTGAGGGTCAGTGGTGAGGAGATGTTGCTGCCCATTCTAACCACCTGACGTCTGCCTGACAGGAAATCCAGGATCCAGCTGCACAGAGAGCTGTTTAAGCCCAGAGCCCGGAGTTTCACATCAAGCTTGGAGGGCACTATGGTGTTAAATGCTGAACTGTAGTCTACAAACAGCATTCTCACATATGTGTTCCTTTTTTCCAGGTGGGAAAGAGCAGTGTGTATTGTAGATGCAATAGCATCATCAGTGGAGCGGTTTTTACGGTAGGCAAACTGCAATGGGTCCAAAGAGGTGGGCAGAACAGAGCAGATGTGATCTCTGATCAACCTCTCAAAGCATTTGCTGATGATGGGGGTGAGGGCAACAGGACGCCAGTCATTTAAACAAGTGATTTTGGCTTGCTTCGGTACAGGCACAATGGTTGATGTTTTGAAGCATGTGGGGACTACAGACAGGGAGAGGGACAGGTTGAAAATGTCCGTAAAAACACCAGCCAGTTGGTTCGCGCATGCTCTGATGACGCGGCCCGGAATGCCGTCTGGACCCGCGGCTTTACGGATGTTCACCCGTCGAAAGGATCGGATTTTTATTAACAATTTAATCTAATTTTAACAAAAATTAGATTTTTGTTTCATTAGAACAGAGGACATTTCTCCAAAAAGTAAGATATTTATCCCCATGTGCACTTGCAAACTGTAGTCTGACTTTTTTATGTTGGTTTTGGAGCAGTGCCTACTTTCTTGCTGAGCAGCCTTTCAGGTTATATCAATGTAATGTTTTACTGTGGATATAAATATTTGTTTATCTGTTTCCTCCAGCATCTTCACATGGACCCTTGCTGTTGTTCTGGGATTGATTTGAACTTTTCGCACCAAACTTTGTTCATCTCTAGGAGACAGAATGCTTCTCCTTCCTGAGTGGTATGAAGGCTGCGTGGTCCCATGGTGTTTATACTTGTGTACTATTGTTTGTACAGATGAACGTGGTACCTTCAGTCATTTGGAAATTGCTTCCAATGATGAAGCAGATTTGTGGAGGTCCACAATTTTTGGTATTGGCTGATTTATTTAGATTTTCCCATGATGTCAAGCAAAGAGGCACAGAGTTTGAAGGTAGGCCTTAAAATACATCCACAGGTACACCTCCAATTGACCCAATTAGCCAATTAGCCTATAAGAAGTTAATTGCCTAAATGCTTAACATAATTTTTTGGAATTTTCCAAGCAGCTTAAGGCACAGTTAACTTAGTGTATGTAAATTTCTGACCCACTGAAATTGTGATTTAGTCAGTTATAAGTGACACAATCTGTTTGTAAACAATTGTTGGAAAAATTACTTGTGTCATGCACAAAGAAGATATCCTGAATGACTTGCCAAAACTATAGTTTGCTTAAATTAAATCTGTGGAGTGGTTTTAATGACTTCAACCTAAGTATATGTAAACTTCTGACTTCAAATGTATGTCCTAGAGGCCCCAAATTTGGTATGGGGGCAATTTATGACCACCCCTATCAGTGTGCCAAATTTCATCATTTCCCTATGTACAGTTCTATGGGTGTCCATAGACTCCCATTGGGGAGGAATAATAATAATAATAATTATACTAACGAAAACAATAGGTGCCAAAGCACCTTCATTGCTTGGCTCCTAATTATGTTGAACATGAATTGTTATATTTTCATTTGATTAAAATTAAAAATAATCTGTTTATTTGGAGTTCAGAAAAAAATAATGGTATTGTTGAGTATCAGAAAGAAAGTATCGGTTCTGATACTTGTTCTCAAAGAAAAAAAAAGAAAAAAAGAAAATGGTATCTGGACATACCTAATTAAAACCCATTGAGAGGAGTACTATGCAACAAGTGGGTCTATGGAATCAAGACACAATTTTATGATTTACTAGTATGTCCCAATACTGCTGTACAGTCTTTCTACATACTGAAAACTTTGTACTTTCCCATCACCAGTGAAGTGCAGAGAGTAATTATGTGAATTGGAACACAGCCTTAATTTCCTTTTCCTCATTCAATGCATTAATTTACTTCTTGATATTTGAGTTAGTTGAGTTAGTACTTAATTAATCCCACCTGTAGCAGTGTCCCTGTCCTGTCATGTCATCAACCCTCATTCATTTTACTCAGCAACAAACTAAGAGACTGCAACTCTTCATTAATTTTTGTTTTGTTCTTTTTCTTTTTACCTCACAGTTAGTTTTGGAAGGAAATGTCATTATTATCTTAGTTTGTGCTGCTTTCCAGCAATGAGGGACTAAATTCTGGATGACACAGAAAGCAGTTTTCATTTGTGTTTAATGCCCCTCTTGCCATGTCTTCCCCCATTTTCATACCTCTAATTAGATTCAGGGAAAATGAACTAATTAAAATTGTAGCACTCTCTCTGAGAGGCGCTGTAAAGCAGTGTTTTTTTGTGCACAGAACTTGTTTTTATACAACTAACAAACTAGGTAGAGCAGATTGCCTTGGCACAAAAACATTTGATTAAGCTTGCAATTAAAATAGGTTTGATTTCCTTCCCAATGCATCTCCTCTTCTCTACCTTCGTTCTATCTGGTCTTA
Organism: Moxostoma hubbsi; assembly: GCA_032164185.1. Lineage (NCBI taxonomy): Eukaryota > Metazoa > Chordata > Actinopteri > Cypriniformes > Catostomidae > Moxostoma > Moxostoma hubbsi. The sequence continues at coordinate 24,506,681 of JAVLUX010000034.1, read as the reverse complement.
TCATTCAATGTTTCTTTGCTCTGTTTCTTTGTCTCCTATACATTAGTGATGGAACTTGAGCCAATATCCTGTAAGGAAATTAACTGTAGGCAGAGCCAATGATTACTATCACAGTAGCCGTTTTGCCATTTTAGGAAATCTTGGTGTCACCTTCAGATCTATGGAGGTTTGGACAACGTTTTCTGGTGCAGGCCCTTCCTCTCATCCACCCTAGGCTCTTTTAAGAACTCAGGGATGTCTGTACCCTTGAATCACTCCAGTCCCAGACTGTGGGGAGAATTGTTTGTGGTGGCCTGCAATGTTGGGTGATGTTTACTTTGTTAAAAGAATGGACAATGCATACTTTATGTATTTACTTCGTTAAAAGAATGATGTTAGGAGTGTATATTTGGTGCTGCTATTGTAATCCAAGACATTACACATTTCAAAACCATTTGTTTTAATTAGAAAACCAGAAATGTCAACAAACATGATAATGTTTTCATGAAGGATTTAATTAATCCAAGTAATTGAAGAATGTCAGGATGAGTTAATTAATTACAACTGGCTTGTCTTTTTGATTGTTTGAAGATGTTCCTTGAGTCATTTAAGTTGCTTTATCAGTTGTTGCATGATGGAGATATCCTTGGCATTTCACTCCAATTCACACTTGCACAAAGCGATTTGGATTTCCACCTTCAGTGAAGTAACTTCCACAGAAATTTACCAGCTGCATGACATCACAGTGTATGTAAGGTTACATGCCAGGGATATTCCCATTATCCTACAACTAATGAAGCCACTTTGACATCTGGTGAAATGTCTCAACACAGTGAAAAACAATATCTTGTCATAATGAATGAACTTTACCTGGCATTTTAGGATAGAGTTTTCTTTATCAACTTTCCAGATGCGTGTATTAACTTCTGCTGTAAAACCACCTGAAAGAGTCATAGTAGTCAATTTTAAGCCAAATCTCCATCTAATCCTCTTTGAGCGGGCATTTGGCCTGTTTTCTGAGATGAAATTGTATATGTGTGATCTTAGTTAAACTGCAGCTTATTAGCATTGCACTCAAGAGGGCTATTTGCAACCCGGCCACACACTTCCTTTAACTGCTCCCTGTTAGCTTGAGAACTCTGAGGGGTAAATGCCAAATTTATATATTAATTTAATGGTAGTCCGTGTTGTCATAGAAAGTGTGTGATGGCTTTTAAGGAGCCTTGTAAATCACACAGCCATTACATGATCGGATTGAGTTTACAGAGGCCTGGATAAAGTTTCTTTTAAAGTCACTTTTTATGGCTCACTTGACTAAAATGGTAAATGCTTAAATTGTCAGACTGAAAACATCATTGTCTGCCACTGTATTTAGTTGTTCCCTTGTGATACAGACTTGCTTTAATATTATATTAAGCAGAGGTGGGAATCTTTATGCATCTCACGATTCCAAACGATTTCAGTTCAGGGAATCACAATCTGATTACAAAATGATTCTCGATGCTCCTTGAGCCTCAATCTGATTTTTCAGCAAAAGCGTAATCAACATTTGAGCTAATGATATATTGTGTCCTGTAGGCTAATTAATTTCTGTAAAAATAGTTTATTTCCTTTAAATATAGAGTTCAGGATGCAGAACATTGTTAAACTTATCTGAACACCCCAATGTATGTTTGTTTGGAAAAAATAAGGGCATGGTATAATTGCAGATGCAAATGTGCCCTTGGTGGCGTTTTTGCCGTGCTGCACACCACGTGGCACTGACCTGTATCTGTAATGTTTGATTCTTTTGGTTTTTAAAAAAAAACAAAAAAAAAACAAACTATTAATCATTAATTTATAATTGTTACAAAACTTTAGTCGAGAAAGAACTGTGATGCATTGGTAAATATATTTTTTGCCCAACCCCTAATATGTATTGTCATTGTCAAAGATGTGTTGTGTTATGCTGATCTGTGTTATGTGTCTTATGCAGGGACTAAAAACTAAATGTTTTTAATTTCAGTTTGTTTGAGCAGAAACTGTATTTTTCTATTCTGGTTTCAGTTTTCTGCTGCATTTTTTCCAGTTGGTAATATGATCTACTTAAGCTTATATTGCTTTTGGGAAACACAGCCTTGGTCTGGAAAAATTGCTCAAAATAAGGGACTTGCCTCAACCAAAATAAATGATTTAAAGCAATTAATTTTTCACCCCATGTGGGAGAATTTTCAGCCCAAGCAAAGTATACAGTAGCCTGTATGAAATAAGGTATTTTCAATAAATATTTAAAAAATACATCTGGTCATCTAAAATCAATTAATAGCCACAATCTCTCTCTCATGCATACACGAACACACTGCTTGGACTTGTTTGGACTAAACATCATCTTATGCAGGCTGAATTATTTTACATTAAACATGTAATGTTATGTAGTAATAATTTGATTGTTTGTTTTAATTACAGATCTGCTTCTCGTTCAGAAACCAGCATCATCATATCTGTATTAATACATCATATCTAACAATAATACTGTGAAGACTTGGAAACAACTGTGAAATGTCGTTTTTACTTCAGTATTTTTCTCTGTATCTGAATTAACTGTGCATGTACTATACGGTATGTAGTAATTATATCATTTTATTTAAAATATCTTCAGCATGTAAAGGAAGGCTACATCCACAACGTGCATTAAGGCAAAGAAATGTGTGATGCAGCAGTTTCCTTCAGAATCAAAGCATATGCTTATCATGATCAACTAAAAGGAAGTGGTGTAATTCTGAAAAGTTACTATAATAAAGAATCATATAGGTTTTGGTCTCATGAAAAGAAATGATCACAACGTTATTAACCGATTACCAACATTTAAAAATAAATGTTTTCACTCTGGAACAAATAAAAGGGATTTGTCAGTTTATGTTCTGCAATTTTTTTTTAGCGTTTTCAGTTTTCATTTCGCTCCTTGGAAGGTTTTCAGTCCCTGGTCTTATGCGATTCGTTTTTTGGTACTCCTTTTGAATCAGGTTTGATGTGATATACTTTGCCAGAGAGTGAAAATGGAGTGAAATGTGAAATTGTTTTTATTTATTATGTTATACTGACAGCAGGGGCTCTACAAAGAACTATTGTGCAGGGCCTTTCAATAGTATTTATTTATTTTTCCACTTTTAGAGCTCTGAATTGCATAAAGGCATCTTTGATGTCTGTAGCTAGACAGAAGTGCACTATGAGTTTTTGTGTGTTGTGTGTTGGTGGTGTCTCAATGATGCAGTGCTATGCTGGGCAGAAGAAATGTGTGTTGTTGATCTGTGGTGCTGTAGGAAAGCTGTAGGCAGGAAGATGTGCGAAGCTAAGGTTGATTCTCTCTCTCTCGCTAGCTCTATTTTTCTTGGAATCTGTTTATTGTTCTCTGACATGAGAAACTCATTCTACAAAACATCTGTTCAAAAGAGTTTCCCAGTTGTTTTTATCAGTGTTTATATACTGTATTGTTTCTTTACAAATATGTCTATAGGTAATTGACTTAACTTTTTTAATCAACTTCAAGATTTTATGTTCATCTTTATATAAGTCTATAAGGGAAAGTGTATATCTTAAGAACTGTTACTGTTCACTATTTGTTTTCCTCCATTTTAAATCACCCTTTTGCCCTCACTGGTTCTTTTTAAAGGGACCTACGTAGTGACAAATTAATTTTTGAAGTGGAAATATTACAGACAGTCTCTCAATTAATATGAGGTTCATGTATACTAAAGCTCCATGTATACTATTTATAAAAGAATTACCAAAATGCTGTTTATAATAGTTTTGGTTGGACTTGTGCACACAGTGCAGGATATGTCAACTTACCAAATGTCAACATTGTGTATCTAGCAGCAAAGCTTGTAGAACATAATAGTCTTTGTTTTTTTTTCTCTCCCTGTTGACTAACTGACCATGAGCACAGCTAATTACTGAATTAAAGAGCGTGTAACAAGGAGAGAGTGTGTCCGATCAGGCAGCCTAAGACAAACGTACAGTGCATTCAGAATGTATTCAGACCCCTTCATTTTTTCCCATTTTGTTATGTTGCAGCCTTATGCTAAAATGCTTTAAATGATTATTTTCTTCACATCAATCTACACTCCATGCCCCATAATGACAAAGCAAAAACCTGATTATTATATTTATATATTTCAGTTTTTTATTTTTTATAAATTTGCAAAGTCATCAATAATCAGTTTCTATCTTTGTCACTATGGGGTACGGAGTGTAGATTGATGAGATTTTTTTAAAGCATTTTAGTATAAGGCTGCAACATAACAAAATGTGAAAAGAATTAAGGGGTCTGAATACTTTCTGAATGCACTGTATGCCACAGAGCTCATGTAACCTGGACTAATACGTACAGCTAAATACACAGGTGTCTCAGTGATAAGGTTTGGTTTACATGAATAGGGTTACAGACTGCTGCTGTGGTTGTCAATCCTGATGAGTAAAACATATCTCAGAATAAAATATTATATTTCTAATTGGATATTTCTTGATTTATGGATATAATGAAGTACATAATAACATTGTTTCTATTTAGAATTATTTGTGTGTTTTCTTTGCAGCATGTGATGAGTGGACAGTTCTGCCAAAGCCAAATCTTCATTGGGATGTCAATCGTTTTGGACACACAGCAGTTATCAGTAATGGGTAAGGTCCTGATGTGGTGTCTTTCTATTCCAAGTTACCGGCAGTTTATTCACTCTGAGTCTGCCATCTTAAAAGTCCAGGTTATTATTGTTTCACTTATTTAACTTATTTCAAGTCCATTTAGTAAAACTCCTCATTGGTTTGTTACCTTTTTCTCTCAATTTCTTTAAAAAGCTATTTTGAAAGTAAATGGCTGAATTTTTTTTACAGAAAAATGAGGAAAAAAAATGTTGGCATACTGCTAAACTTTCAATTTACAATTTATCTTTACAACCTTGAATGGGTCTTCATCATGTCAAATGAGCAAATTATCCTCCTCAATCATCCGGTTGCATTTCATCCCATAATTATAAAAAATAAAATATGAAAAATTATGAGAAATACAAAATATTATGTATTATTAAAGCATTATGGTTATGAGAGAGGGTAGTTTTCTCTCTTTTAATTTTCGTTAGAAATATGTACCGGGAATGTTCTTGACAGGCTATGTTTGATTCATCTTATTATAGTAACATGAAAAAGGTCTGTCTTATCTGTTCCTCTCAGCTCGATGTTCGTGTTTGGTGGTTTCTCTGGTGTGATTCTGAATGATGTACTGGTGTATAAGCCTGCCAGCTGTGAGGCCTTCCTTGAGGTGGATCTTTGTCAGAGCGCTGGTCCTGGAATCCGCTGTATCTGGGTCAATGAACACTGTGTCCAGTGGGACTCCAGCCATGCTAATGACAGTGTGCCTGCCTCCTTTTGCCCTGCACGGAACAGTAAGAATCTGCAATTATAAAATGTATAATATAAAACAGATTGAATGAGCCATGATCAAAGATGTTGCTTAAATGTCGCAAACCTGTTATTGCGAATTCTATATTAATATTGAGTGCCTGGATATAATTTATTAATAATGTGTGATGTTTATAAATGTTAACTTGTACTATTGTGCTTGGATTTCCTTGCGCCTATTTAATTTTCACCATTGGGGGCAAGTTTACTGTGCATTTATTGGACTGTTTGCTCAGTATGTCCAAACACACACCTGGAGAGCATTTGTCCTTCCCATAAATCTGCCATCAGGAGATTATTGTTAATCCACTTATTATCCTATTTACACTTGATAAATGGAAGTTTATATTGAGAGCTACTCACATGTTCTGTTTTAGATAGCATGCTACCTATGCACCATTGGGTAAATCCTACCTGACTTTGGAAATGCCTCTTGATAACTGACTGAACAAAAGGTCAGCCGGCGCATAATAATCTCATAGCGATGTAATTATGATTACAATGAAACCAAACTCCAGTGATTGTGGATATAGATGTTTTTGTCTATGGGCAAAACCTGAGACCTGAGAGGATTATTGCAATTACTACCTCGATTTTGGAGTGGTATCAAAGGTGGATTGGACTTTAATTAAGTAATGAAATGACACACAAATTCATGATGGATTATCCTGTATTGTGTTTATCTCAGAGGCATGTAATCTTTGAGGTACTTTATAATTTTACACAGTTTGGTTGACTTCTCTCATTGGGCTCTGCACACAATGGTGGAGATCTGGACTTTATACTTTTACAATATACTATATTTTATGTATGTTCAATTTATAATTATCTGTAATATGAATGTAATTATCATAAACAGTCATATGTTATGGATAGTAATTTTTTTCACATCAAAATACATGTGTATTTTTACTTGCACCATATTGTTAATTTGATATCACATTGATGATTATAATTTGGATAAGACTGGGTTGAATCATTAGCAGTTAAGTCAGTATCATTAAGTATTTACAAGGTAATAACTACAATGTAATAACTAGGAATGTAATGGTTTGAATTTCTCACTATTCGGTTTGTATCAAGGCAAGTGATAGATTACAGCCACGCAGGGAAACATGAAGAACTTGCGTGTACATTTTAAATAAATCCTCATGCACATTATTGACATATATTACCAGTGTACGGCACTCGTGTTGAGCGATGTCTGCAAACAGTGCATGTTTTGTAAACCTCTTTTGAACATCGCTGTTGCAATTCACTGCAAAAGAAAATGTTCCTAGAAAGGAGAAACACAGGTGCTTCTCTATCAGTGGCTAGTTTTCTCCACTTGCCATTTTCAACTACACATAACGCTTGCAGAACGGTGATGTCATCAAGTTGACCCATTTGAAACACAGGTAGAGCATATCCATCTACTGATCCATTCAGGTGCATTAGCGGAAGTTGTAACTGTGTCTGTCTGTTTGATGCTTTATTTTCTTCACCAAAACTTGTGCTCCAGATGCATCATTAAACTTGAGGTGAATCGACCATGGTGAAATTGCTTCCCTAACGGTGGGTGGTGAACCATACGGTTCACTTCTTTATCGAGAACTGTTACATTCCTAGTAATAACATAACACTCATATACTCTGTCCTTTGTGCTTTTGATCCGGATTTTCTAGTTGTTTACGCTTTATGAATCTATCCCAGGCAAAAGCCAGTTTCTCTGTGGCCTCCCTTTCCCAGAGATAACGATAAAAACAAACCAACAAGTAGAACCCCCCCGAAAAAAAAAAAACAACAGTACAACAATTTTTTTTTATCTATAGATTCAGTGGATAAGCAATGTCACCAGTATTCAGACTGTGCTTCCTGTACAGCCAACACCAATGACTGCCAATGGTGTGAAGACAAAAAATGCATTCCTTCCTCAAGCAATTGTACTGTCGTAAGTCCAAGCATGTTTCAGTTCTTACAGTTAAAATCTGCATTACAGTTAGAAAATCGTTGGCATATATAGCAATTTAACATAAACTTTAAATTTGTTGTGTCATGTTTTGTCTGAATTAAGTTGACAGTTGAGCTTGCCCACCACCCTCGAGGTCCCTTGTACCTCAACCCTCCTCCTGCCATGCTATCGGAGCACCAACTTTCCATCTGGAGACCCGGTTTACGAAAAAACGGCATGGTATGCTGTAGCAGAGTTTATTAACTGATTGATTGATGGAGAGAACTAACACCTGTTACCTCTTAATTTCTTTTATGTCATGCTTTATGCAAATGAACTTTCTTTTGGTTTTCCACTGATTTCTTTTGCTAAAAGATGACGCATAATGTTAAGCAGTTATATTGTTAGGCAAAACGTTTCCACTTGTCAACGTAAAAATCACCTTAGAATTAGAGGTTGTAACAGAAGCACTTAAAAAAGATGTCTCTTTTCCAATCTTCTTGTTTTACAGTCTGTGAAGAACTTTATCAAATGCAATGTTCGAAGTGAGCAAGTTTGTAGCAAGCTGGTGAACTGCAGGAGTTGCTCCCGAAACATCAACTGCCAGTGGGAACCACAACAACAGGAATGCCATGCTCTTCCAGGTGAGCTGAAGGATAGAAGAAAGAATGGATGGATGGATGGATGGACTAACCAAGCAATTAAATACCTGTATAAACAGTAATAAAAGTAGACAGTAGTTCTTTTCAACTGTCTTTTACAAGGTTGTCATTTATTGCATTGACAGGGACCACATCTCCCATAATAGATTTACCCCATTACCTATTACCACTGGCTCACTGTGGATTATGTGCATGTTATAAGTGATTTGAGGAATACCACACAAAAAATGCCCCTACTAACTGACAGAAATCTATTTTTGTGACAGCCCTAGGTTCTGTAAAAAAAATAAAAATAAAAAAAAAATAATTCATGAGTGGCCAATTCAAAGTGCTCTCTTATGTGAATCATTTAGCATATTCAGGTTTGTTGACATGTCGTTGGAGGGTGGGATTTTGGAGAGAGGATTTGTGGTTGAAGGTAACAAAATGGTGGAAACTGGCAAAATTGCTGAAGAATCGCTTACAGCGACTTTAATTTCAGTTACACTTCGGTTTGTCTGTCTATCATATGCAAAAACAAAGGAAGTACATTTCAAGACTCTCAGCGCACCTCTACCTGCTTTTTGTTATCTGATCCAATTTGAGAGCAGGAAAAAGTGATGCTGATGTTTGATGCATTATTAACATTCTTATAGTGTTTCTCATGGGAAGAAACTTTTTCTTCTCTGAAGTAGGCTCACACATTGTATGTACGCTCTACATTTTCAAGTCTCCAGAATAGTTACTCAACTGCACACAAACTAATGAAACATGCTCACAAATATTGACTGGCCATGTTAATTTTTACTAGAACTATACACTCAATGCACTCATATGCTAACACACAATTTCTAGAGTATAGTAGAAGTAGGCCAAATATAATTGCTTGGTTGATGTTTATGAAATTACTCATGAGAGTTTAATTAGTGAGTATAGAGAATTTATCATACGTTCAGGGTTTGATCTAATTTCTTCTCATGCAGTTTCTCTTGCTACATGCACAGAGTCAGTGTTTGATTTTGACAACTGTATTTACTAACAGGTGTAATCTTTGTAGGTCTCAAAGTCCTGCTCATATACAACCACTTACAGGAGTGGCTTAAATATATTCACTATGAACGATTAGACAAATTCAAGTCCCTTTTCTACTCTCGCAATAGCCATACATGAAGTCTTATTAAAGTTTACAATTTTATCCAGTCATGTGGCTTTGATTGCTTTTAGGGAGTCAGTTTGGTAATAGAGTGTGGTTGTCATTCTCGTTTATTACTAAATTTGTATGAACAGAACCGTATTTGAAACACTAAAGCAGCCATATAGCTATAAAGCAGCGTTGTGAATATAGCTACTATTTCAGATATTGGTATGTTCTCAAGGACATCAGCCAGAAGTAACCTGACTGCTTGCTTGTCATATTTCTGACTGGTAGCACAACACGTGAAGCCACACACACATATACATACACAGAAACACACAAAGGCCTTGACAAAAATCCTCTACAAAGGACATAAACTCCATAGTAAAGAAATGTATATGCAGACATGAAAATGGAAACCTTTGTAGCTGTATAGTACATCACACAAGAATTCTGACCGCTTCACGTCCGCGGCTGCCAGGCTTGCTCCCATGCTAGTCATGTAGCACCTGTTCCCCCCCTCACGGGTGCGGGGAACCTAAGGTCTGTATGTGACATCTCTTTGGGGGCGTTGGGGAGGGCTACGTGCAGCCAACACAGTTGCCTCTAGCACGCAGTAGCCTGCTTGCACTTGTCTCGACAGTTCACATAACACGGTTAGTGCGTGGCTTTTTTATATGGGACCCCTTGTGTCACTTCATTCGACACAACATTGAGTGAATGACAGAAGGGGAACGTCATGGTTACTGTTGTAACCTCCGTTCCCCGAAGGAAGGAATGAGACGTCGTGTCCCTCCTGCCACAGCACTAAACCTACCACTGTAAACGGCCGTACCTTATTTTCGGCTCCTCAGTACAAAATCCTGACTGGCACTCGCTTTATACCCGTATGTCCGGGGCGGGGCATGCAAATTCTGTCTGCCAACTTGACATTGGCCTGTTCTCAGGTTCAGAGGTACGTTTGGCGTCCCAGGAAGACCCCTTGTGTCACTTCATTCAACACAACGTCTCGTTCCTTCCCTCGGGGAACGTAGGTTACAACAGTAACCATGATGCTTTCTGTAATAAGTTCAAACCACAGAGGGCAGCATGGTGCTTAATTTTATCAGTTAGTCTGACTATCATAACAAATACAAATCAGTTGGGATGTTTATGTTCATATGACTGGCATATTCCTAGTTTACATGTATAACAATATTGCAGATTAATTTTTATGACGTAGTTTGATATACTGTATCTAGCTTGTTTGGGGATTTATGATACACATTATTATGTAGGTTCCCTTTAATCAATATCAACATCAGAATGGTTTGTTTGCATGAGTGATTAGTCTTAGTACTTCACGTCTTTATGTCTCCATGTTCGAGAAAGGCCTTGTTTGGACAGAAGCCTGGGTCTAGTCTGGATTTCTCTGTTTGTTTACAGCATACTTGTGTGGGGATGGCTGGAGTCAGATTGGAGATGCATGTCTCAGGTTGAATTCCAGTAAGGAGAGTTATGATAATGCCCAGCACTACTGTAAGAACCTGGATGGCAACATTGCCTCTTTAACATCTGCCAAACAGTTGGACTTTATTCTGGAAGAGCTGCAGAAGTATCAGCTGCAGGGGAGGGTGAGTCATAATAAATCAATGACTATTGTGTGATGTTTGGTCGTTTATTTGGTTTTGTATTGATCTTGATTGTTTATTTAAAGGAATATTTCAGCCCAAAATTGTAACAACAGTTCATAGTAACTAGAGGCTGTCAAGCATGAAAAACCAACCTAATAAACCAACAAATCAATATGGCTGTATTCTACAGTGTCTTCTGAAGCCAAAAAATTATTGTTTGTGAGAAACAAACTGAAATTTAAGTTTAAAAAATGGCTTTTTTTAGTGTTGACTGCTCTGGTCATTATGAACTGTCATGTCGTAATGGCAGCGACAGAGTAATTGTTAAAAAAAATGATGGCACAAAATAACACATTATGGGTTCGGAATGTAAATAATGGAAAATGTAATCATTATTGGTTGAACTATTTTTAAATAGTTCAATAGTTATTTTAGACCTGGTTTGAATATGTTTGAAACAGGACAGTTTTACAGGTGTAAACAGAGACCAAAACATTTCAAAATTTGTCGACTTCAGTCCCAATCAGAGGTGATTGAATGTGGCCTAACGCATATGAACACACTGGGCTCATAGTGTAAATGCTCATCTATTCGAATGTGTTTGGACAACAGCTAAGCACCACCCACTCATATGTCAATTAATCACTGTGATAAAACAAGAGTGGTTTTTGTGGTTATAAAAGAAAATAAACACCTGATGTCAGCATACAGTGACACAGATAAGAAGCACACACATCTGTAGCTCAGTTAATACAGGTACTCCACTAAAAATAACCAGTCTTTCCAGCTAGTGTGTCCACTGGCAGCCGTCTTTGAAATGTTCCAGTCATGAAAGTGCAGCTCCTATCTATGTGAATGGGTAAAGGCCGAAATCTCTAAAATGGTTAGTTAAGATTACAATCAAAGAACATAATTCAAATCAGCAGTAAAATCTGGCAACACTGGAATCCTAAACTGTGCTTCTTTCCCTCAGATTACACAAAACAAACAAAAAAATAAATTCTTGGTTTGTATAGCTAATGCACATGCGCTATCTTGAGCTGATTGACAGGCGATGTCTGTATCTAAAAGGTAATTTGCTCTTTTACTTGGCAGGCGGGCTTCCTTTTCTACATCCATTGACCATTGGGCATTCCAATTTATTTATTTTAATAGAAGTGGCCCATCTCTGCAAAAAAATGTCTCTGAAATAACTGAGAATTCTGCTCTAGACCTTGTGTTTTTGCTTATAATAAATGCTAGCATAATTGGGAAAAATATTGTGTCTGTTTTTTTGTGCTTTCTTTTCTTCTATTACTCTTTTCCGCTTTATCATGCAGTAACACACTGAAGTAGTGATTGATGTATGTCATCATGAATCAGAGAACCTTGAAATCTGAACACAAATGGTCAAAAGAAATGCATATTATGACCAGATGTAAACGGTGATGTGTTTCAACTGTCAGATTGCCCAAATTCATCTTAATACCAAGTGTATTCCAGGGCCTTTAATGTGTTTGACTGACACAAGCACTGCTTTCTGGGCTCCTGGCATGTTTACAAAATGTAGCTCTTGATTGCAAGTATATTTAACGATCTCCGCTCTGTATCCCATTTTAAGAAGGGTCTTTAAACACCTTCAAACCTCCTGACAAATATTTCTGTCCAAATAAGCAAACATTAGCATTTGCAATTTACTTGGTAAGTTTCTGTGTTGAGACCAGATGTGCCAGATGTTTCAGTGTGTAGGTTTTTTTCTAAATGTCAGTAAAGCTTAAACTTCAACTGAACCTGTCAAAACTCCTTACTCATGCCTTTGCTAAAACCTGTTCCGCCCAAAATCTGCAGCATCCCCTGATGCCATGGTGTAAATATTTGTCATGTGTTAATTAAAAGGAAAGGAGTTATTCTCTCTTAATCTGCTTCTTTGCTGATAGCAGTGTGAGCTTTAGTGTTTAAGCAGCTTTTGTCCTTTGAAGATTAACACAGTTTTCTAAAGGCCTCACCTTTGATGTGAAAAAGATTAATATTTTCAGTTTGTCAGTTGCCACAATTTTTTCTCATTGCTGTCACTCACCCAGACAGCCACACTCACTTGGCATTGCTGAGCTGAATTTACAGGAGATCTTAAAGATATTTGATCCTTTTAGTCAATGTGCAAAAGACCCTTTCATACAGGGAAGTTGTTCATTTCAATGGAAAATCTAAGGGGTTTGGGCATGTCAAATTTAGTTTGTTTCACCTTTATTTGATCATTAAACTGTACTTTGGCCTTTTGGTGTCTTGTATACAAGATTGGCTTATCTGTTATCAAAACATGAAGGTGTTCTGGATGAATGTCCAGCTAGAAGCCAGTAATGTGGCAAAATTAAGTTTAAATTGAGTTCAAACTGATGTTTATGAAGATGAACGCTTCCTTTTCATTTTTAAAAAATGTAATTGAATTTAACACATCTGCTAATGTTGTTTATCATTTGTCTTTGGAGATCTTTCTGTTCTTTATACTAATCTTCATACTCTCAGAATTTATGAGCAAGGGGGGATAATAGCACATTGGACCTGTGGTAAAAAGATATTCAAAATACATTTCAACAAGCTTTATGTTAGAGCTGTTTCTCATTCACCTTTGGACACCCAGCAAGTGAAACTGGTGCATACATGGTCATACTTAAGCAATATCACATAAGAGTGCTGTGATTTGATCGTGGGTAATTATATCCATGCTGATATTCATTACTACAGCATGATTGTCTGTGTAATCAGGGCATAAAATTGGGTGTGGGATTGCAGGTATTGGTCACAATTGTAATCATTCCTGCAAGTTCAAAGTTCATAATGTGGGGAATTCCTGCACACTTTTATTCACTTTAACGTGTAGTTTAGAATTACCAATCCATACATATATACAAATAAAATGATCTATCAAACTGTAATATCAGAATCTGCGCAAATAATTTAGCTCTGTCACCTCCCTCTTTCTCGTGCAGCTTTCAGCAGCTCATTGAAAGCTTATTGAGTTTAACGTGAGCTTGTACAGTGAGAAAGTGTTTTGTTGCATATTTACTGAACTTGTATAAATGTAAATGTATAGATGTATAAACCTTTATAAACCTGTAAATTTGACATGCAAATGATGTAATACAGTGACTGTATACGCTAGTGATAATCAACAAAACTGTCTATATTGCAAAAGTGCCACGTCTGCGGATCTAGTTTTGTCACATAGTTTCAAATCGTGGTGCATCTTAACAATTACCTTTGACAAGATAGGCAGAAATAGAAAAAAGGCTTTATTTAATGCTACCAGAACTACCAGAGTGAAGAGAAACACATAAACACCTGCTATATCTCTCATCTCTATCTCTGTCTTGTGAATCAGTCAATTTTAAGAAGTGTGTTATAATATAAATAAATAATAAGAAGAATATAATCATTAACATTTTATAATATTAATAGTATACAGTACATAATATTAAAATATAAGTTATGTATATTGGAAACAAATATTATTAAATATCATTGTAACGAAGTAGGCAAAGAGTGAGGATCTAAGTGCAGCTTTATTAAAAAGAACAAAAAACTCGGAATAAAGAAATAACAGGGAACCTAGCACAGAGCATAACAAAACATGCAAGAACTGACAAATAAACTGGGGAAAACAAAGGCTTAAATACACAAGGCAAACAAGGAACACCTGTGAAACAATTAGGGAATGAGAACCAATCAGGGGAAAACCAATCATAAAATTAAACTACAGAGGACTACAAAAACCTAACAGGAAACAGGAACTAAACTAAACTTCAACATAAAAGCACAAAAACAAAAGACAACAGGGAATGTGACAATCATCTATCTCAAATATAATCTATTATTTGTTTTAAATATATATCTTAAATGATTTGGCAGTAAGTTTCTCTCTCTCAGGATTTTCTCATCTGTTAACATTTTTAATGCATTTTGTCAACATTAAACTGCCATTTTTAATGGTGATTATTGACTTGATGTTTAAAGGGATAGTTCACCCAATATTAAAAATTCTGTAATCAAATACTCACCTTCATGTTGTTGCAAACTTGTATGACTTTCTTTTGTGGAAGTCATAAGGAGATGTTAGGGAGATGGTTAGCCTCAGTCACCATTCCCTTTCATTAAAAGGAAAAATTGAGTAATATGCACTAACATTAAATACATACAAGACTATGTATTTACTGTGTAACTACATGTTGTTCTGCAAAATGCTGAACAACAAAAAGTGCTGCTACTGAGGTTGATGTATGGGTAGGTTTAGGAGTAAGGGTAGGGTTAGGGGTTAGAGTTAGGTTTTGGGGTAAGGGTTGGGTTAGGGTTAGGGGTAAAAATACAAATGTAATTAAATGCAAGTACTTTGAGTGTTATTACAATGCAACAACATGTATTATCATAATAAGTATATTGTATCAAATGGTTAAGTACATAGTAGTTAAGGCCACCTAATAAAAGTATTTTTTTAAAGGTATCTGCCAAGAACAACAATATAAATGTGATTCAGCATATGAACACATGATTAACACTACTATTTTTTTAAACCTTTTTTTTTTTTTAAGTGTTTAAATCCTGCCCATGTGTGCCATGTGAGGAAAATGTCCCATTTTCTAAAATGTATTTCAGGTCCCGGTGACATTGCTATAAACAAGTTAATATTGAGAAACATACATTTTAGACACAATGTAGCCAGATATTTTGTCTATTTTTGCTACATTGTTCAAACAAAGCCAAAGCAGTATTACCAGATGCACAAACTCATAGCCTGTTTGAAACTCTGCAAAAAGTGATAAGAACAGTATATCATTTCAGTGCTCTTATAGTAAATTTTAGCACTTTTAGAACACCACTTGTCCAATCAGATCAGAGGGCTGGAAATGTTGTTTAAACTGTTAATACACATGAATAAAGCAGTATTCTTTTTTGCAGAAGCTAACTCCCTGGGTGGGTCTCAGGAAGATAAATGTTTCATACTGGGGGTGGGAAGACATGTCTCCCTTTACTGCCAGCACGTTGCAGTGGTTACCAGGGGAACCAAGTGACTCTGGGTTTTGTGCATACCTGGAAAGAGCTGAGGTAGCTGGACTCAAAGCCAAACCCTGCACTGCCAACACTGAGGGGCTGATCTGTGAAAAGCCAGTTGGTGAGTAAAGCTTGGCTTATGCACTTGTTTATTTTTTCACAAATTTCTTTAAGTTCAAAACCTCCCATAATCGAGTTTCACTACTAGCTAGCTGGTATAGCACAGTACAATGTGTATTTTCTTTGTCATTCTTTTTGGTTCAAAAAAGCCTCTTTTCTATGTAAATTTGTCTTATTATAGATTGTGATTCATTAAGGTGGTGCTATTAGGATTCTGCTTTTACTGCACATTGAAAGCAGGTGTTAAATAGGGATGGGCACGAGTACTCAGGTACTTGGTTGTGGCAGCAATGATCCATCATGAAAACGACGATCGATGGTGATCGTGCATGATGTGACTTTTCACTTAATTCGAAATTCAGTGAAATGACCTGACAACTAAACACAAACGTCTCAAACTGGTAGCTTATTTTTCATTTTGAGATTGATTAAGTTTTGATTTTGAGGGGTACGTTGACTGTCAGAGACATTTCATAGCAACCAAACTAATATATGTCATTGCATTGCTATCGTTATGATAATCAAAAAAGAGTGTAATTAACAGTGTTTTGAACACCTGTCTCTGCAAAATGTTTACTAAACATGTTTTATTATAATTTAATGTAAGAACTTTGACTCGTTAATGGATATTATTTAATAAAAGTGAATGTTTGTCACTGACTGTATACCTCCCTGCCCTGGGTGCTGACATGTTTGCACGAAGTAACACACACCTGCATCTCAACAAAATGGGAGTTGATGATATCCGCATGAGTTTCCAAGTTAGAAGTCAGACACAAAGTGTCATACCATTGCAAATTCCCCAGTTGAAAGGTGGAAATTCCAACTTTCCGAGTTGAATGGAATATACACCAGGCGAGTGTTTCAAACTGCTAGACAGAGCACAGCTGAGCACAAATGGAACAGAATGCAGCCCCTTCAAAACGGAACTTCAACATAACACACATATTAAAAATGAAATGGTTATGGGTCTCCTGTTAAGTCAGTCGTGATTTGAAAATAGATGGTTCAGACCGTCACAACAAACTGGTGCACACTTACTAAGATTACTACGGCAACCTGAAGGAAGAACAGATAGACACACATTGTGCCCATTTTTTCATTGAGTTGGTCAGCGAATCTTCACATAATGACAAAATATGATGCATTATATTTTGATTACGCAATGTTCTGTACATTTTGTAACCAAGATTATTTTATAACAATAATAATAATGAATAGACGATACACTGGAACTACAAGACGCAATGCAGCAGCCAAAGACATTTGTCAGACCCGCTATTATTTATACAGTTATATACATGTCATTGTCCCTCAAGTACTCGATGAGACAAAAGTAATTTCAAAAGTAATTAGTCAAAATGACTAAAATGCCCATCCCTAGTGGTAAACAAAATGTTGTTTTGAAGTGAAGTTTGTGAATATTTCTGAGCAATCATGGAAACATTAATTAATCAAAAGACAGTCTAATGATGGAAAAGTGTGTTAAAACCAGGAGTCGAACACACTTTCAGCAATTTTTGCAACTTATTTTTAGTGAATTCCTCCAAACAATTACAATAAGAATAATTTTTTTGACAAGCATTCTAGACAAATAGCCTTGTTTTACTTTTTAAGTCTTATGGTTTTGTAAAGACAAGAAGAGCTGTTGAGTGCTACCTCTCATCATCTATTCCCTTGACAGCAGTATCTTTATTAGATCCATTTGAAACACCCTGGAATAGAGTGTCGGATGGAAGCATAAATTAGGCATTCAAAAGTTGGACACTCCCCCCTACAGACACAAGCAAAGAGCATAAGGAATGAATGTCAAATCCTTCTCCCCTCTTCACTATGCTGATTCTGCATATTTCATGTTTGATTTAAATTATTCAGCTCATTGTGCTTTTTTTTAAATGTTTGAAACAAACAAAATTTTTGGGGCAACACGCACTTTGTTAATAATATTTTTTGGGGCAACACCCACAAGACATTTAATATCATTGTGATTCTAATAAACTGTTGTTTGGAGCATTATCATCAACCATTGTTGAAGATGCACAATTAGTATTATAGCTATAGAGTTAATGTAAATTATATTATCAAGAAAACTTTTGACCTTAACATTCTGATTTTCTGAGTCTTAGCATTCAAAATTCAAATTTTTTATAGTTTGACCATCTCTGCCCCGTATCTCAAATTATTTAATTGACTTAAAGGTCCTTGAAATACTGACCATTGTGTTTCCTTACCACAGTGAGCCCAAACCTTAGTGTGCGCCCATGTAAGATGCCCTGCGCTCTGCGAAACACCTGTGCCAACTGCACCAGTCAGGCCATGGAGTGCATGTGGTGTAGCAGCACCAAGCGCTGTGTGGATTCTAATGCTTACATCATCTCCTTCCCCTATGGCCAGTGCCTGGAGTGGCAAACTGGAGACTGTGGCTGTGAGTAAACACTCTCACACATATGAAAATACTAGTAGTCCTAAAACTGAAGTACACAACATGGCCAAACGTTTGCGTAATTCCCCAGTGTACACCAGTCGCCATGGATGCAGTGGGAAGAGAAATCGGCCCTCGATTTTAAATAAAAACCGTGCCAAAAGTTGTTGAGCAGGGGGGATGTTTGGGTGGGTGGTAGTTGCCCAAAAGGTTTGGTGTGGTAGGTGCGTTTTGCAACACTTTCGGTCCCATATCATGGCCAACCCACTGGGAAAAGTCCCGGTTCTCCCTATGGCCAATCAGTCAATAACAGCTGCAAAAAAATCAAGCATTCTGTCATGCAATTTCCTTAGAACAAAAATGTTCATTAGAATTCAGTTCCAGCATGACATTGCCCCTGTACACAAAGTGAGTCCAAAAAAATAAATGTATCTGATTGTACTGTGGAAGAACTTGATTGGCCTGCACATTTTTGGGATGTGTAGGATTGCTGACTGCGAGCCAAACACCATCACTCAACATCAATGCATGACCTCTCTGATGCTCTTATGTTTGAATGGGAGCAAATAACTAAGATGGAAGATGTTATAGCAGTAACATCTTTTTGCCCTTTAATATGAAATTAAATATTCAACAAGCATATATGGGTGTAGTGTTCAGGTGTCCATATACTTTTGGCCTTGTAGTGTACGAGTACACAACATAGAGACAACACACACATTGCTTCTAACTCACTCTCTGCCCTTTCATTTTTCCCCTTCTGTTTTTCCCTTATGCTGTGATTAAAGTCAAAGGCAGATTGAATTCTGTGAGAGCAGATGATGTGAGCCCTTAGTCTGCTGCAATGGCAGATATCAAACTCTCTATACACTCCTGTCACACTGACCTGCCACCACTGGAAAATCCATAAACTATTGACATCTATCCCTCCTCACACATGAGAAAGAGACCCTGCACACTGAGGAAAATAGTCAATCTGATGTCTGGTCAGCCAACTTACCATTCCACAGCTGCTTTAGTTATTTATACTGCAAGTAGATTTGCAAGAAATACACAAGAGCAATATCATCATTCTGGTCCAAAATTATGCCGTCTCTGATCTCTGAAAAGACTTAGGAGTAGCTGACGCTGACATATCTTGTATAGTCATCAGCAAGTTTGTGGAAGCATGGAATCAGTCTTCCCCTCTCTATTAAGAGGTGCTGAAGTTGGCATTTTAATGCTGTGTCAATGAGCAGCGTTGCCTGCAACAGGGACAAGCATGAAAATTACATATGCTGTCCAACTGAGAGGCATGATGCTTAATAACCAACATATTTCTTTGGAAAAGAAATACTACTACAAAAACCTGAAAGGCAAAATGTACTGTTTATGTTGTTTCGAGAAGTTGAGAAGAGTTTCATGCCTTTGAGACCCTATCACTAGGGGTGGGCGATGTACTGGTAGACATGATAAACCTGTAGAATTTTGCCAACCGGTGTACATTTTGGATTATTGTCTCTATCGCGGTAATGCAAAATTGCCACACGAGAAATGTGTACAGCACATAACACATACGCACTCTGCCGGACAAATGGAGGAAGACAGAGGGACTGCTCGATCATCAAATTCAAGTGTGTCCTCTGTGGTGTGGAATTGGGTTTGAGTTTAGAAAACATGATAACGAGCAGAAAACAGCGATTTGCAAGGTTTGTACATTGTGTATGTCGATATATCCACGTCCGTGCATATATCAGTGGTCAGGGCTTCACGTGAGACTGATATAAATAATGAAACTAAAGTTTTCCCTGACAGCTGCACGTGTCATTAGATAACAGCTTGTATAAAACGCAAGAAATAATTACACTGAATCCACTTCTGCAGCATGAAATTTCACTTGAGCCACATCAAAGCAAATACAATGACATTCATCCCGTGCTCCAAACATGCCACCCATCCAAATATGCACAGCTGTGTTTTGTGGGAGTGTTGTGCACACAGTCTGAAACACACAAGTGCGTGTGCATATTGAAGTCATCCCAGTCCCTTCATTTGAGCTTATGTGACAGAAAAAGTGCAGATCACACCAATTACTCATTCTGGTCTCTCTCGATGTCAAGTGGGTTTTTAAAAAATACATCAAACCTGTCATGATCTTGCTACTTTAGTCTTAGTTTATTATTGTTGTGGCAGGATCATGATAGTCTCCTCCGCCCAGTGGTTATGTTTGTACATGTGCTTTTTTTCTCTCTCCTCGTGTCTCCCATAGGTGCCGCTCAGGTTTACGCTGCTCATTCATAGATCGGTGGCACCTGTCTCCTATCTCCTTTTTCCCTTTTTAAACCCCTCTCATTTTCAGTCTTGCGTGAGATTGT
Organism: Moxostoma hubbsi; assembly: GCA_032164185.1. NCBI lineage: Eukaryota > Metazoa > Chordata > Actinopteri > Cypriniformes > Catostomidae > Moxostoma > Moxostoma hubbsi. Next base: position 24,486,032 of record JAVLUX010000034.1, on the reverse strand, counting down.
TTTTGTGTTAGTATTTGTGAGTCAGTTCCTGTTCAATCTTGTCTTCATTCGGTTTATGTTTTTGCTGTCTGTTTGTTCTCCCCTGTGAGAGTTTTTATTTAAATTCTTAATTTTTTTAAATAAAGCCCATTTCACTTGCCTTCTGCATTTCGGTCCTTCCCCAAAAACCGTGACAGAACAATCTCACCATTTTTGGACCCAGCGGAGGCAACATGGGCATTTTTTCTAACTCAGCTCCAGCCCAAGAGAGGTCTGTCTCCCAAGACACTGCCTGGTTTCTCGATTTCTGTTCTCAGTGTGGTCCCCCCATTGGTATTTATGTCTAGGAGCTTTCTGATGCGGCCTGCAGGTGGTTTATTGGTCCTCAGACTCCTCTTTTTGTAAGGCTTGGACATGTCCATCTGTCCAGAGGAGCTGGGTAAGATATTTAGTTGGCCCTAATGAGATTTGGTGGACCACTTCTGCTGGCTCACATAAGTTGAGCTTCTGCTGCAGAGAAGGAATGCCAAATCCCAAGATCCCTCTCTGCCAGTGCCCTGACAACTCTCTGGCTCTTCCTGGGCTTCATTCTGCTGATAAAGGTGGAAGCGAGCTGCTGGCCGCAAGGAGGCGGAGGAGCCCGCTGCTGACTGCCAGGAGGTGGCAGCCATTTTCACAGCAGTGCTTCTGACCTTCTGGTAGAGGAAGAGAAGGAGAAGGGTCCCTGCTTCCCAGTCGCTGCCAGCACTCATGACCACGGAGGCTGTCGATGAACCTGTCCTCTTGCCTGTGGTCAATGACAAGCCTTTCCAGTTCCCCATGGTCGTCAAATATGTCCAGTTCCCTGAGGCTGTTGATGAACGTGTCCAGTTCCATGAGGTTGTCAATGAGCCTGTCCAGTTTCCTGATGCGTTTAACGAGCCAGTCCAGTTCTCTGTGGCCATCGACAAGTCTGTTCACTTCTATGAAGCTGTCGAAGAGCCTGTCCAGTTCCCTGAGGCTGTCAACAAGCCTGTCCAGTTCCCTGTGACTATCAATGATCCTGTCCAGACCCGGTGACCTTCGACAAGCCTGTCTTGACCCTGTGGCCATTGATGAGCCTGTCCAGTTTCCCGTGGCTGTCGTTGAGCCTATTCAGTCCCCTGTGACCATCGACTATCTTGTCCAGTCCCCAGCGGTCGTCGACCAGCCTTTTGCTCGCTCCAGTGGCCAGCACTCATTAGACTGTGAGAATGTATGTTTATATACTATATGTTTTTAAATAAAGCCCATTTCAGCCTCCTGCGTTTGGGTTTTTCCTCAAAAACCGTGACAAAAACCATTCTAAATTTATGTTCGAATGATGATTGATATCAGGAAACAAAATAGCCATATTTTCTAAAACATTTTTTTTTAGAAAAGAGATTACTAAAAACACAAAGAGACTAATTAAGTGTTTATTTATGGATAATGTTTTATTTATATGTTATTTTACTTTTGCATTGCTTTGAGAAGATGTTAAGTTTCTTGAGGAAAGTTATAACAATAATCATAATAATCACAATAACAACAACAACAACAACAACAACATCAACACTAATAATAAAAAGAAAAATAAGAAAATTGGTGCAAATCATCAGACTGAAATGTGGCATTTATTTGAATTTTTTTTCCAAGACTACGTTTGTCAAGCTAAAAATAAAGAGAAAATTATATAAGATGAAGAAGTTTTCTGTAATGTTTAATGTGTTTGTTCATGTATCCCATCTTTTATTTTGAAAAATATAGTTCCTGTATCCCTAGTCATGTGATTCCTGTTTCCCTCCTTGTTCATGTGTCTTGTTTTCATTGGTTTATTGTCTTGTTACATATAATTAGTTCTAGTTTGTCATTGGTTTTAGTTTATTAGTCTTGTTATCTTGTTTATAGTTATGTCTGTTAATTGGTTGTCTTGTTACCTATCTTTGTGTATTTAAGCCCTCAAGTTTTCCATTGTCCATTGTCAAGTATTTAATGTGAGTGTAGCTGTTTATGTCAAGCCATGTTTTAGTCAAGTCAAGTCAAGTCATGTTCATGTTTATGTCTAGTTTAGTTCACATTTATGGTTAGGGTTTTGGATTTCACGTTTATTTAATCAATTGCACATGGGTTCTCTCTTCATTGTCATCGTCATTGTCTATGCCAGCAGCATTGTTATATTTTCATTTATAAAATATTTAATTCACTGACTATATTACTCAAAATTACACATTGGAACATGGCTAAATCCATCCATCCATCCATCGTCAACCGCTTATCCTGTGTACATGGTCGCGGGGGGCTGGAGCCTATCCCAGCTAACATTGGGCGAAAGGCGGGGTACACCCTGGACAGGTCGCCAGTTCATCGCAGGGCCACACATAGACAGACACACACTCACACTCACATCCACACCTAGGGCAATTTTTGGAGACACCAATTAACCTAGCCTGCATGTCTTTGGATGGTGGGAGGAAGCCGGAGCACCCGGAGAGAACCCACGCAGACACGGGGAGAACATGCAAACTCCACACAGAAAGGCCAGGGCAACCGGGGTTTGAACCCACGACCTTCTTGCTGTGAGGCGACAGTACATGGCTAAATATTTAATACAATTTAATAGATTTTTCAGAAATGTAACAATATTGATATATTATATATATATATATATATATATATATATATATATATATATATATATATATATATATATTTGTTGTTATCTTGAAATAAAATGACTCATATCGTAATATAGGATTTTGGTCATATTACCCACCCCTACCTATCGCCATCATAGAGTTTCACAGATTTTACTGTTCACTCTCCATGGAAATGCTAGTCATTGATTTTATCTGTCCTGCAGAGACTAAAGACCTCCAGTGCATTGTTAACTTGGCTGTTGATGGCTGTGTTTCATAGAGGCAATCTGTCAAGCAATAAACATCATTAAGGTTAGCTCTGTAATGGTTTAAATTACTGGAGAATTCTCTATGGATTCAGATCGGCTCACGGGCAAGGCAAATGTTTTGCAGGATAATTCTTTGGTATGAAATGCCCAATAGATATAGATGTTGTGACGGTGGAAAAATTTGTTTGAGAGTGCAGTTTTCATGTTTAAACAAAACTCTGGACAGAGATAAAGAAACAGCCTGACAGCTGAGATGATACGCACCTAATCAAAATGGAAATGAGCTCAGTATGCACGGCACAAACAGCCTTTTGAATTCAGAAGTTTAGATTAAAGAAAAAAACTTTCTGTACAATGTGGCGGCATCTTACATGTCAGCCATGTTCATTGTGTTGGGCTGTTATTGCACATAATGGATTTTAAGTTATTGTTGAGTAGTTTGTAGTTACCAGATTGATTAGAGTGTGACCCATTGTTTTCAAAAAACAATGTACAAATCTGTATAGTAAGCTTACTTTTTTGAACAAACTTCTCTCCACAGAAATGTATTGCATAATCCATTTTCGTAGTCTTACCAAAGAGTTTCTGCTTTAAATGGCCTTAAATACCATAAATGTAAATTTAAATTTGTGTAGCTTTTCTCTGGCATTTGTAGGAGTGATATTCAGGGGGCTAAGCAGACTTGATTTTATTTTATAATTTTTTGGCGAAGTGATATATTCATCAAGGAGGTCAATGGTTTAAAAAGAATGTACATGTAAACATTGTCATTCTGAGCCCAGCTCTTTAAAATTGACTTAATACAAGTATAAGGGTTCCTATGATAATGGAAAATTGAAAATATCAGGAAATTTAAAATAGTTATTTGTCCTCAGGTTGGTAAAATCTTGGATGTTTTTTGGAAACTTACTTTGATTTAAAAAAGATTTTAGTTAGCCTAAATAGTAAAACAATAATAATAATAATAATAATAAAGCAATGGACATTTCAGTAGTAAATATAACTTTTGTAATTATGCTCTGCTCTAAAATTTTTCAATGGCTATATATTGCTCTTTGTGTGTGCGTCTCTGTAAAATTATTATTTTTTAAATCCTTATCTATATTTTTATTTTTAGGGTGGCTGTGGTTACAGCCCTGACTTAATCTCTCAGAAGGTCACATATTGGCCTGTGATTAGAACACAGACAAGGAAGAGTTTTGCTTTTCCACTTCACACTTGCTAAACCTGACTGCAGTCTATGTGACAGGTGTACCTGTCCCTAGGTGGACCTGTCTATGAGGCAGATGTTGTCATTTTACTCATAAAGATTGCCCACATTCCCTTTGGGTTATAAATTCCAAGAACAGATTAAATGTATAAATGTCGTAATACATTTGCATAAAAGGTTATTTTGAAAGAACACTGATATTTTAGTGATAATATATGGTGCTGATAATGGCCCTGCATATACACTAACTGAGCATTTATTAAGGAAACCTATACACCTAATTATTCATGCGATTACTTTATCAGCCAGTTGTGTGGCAGACTAGTACCAGACTGGTGAAAAAAACACATCATAATAATTAGTTCTCAAAGCCAGAAACTTCACAAAATGTTAATCTTTTAGAACATCTGTGTAAAATCTGAACCAGTGCCACTAGCAACTTCTAAATGGCTATTTGAATTCATAATGCCCATTTGTTGACATTTTGTGAAACACTATACTGAATCTGTGTAAAGAACCAACTGTGAGGTTAGTAAATGTAGAAGAAAAGTGAAGAAAACAAATCTTGAAAAATATTGTATAGATTTGCATATGTAATAGTGCGTAGGTGTCCTTAGCTAAAGATAATCCTTCCATCTTTTTGCTAAAACACAAAAAGTTAAAGAAGAGCAAGAGAAAGGGAAAGATAAGAACTGTTTTTTTTGTAATTATGAAACACCTCTGTGATTGTGCCGAATGCACAGCACCTTAAAATGAATCATTGTAGTAGTTGTGAATAATGCAGCAGGGGAGAGGTGCTTCTGGGTAGAGTTCACCTAACACATCCGTGTGTTATGGAAATCTAGATCTGGAATGCAAAAGAACATGCAAATCCATGGAACTTTCACAGAATCTTTCAGAACTTAAAAAATTGTTGTCAGGCAGTGTATTTATAAAGATGATGTGTTCACATTAATATGTATATCATGCAGTAATCTGCTGATAATATTCATTAAGCCATTTGAAGACATTTTGACGACTATTAAATAATATTGATAAAATGGTTAGAGCCTTGGTTTAGCAGTGAGTGCATGTGCTCCAGAAATATTGAGTCTTGGTGCGCAGGGTATTTTTCCATGGTACACAGACGAAAATGGGACATTTGTGAAGACTCTTTATTATACTTGTTTCCATACAAGTACTGTGCACAGTTACCACAGTTCCATAAAGGACAAAAAATGGGAGAAAAACCCCCCACCAACATTAAATACCAACCCTTATATTAAAATAGTCCATACAATATATTCCAAGTTTTCTGAACACATACCATAGCTTTGTGTGAGGAGCAGAACAAAATTTTAATGATTTCACTGATGAAGATGAGGAAGCCCTTACTGACAGCCCCCGAAAGCTTTGAAAATTCATTCACAATGCGTAGGTCAATGAGTTGCACCAGATCATTGATGGCATCACACCATTGGTTCTCGCTACGGATGTTACTATATACTCATCTCAGAGTTCAGTTTGATTTATGATACTGAATTCATGATTTGATAGTCTCACAATACTTTAAACAAAACCTGAGTCAAGCAAAAATAAGATTTAAGTTTTTTATTACTTAGAAGACATATGCAAAACATTTCCATTACTTGTAAAACTTAACAAAAAGTTATTTTCATTATGTGCAAAATGATGTACTCACCCACTTGTCCAAAATCCTGTGCTGACCAGCTGGCCCCAATCTTCACACAGATTTTCAACAGATCACTGGAACACTGTGAAGTTCCCAGCTGCTTCAAACATTCCACCATCATCCCTGTCCCAAAGAAACCTAAGATCACAGGACTTAATGACTACAGACCTGTTGCTCTGATGTCTGAGGACTTGAAGTAATTTGAGAGACTGGTGTTGGCCCACCTGAATGACGCTTTCTTGATCTCCTTCAATTTGCTTATCGAGCAAACAGGTCTGTGGATGACACGGTCAACATGGGATTGCATCATATCCTGCAACATCTGAACAGACCAGGGACATATGCATGGATCCTTTTTGTGGACTTAGGTTTGGCTTTCAACACATCATCCCAGCTATACGCTGGACTAAATTAATCTGTCAGTGGATCACCAGCTTTCTGTTGGACAGGCAGCAGCTAGTGAGACAGGAGAAATTCACTTCCAGCACCTGTATGGTAAGCACTGGTGCCCCCAGGGATGTGTGCTCTCCCCACTACTCTGTCAAGCTCCTGAAGTTTGCAGAAGACACTACTGTCATCGGCCTCATCCAAGATGACGATGAGTCCACATACAGAAGGGAGGTTGAATAGCTGGCTGTATGATGCAGTCAAAACAACCAGAAGCTGAACATGCTCAAAACAGTGAAGATGATTGTGGACTTAAGAAGGAACACCTCAACATTGACCCTACTCACCATTCTGAACATCACTGTGGCAGCAGTGGAGTCATTCAGGTTCCTGGGCTCTACCATCTCACAGGACCTGAAGTGGGAGACCCACATTGACTTCATTGTGAAAAAATCCCAGCAGAGATGGTACTTCCTTCGCCAGTTGAGGAAGTTTAACCTGCCACAGCCTCTGCTGACACAGTACTGCTCTGCAGTCATTGAGTCTGTCCTCTGCACTTCAATAACTGTCTGGTTTGGTTCAGCTAACAAATCAGACATCAGTAGACTACAAACGACAGTTTGGACTGCTGAGCGGATTATTGTTTGATTTTGCCCTCCCTTCAAGAACTATACACTTCCAGAGTGAGGAAAAGGGCTGGAAAAATCACTCGGGACCCCACTCACCCAGCCCAATACCTTTTTGAACTGTTGCCTTCTGGCCAGCACTACAGAGTACTGAGCACCAGAACCATCTGACACAAGAACAGTTTTTCCCCTCAAGCCAATCTCATGAACAGTTAAAACTGCCCCATTGAGCAATAATTATGTAAGAATTATTATTATAAGCATACTTCTCAATAAAGCTCATTCCCCTTCTGTCACTCTCTTGACGTTGTGTCGAAGGAAGTGACACAAGGGGTCTTCTCAGATGCCGACTCGTACCTCTGAACTTGAGAAAAGGCCAATGTCAAGTTTTTCAGAAGTCAGATAAAGGGAAGTGGGGCAGTGAATGCCAGTCAGAATTTTTCTTCGGAGCCGAATGGTTGTGCAGCAAGCAGCTGAGCTTCACTACTGTTCCACTCACCTCTATCAGTGAGAAGCATTGCTGTTGGATCCACACGGCACATTTCCAGCTGGCGTCTCTCTCTCTGCACGCTGTGCAGTTCATGCCCCTGGGCGCTTCGACAGCACTTCTTCCTGTTTAAAAGAGTTTTCTCCTCCTAAAAGAGTATATTTTCTCTAAAAGAGTTTGAGTTCCCACTCATGAAAGAGCAATATACAGCAGGCGTTGAACGTCCTTTTCAGGACGCGTGTTTTTAAAGATGTCTTTCTGCCTCTGTGTAGTTCATGGATGCGGTTGATTTCTCTCCACTTCTGACGGTCATAAAAGCTGCCTTGTGTGCCTGGGTTGCGATCACACGCAGGCAGTGTTTTATGAATGGTTCATGTTCTCAGTGCGAGAACATAACCATGGCAACATTGCGGTCGTGGCTTTCTTTTGTCATGAGAGAAAGCCACTTCAGCCACCCCCCCCCCGTCGTTCCTTCTTCCCACGGGATTGAGGTCGACCTGGCTGGTGATGAAGGCGATTTGGGGATGACGACAGGCTTAGTTTCGCCGGGTAAATCCCCACGAACCACCCGCCCCCCAGCACGCTTGTTTGCTTAAGTTTGCTTCCCCCGGAATCGGATGACGACATCTCCGCTGCATTGGAGAGCATCACAGCGGCGTCTACCACCTTCGGGTCTGCTCGCCCAGTCTGGGGCTGACGCGCAGATGTCCGCTATACTTTCCCGGGCCGCCGCGAGCGCGAGGCTGGACTGGAGATCTCTGTCCCGCTCTCGGCTACTCGATCAGTTCCTCGGGTCACGGCACCGCTCATAGCCACGCCCCCTCCTGGTTCCGTTGTTCCCGGAAGTGCATGATGAGCCACTGGACAGGCCACTACCGCCCTGCATGCCATGGCTCTCCTGCAAATTCACTAAGCCAAGGCACTCAAAGATCTGCACCTGGGTAGATCCGACCCAGATGTGCTGCAGGAACTGTGCTCTGCTCCAACCTCACTCTCAGAGCTACGAAGGGCACGGCGCAGGCACTCGGGTGGGCGATGGCCACATTCGTGGTCCAGGAGCGCCACTTCTGGTTGAACACGGTCGAAATGCATGACGTTGACAAGTCACGATTTCTCAACACCCCTGCCTCCCAACTCGGCTTCTTCGGTGACAACATCGACGACTTTGCCCAGCAGTTCTCGGTGGTGAGGAAGCAGATGGGGGCAGTTTCTCACATCATGCCATGGCGCCGCCCAGTCAGCGCGCCCCGCCTGCTCGCCGAGGGTGTCCCCCTGCGATCAAACAATGGCAGGCAGCTCCGCAACCTGGGCCCAGCTCTCAGCCCCAGCGTCGAGCACCTCGCAGGCGGCGTACCCACCCGTCTCCCCCCCCCCCCCCCCCGTCTCTAGGACCCCTTCCTGGACCAGAAAAGCTCAGAGGTGCTCCTGAGACGGACGACCCAGAAAATGGGATCCGGAGCTGGTACCAAAACCACTCCATCCCCTGGTGGAGTGCCGTGAAGAGTATCCTTGTTTTCGTTGCCGCACTGCCTTCGGGCTGCGGTACCCACAGTGCGATTCCCTCACTCCCTGGGTCATTCAGCCAGTGTGTGCCGTTCTCACGGCACCCCGGCCCAACAACTCTCCAGTACCGGTTCCCCTGACACAGCTGTCTCGCCTCTGGCCCCGCTACTATCCAACCCCAGCAGGCCAGCGCTGACGAGTTCCGAAGACACCTCTCTGGGACCTCTTCCTCAGTCTCTAACCCGCCCCCTGCCGGGTGTGTGGCGCAAGGTAAGTGCTTTGAGTCTTTTCTCAGCACCCCAGCCTCGGGATGCTCTTTTGCCTCCTGATGTATTATTACCTTCTCAGTATAAGGTCCTCCCCTTCGGCCTGTCCCTGTCCCCTCGCGTCTTCACGAAGGTCGCAGAGGCCGCTCTTGCCCCCTTAAGGGAAGTGGGCATCCGCATACTCGACGACTGTTTCATCCTGGCCCACTCTCGAGAATTACTATGCACTCACAGGGACCAGGTGCTCAGGCACCTCAGTCATTTAGGGCTTCAGGTCAACTGGGAAAAGAGCAAGCTCGCCCCAGTTCAGAGCATCTCTTTTCTCGGCATGGAGTTAGACTCAGTCTCGATGACAGCGCGACTCACCAACGAGCGCCCAGTCATTGCTCAGGTGCCTCGCTCACTTCGAGCCCGGCACAGCGATTCCTCTAAAACAATTCCAGAGGCTCCTGGGGCATATGGCATCCTCAGCCGCGGTCGCGCAGCTCGGGTTGATGCATATGAGACCGCTACATAACTGGCAAAAGACTCGAGTCCCTAGATGGGCATGGCACCACGGCACGCATCGTGTGATAATCACCCCCGCCTGTCGTCAGACTTTCAACCCTGGGACAGACCTCTGCTTTCTCCGGGCCGGAGTCCTCCTGCGTGTCGTGGTAACCACAGATGCCTCTCGACAGGGTTGGGGCGCCGTGTGCAACGGGCACGCTGCCGCTGGTACCTGAAAAGGACCTCAGCAGCATTGGCACATCAATTGCCTAGAGTTCATGGCTGTAATTCTTGCCCTACGGAGGTTTATTCCACTAATCCGAGGCAAGCGCGTTCTGATCCGCTCAGACAGCACTGCGACGGTAGCGTACATAAATTTGCAGGGCGGCGTGCGCTCTCGTCTCCTCGGAGTCAGCCGCAACTCAAGTCACTTCTCGCCACTCACATCCCTGGCAACCACAACACAACGGCGGACACGCTGTCGTGACAGGTTTCGCCCAGCGGAGAGTGGAGGCTCCATCCCCAGGTGGTCCAGCTCATTTGGGACCGATTCGGCAAGGCACAGGTAGACCTCTTTGCCTCCCAGGACGACTCCCATTGCCCGCTCTGGTATTCCCTGATGGACGCTCCCCTCGGGCCAGACGCATTGGCACACAGCTGGCCCCGGGGGCTGCGCATGTACTCATTTTCCCCAGTGAGCCTTCTTGCGTCGGTTCTGTGCAAGATCAGGGAGGACGAGGAACAGTTCATCTTGGTGGCCCCCTACTGGCCCACCTGTACCTGGTTTTCGGATCTCACGCTCCTCGCGACAGCCCCTCCCTGGAAAGTCCCCCTGAGGAAGGACCTTCTTTCTCAGGGACGGAGCACCCTCTGGCATCCGCACCCAGACCTCTGGAATCTCCACGTCTGGTCCCTGGATGTGAGGCGGATGATCTAGTAGACCACCTGCTGTCGTAGATACGATCAATCAAGCCAGAGCTCCCTCAACCAGGCAACTTTACGCACTGAAGTGGTGTTTGTTCGTGAACTGGTGTTCTTCCTGAGCCGAAGACCCACAGAGATGCGCAGTTCGGTCGGTGCTTCTATTCCTGCAGGAGAGACTGGAGGGGAGGCTGTCCCCCTCCACCTTGAAGGTGTATCTAGCTGCTATCGCAGCCAACCACGATGCAGTAGATGGCAAGTCCCTTGGTAAGCACAACTTGATTATCAGGTTCCTGAAAGGCGCCCGGAGACTGAATCCTCCCTGGCCAAGCCTATTTCCCTCTTGGGATCTCTCAGTGGTCCTCTCGGGCCTTCAGAGACCCCCATTTGAGCCACTTGATTCAGTTGAGCTCAAGGCCCTCTCCCTGAAGACGGCCCTCCTGATCGCGTTAGCCTCAATCAAGAGGGTTGGAGACCTGCAAGAGTTCTCTGTCAGCGACACCTGCCTGGAGTTCGGTTCGGCGCTTTCTCACATTATCTTGAGACCCCGACCAGGCTATGTGCCCAAGGTTCCTACTACCCCTTTCAGGGACCAGGTCGTGAACCTGCAAGTGCTGCCTCAGGAGGAGGCAGACACAGCCCTTTCGTTGCTGTGTCCGGTGCGTGCTTTGCATACCTATGTGGACCGCACGCAGAGCTTTAGATGTTCTGAGCAGCTCTTTGTCTGCTTTGGTGGATGGCGGAAAGGGAACGCCATCTCCAAACAGAGGCTAGCCCACTGGGTCGTTGATGCTATTGCCTTAGTGTAAAACAGTTCATTTTCACGCACAAGGAAGAGGCGAGAAACCGGCTTGACATATAAAATAATAGGTTTAATGAGGAACTCAAAATACAAACACATAAGACAACGGACATGTCCGTGAACGAGCTCTCTCTCCCGCACGTCGTCCGCAATCGGCCTTTAACCCTCTCAGAGGCTTAATTAGCCTAATACGGGACCAGGCGTGTTGAGTCACGACCCAGCCCTGCCCTTCACCATGCCACACTTAGCCTATCACGCCCAGGGCGTGCCCACCCCCCTGCAGGTCCGAGCACACTCTACTAGAAGTGTGGCGTCCTCGTGGGCACTGAGCCACGGCACCTCCCTAGCAGACATCTGCAGAGCAGCGGGCTGGGCAACACCCAATACCTTTGCCAGATTTTACAATCTAAGGGTTGAGTCGGCCTCTTCCTGTGTTTTGTCAGGTCCGAGCCGGTAGAACTTGATAACGCGGCACAACCGACCTGGTGTTCCGCTTGCATCTTGCGCCCTTCACCAAAGTGATCTAGCACGCCTTCTGTCCCAGGTCAGCCACTGAGCGTCGCTGCCTGGAAGTTTTTCCTCCCTATCCTTCTGGCCCGCGAATTCAGCAGAGCAACTCTTGGCTAGACACAGTAAGAGTCTCAGGGCTCTGTACTGGGGCTGGGCTCCACGGGCATAGTTCCCTCTCCAGGCTAACTCCCCGTGATGTATTTTCCGCGGTACGGTCCCCCCATGCTAGCATGTAACACCTTTTTCCCTGAGGGGTGCGGGAAAACCTAAGGTGGGTATGCTAAAACTCTTTGAGGGGGCGTTGGGGAGGGCTACATGCACTCGGTACAGGTGCCTCTAACACGCAATAGCCTGCTTTGCCCCTTTTCCGACAGTCACGTAACACGGTCAGTGTGTGTTGTTTTTATAAGGACTCCTTGTGTCACTTCCTTCGACACAACGTTGAGAGAGTGACAGAAGGGGAACGTCTTGGTTACTGTTGTAACCTCCGTTCCCCGAGGGAGGAAACGAGACGTTGTGTCCCTCCTGCCACGGCACTAGACCTAGCACTGTAAATGGCTGTGCTTCATCCTTTCGGCTCCTCGGTGCAAAATCCTGACTGGCATTCGCTGCCCCGCTTCCCTTTATACCCATATGTCCGGGGCGGGGCATGCAAATTCTGTCTGTCAACTTGACATTGGCCTTTTCTCAAGTTCAGAGGTACAATTCGGCATCCAAGAAGACCCCTTGTGTCACTTCCTTCGACACGTCTCGTTCCCTCCCTCAGGGAACGGAGGCTACAACAGTAACCAAGACGTTCTGATTCTTATTCTAATGAAGAGGAAAAGACAACCATTCTAAAACACTTTGAAACCTAAAGACTCTTACTTTGAGATAACAGTATGCTTCACAATTGATTGCATTAAAAAGAAAAAATTTTATATTGTGTTGCTCGATTACTAAATCGCAATTTCTAAATCAAGATTTAAAGCGTAGTAAATTTGTATCATATCGTAGTTCTAATCTCAAAGGTTATCAAAATGATCTTTTCCCAATTGTTGGCTATAAATACAGAAAACTTTAATCATGCCACAGATCAAATCAGTAGTCAACATTCTACCTGTATCCTTGTGGTAAACCAGCAGCGCAGGTTTGTGATTCTCCCACTGATATCTACTGTATATCATTTAATGTGTTATAGTTATTTAAAGTATGATGCATGAGGCAATATTGGTCTAAATTGAGAGAAATGGAAAAAGCTGTACATGTTATATCGCAATCCATTTTTCATGTCCACAATGCATATCATCAGATTTTTATATAGTAAAGTTTCATGGCAGGAGATTTTGTACACTTTTAATACTTGTCGTAATCGAATACAATGTACTAAGTTGAATATGGAATTGAAAATGGATTTGAGAAGATTTTCACATAGTGTGCCACTTCAAAAAGAGCTGTACATTTCCTCAGAGAACTGTCTTGCTCTCCTTCCCTTATTTTCTCTTCTTAGATATTCAATGACTGTGCTTGCATCCTTCAGTATGCCTTTCCTGCCCTGTTTTAATGACATGATCCACCTCTCTTAGAATCTGCCCTCGCAATTAACCCTAAGACACATTTTGACCCTTGCACTGTCTAAGGACCCATTAGATGAGGTCTAGTCGTGGGGCTCATTGATGGACTCTTCTGTCCCTCTTGCTTGAATACATTTTTCACTCTCACACACACACAAACCTCTAAAGAGGGAGGGAGGTCATTACTACTGAGGGGAACAGGCAACTTTCTCAAAAAAAGTAAACCCCCTCTGGAATCAAGAATGTAAATCATATGATCCTTTTCTGTGTGCTTCAAATGTCCAGCACTCTGAATGTCAGGCATATTGTATAAATAGACTGATGTCTAAATGTAATAGTACAAAACTCGAAAATGAAATTGATGTAGAAAGACTCTGAATGTGCAGAAAATGCAATAAGTCACATGATGAGAAAATAAGGGACAATGCTCTCATGGAAACATGGACAACGTCTGGGATGTTCTAATGCTGTGGTCTTTGCAGGCTTCCCGTGGGTCTGTAAGTCTTAAAATGTCTTAAATATCTTAAATGGTATCAAAAAAGTCATTATTATAATTTGAAGAGGTCTTAAATTTAGAGATGGAAACTAATATGATTATTAACCCGAAAAGGCTGCATTTTAATGAAATAAATACATATATTCTGTGTATGATTCTCAGAAGTGATGATGCAGCCCTGTTGCATGTCTCTAAGCATGCAGGGGCTTGTGATAAAATGTGTATTGCGATTTCATAGTACCAGACATTTATGACAAGTGATTGCTTTTCAAATACTATTGATGAATTACTGCTCATATTGTCATTTAACAAATATTTTTGTCAAAACAAATGCTTTATTGTGTTTAGATTGTATGTTGTATATGACTATATGAGTGCATATTTGATTTCCCTTATCTGTTTGTGTGAGCCCCTTGAAGCACAGACCTTTCAAATTAAGAGTCCCCTGATTATTTTGGGCCTGTTTATAGTTAAAGTTCTGCTTTTTGCACCAAATCTCTTCCAATTTTTTTTTTTTTTTTGGTATATTTAATTTTATTTTGGTTGCACAATAAACTGCAAATGAAATTCCATTCAATTACAACTCTTGTAGAATCTATGTATGTTCTGCCCCATCATAGTAAGGAAAGACTTGAATGAAGAATTTTAAACATTCAATGCATTTATTTTAAAAACTACTGAGTAATTTGTCTACCTCTAATGTGTTGTATTGTTTTAATATGATACATACACTCAATTAGCACTTTAATATTTACAACAGAGAATGGCCAGACTGGTTTGAGCTGACAGAAAGATTACAGTAACTCAGAGAACCACGCTGTACAATTGTAGTGAGCAGAATAGCATCTCAGAATGCACAACGTGTCGAATCTTGAGGTGGATGGGCTAAAACAGCAGAAGACCACGTCTGGCACTTTATTAGGACCATAGTGTTTCTAATAAAGTGCTCAGTGAGTGTATGATTAAATCAATTCTTCAATGAACATTTAGAGAAAAACTGTAAGAAGAAAACAATCTTGAGTATTTTAAACTTGCAAATACTGCTGATATGCATTGTTACCAGTTCTAAAAGCCTTGTTGAATGTGTGCCCCAGCCTGTTTAAGTAAAGTAATCTGTGATACGTGATTTATTTTGAGATTGTGTTGGTCTGTTCTGGAATGGATGTGCAATATTAATTTTATTTCTTCAGTTCTCAAATAGGTCTTAAAAAGCTCTTACATTAAAATGTTTAAAAACGGTGCTGCAATGCTGCTTTGGTTTTGGTCTTTGTGAAAGTCTCACATATAGATCATTTAGACCTTTTGCGATCTTTGACTTAAAAAAAAAGAAGCTATGTCTGTATAGCTATAAAACATCACTTAAATGTTACATACAGAATTTCATCCACAATTCAATGGTAAGCAAAAAAAGTTGGTTGTTTGCAAGGCAGATGACAGACCCTTTATAAAATGGTGTTTGAATTTATGTCTGCCTTTAAATAACAGCCTGTTGCCAGAGCTGTTTTATTTAGACAATGTACAGACTTTTCTCAAGTGGTAACTTTTATAATCGCTGATGACTCAAAATTGCTAATTTGTCTGAATCTTCTCTCTCCAGCTCAGAACTGTTCAGGTCATCGTACATGTGCTCAGTGTCTGGAGCAGCCTGAATGTGGTTGGTGTGGAGACCCCACAGAGACAGGCCAGGGCCAGTGTATGGAAGGATCATCCCGTGGACCAATGAGGAGCTTGAGTAGGCAGAGCCGAGAGAAGGTATTGGACACCAGTCTCTGTTCTAGAGAAAGAGGCTATGACTGGGCCTACATAACCTGTCCAGGTAAACATATCACATTTTTGGCATACACCTGTTATAGTTACACATGCTGTGTACATTTTGCTGTGAGAGAAAAGCAGTTTAATCACATCTATGCACGCTTTCTAACACTATGTTTCAGCATGTCAGTGTAACGGGCACAGTATGTGTGTTAACGGCAGTGTATGTGAGCAGTGCAAGAATCTCACAACTGGGCCGCAATGCCAGACGTGTCTACCTGGATACTATGGAGACCCCACTAATGGAGGGAAATGCCAAGGTGTGAGATGCTTTTTCAATATGCTTTGTTTGCTACAAACGTTGTATATACAATTGACGTCCTAAGTTTACATACACTTAGGTTGTAGACAATTAGCATATTTGCTTCTGATAGGAGGTGTACTGAATTGGAGGTGTATCTGTGGATGTATTTTAAGGCCTACCTTCAAACTCAGTTCCTCTTTGCTTGACATAATGGTAAAATCAAAAGAAATCAGCCAAGACCTCAGAAAAAAAAAATTGTGGACCTCCACAGTTCATCCTTGGGAGCAATTTTCAAACACCTGATCTGTACGTTCTAACACGTTCATCTGTACAAACAATAGTACTCAAGTATAAACACCATGGTACCACACAGCCATCATATCGCTCAGGAAGGAGACACATTTTGTCTCCTAGAAAGATGTAGTTTGGTGTGAAAAGTGCAAATCGATCCCAGAACAACAGCAAAGGACCTTGTGAAGATGCTGGAGGAAACAAGTAGAAAAGTATATATATCCACAGTAAAACATATCGACATAACCTGAAAGGCTGCTCAGCAAGGAAGAAGCCACTTCTCCAAAACCACCATAAAAAAGCTAGACTAGAGTTTGCAAGTGTACATGTGCATAAAGATCTTACTTCTTGGAGAAATGTCCTCTGGTCTAATGAAACAAAAATGTAACTGTTTGGCCATAATGACCATTTTTGTGTTTGGAGGAAAAAACGGTGAGGCTTGCAAGCCGAAGAACACCATCCCAACAGTGAAGCGTGGGGGTGCTTTGCTGCAGGTGGGACTGGTGCACTTCACAAAATAGATCATTATGTGGAAGGAAAATTATGTGGATATATAGTTAAAGCTCAGTCGCAGATGGATCTTCTAAATGGACAACGACCACAAGCATACCTCCAAAAATTGTGGCAAAATGGCTTAAGGACAACAAAGTCAAGGTATTGGAGTGGCCATCACAAAGCCCTGACTTCAATCCGATAGAAAATTTGTAGGCAGAACTGAAAAAACATGTGCGAGCAAGGAGGGCTACATAACTGACTCAGTTACACCAGTTCTGTCTGGAGGAATAAGCCACAATTCCAGTAACTTATTGTGAGAAGCTTGTGGAAGGCTATACAAAACATTTGACCCAAGTTAAACAATTTAAAGGCAATGCTACCAAATACTTACAAAGTGTATGTAAACTTCTGACCCACTGGGAATATGATGAAAATCTGAAATAAATAGCAATCCTAACTGACCTAAGACAGGGAATGTTTTCTATGATTAAATGTCAGTTTTTATATGTATTTGGCTAAGGTGTATGTAAACTTCCCGGGACGATTTCTCTTCCCAGTCCAGCCCTGGGAGTGGGCAATTTATAAGTATCCTATGAAATCCTATGAACATAATGTTGTTGTAACCTGTCTTGTAGCATTTTTTTTTTATGTAGTTTGTGCCAACATAATAAGCTCTGCTCTTTTTACAAGCATCATGATTCAGTGGAATGGGGAGGGGGATGACTATTAGCCTTTGAATGTTGTTTTGCACAACATAAGATGGTGATAACTGTTTTGCTTGAAAACTTGGCTTTATAATATAGTCATAAATAAGTAATTACTGTACAAATATTGAATAATGATTTCTCTTTGTTCAAACACCAGCCAAAACTTTTAATTGTTGAGTACTTTCTTCATAATAATAATCACTCACTTCCAAACAATTTTAACTTACCATCTGCACCAACAGCTGAGGCAACTGCATCCCAAGCATTATCTTTTGTTAATTATAAAACATTTCTTTGTCCTTATAAAAAGTATGTTGAGCACTGTGTTTCTCCACAATCTGTCTTGTGTCATCCGTCGCTGTAGACTTGCGAATCCAAGAATGATGTAAGTTCTGAATTTACAGACAATTGGCTGTTGTGTGAAGTTGTTTATAATACTACCAGCACACTTGGCTATGTTTGTGTATTGCTCTTAAGCTATAGACCTGGGGGGGTATTCCAGAGTACCGGTTTCCAATGTCTAACCGATCAAGGTCACGGGCAAGGAAGAGGCGAGAAACCGGCTTGACATATAACTGAAGGTTTAATGTAAAACTCACAATACAAACACATAAGACAACGGACATGTCCGTGAATGATCTCTCTCTCCCGCATCCCCGTCCGCGAGTGGCCTTTATCCCTCTTGACGGCTTGATCAGCCTAATACAGGACCGGGCGTGCGTAATCACGCCCCGGTCCCGCCCTCCACCGTGCCACAGTTTGTAAGAGTATGCTTGCCATTTTGACACTGTGGGCGTGGAAACTCAGATTCCGCACATGATTATACATTTAAAGCAATATTATGGTAAACTGCAATCTTTACTTTACCTCACAAATCTTCTTTACTCTGGCATTTCCAGTCTCTCACACCACATATTTGCTTTCAACTATAAATAAATTGTTTACATTTCACTTTTCTTTTAATAGGAAGTTTTTAATATTGGAATATTTTCACTGAAGAACACATTGGAAAGGCCTGCACACTCTTCACTGTAAAGAAAGGGCTTCATGTATTTATATTTAGCTCTTCTAATAAATAATTGGATTTCATGCTATTAATATTATGAACAAAAATATAAATATCATAGAATACAATATTATAGCACCCACATTATTTTCACAGTTCCTTCAGTCAATGAATATTCATGTTATTTATATAATTACATTCTGTAGTATCAATATACAGGTAATATTTATCAATTTCAAAGCTTAAGCAATTAATCCCCCATTCTTCTTCTTCATTAAATAGATAATATGTGATTATCTCATGTACTACAGATATAGCATAGAGGTTAAAGATTTTATTTCTTATCACTTTAATTCATGTACTGAACATATAAATGCACACATTTCCAGACTTCTTCATTGTATACTCTCTTTATTATCTGAAAATATAAATGAGACATGTTGTCATTTAGAGTAACCTACAGTGCCCTCCTTTAGCTTGTGGTCAAGTGATTTAATGAAAATATGTCTTTCTGATGCTCAGCCTCCTCTAATCCATTTGGAGCTGTAAATGGTCCTTCTTGAAATTACATTTTGAATCTGCCTTTCAATATGGATATTTTGCAGCTTTCTTTACAGCTTGGAAGAGATGACATTTACTTTTCCTTAATGCTGAGTACATGAACATCTATATTGTATAATCAGACACATGACCTTCAACTAAAACAGCAGATAGACCCTCCTCTACATGAGAATGCACAGCCATTGCCTTTTAGGGGACAAACAAGTTTCATTGCAACACCAAATAAGAAAAGGACATAACTGACACATAGCACTGTACGCCTCCTATCTTTCTCCACCTCTGTTACAACAGATCTTCATTTTATAATGCAATAATGTGATAAGCATTACATAAAATCTGTGGAATCTTCTGTGGGAGATCCTAGATTTGAAAGAGGTTCCATTAATACAATGGCACCATCAACAACTGTGGGAAATTATATGATACTAATTCAAAGTAAGATTTCATAAACCCCAGTGTTAAACTGGGTACATGAAATAGTATTCAATCTAAAAGAAGTACGTTGAGTTCACATGACATACAGGTAACAAACAAAATCGAGGGCTAGACTGGATAAGGTCCACAGTCAATGTCGGTCACAGGTATCATAGACAAAGTCCATGGAACGGTAAAACCCAGCCAAGAGCAGTCTGCACATGAGGTCAAGGATGATGGCGAATGAGACAAGGGGGAGCAACAGGCAGTGGTGGCAGGAGGGGCGGGGAGATGGGCAAGGGAGATGGAGATGGCAGTGGGGAAGCCAGATGTGGTGGGAAGATAAGCACTGTCCAGCAACCAGGGAGATGGGGAGACTGGAGAGAGAGAGAGAGAGAGAGAGAAGAAAGAAAAACTAGACAAAACTGATCTGAAGGCAAGCCACAGGAGATTAAATAAAACAAAATCAAAAATATACAGTATAAATGAAAAACCTATTAACTATGCCAAGTAAAAGTGTAGTAAAATTATGAGTAAATAAACTGTATAAAACTAAACATCAAAATAACAAGCAGGGCTCAAGACACAGCAAATGAAAAGCAAAATAGAAATAACTTGGAATCCAAAGCAAAATCAAAACAGAAGAAAATAAAGCTTGACTAGATAACTAGACTACCAGGAATGGCAAGATAAAAAGCAAGCGGTAATAACAAGATGCATAAACTCAATCTGGAATGGAAAAAAAGAAGGGAATATAAAGGGAAGCTAATGAGGGGTAACACATGAGAAAGATAATGAACTAACAGAGTAACAAGAGGGTGGGGTGACAACTGACAGTTGAACGCATGGCAAACACAACAGAACAACATTTGCAGAAGCACATGGCGAACGAACACAAACACCACATGCTGAAGCGATTGGGTGGACAAACAAGACAAAAAACTGTACAGACACAAACACAACTAGGCTGACAAAACCGGCGTCCTGACATTTAAACGTTAATGTAGGCAAGAGAGGTCTAATATTAATGTTGAATTAAGCTTTTACAAGTATGGTAAAACTTTATAGTTTTATTAATATAAAAATTCACACATTAATTCAGTATACTTTCCCTCAAGCAAACTGTCAGTCCTAAACTGATGCAGCCCCATTCTGCTGTGATTGCCTTACTGTGACCGCAAACAAACTCTGTGTTTCAAATTCACGTTTGAGTGAGCTAACCCAGAACTCCTATTCTGGAACCAATAACCGAGAGTAAGCAATGCTTGGTTTAATCAACCAAGAGTCCAGGGTTAATGCTTTCTGGAATACACCCCTGGTCAATGTATAAAGTTATTTAATACGCAGTTTTCATTTTGTTTGTTTAAGCCTATAACGTGTAGTATACTGTAGTTTTAAATGGTACAACCATAGATCTGCTTAAGCTCTATAATTAAAATAATTTCATTTTGTTTTTGTGTCATTTTACTGAAATGTGTAACTATTTCTGAAAATAGTGTTTTTAGCTCATGGCTTGTTTTCCCACATTCATAAAACTAATTTGTATAACAATATATACACTAGACTACAAATATACATTGCATTCAGAACATTTTCAGAACCCTTAATTTTTTCACATTTTGTTATGTTGCAACCTTATGCTAAAATGCTTTAAACTTAGGGATGCACAATATATCAGCAGCTGGTATATTATTGGCCGATAACCAGGAAAACCTAAATATTATAATTTGGCTGATAATAGAATAACCGCCGATATTATCGCTGATCATTTTTATTTGTTTGCGGCTGAGAATCTCTGACTGCCTGCAACGTCTTTCCTTCAGGCAGAGACTCGAGCAGCCCCATGACCCAATGTGTCTTTGTGAGTGAGAGCTAAACTAATGCCGCTCTGTGTGGATTATTTCAACATCACTGTACCTTGTTACTTTGTTTTGGGTCTGATTTTAATTCAGGATCATATGCTGTGAGTAACGACATACATTTTCCATATTCTGTTTATGTTTCATGAGGCAATAAATGAAAACGTGATAAAAACATGTATGTATGTTACTTGGGGTGATCATTTTCACTTATTACATAATGAAACATAAACTGAATGTGGTAAATTGCACATCGTTACTTGCAGCACAGCATTGCGATTAAAACAAGTCCCAAAACAACCTAACATGGTTCATAAATCTTGAAAAAATGTTTCACAGAGTGAACTGAGATGGCTAAAAACTAGTTTGTGAGTGAAATGAATATGCTTGTTGTATTTTACAATGTAATGACTCATGACTATTCGATCTCTATAATGTCACCTATTCCCATTATGATTGTTGTGTTCACATTTCATAAGTTATACAGTGGGACTGTTAAGAATGGCTGCTGTAGTAATCATCTGTGAAACACACAAATTCTGGTTGCTATCATAAACATTACACCACGCATACAGAAATTAGAGTTTGTATTGTGTGTTTTGTTGTTTAGTGTTCGTTACATGCTGTTTATCACCTAATTTGGTGCATTATTACAGATGTTAGTCTCTCCCTGTTAGTGAGTCATCAATATTACTGTAAATACTCATATAAATGGGCACCACACAATTTATGCAAGTGTATTGCCATTTATTTCTCATTCAAATCAGCATATATTTGTTTTATTGGCACATTTCTTGTTCATGTTGCATCCGCCAACCTTAAATAGCAGCAAGTCCAAATTCCAAGCTTTTACGTGACACATATTTTTCAAATGAGAAGTTTTTCAGATTAACATTTTTATTGGTTGCTCCTTCAGCATGACACATGTACAGAGTCAACCTTTATCCCCCTTAAACACTATTATTTCCCTTCCCTTCCCCCCTCCAAATCCAAGCATCCCTGTGGCCAAGCCGAGTACACACACAATTTATATATAATATACACATTTAAAACTATAAATCCTTCTCTACTGCCCCTCCCTGAGAGCCCTCCAAATATACCAACTGCCCCACTTTTTTTCAAACAACTCACAGTTGCCTAGCCTTCTATGCGACACCTCCTCAAATGCTGCTACCCTGCCAATCTCTGTGCACCACTCCTGAAATGAGGGCGCTCCAGCCAACTTCCATCCCCTAAGGTTGACCTGTCTGCCAATCATAACACTTGCTAAGACCCAATTTTGTATGTGCTTATCCCCTATATTAATCACCTCCCCATTGCCTACAATACAGAGTCTGGGGCAAAATGAAATTTGAGGGACCAATACGTCACACATAAACCCTGAACCCTCAACCAAAATTCTTGCATCTTAACACACCAACAAAAAGCATGGCTTCTCTAGATGTACTTTGTTTTTGAGACTCTTAACCCACACACCATCCACCAATATCAAGTTTAAATCTTTCTCCCATAATCTCTTGAGAGAAGTTGAAGCTCCGTGCCCCACACTCTGAATTAGCAGGGAGTAATACACTGATGTCTCTTTTTGCAAAAGCAGTAATCACTCGTAGAGTATCTGTCTCTTTAGGGGGGTGTATGCTACTTCCAAAAATTGTACAATGCAGGTGTTGCAGCTGTAAATACCTAAAGAATTGAGACCTGGGAATCCTAAAATGTAGAGCCATATTTTAAAGGATCTCAACACTCCACTCTCATATAGGTTACCAAGTGTATTAACCTCCCTCACAATCCTCCCTTTGGGTTCAGCCATATGCTCAATGCAACATTTAAATAAATGTCTGAATCAAACACTCTGGACATTTTTGTCCATACCGCTTGCAAATGCGTGATAAAGGTTGTAACTTAACTTCTACGGATAGTTTAATAGGAAGGCTTTGCAATGGTGAAATAGGGGCAAGAAATTCCTGTTCAATACAAAACCAGGGAGGGGCTCTCTCAGATGAAGCGACCAATGAGTTAATGTCTGAGACCAGATGCATAATAGTAAAACAAAATCTTGGTTAAAAGACAAAAGCCCAGATTTGTCAATCGTCATATGCAACTTACTGAAATGTAATCTGGGATGTATAACATTCCAAATGAAGGACTTCGCTATGCTATCAAATTGCTTGATATAAGAGAGGGGGACATCTACAGGGAGAGATTGTAGTAGGTAGTTGAATTTTTGAATACAATTAATTTTAATAACATTAACCTTCCCAATCATAGAGAAATATAATGAAGCCACCTGCCCACATCGCTCGAAAAACTTTTTTATTAAAAGGTCAAAATTAACTAACTAAATCACACGAATTTGCTGGGAATGAAATGCCCAACTACTTAATGCCCTGTTTGGGCCACTGGAAGTCACCAGGCTGAAAAGCTGTCACTGGGCAGTATGCTGTCAGAGCCAAAGCTTCAGATTTAGACTCTGAGCATTCACCACTGACCACAACATATTGATGTTGATGAAACGCCTAATGTTATCAGAAGATTAGCTCAGATAAACCCACCTGATCTATATGTATAAGAGATGTCATAATTTTAAATAATTGGTTAGCCAAACGTTTTGACAATGTATTACTCTAGCTGGATTAGGGGAAATTGGACAGTAACTCTTACACTCGCTTGGATCTTTGTCCTTTTTTAATAATCAGACTGATCTGGCCTTGTGTCATGGTTGGCGGAAGCTTTCCATTCTTTAATGATTCCATATAAACTTCTAGCAAATGTGAAGCCAGTTCTGTAGCATAAGATCTAAACAATTCAGCTGCAAAGCCATATGGCCCGGAGCCTTGCCTGTAAAAAAGCCTTAATTACCTCGCCATACTCCTCCAAGGCTATCTCAGATTGAAGAGAATTATTTTGCTCAGTCGTCAGTTTAGGAAGTTCTAATGGTTTCACAAAGTTTCTAATATCTTCATCAGCAGACAAAGATGTGGAACTATAGAGATTAAGATAGAATTCTTTAAAAGCATTATTAAAATAAATAGACAAGGTAAATATTTCAACACCAGCAGATTTCACAGAGGGAATGGTAGAAAAAAGACTCCCTGCTTTGTATCCTGACTCAATCTTGTCCTGAATAGCCAAAATTCCACCTTCCACGACAAAATAGTATTATATATGTATTTCAATATGGTCAATGCTCTGAGGCCATTAGATGACATTCAACACTTCAGATCTGCCTCGGAACTTTTAATATTCCCTTCCAATTCCACAAATTCTTTGGATATTTTGGTGAATGAGGCATACTATATAATCTGGCCCCTAAGAACCGCCTTAAGTGCCTCTCAAGCCATGCACTCAGAGGATACTGAGGACCAGTTGGTCTCCATATAGACATTAATTTAAGCCTTTAGCATTTGTTGGAATTCAGGATTTTGCAAAATGGATATATTAAAGCTGCAACTATATGATTTATTTTTCTCCATTTGTGGCAACACCTCTAAACAAGTCAGGGCATGATCTGAGACTAAAATGTTTCCAGTTGAGCAGTCAACAACAGATGGAATGAGGGACTTAGATATATATAAAAAAAAAATATATATATATTCTAGTGTAAATCTTATGGACTGAAAATGGGTTAAAAAATCTCAAAATATTTGTAATACCAAGATTTTTACACATCCTGTGAAGCGTCACTGTTACTATAGGGAGCTTGCACACTTTTGCTTCACTATGATCAAGGACTGAGTTCATCAAAAGATTAAAATCTCCTCCCAATATTATATCATGAGGGGTGCCAGAGGCTTGCAACATCCCTTCAAGATCTTTAAAAAAAGCCATATTCATCAATGTTAGGTGCATATATATTCACCAAAATAAGAGTTTTTGTCCCTGTATTTCAGCTTAAACAATAATGACTCTTCCTAATTTACCTTTATTCTGTTTGAGACATTTGAATTGTAGACATTTACTTATCAGTGTAATGACTCCCTTGCTCATACTCAAGCCAGCACTTTAAAAAAAATCCCCACCCCATATCTTTCCACATTTTTCAGCTTCCTGCAGGGAAAGGTGCATTTCACGAAGAAACACCATATCGTATTTCATATGCTTAATAAGAGAAATAATCTTCCTTCTTTTTATGGGATGCCCCAACCCATTCCATGTAGAGAGAGACAATCCACTCATATCAACATTTGAAATTTTGACATAAGGAAAAATAGAATGTGTCAAAAACAGGATTATAAAGACCACATTCCAACATTAGTGCAACAGTAAAACCCTGAACATTCCCCTGAACCAAACAACCAGATAAAAAAAAACATGCTCATTAACACCGTGCATGACAGAGCCAACTGGTGTCCATCCCTCCAAACTCAAACAGTCCATGCACGCATACGAGAACCTCCATGACAACTTTGCCATCGGATTGCTCAAGCCCGGTTATTCTATACAAATTTTGTGAGACAGAATTACACAGCAAAAGGTAATCTATAAAACAAACTCCAGCCAATAGACAGAATAAGCACAACTAGCATGTAGCTTCATCCATAAAACTTTCCTAAAGGTATATTATTCTACAAAATAAACTCCAGCAGCTAGGCGGAACCAGCACAAAAAGAGAATGTTTAGTGAGTCGGCTGCAACATGAGTACAAGCAAATTACATAATCACTCCAATGACTTTGCAAGAAATACTCCAGAAAATAAACTCCAGCCGATCGGCACCAGCACAAAAAACATTTTCAGGTTCCTTTAAACTGTCATTATGTTCAGTGAGCCGGGCACTCGGCTGCAACATGAGTGTAAGCAAATAACTTACTCCAATTACTTTGCCAGAAATTCTCCACAAAATAAACTCCAGCCAATAGGTGAAATAAGCACAAAGAGCATGTAGATTCATCCACAAAACCATCCCGAATGTGTGTTGCTCTACAAAATAAACTCCAGATGCTAGGCTGAACCAGCACAAAAAGAGCACGTGGAATCAGACAAGTGAATGTTCAGTGAGTCGGTCCACCTGGCCGCAACGTTAGCACCACAACATGACCCACTGCATTGACTTTATGAAGGACATCGCTTGCTGTGTGCATGTGAATGTTTTGTGGCCATCCTTAGCATCTATTCTCAATTTGGCCGGGAATATCAGTGCAAAACTGACCTTCCATTGATGTAAATGTTTCTTGCATTCCTTGAATCAATCACGTTTCTCTCTTGTCGAGTTCGCAAAGTCTGGGACCAAGAAAATGCTGAGGTTCTTCCAAGAAAGCCTTCCTTTACTCATCGCCTTATGTAACACAAGATCTTTATCGGATGATCTCAGAAAGTTGGCTAGAATTGATCGGGGTCTGTCTTCCTCAGCGGATCGCTGAGCCGGAACCCTGTGAGCTCACTCGATTTCAAGCTTATGGCCTGCTATGTCGAGCAGACTCGGAAAGAGCCTGTCCAAATGTATTATTCTGTCCCTCTAATGTCTACGGGACTCCCACTATAAGGACGTTAATACGCCGGCTATGGTTTTCCATGTCATCCAACTTCTCCCAGACACGCTCCAAATCCACCTTGGTCGCTAACGGATTAGCTTATAAATCGCTCTCCGATGTCTCCAGATAATCGATCCGTTTCTCGATATCCCCCACTCTTGTGACCACATCAGTAAATTTCACCTCCACGGTAGTGATCAATCAACGTATCACAGCCAGATCTTTCAAGTCAGCAATGACCGAAATTCTCTGACCAAATCGACTCATTGGTCCGCAGCCTTCTCAGGGGTATCAGCCTGAGCACGTAAGTTTCTTTTAATGACTCCAGAGTCCGAGGATTTTGAATTCTTTGACATATTGTCCTCCTAGAACATTTATGAAACAGTGTATCAAATCTCATCAGTTTATATAATTAAAAGTATTAAAACTAGCACAGTGCGCAGAGCTTGCATGGTGTCCTCGCATGGTGTCATGTGATTTCAAATTAGAGGCTTTTATTGAATTAGCTAGCAGTTCCAGGTTAAATGGTTAAAAATGTAAACTTTTTTAAATATCGGTTATCGGTATCGGCATGTGCTGTGCATTTTCAGTTATTGGATCGCCCCAGAAATTCCATATCGATGCATCCCTATTTTTTTTTTTTCTCACATCAATATGCACTCCATTTCCCATAATGACAAAGCAAAAAACAGATTTTTTTTAACTTTGCAAATTTATAAAAAATAAAAAACTGAAATATCACATTGACATAATTATTCAGACCTTTTGCTATGACACTTGGAGGAAACAAGACACTGCTCATCACCCGCACAATACCAACCCAATGTTGAAGCATGGTGGTGGTAGCATCATGCTGTGGGGGTGTTTTTCAGTGGCAGGGATTGTAGGACTGATTAGGGTTGAAGGAAAGCTGAACACAAAATACAGAGGTATCCTTAATGAAAACCTGGTTCAGAGCACTCACGACCTAAGACTGGGCTGAGGGTTCACCTTCCAACAGGACAATGACCCTAAGCACAGAGCCAAGACAAATAGTGGCTAAGGGACAACTCTTTGAATGTCCTTGTGTGGCCCAGCCAGAGCCCGGACTTGAACCCAATCGAACATCTCTGGAGAGACCGGAAAATGGATGTCCACCAATGGTCCCCATCCAATGTGACAGAGCTTGAGAGGATCTGCAGAGAAGAATGGCTGAAAATTCCTAAATCCAGGTGTGCAAAGCCTGTTGCATCATACCCCCAAAGACTTGAGGCTGTAATAACTGCCAAAGGTGCTTCTGTGCTGAGTATTGAGTTTAGAGTCTGAATACTTATGTCTATGTGATATTTCAGTTTTTTCTTTTAAATAAATTTGCAAAGTTAACAAAAATCTGGTTTTTGCTTTGTCATTATAGGTTATGGAGTGTAGCTTTATGTAAAAAAAAAAATAAAATAATTTAAAGCATTTTAGTACAAGTCTGCAACATATGGAGTGGTGGTGGCATAGTGGGCTAAAGCACATAACTGGTAATCAGAAGGTTGTTGATTCGATCCCCCACAGCCACAACCATTGTGTCCTTGAGTAAGGCACTTAACTCCAGGTTGCTCCGGGGGGATTGTCCCTATAATAAGTGCACTGTAGGTCGCAATGGGACAAAAGCATCTGCCAAATGCATAAATGTAAATGTAAATGTAAAATAACAAAATGTTAAACAAATTAGGTGATCTAAATAATTTCAGAATGCACTGTATGCATAAGTACTTTGTACATTACTTATTCTGTGCAATTTCTACTTTTTCATTTCAACTCTTATTCATGAACTCCATTAACAGTGCACTGTCACTTTAATTTAGCATGTACAGCACAGCAAATATAGACTGCGCCAAAATTCTTGCAGCAGTGCTGCTCATGCCACTCTCCTGCTATGGTATGCGCCATTGTCTCAGGTATCTATACTCCAACCCACACATGGGCAACTTATGGCCCGCTGGCTATATCTGCCCCACCACATGGACCTAACGTGACTCCACAAGCATTTAACATGCTAAGGGTTGCCAGATAAGAGATGAAACCCCCCCAATTAGAGATATATACTTGGGCAAATTTGAAAGATCCCATCTAATGTTATACTTATTTTGTGTAATCTGGTAACCATGCATGCAAGTACGCTATTTCTAGCTCTCGCTTTCCCCTTTGAACAAACTTGGTGATCTCTCGTGTTATATTCTTCTGCTCAAGGAAATTTATGATACGGCCACTCCGTATCCATTTTTGAGGCTGCTTGTGCTGTTTGGTGCTACTAAGTTTGCAAGCAAATCTTGTCAGTGATTAACTTTAATAAAATATAAACATAGATCTCAGCATCATTGACACACGTTCAAAAGCAAACGAGAGACGACTGTATCTCTCGCAGTAATAGTTTATCATAGTCATGCAGCCTGTTTTATTCAATTGTGTGCTGAATGGAATGCCAAACCATTGACAAGACCCACATCATGACCCTTTTAGCAGAAACGGGTAATGTTTTATGAAAACATTTGTAAACTGGCCCGCTTTGTGACAAACATTAAAGGTTCTATAATTTTGTATTTTTGTATTTTTTTTTTTTGTTGTAAAAACAAACACTGATGTAGGGAGTGTTAAATTGAGTTATAAATTACTAGGGAAGTAAAGATGGTAAAATAATTAAGCCTTTATTATTATTATTATTTTTAATGCCTGATAGAAAATGATCTGCATTTGTAGAGCAATACAATACTTCAGGGAATTGCAGGATAGTCCCATCTGTCACGTATACACTTCAGAATATTGTGTACACAACTATTTCTGTGCTTAAAATTTACAAGTACCAGAATGCGGAAAATTGGACCTCAGAAGGATTAGCAACAATGTGGCCCCCTATACACTACTTAAAGCCCGATGTGGCCCCTGTACCAAAATAATTGCCAACCCCTGCTCTGTTAACATGGTTACATAAAAAAGTATGTGCTACTTATGAGCTGCTTCCGCTTGCGGTGTGAACAGCCCTTAGTTTGCATACTGATGTCGGGGTAGTGCATTTGACAACATTGTATAAGAAGGAGAAGAAATTGCACATAGACTTCATTGGTTTTTGCCTATATCATGACGTGCCTGGTTAGAATGTGCAGAAAAGTGAGAAAAATATTTGAGAGCTGTGGCTGAGTATTCTGCTAAATAACTCCCTTTCTGCTGCATGCTAGGAACAAAAATCATACAGGCTTGGAAAGAACTATTCCTTTAAGGTCAACAAATGGCCACATACACTATATCAACCTGAAATCGATTAAAGTGCAGTAGTTAATTCTCTAAAAAGACTTTGACAGTCTGCCTGCATGATTCTCAACATCCAGATGTACCACAGAATATCCCAATGTCCCCCATCTAATTTTGCTTTAATGGTTAGTGCCGACATAATTCATTACAAGTGCCGTATTCACCCTGACGCAAATTGTATTGATTTGATGTGGGTTGCTCATGTTAGTTCATCACTGTGGCTTTTCTCCAGGTTTCCAATCACTGAGTCTATATACAAGCTTCATTGCTCTTAGAGATGAAACTGCAGCAAGAGAGAGAGAGAGAGAGAGAGAGAGAGAGAGAGAGAGAGAGAGGCGAAGAGGCGCAAGGAAGGAGGTGTAATAACATCATTCTCTGTCAGACAGATGCGCATTTTCTCCACATTCTGTGTGACATTAAATCACTCTTAATCATTTTCTTATTTCCTGGAGTTGACTGCCACCCCACCTCCTCACCTATATGAGCAGTCCAGTGCTCACAGCAAAGATTTGATAGATGTGAGGTGCTCCACATCTCTCAAGGAGATCTCTCTCTCTCTCTCTCTCTCTCTCTCTCTCACTGTTGCATGCTGTTAGTTGGGTTAGATTGGTGGTGGTCAGAGCTGCTGTGTTTGGTTAGAGTTTCTGAATCTGGCTATTTTTTTATTTTATTTTTATTAGTTTTTTTCTCAGAATTACATGGTTTGGAAGGTGAATTGTTCATTAAAAAGAGCATTATATCCATGATTGTGCGTGTGGATGGCGTCTCTTATTAAGACGCCATCATTATCATTCCGCAATGGCTTCTGGTGTGTTCCTCACCACAATGGAGGATGTGCTCATTGCAGTTGGGGATCAGATTGGTCATGAATATATTTTATCAGCGTCACGTATGAATAAAGCTGTTGTGGTTTTTTGAAAGAACAATATTTAGTCAGTCGTTTAATAGTGTGGTCTCGCTGTGAAAGGTGCTTTTGTGCAACTTTCTCTGTTTTTTATGAAGCATCCACAAAAGTTGCGATTTCAAATGTACTGCCGTTCATATCTGATGATGTTTTACTGTGTGAACTAACATGATTCGAACAGGCTGTTAGTCCCTTTAAAACAATTGCACTCGGCTGTAAACATCCTTCTTTGAAGCACGTTGTGCCATTTAGAAGGCCAGTTTTCATGCTGTTAGATTCTCCTGATCATACATTGGGCATAAACTTTCATGTGAAACGTGAGGGTAGATCGTATATGGTGTATGCAACCACCGGTAATAGACAATGTTTTGAATGTGGAGACATCAGACACAAACGTCTTGCATGTCTACATAAGAAAATGGGTGCAAAAAGTGCAGCAGGATCAGGGGTTGCTTTCGCAGATAACATCAGAAGTCAATGAGTTTAGTGAGATGAAGCGTTTTCGGTTGAAAAAGCATCTTACTACTATAAGAAAATTTAGAGAAATGGATAGGAAAAAGAAGAAATCTAGAACACGTTTATAATTATATAACCATGTATTACACTGTGTCTTTTCTTTTCTTTTCCCTCTTGCTTGAGGGAAATCCAGCTGTTATTCCTATCTTAACTTTGTATATGGAAGTTTTAAGGATAGGCTCATTAAACGTTAATGGTGGGAGGGAACATTTTAATCATGCTCTAGTCCATGAAACTATTGAATAAAAGAAGCTTAATATTGTTTTTCTTCAAGAAACCCATTGTGATTTGGTAAATGAGCCCATTATTATCCCGTTTGTTTCCTTATTTCAAACATAATTCAGGAGGAAAGGCTCCTCATTACCATGGTTGGGTCAATGTAGCTAGTCTTAAATAATAGTAATAATAATAACAAATTATACTATTTATGAAAAAATAAGTACTAGCTGAAACATCTTGAAACTTTAACTACAACTGTCACTGTTGATATAGAATGAGGTTGTGGCACGGTGGAGGGCGGGACCGGCGCGTGATTACGCACACCCGGTCCCGTATTAGGCTAATTAAGCCGTCAAGAGGGATAAAGGCCACTCGCAGACGGCGATTGAGAGAGAGAGCTCAATTACGGACAATGTCCGTCCTCTTATTTGTCTTTTGAGTTTTACATTAAACCTTTAGTTTATTTGTCAAGCCGGTTTCTCGCCTCTTCCTTGCCCATGAATTTGATCTGTTTTACACTGGTGCCAAAACCCGGGAAATTAAAACATGGAAGGTCGTCCCGTAGAGTCCTCCCAGCTGGCCGAAGTCCTCCAGTCCCTCGCAGCATTACATCAGAGCCACCATCAGTCCCTGCTTGAGCTCCAAGAGGACCAAGATCGGCGGTTCTTTGAGATCATGCGGGCTCAAGCAGAGGACCGGCATGCCATCCGGAGCCTGCTCAGCCAGGAGGTCGCTCCCGCCACAGCCGCGACCCCGGACCATCGCTCCCCGTTGCCCCCGCCCACGTTACAGAAGATGGGGGCAACGGACGACCCCGAAGCATTTTTGGACCTT
Source organism: Moxostoma hubbsi (assembly GCA_032164185.1). NCBI lineage: Eukaryota > Metazoa > Chordata > Actinopteri > Cypriniformes > Catostomidae > Moxostoma > Moxostoma hubbsi. The sequence continues at coordinate 24,453,621 of JAVLUX010000034.1, read as the reverse complement.
TTCGAGCGGACCGCGCTCGAAAATCTGAAATGTGGGGCTGGCCGCGCGATCAGTGGGCAGCCCGCCTTGTTTCTCTTTTGTCCGGAGAAGCCCAACTCACGGCTCAACAACTACCTGCAACGAACCTCCTGGCCTATGCTGATCTGAGGAGAGCCATCATGCAACGGGTTGGTCGGAGTCCCGAAGAGAACCACCAACTTTTCCGGGCCATGAAGTTGGAGAAAGCCGACCGCCCGTTCGCGTTTGCCCAGCGGCTCCGTGATGCCTGTCGGAAGTGGCTGCTAGTGGGGGACCGCGACGTCGAGGGACTGATCGATCAGGTGGTGCTGGAGCAGTTCATTCAGCGATTTCCCAGGAGAACGGCGGAGTGGGTCCAGTGCCACCGCCCGGCATGGCTGGAGGCGGCTGTCCACCTAGCGGAGGACCAGATGGCGGCGATCCCAAGGGCGGATGAGCCCTCTCTCTATCTCTCCCTCCCCTCCCCCTGTGTTTTTTTCCGCTCTTCCCCATCCCCCTCCCCCCTCTCGCTCTGTCTTCCTTCCAGGGTCCGTTCCTGCCCCCCGCAGGCGAGGAGCCTGGCAGAGACCCACGGTGGCATCGCACACCCCCCCCCCCCCCCCCCCCCCCGCAACATTCAGCCGCTCTCCCCCTCGCGGGGACCCGGGCCACTTCCGTGATCAGTGTCCGTTGATGGAAGTGGGGACGGTGGTTCGGGTCTCCGATCCCCCGCATGCTGCCCCCGATCGGGCTGGAGCGTACCGGATTCCGGTAAGAATCCAGGGGGGTACACACCAAGCATTGCTGGATACCGGTTGCAATCAGACCACCATTCATCAACGCTTGGTTCAACCCGGGGCTTTGGGCACAGCTAGACGGGTGAGGGTGAGGTGTGTGCATGGTGATATTCACAAGTACCCGATGGTGACCTTGTTAGTGAAATTTCGGGGAAAAAAGCATAGAGTGGAGGCAGCGGTTAGTCCCCGCCTCACCCATCCTCTGATTTTGGGGACCGATTGGCCAGCGTTTAAAGATGTGCTAGGGGGAGTTTGTACGGATGGGTCCTGCACTAAAGTGGGGAGATGTGCGATGTGCGATGCTTTGACAGGGGAGGCGGAGCCGGGGCCATCCTCGGCTGCTCCAAATCGGGATGACGAGGAGAGGGGTGAGGCTTCTACCCCCTGACGAGGATTTCCCTTTGGAGCAGTCGCGGGACGAAACCCTCAAGCATGCCTTTGATCAGGTGAAAGTGATTGATGGTCAGCGTCTTCAGCCAGACATCGCTCTCGCATACCCCTATTTTACAATTATAAATGACCGACTGTATAGAGTGACGCAGGACACTCAAACTAAAGAAAATATGACACAGCTTTTGATTCCACGGAGCCGCCGGGAAATATTATTCCAGGTGGCTCATTATAATCCCATGGCGGATCATCTAGGGGAAAGAAAAACACTTCTCCGACTAATAGCCCGTTTTTATTGGCCAGGCATTAGCGGTGACGTCCGCAGGTGGTGTGCGGCGTGCCGTGAATGCCAGCTGGTAAACCCACCGGCCACCCCAAAAGCGCCATTGCGCCCTCTTCCGTTGATCGAGGTTCCCTTCGAGAGAATTGGAATGGACCTCGTCGGGCCATTAGAGCGGACAGCACGGGGACATCGCTTTGTGTTAGTCCTAGTGGATTACGCAACGCGATATCCGGAAGCAGTGCCTCTAGGCAACATCTCAGCACGTAGTGTTGCTGTAGCGCTCTTCAAAATAATCTCCCGGGTGGGGATTCCAAAAGAAATCCTCACCGATCAAGGCACAACGTTTATGTCACGCACACTTCGCGATCTATTGGGCATTAAATCGATTCGCACTAGCGTGTATCATCCGCAGACAGATGGCCTAGTGGAACATTTTAACAAAACCCTCAAAAACATGATTCGTAAGTTCGTGCACGAGGATGCTAAAAACTGGGACAGATGGCTCGATCCCCTGTTTTTGCAGTGCGAGAGGTCCCGCAAGCCTCAACCGGCTTCTCTCCATTTGAGCTGTTGTACGGGCGACGCCCGCGCAGCATCTTAGATGTCTTACGAGAAGGCTGGGAGGAAGGACCTACAAATAGCAAAAATGAAATTCAATACGTTCTTGACCTCAGAGCAAAGCTCCATACTTTGGGAAAACTAACACAGGAGAATTTGCTCCGGGCCCAAGAACGTCAATGCCGGCTGTACGACAGGGGAACGCGGCTGAGGGAATTTGCACCGGGAGATAAAGTTCTTGTATTGCTTCCCACATCGAGCTCCAAATTACTCGCCAAGTGGCAAGGGCCCATCGAGGTCACACGACGAGTGGGGGATCTCGATTATGAGGTTAAGCGAACCAATAGGGGGAATGCGCGTCAAATTTACCACCTCAACCTCCTTAAATTATGGAGGGAGGCGGTCCCTGTATTGTTGGCTACGGTGGTCCCAGAGAGGGCGGAGCTCGGACCGGAGGTAAATCCAAAACCAGATCTCAATGCCCCGGTCATTTGTGGAGACCACCTCTCCCCGTGTCAACTTCAGGTTGCAGAAGGAGTTTGCGGACGTGTTTTCTCCCCTGCCGGGTCGTACGAACCTCATCCAGCACCATATCGAGACCGAGCCGGGGCGGTCGTTCGTTGCCGCACTTATCGCCTCACCGAGCATAGAAAGAAAATTGTCCGGGACGAATTGGATGCCATGCTTGATATGGGGGTAATAGAAGAATCCCACAGCGACTGGTCCAGCCAGAAAAATCTTTTTCTTGTGTTCAGGAAGACGATAGGGGTGGCTACAAACCACCCTCCCTGAAAAAATCAGGGGTGGTCTCGATGTGGTGCTCTATAAGGTTTGTGTGACTTGGAAGGGGTGAAAACACATCCGCGAATTTTACTTGCAACCGGGCAATGTCTGTAAGCTGCAACAGTGAGAGGTGGTCTCCGCAAGAGACCGGGGTGAATGAATTTGGTTTGGGAGTCATCTCCAGCCAGAGCTCCTCACTCTCTGAGACTACCATTGCCAAGGCTATAGGCACCTCCCTCCATGGTGGAGGAGTTAGATGTGGTAGATTTGACGTGCCCCTCCCCTATCCGTTCGCCTATCCTCATAATCGAGATCTCCAACTCATCATGTGACCTCAAAGGGTCATTACCACTTGGTAAGTAATTTAGAGCTTGAAGTGGGCATCAATGCAAGCACTTTATCTCCCTGTGTGAATTCCCGTAGCCGAGTGCCCCTGTCGTACAGTCAGCATTGACGTTCTTGCACTTGGAGAAAAGTTTCCTGTTTTACCTGCCCCGAAGTGTGGAGTTTTGCTCTAAGGTCAAGAAAGTATTGAATTTGGGTTTTGCTATTTGAAGGTCCTTCCTCTCAAGCTTCCCATATGACATCAAGCACACCACGTGGCCAACGCCCAAACAGTAGCTTAAATGGGGAAAACCCTGTGTTCAAGACACTTGTCCCAATTTTTTGCGTCTTTGTGTATGAATTTCCAAATCATATTTTTCAAGGTCTTATTAAATCGTTCGACCAACCCGTCGGTTTGTGGGTGACAAACACTGGTGCAAATTGATTTAATGCATAATAACGTGTACAGTTTGCATAGTGTATGTGACATGAATGTTGTGCCTTGATCAGTGAGGATTTCCTTTGGAATCCCCACTCGGGAGATAATTTTGAAGAGTGTCTCCACAACACTATGTGCTGAGATGTTGCGTAGAGGCACTGTTTCCAGATATGAGTGGATGGGTGAGGTGGGAATTAACCACAGCCTTGACTTTGCCTTTTCCCCCTGAATCGTATCTCAGTGGTAACCACTGGATACTTGTGAATGTCACCAAGCACACACTGCACCCTCACCCATTTATTCTTATCCAATGCCACTCCTTGTACCAAGCGTTGGTGGATGGAGGTTTGAGAACAACCCGAATCCACCAAAGCTTGATATGTATCCTTTTTATCCTTGCCTTTATCTGATACGCCCCTGCCTGATCGGGGGCGGCCTGTGGAGCTGAAACTTGGTGGGACTGGGAGGGAATGGGTGGGGGGAAGGGAAAGGAACATGAGATGCATGTTGGAGAGAGAACAGAGAGAGAAGAGGGAGAAGAATAAAAAACCATGTAGTCCTTTATCAGCTGGACAGCCTCCTCCAGTGACACCGGGGGTGGCCATGGACCCACCTCAAGGAAGCTGGGTAATAAACTGTTTCTGTACCACCAGGTCAATGACATCCACAGCGCCGTGGGATCCCTCCGCTAGCAACCATCAACTAACCTCTGCCAGCAGGCATCCCAGTGCTTTTAGGCAAAAGGAAACAGGCGGCCGTGCTTCCTGAAACTCAAGGACCTAAAGAGCTGATTGTTCTGGTCGGGGCTATGACCAACCTTTTGCTGATTGGCTTTCTTCAGGTGTTGGTAATTAAGGAGGCTGGTGGGGGGCAGTTGTTGTGCCACAAGCTCCACCTCCCCATAGAGTAAGGGCCATAGAAGGGCTGCCACTGGTCAGGAGGCCAATTCCATACCTCCGCCGTCTTTTCAGAGAGGTCCAGAAAGGCCTCCAGGTCATCATCTGGCCCCATCTTCATTAGGGCTGCAGATGGGGTGGGTTCCGGGAAGGGAGGTTGCAGCACCAGCCCCCTCTCTGGCGATCAGGCTCCAGAGCACCTGCCTCTGGCGATCAGACTCCAGAGCACCTGCCGGTCCTCCACTTGTGCCCGGAGCAGGACTTGGAAACGCTGATCCTGCTCCAGGCGTATGTCTATGAGGGCCAGGTGTTGACACTGTTGAATGCTGGCGAAGGTCTTGAAGACTTCGCCCAGCAGTGAGGTCTCTATAATGGCTTTCTCCTCCAAAGCCAGGCTTTCAGCACCATGGTAAAAAGGTTCTAAGTTCGTGGGAAATTGAGGAGTCAGGAGACAGCAAACAGTCAAGGTCAGTCTTTATTTTTCTGCTCACAGTTTCGAAAATCAGAGCTCTTTGTTTGCTGGTCTTTTTTCTCGGCTCGTCCCTGGTGCTCCCAGCTCTGACGCTCTGGCATGCCTTTTCAGGTCTCCCTCCACAATCACTATAATTAGAGGCAGGTGTTAGAGTAATCATAACCCAGGTGATAATCCTTAACACTCTTCCTCTCTCGCAGATCAACAGATGTCCAACACCCCATGCCATAACATCTAATGCTAATCCTCAGAGTTGAGTTCCCTCAACAATATGGACTCAGTTTTTTGGTATTAGTTCTTCCCCTAGAGGCTGCTGGCTGTCCCTATACAAAAGTGGAGTATTTTACATGGTGCGATAGCCACAAAAATGTTTGTTCAGACATTGAAACAGTTTTTCAATTATTTGTACAGTGTGATGATCTGTTTTTACTTCTATCTCAATGGTTTACAGCAAAAAGTTTTCTCTTTTGAAATATGTATTTATGGTTCAAAGTATTCAGCAAGGAAAAAAAGTCAGCTGACTTTACTGAACTTTCTGTCTGGCACAGCAAAACTTGCTATCTGGAATCTAGAAAAAATAAGTTGTCTGGCCAGGGTTGTCTCTGAATGTAGTAAACATGTTTATGGAGTTTGTGGCAGCTCGGCTTTGGATAGAGCATGACTATTATAAAATGGTGAAGTGTGTACACATAATCATGGACAATTGGGGGATAAATGAGGTCCTGTGCACAGATAATGATGATGGCGATTTGGTGCTTTCTTTTTTAAATCTTTGAAGCTTTAGTATTTTGTATCTGGTATTTTGGTTATTTTATGGTTTTTATTTTGTTTTGTTTTTGTTAGCAGATTTTTTTTATTTCCTGTGGTTGTAATTTTATTGTAAACACCTTAATGTTTTAATAAAGGTGTTTTTAAAATAAAAATCTCTCTCTCTCTCTCTCTCTCTCTCTCTCTCTCTCTCTCTCTCTCTCTCTCTCTCGCTCTCTCTCGCTCTCTCACTCTGTTGAATAGCTCATAGATTAGGAGTGCTTTATTGACTCTGTGCAGGTGTAAATGTGCATATGGTTTAATGCTGCAATTGTGGTATCTGCTGATCCGGCAGTGTCATTTTTCAGCATTAGTGAAGGAGATTTAACTCACCTCGTACACTAATACATTTAAGCCACTGATCTGTTTTAGATTAGACAGGGAGAGATGGAGAGTTGCCCTCTGTGTGGAGAATGGGTAAGGCTGGATAGATATCTCTCACCCAGTGTGTGTGTGTGTGTGTGTGTGTGTGTGTGTGTGTGTTGTCTGAAAGAGAAAAGAGACAGGCCATCAAATAAAGATCAGGGTAAAATATGACACGTGGCCGGCTGTCCTTGAAGAGGGAGAGACAAAGAGAAAACATTCTTTGGAAGATGGAGGACAGATGTCCTATGGGAATGTCCGCTTAGATGGAGGAGAACAGTGGGCAGACAGAGCCTTGGCTTGTGTACATACAGTATTTGTTTATTATAGGGAGAGGGACATAGTTTCTCTAATAATTTGTAATAAATATGTTAATTTTTTGCACAAGGCAATAAAACGTTTTAATTATTTTGGTGTTACTGGAATACATAACACTTCAACGTATGCAAATTAGCGCATTTTAATTAGTTAACCCCTAATTTGCAAATCAATGTGGCGATTGTGATGACGTTTGTGGTGATTATACACACCCGGTCCCGTATCAGGCTAATCAAGCCTCCAAGATGGATAAAGGCCAACTGCGGAAAATGGTGCAGGAGAGAGAGATTGTTTACGGACATGTCCGTCATATGTGTGTTTGTGTCTTCGGTTTAAGTTTGTCATTAAAATATTATTTATATAATAAAATAAAATCCCTTTACAACATTATTAGACACAAATTTTTACTGTATTCACCTGTAGTATTTCCATTAAGTAAATTAGCCTGTATGGCCATGATATGTTGCCTTTTTGCATTAGCTAGTAGCTCATGAGTCATGCATGTTAGCAAGACACAAGTTAACTATATTTGTCTTTTGGCTAATTAGCTGTAAAGTCGAGGCACTGGTAGCTTAGTCTTTTGTTCATCACCACTCACCTCCACAAGCTAAGATAAACACAACTGGGATAGAAGCTGGGAGGGGCTACTGCCTGCCTGTCTGTGTGCTGCACTGCTGCCAGAGACGTGGAGGGAGAGAGAGAGGGAGGGAGGGCATAGGAAATTGACAAAGTCTCATCTCCCGACCTGATATTTCTATTTTTTTTATTCAATAAATATATTTGTTTGACAGGGAAGCTGTGTGCAAACAGGAAAATATATATATAAATTTATTTAAAAAAAAATAAGCACCCCAGAAAAAATTGCACTTTCTCTTGAGGAAGAAAAAGGGCAGGTTCTCAAGTCCACTTTGATGTCTATGTGTGCACGTGCCTGTTGTGAAATGTGCGTCAGTGTAATGACTCCGGGCAGACACATTACAAAGATTCTGCCCTTTACACAAGTGTTTATGCTGTATTAACTGAAAATACATTAATCACGGTTAAGAACAATTAACATGTTAAACTTTTTTAATTAATCACATGCGTTAACACGTTAATTCTGACAGCTCTAAAATTAATATCAAAATAAAATAAAAGTAAATTGTAAATAATTGTGTTACCAAAAAGCAAATAATTTTACTTTACTTTTTTTCTTCCTTTTGCAGTGTTTTGTGCTTCCCTTACTATAGTTAATATTCTTGCGCAAAGTCAAATCCTGTTTTTAAAATGTGCAACATGTGAGGCAAAGCCTGTAAGTTTAAATTACTTGAGGCTTACCACAAGTCAAACAGAAATCACATCTGCACACTGGTCTTATATTCAAATAAAGAGTTGTTTAATAATTATAACATGAAACTGTAATTAGTCAGTTTAATAGAACTCATATAGCCCATATTTTAGGCCACATTAATTCATAGGAAGTGTCACGGATTATAGGCAGTGCAAAATGTGTTGTACTAGATCAAGTGAAAAGCCTGAAATATTAGCCAGCAATTGCATTTTCTTAAAATAGTTAGTCTTGCTCAAATTTGCATGTGATATCCACAATGCCTCCACTGTAGATCTTTAGCATTTTCCACACCTGGGTTGAGAGCAGGGTATGAAATTATATTTTTTTTACCCAATTTCACCAGCTACTTACATTTTTACAACCACCTTTATCTGTGAATCATATATACATTATATAGGCTATTCACAATCCATGCACAATAAAATGCGATCTGTTGGAAGAGATTTAAATTCAGTGCACCTCCTGAGAGGGCCTGAGATCATTAGCAGCACTCACATAAAGAACAAAACTGTTTGCGGGCCTCTGACATAGACAAGAAAGAAAATTCTTCATATGCGCGTTCTGTTAGAAATGCTTGTACTGCAATCATGAGCGACAGAACATATCGACAAACAGCAGATCAGACACATGCACCGGTTGCTTTCTTTTCGTCTGCTCTTCAAAATATTATAAAACGTGTTCCTTTAAGAGCACATTTAAGTGTCAAAGCAGCGACATGAAATCTTTTCAGACCTGGTATTAACATCCGTTTTGGGAGATCTGATCACAAGTGGACAGCATTAAATATATTGGGAATGGGGTCCAAAACGTCAGAGGGAAAAACCATAAAATTACCTGCCACTGTTCAAAAAGTACCTGCATTTTGGATATCAGCATCTACTATAGAATTCTGTTTAATCAAATGTATTTTCTTTTTATTTGAAATTTAAAGGACTCAAACCAAAGTTAAAGCTATTCATAACAAATGAATGATAAGTTTGGCATCAGTGCAAAAACAAATTATGGAACTCTGCAGTTAAAAACAAAAGATTCAAAACAGTAAAACTAACATTTTGAAACAGATTTCTGACTCTAAATTCTGATTGAACTAAATTTGAAGCCATTGTAGAATAGTCGATACCTACAGTAGATACCTACTGTATAACTACACATCATTTAAATTCTATGTTAATGCTTAGATTATATTAATGTTAATAACTCTAAACGCACCCCTAACCAAATTGATCCTGTTTGATTTATCTGCCTGATAGGAACAAAACATTGTGGTTACAAAACCATCGCTGGATATATGTGGGTGGGAGATGCACTTTCCATATCCGATTGTCCATACTTGTCATATTTTAAGTCTGTAGCTTTTTGCATTTGTGAGCAGACATATTTGTCAGGGCTTTTGCGAAGGACCCAAGCACAGGCAGAATAAACTATTAAACGAAAACAAAACTCCTTTATAAGAAAAAGTATACACAAAACAACTGGGCAAAATGTCCCATGAGATGGCAATGAAATAAGGAACGAAAATCAAACACTGACACAATTTACAAAATAGAAAACAAGAACTAACCAGGCCAACAGGGGAGAAAAACAACTAAACAGGAAGAGGCCAAGAGGAAGAATCCAGCACAAGTCAGGAGAAACAAGTGCCCCATATCCTTAAAGTATGTACTCTTTTTATGATGGAAATATTTCTACTTTTTAGTGTGTAGCAAAAAAGTGTGCAATTATTGGGACATACTCTCCTTTCATAAAATCGTGCCTTGAAATCAAAGACCCTTCAGTCGCTTTGACCCGTGCATCCTGTCAATGTAAAGGGACCTGTCAATCATCCTGTTACAGTTATCATGACAAGCATGTTCCACATTTCATTTTTTATGTGATTCATTCATTATTTTTCATTGCATTTAATTTATAATACCCTAAAATGCTTCCTACCATATTGGAGAAGACACAGCATGTCGCTTCATTTAATGTGTTTTTTTTTCTTTGGCAGCGTCACATACTGTTTACATCATTACAACATTCCATTGAAAGATAATCTGACCTCTGCTATATTTCAGTGATACAATGATAAAAATAACACGAGAACAGACAGTTGTGTTAAATTGGTTTATTTTCAGTTTGTGATATCCCCATTTTTAATTGATATAGTGCTGACATTTTTCCTTAAATCTTTTTTTCAAGATACTGTAGAATCTCTTAAGAACCCAAGAGCTTCCATAATAAGCAGTACAAATAATGTAGATGGATATAAAAGAATGCATGAGGGTAAAATTAGGATTTTTATCATACCTTTTTCTGGTTAATGTAAAAAGTTCACAATTTAATGAGATCACCACCTTTGTCCGACAGCATTCAACCAAACTCACATAACGTTTAATGTTGTTTTATGTTGTAAAAAATTATGACATGATGACGTGCCATCGGTTTCACCTCCATTGTTGTATTTTGTAAAAAATGACAGTTGTATTTCTGAAATGAATGGTCAAACTCCACTTCTAGCAAGCAAGGGATTGTGGGCATTATTAGCCGAAAAAGTTTTTCTTTTTTCAAAGATCTACTGGAAATATTAGACCATCCATTTACTATAATTTCAGATTATGTTTATGGCAGATAGAGTGCAGACTGGGATGCAGGGAAGGAGAATATAAATAGGGAAAAATACAGAGGCAAATGAGGAAGGTAGGTGTAGCAAATTAACAGATAATCAGGGAAACAATGGGACAGGGCCAGGGAAAGAGACAGAGAACAGAAACAGGCAGGGCAGAGAAACACATGGAAGAGAAATACAAAAAACAAACAAAGTACAAATAACATCACAGTACAAGGATATAAGGATCCTGCCACTAATGTGTAAGAAAAAGACCAAACTGAGATGTCAGGATCCTGACAATATTCGGTCACCCAATTAGTGTTTATCCCACCATTTTTTTGTAGACATTAAATGTTTTTTTTTTGTGTTTTCATGATTACCAGAAGATAAAGTCATATTGACCCTACAGCAGTGCTATTCCTGGCCTATGACTGGGCACACATACACACAATGCACGTTATTTTACCTCTTTTTATTTGACCCGCATAAGTCATTTACTGCTTTAGGTATAAAACAACCACCTGTTCAGTCACCCATCACAAACGCCAAGGGTGGACTTGCAGTGTGAACTCAGCTGATCTCCCATTTACGGAGTTCCAAACTAAATTTTGGAGGAGCATGTTCATGTACTTAATGCATAGAGGTATAAAATCTAACATTGTTTCCATGATTAGTTTGAGGAAGCTCCATAATTCTCTTACACATTATATAAACATGAGCTTGTGATAATGGCTTCAAAATCCATTTGAGTCTCCATAAGATTTAACTTTGTAAACTTTTTTGCCTTGATAACAAGATGGCATTATTGATAATACTCCCATTAATTATAGTGATGAAGGTTCCCTAATGATTATACCAGTATACAATGAAATTTTGAAAGAACACTTGGGAGGCACATTTTCATATAGTCCTGTTATTGTAATGCCTCAACAGGTAAATGAACAGCTGTTTACTTTAATGCTGCACCCAGTCTCCGTCATTCCCCCTTGATAGTTTATATCTGGGTGGTGGTGTGTCCGCTATACTCGATTCTGATTTCAGCCTTTTTTAAAAGCCACCTTGCTTTTAGTAAAGAAAACTGAAAAGACATTTTAAGCCTCTGTGAGAAGCAGGCATAAATCCGTTATTACATTGCTGTGATTTATTGATCATTACTGACAGAAAGGAAAAGGGATTTAGTGAACTTATATCAGAGGACAGCTGACATGCATACACATTGCACAATGTCTCTCTCTTTTATGCTCTCTTTATCTCTTTATTTACTTTTCCTGTTTATATCTGCATGAATCCACATTAGATAGAGGTGGAAAGCGTTCTACAAGTCAGGCATTTAATTCTATTTAAGAAATATCACTCACCACAAACACACTCCCATTATCACCCATCCCACCCCTAATACTCTTATACTCGGCTAATTTATCTGTCAAGTTCTCAAGCAGTCAAAATGAACAAATCGCACATCAAAATGAACAAATCACACATCAATATTATGAATGGTCATCTAAACCATCAAGTGGAATTTTTTCTTCTGTCATTTACTTGTGGCATCATCCTCAGTGAGTACGAGCACATGGTGGCAGTCATATAAAGGAGACAGGAAAGGAAATTCTAGCATCATCCACAGATGGAGGAGAGCTTCGCTTTGCCTATCACACCATACATTTTCCCCCCTCATAAAGTCTTTAAGGATCTGTATGAGATGACAGTTTGCGTTTGCACACAGCAAAGTCTCAGCAGCACCTGTCCCCTCATTTCTCCTTGTCCCCAGCAAAACAACTGTGGCATTTAATTATGTTTTGCCAGATCCAGTTTGTGTTGTACAAGCTTCTGTTGGGTTTTGGGTAAATAGAGTGCATTCAAGGAAGGTTATACATTGTAACAATCTTTGTTAATACGGGTAAAAAATCATCATGGGCAGCAGATGTGTCCTCAGCATTATAAGAGTAGAGACATCTAGATTGAAAAGAGAGAACTAAGAAATGACATACTGTAGGCTTGACTCAATCCTGTATCTTCATGAGCAGTCCACATCATGTCACAAGCATTTCAACACTTGTCTGCTGCTACACTAAGGCTTTTTCTGGACTGATTTGGAGGAAAATCTGTAGAATGGATTTAAACATGATAAAATATGTTAAATGGAGACTTACTCTCTCATTGGTAGCTAAATGTATTAAACAATAGTTCATAGCATCAGTTCACAAATGCTGCGCTTTGCTCGTGGGTAAAAAGAATTTAAAGCCAGTGTCAGTTAATTAAGATCTGGTCGATGAAGTCGCCATAAATTGTGAATATTTACCAATGTCTTCCACTGAAATTGACATGTGTAACTCTCTTAATAAAACTTTGTTTCAGAAAGTTAAAGATTGAGAATTAGAAATGCCACATTGTATTAGTCAAATATCGGAATTGGATGAAAAAAGCATTGTTAAAAATTAGCAGAGACTCTTATATTTGGAAGATTTGTAGAGACATAGAGAATATAGTTATTATTTAAATTTCTTTCTATTTTCTTTCTAATTAATTATCAGTGATTTGAAACAAGTTAGCATAAAAAAACAGAACCGCCAAACTAACGGTATCTGTTTTGGCAGATGTTGTTTTTAATAAACTGATATTTTATCAATTTTATGGATGTGCTAAATGACCAATTTACATAATCAACTAGTCAGTTGGTTGTTTGAATAGTTGTTAGTCGAATAGTTGGTGTTAAAGATAATAATGTATAATATAGGCTCCGTTATGATCATGTGACCCCAATCATATGCATTTCAGAAGGATATATGGACAAACTAGCAGTTATGCAACAAATAAATATGCTAAATAACTACACTGCCTGGCCAAAAATAAATTTGATTTTGTTGGACTGCCTTTATCTTTGGTTACGGCACACATTCATCATGGCATTGTTTCGACAAACTTGTGCAGTGTCACAACATTATTTCCGTCCAGAGTTACATAAATGTTTGGCCGAGATCTTGTATTGATGATGGAGAGTCAAACCACTCAATAAATTAAAATAGATTAGAAATCTGAACAAATATTCTGGACCATTAAATATGTATTACAACAGGCTTGTTGTATCTCTTTACAATTTATATGGAAAGAAATTTAGCTCAAGAATATTGAATATTGAAATAATGAAGGTGTACATCTGATCACTTGGTGTCCAGCGCAGAGTTGATACGACACATCTGTTAACTCTTTAAAGTAATACTGTTCTCGTGGCCATTGAAAATAATATCACAAATGCTGAAATATTGTTTGAGCACTGAGCGTAGAATTAAGTGATGAAATTATTTACTCAAAATATACCACTGTCAATTTGTCTTTGAATACAAACTAGACTTTATTGCTAATCTATAACATAAAAACTAAACTAACACACATAGACAAACATAAAAACAGGTTGGTGAATGAGCTGTAACAAAAGGTAAATGGAAATTACCTGTAACAGAGAAATTGTAACTCTATGTAATATAGGCCATGCCTTGAGATCCATCAACACTTAATTTAGTATCCCTCGATTTGCAATCAGGTTACCCAAAGTATTTAAATAAAACACCAGCACTTCTATCAAAAGTCTGGAGGAGTACTTGCATTTTGTTTCATTGAGTTGCTTTGGTTCTTTGAATGGGTCTGTAGCATGGTTATAATAGTTTTACATTTTTAAGTTAGTTTAGGCCATCTACCTGAGGGGTGCGTACTTTCATGTATTGATCCTTCCTCGACACAGACCCTTTATTTAGTTTGCCTTCGAGGGACGAGCATACCAGTACAAGGTTCTCCCTGTCTTCTCACGTCTTTTTCCATAGTTGTAGAGGCTGCCCTGACCCCACTGAGGGAGAAGGGAATTCGCATCCTCAATTATCTTGATGCCTGGCTTATCCTATCTAACTCGTGAGATTGATTGTGTGTGCACAGGGACCTTGTGCTTCAGCACCTCGACCGACTAGGGCTTCTGGTCAACTGGGAAAAGAGCAGGCTCTCCCCAGCAAAGAAAATGTCTTTTCGCTGTCTGGAGTTGGACTCGGTCACCATGATGGCACGCCTTACGAACGAGCATGCAGAGTCGGTGCTTGCCTGCCTGAAAACCTTCCGGCGTATGGTAGCAGTGCCATTGAAAATATTTCAGAGGCTCCTGGGGCATTTGGCATCCTTGGCGGTTGTACTCCCACTCGGGTTTATGCATACGAGACAGCTCCAACACTGGCTACAGACTCGAGTCCAGAGGTGGGCATGGCGCCACGGCACCCAGCGTGTGACTTATCACGCCACGGTGCCGCCAAACTTTCAGCATTTGGTAAGATCTGGCATTTCTACGGGCTGGGGTTCCTTTAGAGCAGGTCTCGAGGCGTGTCTTGGTCATGACAGATGCCCCAAAATCGTGCTAGGATGCCATGTGCAATGGGCAGGCAGGATCTGGGCTCTGGACAGGGCCCCGCCTGCAATGGCACATCAAATGCCTAGAGTTGTTGGCAGTATTGCTGGCCCTGCGGAGGCTCCGGCCATTGATTTAGGACAAGCACGTGTTGGTCTGGATGGACAACACAGCGACCATGGCATACATAAATCGTCAAGGCGGTGTATGCTCATGTTACATGTCATAACTCCTCCTTCTTTTGGAGTCAGCCACTCACCTCCCAGGCATCCTCAACCATGCAGCGGATGTGCTCTTATGACAGGTAATGCTCTTCGGAGAGTGGAGACTCCCCCCCCCCAGAGAGAGATTCTGAGAAACACAGGTGGACTTGTTTGCCTCCCGAGAGCCCTCTCATTGTCCCCTTTGGTACTCCCTGCCTGAGGCTCCCCTTGGCATGGGTGCCTTGGAACACAGCTGGCCTCGGGGGCTGTGCAAGTATGCATTTCCCCAGTCAGCCTCGTTGCACAGACAATGTGCGAGGTCAGGGATGATGGGCAGCCAGTCCTGATGGTTGAGCCGTACTGGCCCAACCGGACTTGGTTCTCAGACATGATGCTTCTGGCTGTAGCCCCTCCCTGGCACATTCCCCTGAGGCTGGGCCTTCTCACTCGGACGGACCTCTGGAACCTCCACATCTTGGTCCTTGACAGGGTGGCCTTGGACCTAGCAGGACCTAGCAGGCCTTTCACCAGCGGTGATAGACACTATCACTCAGGCCAGAACCCCTCTATAAGGTGCTGTATGGTCTGAGGTGGCGTCTCTTTGCAAATTGGTGTTCTTCCCATGGTGAAATCCATAGAGATGTGCGATTCGGTCTGTGTTGTCCTTCCTACAGGAGGGGCTGGAGAGATGGCTCTCTCCCTCCACCCTGAAGGTGTACGTATATCAGGATATGCTGGATGGGAGACCCTCACGACCTGATCACCAGGTTCCTCAAGGGCACGAGGAGATTTAATCCTCCTAGACCGCACCTGATTCCCTCTTAGGATCTCTCTGTTGTCCTACCTGCCTTACAGAGAGCCCCATTTGAGCCCCTGGACCAGGGCGATCTCAGCACAGCGCAGGAACCTACAGCACTCTCTGTCACCAGCGAGTGCCTGGAGTTCGGGCCGACATACATTCACATGATCTTGAGACCCAGTTACATGCCCAATGTTCTCACCACTCCCTTTCAGGATCAGGTTGTGAACCTTCAAGCTCTCCCTTCAGAGGAGGAAGACCTGGAATTGTTGTAGATGTGTCCAGTTCATGCCCTGCGTATTTATCTGGACCGCACACAGAGCTTTAGATGCTCGGAGCAGCTCTGGTTTTGGAAGACAGCAAAAGTGGAAAACTTTCTCCAAGCAGAGGCTGTCCCATTGGATTGTTTATGTAATTTCCTTGGCTTACCAATCACAAGACCTTCTGTGCCCTTCGTAGGTCAGGGCACACTCCACTAGAGGTGTTGCATTCTCCTGGGCATTGGCGACAGGGTGCCTCTCTAACAGACATATGCAGAGCAGCAGGATGGGCTACACCCAATACTTTTGCGAGGTTCTACAACCTCCGCATATAACCTGTTTCAACCCAAGTACTACGGGTTAACAACAGGTAGGTCGGGCAGCCGGTTAGGCGTATTACTTGCATTTGCGTCTTTACCCTTTTTAGGTAATAATATGTGCTATTTTGTCCACATCAATTCAGGAATAAGAAAATCAGAAAAGGCCACCATCTGTAGCCTCCTGGTGCATGTGCCTCCTCTCACCATTAACAGAATCAGGGAGACACTTTACATAACTCGCTGAAAGATCATGACATTCTCGAGCACTCACTGCGAAGCATGTAGCAGCTTGCCCGTGTCTGCTCATCTGTACTTTGTGATAAGGCTCAGTTCTTGCGGCATTTTTATAGGAACCCCTTGTGTCACTACGTTCGACACAACATTGAGTGAGTGACAGACAGGGAACGTCTTGGTTACTGATATAAACTCTGTTCCCTGATGGAGGTAACAAGACATTGTGTCCCTCCTGCCACGGTGCTGAATCGACCGCTGACATGGCCGGGACTCTCTGCTCCTCAGCACAAATCTGAATGAGCGGTGCATGCCATCTCCTTGGCCTTTTCTGAATAAAGCAAAGGTGACTTGGGCTCACAAGATCGAACCCCTAGTGTCAGTACATTAACACAACGTCTCGTTCCCTCCATCAGGGAACAGAGGTTACATCTGTAACCAACACGTTTTAGTTTAGTTTTGGTTTTTAAATATTTAATTTAGTTTTTGTTTTTCATTACATTTAGTTTATATCAAGTGATACATATAGAATGGGGAAAACAGGCATTTGTGCAATGTGGACATATGTATGGACACCCAAAGGTACAGTTTGTAAATAATACTTCTAATATCAAAAAGCTTCATTTTACTAAGACTAACTGAATGTCATTACTGATATTACAGTATGAGAAAACACATAATTCCGATTTAAGAATGCGTCTTTTTTATTAAACTTTAACCACAAAGTCCTCTTTAGTGCTTGTGACATAAGAAAGTAAGCCTTGTCACAACTCTGAAAACTGAACATCAAACTAAACTCTATACCAATTCCAAATGAAATGTAAAACAAAACACTGATTGACAGTGTACGACAGAATGAGTGAAAAGACTGTGTGTGTGTGTGTGAGAGAGAGATAGAGAGAGAGAGTGAGAGAGAGAGAGAGAGAAAGAGAGAGAGAGAGAGAAAGTCAGAACAAATTACTGGATATTATATTGTTTCTGTTCTCTTTGTTTTAACATCATGGATTGGCAACACAGCAAACAGACATTCCTAACATGGCTAGCGCGTTTTCTATAGGATGACCCGGACACCTGGGGGGTTTGCGATACATGCGTGCATATATATATATATATATATATATATATATATATATATATATATATATATATATATATATATATACATTGTATTAAAATACTTACATTTACATTTATTCATTTGGCAGACGCTTTTATCCAAAGCGACTTATAATAGAGGAAAAACATAAGCAAATCATCTTAAGGAGACAGTGGTATGAAAAGTGCTATACTACAAAGTTTCACTAGCATCAGAATAGTATTCAAGACAGATTAAAGTGCAACAAGAATTTTCCTAATTGAAAAGATGTGTTTTAAGTCGTTTTTTGAAGACAGAGCGAGTCACGGATGGAGTTGGGTAGGTCAATCCACCAACGTAGTATGATGAAACTGAAAGTCCAGGAAAGTGTTTTGGTGCCTCTTTGTATTGGTACAACAAGGCAGCGTTCCTTAGCCAACTGCAGGCTTCTGGTGGGCGTGTAGCTCTTCAGAAATTATTTTAGATATGCTGGAGCAGACCCCGTGACTATTTTGTATGCCAGCATCAGAGCCTTGAATTTGATAACTGCATCAAAGAGTTGTGTAACGTGCTCTTTTTGGTTAATTAAAGATTAATTAATGCTGCCACATTCTGGACCATTTGCAGAGGTCTAATTGCACATGCAGGGAGGCCTGCAATGAGACAGTTACAGTAGTTCAGTTTAGTTATGACAAGTGACTGAACAAGCAGTTGTGTGGCATGTTCAGAGAGGAAGGGTCTTATCTTCCTGACATTATAGAGTGTAAATCTACATGATCTTGCTGTATTTGAGATGTGGTCTGTGAAATTTAGCTTGTTATCATTGGTTATCTCTAGATTTCTGACTGTTTTGGAAGGCAATACTGTAGTTGTACCCAGCTGCATGGTGATGTTGTGTTCAACAGCAGGGTTTGCTGGAAAGACAAGCAGTTCGGTCTTGGCTGGGTTGAGTTGCAGGTGGTGTTCCATCATCCAGGCCGAGATATCTGCCAGGCAGGTGTCGTTGGGCTGGAAAGACAAGTAGAATTGAGTGTTATCAGCATAGCACTGGTAAGAGAATCCATGTGACTGAATGATGGGTCCCAGTGATGTTGTGTATATAGAGAAGAGAAGTGGCCCAAGCACTGATCTCTGAGGTACCCCAGTAAGTAACTGATGTGGCTTGGATACCTCACCTCTCCATGCTACCTTGAAGGACCTACCTGAGAGATAGGAGTTAAACCAGTCATGCACAGTTGCTGTGATGCCCGGCGAGGAGAGAGTGGAGAGTAGAATCTGATGGTTGACTGTGTCAAAGGCTGCAGAAAGGTCCAGCAGAATCAGGACTGATGATCTGGATTCAGCTTTCGCCTGTCTCAGCGACTCAGTGACAGACAGCAGGGCAGTCTCGGTGGAGTGTCCACTTTTGAAGCCTGACTGATTGTCATTCAGCAGTTTGTTCTATGAGAGATAGGCAGATATTTGATTGAAAACAGACCTTTCAAGTGTTTTATCATGAATGAAAATATGTAGCTAAATTCAATATAACTTTTATATATTGTTTTATACTATTTTAACCATATTTTAGATATTTGTACATGTGTAATAATAATATGACTTTTCATTGCTTGAAATTTCTTGACATCTACACATTTTACACAAACTTTGGAACTTAAAAGTTAAAATACAATTCCACATTTCCACATTTAAGTTAAACGTACGTTAAAAAATAAAATAAAAAATACAGCTGTATGAGTATGACCAGAAATCTCTTATTTAACACTGTGGCCATAGGAAAGTGAACATTTACAGTGACAGCAAAACATTTCAATTTAATTTCCATGTGTTGTGCAAAGAAATAGATCTGCTTCTTTCAGCTTGTTGAACATGCATTTTCATTTGGGCATTTCTAATTTGCGTTGGATGAAGACAGAGCAGCAGAAAGGGACAATCACGTGAGTCATTGTCATGGTAACCAGATCTGAGTGGATTGCTGCAAAACTAGAATGAAAGTATTGTCAAATAATCATTCAGTGCAATAAATGATCATCCCTTCCCTGCAATCGATACCAAGAAGGACGTTGAGGATATTTAATTTCAAATAAAAAAAATCAGTTAGCCTAACAGCTGAAACCAGGACATTATTGCATTTTTTAGAGAAATGACGGGACACCAGAACACACCTTGTAAAACTGGGACCAACTTCTGGTCACCTTAGTTTTTTAACTGCTTTGCTTCTCTCCATGATGTACTGTAGTGATTCCCTCCCGCTCTGTCTTTGCTAATGTAATGAGAACTGTAGGCCATCTGATAGTGCTATCGGAGCCTAGTGGCATCTTAATATTACGGTAAAGGTGGGTTTATAGGTATAAAAACCCACTGCAACAAAAATGACATATTTTTTATATTTATTATTATTTTAACCATTTCTGTTTGGTCACACCCTGAAGAGGCTCTAAGCCAATCACTGGCGGCTTTTCAGAGGGCCTGTTTTCAAAGTGTCCTCCCCTCAAGATAATTCATTTATGGCCTTTGTTCATTGTAATTTAATGTTTGTCAGTTTCTCGCTTGGAAAAGTAAGTGTTTTAATCATACATTTTTCATCTTAAATAAAACAAAGTAAAACCACAAAATTAATTCACCCATTGCTCTCCTCATGGGGAAACCAACCTTCACATACCAGACATGATACATTTGCTCTGAAAAATTGTTAACTATTTTAACACGGATAATACAAGATTCAAATTCATAATTACCAATTTATCAGTTATAAAAGTTACTACACATATTTTAAAGGACTATAACATTTGTGTAATATAAATGTTTACTATCAACAATACTGTGTGATGTTCAGTGTACACTGTAGTCTTTTGATGGTGTTATAGTTCATAATATATGTATATGCATTGTAAAAACCCAAAATTTGGAGATGATAGAAAAGCACTAGTATTGGTCCAGCTAAAGCGAGTTTCCAAAAGTTCAGATCCAGTGAAAATCTGTTTAGTCTCTCTGTCTTGGATGAGTTTTATCATCTGATGGTCATGCTTCCCCAGAAAATGTCTTGTGCTCCCTTATTAGTCTATTTTTTAAGTGTACTGTAGCAAATTGGATATGTTACACTTTTAAGAACTACTTCCACTCTATCAGCATCAGTTTTTCCTTAACCAAGTACCATAAACATTATAACAAAATAAACATAAACATGTTCAGTTCTCACACTTTTCACTTTCTCCCCCTTAGATCGGGACATTCGTGCAACTCATAGAAGAGGTGCTGACAACACAGATAAATGCCAGTTTCAGAAAATGCGAAAACTAAACTTGCGACATTTGCCGCCTTCTGCCCGTTTCCATTCAAATGGCCTTTTATCGATAAAAAGGGGTTGCGTGATGACATCATGCCTTAAAAACACATTGTTGCATAAGTTTTGGTTTAGCACAAAAGAATTCTGCCCTGTAGCCGTTTCCATACAGAAATGTGTGTTTATCGCAAATTCACCTCCCAGATGTCACAATTTTTTTTCCTCTGAAGTTTTTGTTAAATGGGGAGAGTATTGAGACAATTCATTAAAATGAACCAGTTTACTATCATTTTAATTTCACAATTAAAAACAATCAGAAGAGGAGGAATTGCAATCAAAAGGGAACAGTTGCCCTTCTGAAAGGACTGTAATATTGGTCCTGATGTTGCACTTATCGCAGGTTGGCACCGGTTCCGACCCGAAAGCGGAAAGTCATGGCCCTGTTCAAGCTGGCAACCTGCACCAAGTAGTGGCGGAAACTTTCTGTCTCAGTATAAAGACCTTCAATCAATGTGTATATGCGGTGTGCACAACTATTAAAGAAAAACAAAATTATGCGGTGTAATATCAGGGTTTACATATAATACATTACTGATATTCAATATTTTGAACAATCATCTAATCAAAAGCATCACCATCACAACTGCATTATGGCCCGCATATTTCTCCAGCAACTTTTAATGACCAACTGAACTTGATTATCATCTAAAATTTATTTTAGCTTCAAAATGCAAATGTATATTTTCTGAAGAAGCAGTAAATGCGATCTTAGGTAAAAAGTGTTAGATTTAAAATATTTAAACGTTTTAACATGTTCAAAAGCTTGTTTTCTGAAAGTGAACTCAGCATTGGAAAAATAGTTCTGATAGATTATAGTCTTGAAAAAAGTGCAGAACATTATTCATCTGTTCATCAATTAATCAATAAGTATTCATTATTCATTATTCATCTATAGAACAGGGTAAAGCTAATTTAAGTTTGAGAAAAGAAAAGGCATATATAGGTCTAAACATATTATGAATTTTTTCCGTTTGGTAGTTTATTAATTTAATTTAAGGCTTTTTTCATGGAAAAGCAACTTTAATAAATAAACGGATGGATACAGTGATTAAATTAATCACAAACAGTGGCCATTCATTTGTTCAACATGCACGAAGAGTCATGTTTGCAGATCGGCTCTATATGCCATAGAGATCAATCCATAATCACGTACAATAAATTGGCTTTCAATACTGTTGTCATGATTAACACAGGCTAACGATTGGGGCATACTCTGTCATGTGACACTACATTTTTGCGTTAATGGCAATTTTATTGACAAAAAGTGTTTCCAAAGCATTTTTCCGCGGCATTTGATGTATCGACATAGAGTTTCACAGATCGAGCTGGGGATGAAATATTGTCCCCTGCGCCTGAGACAGAAGGTCCCTCCTGTCCGGAATCGCCCAAGGCGAGTCGTCTAGGAGAGACATTATCTCCGAGAACCATACCCTGTTCAGTCAGCGTGGCGCTATCAGTAAGAGGCAGGACACCTGCTGGTGAACTCTGGCCAAGATTCCGGGGGGAAAACACACAGGCGCATTCTGGGCCATGTGTGTGCCATCATGTTCAGACTTGGGGGGGGGGGGGGGGGGGGGCAGCTGGGTGACTCAGAGAGAAGTAGAGGGGACATTGCGCTGTTGGGAGGTGAAGAGGTCCACTTCTGCTCTTATAAAATCTCAACCAGATTTGTTCCACTACCTCGGGGTGGAGTTTACACACACCTGTCGGTATTTTCTGTCTGGACATAAAATCACTCCCATTCAGGCATCCAGGGATACAAGCTGCTATGATTAACATTAGCTTGCCCTGGGCCCAAAGGAGAATCTGCCATGCCAGTCTGTTAAGCTGGTTTGAACGTAGACCTCCTTGATGGTTTATGTAAGATACTACCGCTGTGTTGTCCACCCGCACCAAGACATGGCAGCCTCTGGAGGAAGTATTTCAGGGCCAGAAATATGGCCATCAACTCTACAATCGAGTTGACGACCCTCCCATTCCCCTTGAGCTGGACGACCACTTAAGACTGCTACCCAGCCCGTCAGGGAGGCGTCTGTCGTTAGCAACCTGCGACGGCAAGACGCACCTAGAGTGGGACCCAAAGTGAGGAACCAGGGTCTGAACCACATAGAAAGGGTACGTAGCACGTGGTGCGTAACCCTTATTAGCCTTGGGGATTGGCCCTTGGATGAAATCCCCTGGCATTGAGTCACAACTGAAATGGTCTCATGTGCAAAAAGGCCCAAAGGGATCATCGAGGATGCAGTTGCCCTGAGACCTAGTAGTCGTTGATACTGACGAACAGTGCAACCTTGGCCTAGCCTGACTTTGCTCAGGGTGTTCTGAATGGACTCGATTAGAGCGGGAGACAATTTTGCCCGCATTGTGATCAAATTCCATACGATCCCCAGATAGCTGAGTGGCAGAGAGGACCCTTTTCTTGGCATTGAGCCTCAACCCTAGAGAAACCAGATGAGCTAAGACGATATCCCTGTGCTGTAATGCCAGTTCTTGTGTCTGTGCTAGTATGAGCCAGTCGTCTATGTAATTCAGAATGCGGATGCCCCGGAGTCGCAAAGGAGCCCGTGCTGCATCCATGCATTCCGTGAATGTGCGGGGTGATAAGGCTTGACCGAATGGAAGAACCCGATATTTGAAAGCTTTGCCCCCGAAAGCGAACCTCAGGAACTTCCTGTGTTGTGGTGGACTTTCTATATGAAAGTACGCGTCCATGAGATTGATCGTGACCAACCAATCGCGATGTTGGATTTGAGACACGACCGTCTTGATGGTTAGCATCTTGAACGCCCTCGGAGTGAGTCAAGCCTCGAAGGTCAAAGATCGGATGCAAACCCCCCACCCTTCTTGGGAACCAGGAAGTATTTGCTGTAAAAACCTGACTCTTTCTCTGGAAGGGGAACATGTTCTATGGCCCCTTTGACCAAGAGATTTGGCTTACGAGAAGGATCAGCAGGATCTGGGGAGAGAGAGAGCGATAGGGACGGGCCTGTCTCTCACTCCTCAGCCAGATCTATACGAGAGCCTCACGACGAAAGAGTGGGCGCTGGCTCTTGGAAGTAAGCACACTGCCTAACAATTATAACTCCTAACAGAGGAAAGTAGAAAGTTTCTGACAGGCTCATGAAACACACACACACACAGAGTGAAATGAAGACAAAAGATCTGACGATGCACTTGTGACATCTATTTATAGCCCTGCTACAGGTGCATTCAATGATGTCACCGGCAGAGGCTATAAATTCCGATCAATGTTCATTGATGTGTTGCACACATATTCACAGCTGGTCACACCTAAAGTTGTTCCCAAAGCGCTACCTCTGTGCAGCATTATAAGTGTAGCTTTTTGAAAGGGAACGTAGTTATTTAAATTTTTTTGTCGACAATTTTTTCTTGAGGCAATCTTTGCTGCACACTTTAAAGAGCAGAATTGCAAGATAACACTGGTACACCTCTAGTTCATGAAATCAATCAGTTTAAACATATTTTAATGCGACTATTTATGTAAGTAGTTTCAGACAGAATCAGCTAAATACTTGAATCTCTCCAATCACCTCAAATACAGGAACATTACTCATAGCAGGGGATTTAATATCCGACATTAATTATCTTGTAATGTGTTGATACAGCACTTTAATGGCTTTAAATGCAGCGGTGCATTAATGGACAAAATGCAAAGGTTTAAATAGACAACACATTTTTGCAGTGCATTTTACTGTGCTAACTATTAATTACTTTTAAGCACAAACTAATTTGTTATTTTTACACCACTAAAAATATTAATGTTAGTCGACCTCACTACTCGACTATTCAGTTGTTGGATGTCTATTCGATTAGTGGCACTGTGGCACATCACAAATCGGTACACATATTTTGTGCCAGTGCATTGGGAATTATTATATTCTTGTTTTTAAGTAAAAATTAAGTAAAAAAGTATTGTTTCCTTTGTGATTTGATAATATTGCATAACAGCATTGATAAACAAACATAAAAAGGGTGGGGGGTTCTAATCCTGCAGAGAGTTCTGTGCATGCAGGTTCAGTGTGGGGGTGGTCATATTGCATGTTGAAAGTGTTGCTTGTCAGTAATTTCATTTTAAAATGCTTACAAACTATCCCTTTACATTGTTTGAATATTTATGTTTGAACAATGTTTCACTTGCTCAGATCAGCAGTGCAGTATAGAACAATTGGAGTGTATTTGTCCTTTAGTCCTGATGTACCTGTACAGTGGCTCTAGTCTCTGAGTTATCTCCAAGGAACTGGCTGGCAGCATCTGCTACTATTTGGCTCAGGGTAGTAACACATCACTGTGAGATGACAAGGGAGGCCATGAGGGGCAAATCACCATGCTCACCCTCCTTCCCATTAATTAAAACCTTGCCCCATAGAGGTGAGTCAAGAAACATTTACCTGGAACCAATTTACTCTGACTGCGTCTTTTGCAATTATAGACTGTGCAGTATACTTAGGAACTGGAGTGCTTGAGCTCCATTAATATAGATTTGATATATTAACAATATCTAGCTATTTCACGCATGTCTATCTCTCATTCTCTCTCCATTAATTTGGATAAGAGGATGAAAATTAAGTGCTACTTCAGTGCTACTACTAGCACTGCTAACAAGCCAGGAATGAGTAACTTTATTCAGGGTTCAGCTCATCTAAATTAGTCAATGAGTGAGAGAGAGAGAGATGGTCAAGTGGAAATTAAAATAGAGAGGTGTTTGCTTATTAATTTGTTTTTAAATGGATATGTCTGCTTCACTTTAAATGGAGATAATAATTATTAATAATCTTGGCTTAGATAGTTTAAATAGATTTTTAGGGGCTGACGACATTTACAAGTGGAGAGAGCTGTGAGAAAATGTGCAAACATAAAAAGTGTAGTAAATAATTTATTAAATAAATAATGACAATGGTTAAAACAATATTCAGATGTGAAAATATTGATAAATCCTTTTCCTTTCTTTTTCTTTCTTTTTTCTTTCATTCATTCTTCCTTCCTTCTTTCTTTCTGTCTTTCTTTCTGTCTTTCTTTCGTTCCTCAGTCACTTTCTCTCCCTGTATGTGGTGTGCTTGTGCCTCAAGCGCGGGTGTAAGATTTAGTCGACTGAGAAATCATAGTCTCCACAGGGGCGTGCACAACGAAGACAAAATCTGATTTATAGAGAAAGCTTGGCTGTGGGAAATGGGCTTTTCACTTTGTCGGCACTACAGCTATGAGTAAACCTTCCCCTCTGCTGTTTTCATCTCAGTAACCAGTCTTGGGTTTCAATGAATGAGAGAAAATGAGAACATCTCCTCTCAAATAGATATAAGTTATAGGGATGTTTGGCACTTTGACATAGATAAAAAGAAAAATCAAACAGTTTCCACTTCTTGAACAATATACCACAACAGTTTAGGAGTAAAACCCAAATCCCCTCTTTTATCAGATTTGACTTTCAGCCAGCCGTAAACACAAAATGAATTGTGGCTGAGCCCACGTGTTCATTCAAGACTGTTTTAACTTCCATCAGCTTTAATGTTGTGTGTGTGTGTGTGTGTGTGTGTGTGTGTGCATGCTTCTGTTTGTCAGAATTTGTTTGAAAGAGTTCGCTGGTTTTGTCACTTATATTCCACATTCTGTTTGTGTATAAATATCACTTTATCTCTTCTCTCGCCCTTTAATATAATTTATTTCCTTTGTTTCATTAAGTTTTATTGTGGTTCTAAATGAAGCATGTCAGATGTGTGCTAATGTTTGTGCATAATAAGTTTTGTTAGACATGATTGGGTGACTACTTTCATTGTAAGCGTGGTTGTGAGTATGTGTTTTGTCATCTTCAGGACCTAGATGGCTTTTGGCAGAAATATTTATGAGACGGTGTACGTGTGAGCGTGCATGTGTTTGTGTATGTGTGTGTGTGTTTGTGTGTGTGTGAGAATGAGTGTGTGTTTGTAGTCCATTGCTTTCAGAGTATATGCTGAAACAGCAGCTCCAGGCAGTGCTGTTCCTCTTCTATAATGTGAGTACATTTTACACATCATAATTTAGCTATAAATCTTTTTTGCAGCATACACAGAGGAGCCACCAACACTCTGAGGCAGTCCATCTCCACAGTCCTGTCAACATAACACACACACACACACACACACACACACACACACACACACACACACACAAACACACAAAATGAATATGCATGCTCATGTGAAAATCATGCACAACTTTATTAGATAGTTTCATTATACTGACATGTTGATTTAGGGTCCTAAAAGGTTAAGCTTTTATGTTACTGCACTGGTTAATGCATCGTGTATGCTTGTTTTTATGTATTTTGGACTACATCAGACTGAACGGGAATCTATGCAGTGTTATAATGTGGATTATTTTAGCCATTGCTGTACATCTGTTTGTATGAATGATTGTAAAATTAGGATCTTATGTAGTAAATTTTCTCTATTAGAAAATGCTTGCCATGCCTAAGAGTGTTTTCACACTTGGTTTGTTTCAGGGGTCTGAGCGAGGGCTTTGATCCCTAAATGGCTTATATAAGTATATATATATATATATATATGTTTCACCTGTTTTATTGTCTTCCTGTTGTCAAGTTGAGTGCTTAGTGAAGAAACTGCACATCTCCTCAAAAAGCAACACAATTTAAGGTATCCTTCATGTTTGTAGCACAAGCGGTGACAGACGGTTTTGCTCCAAAGTATAATACTTAGGATTAGAAATAGTGATACTTGCTTTAGCAAGCTCCACTAATACATGTCTTTACTTGTAAAAAATGTTTTCCTTTGGCCAGTATGAAAGAGCCACTGCAATGCATGCTAAGGGAATTTTAACAGAGAGTTTTGTACAGAACAGGCCTGAAGATAAAAAGCTAACAAGCTGTAAAGCCTCTTGATACAAAAGACTGTGTTCTCATCCCTCCCTCTCTCCCTCACTCTTTTCCCCCTTTATTTGTTGTTTTTTGAAAACGTGATAGACCATTGCCCTGCAGTGTCTGGCTCCAAAATAAAATCTGTGACTGGTAGAGCTGTCTGAGAAATGTAACCCATACTGTTTACGTAAACAAGTGAGAATGAAAACATATTTATGCGTGGTCTCACTGTGAAAGAAGTTACTTCATTTTATAGTCTAATCACATATGACACTGTGAGTGGAGAGTGAGTTTAAGCCATGTGGAATCTGCTGACATTCGTGTAATGGAAGTACTGAAGAAGACTCATGTGGCATGTGGCAGCAAACATACTGCCATACTCTTGTAAATAAACACTGTAGTCGAGGTGTAGTCAAGACCCAGGCCTAGACTAGACCCCTCGAGACCAAGACTAGACCCAGACCAAGACTAGACCGTTCTGAACCCAGATCCAGACCAAGACCTATCCCCAAGACCATCAGTTCAAGAACCAGGCAGTACATTTTAATGAACCAAGATGCTGAATTTGTATTTGAAGAATCTTCTTTAAAGTTTTCAATTGCAAATTTGACCACTGCAGGCTCTGACTTTTTCCAGACAGCTATATAGAGAAACCAGTTTTACAAGATACCTTCGTAACCCAAATGCCCCAGGTGTCACAAAGCAGTTTATTCTTCTACCGTAATAAAATAAATATAAAATAGTGTCATATATGGCTCTTTTTTACAGGCATCATTTAAAAGAAGAAAACAATCCTAAAGGAATGCTAATAGATTGTTAATGAAATAATACAATTTCAGTTTATCCAATAGGATCTTAATCAACATTTTTTGCATCATAAATGAACTCGCAAACCACAGATGGCTGATTCACATATTAACATTAAATGCCAAATTAATCTTTGCTAATCAAAGTTAAACCAAGAGATGGACACTTAATTGAAAACTATTGTTGGGAAATTAAACTATTAATACAACTATGCATAAACAGAATGTTCTTCACTGACAATAACACTAATAATCTCTGATCGAAATCAAGACAAATCCTTATGTACAGTAGCAAAATGTGGAAAAAGTGAAGCTCTGTGAATACTTTCCGGATGCACTGTAAATCAATTCCAATAATTGAAATGAACAGTTTGAAAGAATTGATAAGCAGAAATGAGTCAGACTTCCCAAAACCATAGGTAACTGAGAATTGTGTTTCATTAACATTATCAATATAAAAAAAATAACAATATTTATTCTTAAAAAATCACAGTTGTGTGCATGAATGCAATGGCCAGTCAGAGGCATTTAAGTTTAAGTTGCCAGTGCACCGGAAAGGAGGAAATGCGCTCAGCACACGGTAACATGTTGAATTCTGCTGCTGCACTCTCGTGGATTATCTTATTATAAACATCAAGGTGTAGAAACAATATAAATAATACATTTATTGTGCAGTGTATACAGCTTCATTGATTATAATAGGAGTTTCTGTGAGAGTGCAGAACTCAGACAGTGAGTTCACACTAAACTGAAGTGATTTACAGCTTCAGTGATTATAAAGGGAGTGTTCTTTTGCTCACTTTCTGTATATAATATAATCATATTTTGAATAAAAGTTGTTTTTCATTTCATTTTTCATCGTTTAGTCACTGTCTTGATTTACTGATGCATAGAACAGCAATTCATTAATTCAGGAACACAGTTTTCAGCTTGTTTGGAATGTGTATTTTCAGAAATAATAAGGCATGCAATACATTTATATTAATCAATATTATTAATAGCGATTACAGTATCAAGAAAAATAAACTTAAATTGTGATTTTAGTCATAATCATGCAGTCTTACTCCCTCCAACAACTCGCTTCCATCTCCCGTAACATAACAAGATTATGGTCCTGCGCCTACTGCAAGTAAAGTCATGACCTCTACATGGCAGTTTTAACAATAAATCACTAATGATCGCTTTGTTTTGTTAGACCATAGTTTTTGTGCTTGTCGAAGCATGCATGATGACACAGAGGCAGAAGTGCTTGCAAATTCTCAGTAATTGTGAAGATGCCACAACAATTAGTGGTTGAAATAATTATCACATTTAGTGCACTGGTAATACACTGCGGTCTTGTCTAAGACCATAAGCCAAGACCCAGACCAAGACACTGAATAATGAGACCCAGACCAAGACACTGAGTAACGAGATCCAGATCCAGACCAAGACCGCCTTTATATGGTCTCATTACGTCTTGAGACCAATACCACAAGATCAAGACTCCAACTCTGATTAAACCAGTTAATTGATGTGTAGAGAATTTAGACATGTGACAAGATCAAAATAAACACAGCACCTCATCCTAATGCGCAATCACCTCTGTGTCTCTGTTTGATGGTGATGAATGTACTGACAAATACCTGCATCCTTTGCTACAAAAACCCTCAGATGCCTGTTGGAAAAGAAATAGGCACTACAGTCCATAGATAGTCATTTAGCAGATGCTCTTATTTAAAGCGTCTTGCAGTTCACTTGCAAGTATGCCAATACCCAGGGTTAAGTGTCTGACTCAAGGACACACAATGATTTTGCCATGTAGGACATATTGCTGGATCACCATTATTGTTATTATACAAACAAAATTCCTCTCAACATGTCAGATTTTAAAGTAAGGCTTGGAGTTTGAACAGCAATCTTATCAGCCGATCATTTCCCTTTGATTTTTAGGTAAGTTATGGTTAGCGTTTGAGTTAGGAGCATGTTTACTCAGTAGACAGTAGTGTTGTTCTAAGACCATTAAAAAGATGTTGATCCAGGAACACATCCTACTCAAGGAAAATCATTTTTGGGGTCACCTCAAATTCCCAGTGGTGATGGCTAATGAATCAACACAGTAATTCATGGCACATCCTTGGGGTTAAGTGCCTTGCTGAATCATGATTGGTGGTTGATGATTGTTAATAATGGTTCATGAATCAACCCTTGCGGAACATGAACCTGCTATAATTGCATATGTCTGTACATTTAACAGCCCAGTCCTTAAGACAGTATTCAATTAGAAGACTCTTTTATTCAGCAGGGACATTCCCTGTAGAGGAACCTGGTATTAAGTATCTTGATCAAGGGGCTCAGTGTTTTTGAGGGTCTAGATTAGGGATGGATCACGATGGTAGACTAATCGTTCAACATCCAACTAGTCAAATAGTAAGTTAAACGCTATCTATATTTGTATGTTTTTATATTTTTAGGAGTGGTGCTTTAATTAGCATGCTTACAGTTGATAAATAAGGTTTGCTACAGCCATACACATTCAGACAGAAGTCTTCAACTGCTTTTTTGCAACGCTCACTGTTTTTTGAATGTCCCGCCACAAGTATTAGTTATAAAATTATGCAGTGTCAATACCCAGGTCTTGACACCCATGCATTCAGTTCCATTCCATTGCGTTCCACTGAAACAAAATTGATCGGTGTTAGTTGAACCCAAACCAGCCTAAGCCTTTACAAGGCTTCCATAAGACTTATTATGTACATCACTTATCTTGATGATAAAAAAAAAATTTCATCTTGCTTGGTCTGTAGAACTCTTGTCAGAGGGATGTAAAGAAAGGAATAGTCTCTTGTTTGCTTTTTTAGTAGCCAGACCTTAGTGATGGTAATCTGCGTAATGAACTCTTGCTTTTGTGTAATGCACTCTCTGGCTTAGATACATGGTCTCTGCAGCACTGTTATATTCAGTCTCTGTGTGTGGTTTCATTCTGATTACTATCTGATAACCTTTAATAAGAATTGCTGTAATGAGAAATGGGAATGCTGGCTCCTAAGTTGTAAGCTTCAGTTTGTTAAACCCAATTGCTGAAATGCAAACTCTGCCCTGTTAAAAATATCTTGTCTTCTTTCTGTCTAAGGATATGTTCAATAAACTAGTGAGCTGTCTCACTACCAACTGTCTACATATACAGCTGCTTTCTAAAGTAGGACATTACCATCGTGGAAGCTTGTAAATGTTCAATTTGGACTCCATGTGCCACACAAATATTGCTCCAAGTGGGAGACGTGACTCACAACATTTAATAACTTTTTGGTATCAGTACCTTTTAATGATGAATGAATTATAAGTGTATTCTCTTTCGCCACATTGGGCCTATTTTATACATGTGATGCTGCCTTAGATTTTGGCCAAAATAAGCTGTTTTATGAGGAAGCATAATTAAAACTGTCATGTATATAATTTCTGTGCTATTACAGTCACCAGATGAAATTGCAAATATAATCACTGTTGTCAAATAGATTCCAGAAAACACTCCCCGTCATAAATTGGTTTAAACAGATTTTACACCAGTTTGACACATTTAGATGAAAATCAGCCTATAAATGTCTTATAGTTGATGCTGCATATTAGGATGGCATACGAGAAAGAACTTTAACATCAAAAAATTATTACACACATGAGCTTTTAGTAGGGTACCTTTTGAAACAAACTACTGGAGCGTATCTATGGTGCCTTGAAATGCTACCTCCAAAGGCAGCTAACTAGATTTTGTTACAGAGCTTATATCTATGTCTTCTGTGTCCTTTCTCCAGCCTGCAGATGTAACAACCATGCTAATGTCTGCCACTCCAGCTCAGGGAAATGCTACTGTACCACTAAAGGGGTCAAAGGGGACCAATGCCAGCTGTGAGTATGACTAAATTGCTCATCATCAACATCCTCCCACTGGCCTGTCAGTCAGAAAGTGGTAGACATCACCTTTCAATTAAGTGTTGAAAGTTTTGTCACATTATCATACACTCATTAGCATCATGCCACATTTTATTCACAAATAACACAAAACACTAGGACATTAATTTTAATGGAAATCTCTGCTGTGCTGCATCAGTGAGCCCCAAAGGGAGGTAATCAGTGGCTCAAATTGCACTATTGGGACTGACACCCTGCCCTGTGTATGTGGATATATGTGTGTATACGTTTTGAGGCCCATAAAAACGGACTGCTGTATGGATGTATTTGTAACAGACTGCACCAGTGCTACTGGCACTGATCGTTTATATAGCAGTAATGAGTTCCCCAGGACTTAAGCATAGTTCTCAAAAGTTCATCCATCTATTTTTTTTTAAAAAAAATCACTCAATTGATCCATGGTTACGAATTAAGATGAAGCACAAGCTAAATTACTTCAAATGCATGCCTGAAATGAATGGATGGATTTGCCTTGTTTGTTGATACTGTTTAATGTGGCGGTTGCCTGCAAAAGCCCTGGTTGATGTTTAACTCATGCAGTGCATTCAACATACTCTACATAGTAGTGGAACAGACATACACGTAGGTATGTTTATTCAACACTAGGTGTGTGACAATACACTAATATGACTCATGAGTATGCACACATGGAATCAGACTTTTTTTTTCAGATTTTATGCTCTGATTGGGATGCTGTGGATTGAACAGCATGACTATACTGGTCCACCAACTAGACCAAAACAGCACAAACTACATAATAAAAAATAATGAAAATTCATGCTGATCTAAGCTGCTCAATCTTTTTTATTCATAAACATACTTGGATTAAATGATTTGACAGAAACCAAGCAAATATGGTTCAAGCTGTTTAGACTGTCATTGTACTATATTCTCAATATTTGACTGAAATTTTTATGAACTAGACAAGAATACCCCTCTGCTTAGAACATTACAGAGTCTTCCAACAATTGCTGATTTTTTATGTGACACCAATGATTCAAGTTCACAGCACCGCAGCATTCGAAGATTAGCCAAAAAATATCAGGTCAGCTGGTAAGCCATATGTTTTTGTCCAACTGTTGTTGTGTACAGTCACTAACAAGGTTACATAGTTAATGTGCATGAAGTGGCTAGAGCTCTTATATACTTCGACGTCACCATGGGAACTGCTAAAGTGATTAAAGACAGGTTTATGGTGACTCACCCAACCTGATAAATGGCAAAATTAGTTTTTAAAACACTCAGTACTGAGTGCTGAATCACAAGGCTTCGAGCTTGTAACAGACCACCTCCCTCCTACTATCATGATCAGGAGAGGACTTATGAAGTTGCGTACAAAATAAAGGAATAGTTCACCCAAAACTGTAAATTCTGTTATAATTTATTTACCCATATGTCATTCCAAATCAATATGGTGACTTAGATCGAGTTGACAGTGATTTAAAAAAGCACCCAAAGGTATCAGAAATGTACTCCATGTGGCTTGTGCATCATATTTCAAGTCTTCTTTGGTTAGGTTTGGTGAGAATGTTTTTTGAAAAAATCATGACATGTGGTGTGCATTCATAAAACGATTGTTCACAGTGATGTGTTCAAAGCAAGACCTTCCATTGTATAATGCTATAAACAATGGAAGTTCACGAGAATTTTGTCATGACATGATGGTGAGTAAATCCAACTTCCTTTCGTTACTTTTTTATTTGTATATAATTGTTGTAATTGTCACGGATACACCCATAGCAGCTCCAGACCTCTTCACTTCAACCACTCGCTCAGCATCACCGGAGTTTTAATCATCTGCACCTGTCTTCACCACCTGCCGGCACTCTGCACTCAATCACCGCACTCCTTAAAGATCACACCAGTTCCCTCACTCAGTTGTCCGGTCTCGTCAGATTCCCACGACTTCCTGACTCCCTCATCGAAAAACCCACAACCAACCTGATACGTGTTCTCTACCAAATCCAGAAACTTCGTTCAGCCTTCCCGGTCCACCGATCTCCAGTCTGTCTGCTCCCATCACTCAGTCTTCATCCGTATCGTCAACCAGCCCATCAATATCAGATAAGAAGTCTCTCAACTACATCTCTTCTACTTCCAACTCTTCATCACTAAACATCCTGACACTATCTCCCTGCCGTGACTGTTCCTGTATGCAAAAAATAAACATCACTAACCATCATCCTGTGTGTCCTTCCATTTCATGACAGAAGACCGGACCACAATGCACGAACCAACAGCTCACGGTGAAGAGGAAACTTCACCCCCGGTCACAATCACTGATGTGCTACGGGACATTCAACGCGCTATCACACTTCCTACCATCACTTCTTCACCATCAGCCTCTGTCAGTCCCATGGCCCGACCTGCGCCCTTCTCTGGCGAGGAGGGGGAGTGCAGTGGCTCTCTTCTGCAGTGCGAGCTGTATATGGAGATGAACACCTCACAGTTTCCATCAGAAAGAGCGAAGGTGGCATTTGTTATTTCTCTCCTCACCGGTCGAGCCCTTCTCTGGGCACAGGCGCTGTGGAATGGTCAAGGCCCAGTCACTCAATCATTCACTGCCTTTATTAAGCATTTCCGTGAAGTGTTTTCTCAAGCCACTAACGCCCTCTCTGTGCAGGATCAACTATTTCGCCTACGGCAAGGTAGTTCATCAGTATCATCTTACTCTTTACAGTTCCGCACCCTGGCGGCCTCCAGCGGCTGGAATGAGCGAGCTCTATTAACAGCGTACCGTCAAGGTTTGAATCATGAAATTCGTCTACAACTGGCCATTTACGATGACGTCATTGGGCTCGAGAACCTCATACAGTGTTCCATCTGCGTGGATCAACGCCATACTGCCTGCCAGCTCGATAGCCCTGCACTGCCGCCTCCTCGTTCCCCAGCGTCAGTTAACCCTTCAGCACCAGAACCCATGGACATCAACTCCACGCAGTTACCTGCCTCCGAACGTCAACGTCGCATCATCAACAGCCTATGTCTGTACTGTGGATCCACTGGTCACCAACTCATCACCTGTCCAGTTCGGCACCCTCGACCAGCGGTGAGTATAGCCCGTCTTCACTCTCCCATTTCTCACAAGAAATACACTCCTGTGCTTCTAACCTATCAACGACGATCTCTTCCAGCGCAAGCGCTAATTGACTCAGGATCCGCTGGCAACTTTATTTCACTCTCCACTCTGCAAAAACTTCAGACCCATCAAAGACCCATTGCTCAAACCCTTCATGTACAATCCATTCTGGGGAAACCGCTTGGTCGAGGGCGGATCGGTCACAGCAGCCCCGTTATCACCATGAAGATCGGCTGTCTACACGAGGAGGAGCTCACGTTTCTGGTGCTGAAGGGTTCCACCGCCGACCTCATCCTGGGACGCCCGTGGCTGGAACTTCATTCCCCTAACATCGCCTGGTCCTCCGGTGAGATTCTGCAATGGGGAGAGGTCTGTTTCTCTCACTGCCTGCACGCCGTTAAGAAGATTCCTCGCACCTCTCCCACTCCGGTACATGAGGTTACCATAGGTTCCACTTCTGTCGAAAGTCCTCTTACCGTCAAAATCCAAGAGATACCATCTCCCTACCGGGCGTTCCAGGATGTTTTTAACAAACAACTGGCTACCAAGATTCCACCACATCGGCCATGGGACTGTGCGAACGACCTGCTGCCTGAGGCGGTACTGCCGCGTGGTAAGATCTACCCGCTGTCCATCCCGGAGCAGAAGGCCATGGAGGAGTACATCGAGGAGGCTCTCCGGCAAGACTACATTCGTCCCTCTACGTCCCCTGCCGCTTCCAGCTTCTTTTTTGTGAGTAAGAAGGACGGTGGCTTGCGCCCCTGTATCGACTACCGGACCCTCAATAACTCCACCGTCAAGTTCCGCTATCCCCTTCCTCTGGTCCCAGCCACCATAGAACAACTCCGTGGTGCTCGTGTCTTCTCAAAACTGGACCTGCGCAGTGCCTACAATTTGGTGCGCATAAGGAAAGGTGACGAATGGAAGACAGCCTTCATCACACCTGCTGGCCACTATGAGTACAGGGTCATGCCCTTCGGTCTGTCCAACGCACCCGCTATATTCCAAGGATTTATGAACAAGATTTTCAGAGACTACCTACATCAGTTTGTCATCATCTACATTGACGATATCCTCATTTACTCTGCCAACCTGACCGAGCACCACCTCCACGTTAAATCTGTCCTTCAACGGCTGCGCGACCACAAGCTCTACCTGAAATTGGAAAAGTGCGAGTTCCATAAGGAAACTATTCACTTCCTGGGTACATAATCACACCACATGGAATCACCATGGACCAGAGGAAGGTGGAAGCTGTGTTCAACTGGCCTCAACCCTCCAATATTAAAGAGCTTCAACGCTTCCTGGGCTTTGCAAATTTCTACCGCCGATTCATCAAAGGCTTCAGCCAAATCAGTGCGCCCATCACCTCACTCCTGAAAAAAGGGTCCAAGTCTCTGTCCTGGACCACCGAAGCCACCGATGCCTTCAAGAAGCTCAAGGCCTCCTTCAGTTCCACTCCTACCCTCGTCCATCCCAACACAGATCTTCCATTTCTCGTCGAGGTGGACGCCTCAACCAACGGGGTAGGAGCGGTTCTTTCACAGCGGCAGGGGACACCTCCCCGACTCCATCCATGTGCCTTCTATTCCAAAAGCTGTCCCCGGCTGAGCAGAATTATGACATAGGCAACCGGGAACTACTGGCGATCAAACTCACCCTGGAGGAATGGAGACACTGGCTGGAGGGAGCTAAACATCCGTTTGTCGTCATCACCGACCACAGAAACCTAGAATACCTCCGAGATGCCAAAAGATTCAATACACGTCAAGCTCGCTGGTCTCTCTTCTTCACCCGGTTCAACTTCAAAGTCACTTACCGCCCAGGAGACAAGAATATCAAGGCTGACTCCCTTTCCCATCTATACCAGCCCGACATCATCACATCAAACCCAGAATCCGTTCTCCCTCCAGCCTTGATTGTCAGTCCCATCCAGTGGAGCCTAGATGATCACATCGCCGAGGCCACACGGACAGAACCTGCTCCGCTGGGAGGTCCTGAGGGACGGACTTACATTCCAACCCGCTTGCGTCTGTCCCTCATGTACTCAGTCCACACGTCTCCGGGCTCTGGACACCCAGGCAGCCAACAAACCCTCTCGCTCATTCAGCAACGCTACTGGTGGCCCAATATGACCCAGGATGTCTCCCAGTACATAAAGAGCTGCTCAGTCTGTGCCATGGCCAAAGTCCCTCGACGTCTCCCGGAGGGAAAACTCGTGCCACTTCCAATCCCTACAAGACCTTGGTCCCATCTCGGTGTAGATTTCATTACCGACCTACCATCCTCTGACTCCCATACCTGCATCCTAGTTGTAGTTGATCGGTTTTCTAAAGCTTGTAAACTCATCCCACTACATGGTTTACCCACTGCCTTCGAGACTGCTGAAACCTTATTCACTCCCATCTTCTGACATTTTGGCATTCCAGAAGACATCGTCTCAGACCGCGGCCCACAGTTTATATCCCGAGTTTGTAAGTCCTCCTTTAACCTCCTGGGAGTGTCTGTCAGCTTAACCTCAGGTTACCACCCACAGTCCAATGGCCAGACTGAGCGAAAGCTACAGGAGATCGGGAGATACCTGCGGTCATATTGCCACGATCATCAGGACGACTGGAGCCGTTACCTTCCCTGGGCCGAGTATGCACAGAACTCCCTGCAACAGTCTACCACGGGGCTCACGCCCTTCCAGTGCATACTCGGCTTCCAGCCACCCTTATTCCCCTGGTCAGGAGAGCCATCTGACGTTCCAGCAGTCCATCGCTGGTTCCAGGAGAGCGAGAGGGTCTGGGACTCAGCACACATCCATCTGCAGAGGGCTGTTCGGAGACATAAGAACCAGGCCGACGCCAGAAGATCTACAACCCCATCATACCGTCCAGGGCAAATGGTCTGGCTCTCCACCAGGGACATCCGCCTCCGACAGCCCTGCCACAAGCTGAGTCCCTGGTACATCGGTCCGTTCGCTATTCAGAGGCAGATCAACGAAGTCAGGTTATCACTCCCTGCACATTACCGCATCTCACCTTCCTTCCATGTCTCACTACTCAAGCCCTACACTCACTCCTTCTTCCCCAGGGTCTGGTGCTGACAATGTACCTCCTCCCCCTCCTGTGGATCCCGCGGATGAAAACATCTACCGAGTCCAAGAAATCCTCGACTCCCGACGACGGGGCGGCCATCTGGAATACCTCGTCATCTGGGAAGGTTTTGGACCTGAAGAGAGGAGTTGGGTCCACCGGGACGACATTCTAGACCCCACACTCTTAGAGGAATTCCACTCTGCTCATCCCAGTCATCCGGCGCAAAGAGGTCGGGGTCGTCCCCGTCGGCGGTCCTTTCTGCCCTCCAGAGCTGGCCGTGGAGGGGGGGTGGGGTACTGTCACGGATACACCCACAGCAGCGCCAGACCTCTTCACTTCAACCACTCGCTCAGCATCACCGGAGTTTTAATCATCTGCACCTGTCTACACCACCTGCCGGCACTCTGCACTCAATCACCGCACTCCTTAAATATCACACCAGTTCCCTCACTCAGTTGTCCGGTCTCGTCGGATTCCCATGACTTCCTGACTCCCTCATCGAAAAACCCGCAACCAACCTGATACGTGTTCTCTACCAAATCCAGAAACTTCATTCAGCCTTCCCGGTCCACCGATCTCCAGTCTGTCTGCTCCCATCACTCAGTCTTCATCCGTATCGTCAACCAGCCCATCAATATCAGATAAGAAGTCTCTCAACTACACCTCTTCTACTTCCAACTCTTCATCACTAAACATCCTGACACTATCTCCCTGCCGTGACTGTTCCTGTGTGCAAAAAATAAACATCACTAACCATCATCCTGTGTGTCCTTCCGTTTCATGACAGTAATAGTGATCAAAACATCTCATATTTAATGTACAGATGGAGAGATCCATCTATATTAGTTTTCTTTTCTACAGGTTTCTGTAGGAATGATTCTAGACACTTTCATTCTCTCCATCTATATTTTTGCCTACACCCACCCCATTCATTTAATCTCCCTGCACTAACAGGTGTGTTCTCTCTCAGACCTGTAATGTATGCTCCATTAGAATAGGTACAGAGGTATAGGGTCTGGAGAATGTGTGTTTGTGTGTGAATGTGTGTGTGTGTGTGTGTGTGTGTGTGTGTGTGTTCGGTGAAATTAGCCGGGTAAGCTAGCCCAACAGCTGTATGTTTTGAGAGACCA
Source organism: Moxostoma hubbsi (assembly GCA_032164185.1). NCBI lineage: Eukaryota > Metazoa > Chordata > Actinopteri > Cypriniformes > Catostomidae > Moxostoma > Moxostoma hubbsi. Next base: position 24,413,757 of record JAVLUX010000034.1, on the reverse strand, counting down.
TTTGTCCTATGCTTTTGTATCTGTGTTGATCACAGACATGCCTGCTACAGTTATATTGCAGAATTATAAGCATTACTGCAATGTACCCTATCCCACAATCACAACTGACTGAAACATACATGATATTTGCTCTGTTACTTATTGATATTATTTAACGGATGTAACACTGAATTGTGTTAACTCCAGAGTGGCTTCACAAGAGCAAGAATGTATTTGCCCAGAGGATGCTCTTTCATAGCTCAGAAGACCAACTGGAGTTCTCAGTTATGTTCTTATTCACAGTTCTGCTCATAAATGTACATATACTTTGAGTAATCTACAAGATGTTTATGATTTAATAACAGGAATCCTACAAATGGCATTAGTTTTTTTAATTAGTTAGTTAGCTTTTGAACATAATAGATATTTGCATACACTCACTGAGCACTTTATTGGGAAAACTTTGATCCTAATAAAGTGCCAAACGTGGTCTTCTGCTGTTGTAGCCCATCTGCCTCAAGGTTCGATGTGTTTTGCATTCTGAGATGCTATTCTGCTCACTACAGTTGTACAGAGTGATTATCTGAGATAATGTTGCCTTTATCAGCTTGAACCTGTCTGGCCATTCTCCGTTGACCTCTCTCATCAACTTGGCGTTTCCGTCCACAGAACTGCCACTCACTGGAGGTTTTCTGATATTATGCACTGAACAGCTGCTACATGATTGGCGGATTAGAGAATAGCATAAATAAGTAGGTGTACAGGTGTTCCTAATAAAGTGCTCAATGAGTTTATAAGTAATGTCTGAATTTACATAAATTATCAATTGTTGACAGGACAGCCTACAGGTGTACACGGGGCCCGAAATTAACACCCGTCAAGCACCAAATGAAGGTAAATATTCAATTTGGCTGGTAAATTTTGTGTTGTCATACGACTCTCTGGTGGATGCTTTTTTGTGAGTTTCAGTCAGCTTATAAAATAATGTAACATGTTCCAGTTTTGTCATCAAGGGGACACTGTAGGTCTTCAGTCAGTAAGATTGCAGGTGTTTACATGGAATGACTCTCATTAGCTAGTCCCTCTGCTCATCGAAAGTCTCAGTTAGCAGAAGGGATACCACGCTAATGTACTTTTGATCGTAAAAATGCTCCGATAGTCTGATTTACAAATGCCATTCTGTAAACTTTCAGCGCACAAATTAAAATCATGTTATATCTCCTGCCGTGATTATTCAACCAAAAAGACTGACATTTAATGAGATAAATGTATATATACTTATGCTGATGCCAGCTGCTCGCAAGCAGAACGCTAATTTACTTCATACAGACTACATATTTCGTTATTTAAACTGCATCCGTTTACAGTTAAATAATAATTTTGAGTCACATAGCATCTGGCTTTTCCGGAGGGGAAACTTCCATTAAAACTTACAAAAACGGAAAGGGCTGAAAAACAAAAGCTCAATTTAAATGGAAAAAAGACAGATATACATCACTACTGTATAATTAAATAATATTCACTGTAATACTACTACTACTAATAATAATAAATCAGAAGTAATTGTATAGTATTCAAGCAATATCTCAAACATGTGATGCTCTGTTATGCAGCACTTTATTTGACAAAATTAAGTCCAGTGTTGTATTTTGGATTCTGGTTCTGTATAAAAGCCCTTCATTTGATAAAAATATTATGTTAAAAATAATTAGTTATATTTTCATTTGATTAAGTTTTTAAAGTCATTAATTGGGCAAAATTTTGATGATAAAATTGAAATAAACGGTTAACTCAGTTGGAGCTAACTGAATTAATTAACACACTCCAAATAAACCAAGAACTGTTACTATGTTGTGTACTTAAGGCTCATGAAAGTCATGAGTTACTTACTGGTCATTCAAATGACAACATATAGTTTAAAAAACAAAATACAAATTTAGTTTTGTTAGAAGGTAATAATCTGAAAAATAATTCTAAATTAACTATCTGGCAATTACATATGTCATAAATAAATCAGTTCTGTCTACTAAAATCATTAGGAGAAATACAAATAGACAAAATGTTGACAATTATTGACAAACAGTAAAAGTACAGTATAACACAATACAATTAATCTGAATGGCATAGCTCAGATAAATTGTTTTTGGAAGAATTTTATGAGAAATGTTAGAGTGCTTATTGATCTTTATCTGGGCAGATGTGAGCCCAGTGTGTGACATTGTTGAGATCTGTTAATCTGTTAAAGCGATCTCATTTGTGACCATTATGGTCTATTAGGTCACTGTTCAGTTTTTTTTTTTTTTTCAGTGCTTTTTTTTTAAAAGCAAACAACTTGACAAGACAAGGGGTTCAACTGGTATTATACTATATATAGACAGTAAACAACTGTGACAGGGCGGAGGGCAGGGCCAGGTCATGATTTTACACACCTGGCCCCTTATCAGGCAAATCAAGACTACGAGAAGGATAAACGCTGACTGCGGACGGTGGTGTGACAGAGAGAGAAAGTTTACGGACAGCCCTGCCCTGTCACAACAACAAATTCACATTCTTTTCTCTATTGTTCTGTATCTCTGTGTGTATGGTTGTGCAAAGGAGATATACAGGGTGAGTTTTTATATGAAAATAAAATGAGAAAAACGGATCAAGAAAAAGATTGAAGGGAAAAATCAGAGCTAGCAGATGGCCTGTGGCCTGTTTTAGTTTATTCACTGTAATGAGCAGAGCTATCTGTTGAGCGCGGCGGGAGAGACAGAATGATGTTATACTCATTTAGAAGTCAGTAGTGGAGTGAAGGGTAGTGTTATTGGAGTAGTACATTGTGGCATGGTGGAGGGCGGGACCGGTCCCGTATTAGGCTAATTAAGCCGTCAAGAGGGATAAAGGCCACTCGCCGACGGTGATGGGAGAGAGAGAGATCGTTAACAGACATCTCTGCCTCTTGGTTGGATCAGCCTCAACAAGGATAGTTACAAGAACTTGGAAATGACAGCAATAGTCAGTCAAGAAAACAGTGATTGTGTGTTTTGAATTTTGATTTAAACTTCACAAGTATTTCACACTGATTGAAATCCAGTGAGAGCTACACGCAAATATGCCAGTAAGCTTTTTTTTTTATTACTGATTATGGTATACAGTCCACGGTCATGGGGAACCTGGAGATATCAAGGAATTTCAAATCAGTTTTTTTTGTTCTAACCAGATAAAAAATTGGTCAGATTGATTAATTAGCAAATAACTCAGCATTTGTTTTTTATCCTTATCCACTAATCACAAAGAATTGAAAAAAGTCATAAAAAATGTATTTGTCAAAAAGTTCATGAACCCTGGGTATTATTGTTTTTGGTACCTTGCATTCCAACAGATATCAATTTGCTTCAACACTTTTCATTGTGACTTTCAGACCAGTATAGTCTCTGAAGAGATTAGAGGCCATTCACCCAGGGTTTGTTCTGCATTGCACATAGTCTTTCAGAACTCAAAGACATAAAAGAGTGCAGGGTAGAGTGCATATATTTTTTGAAAATTAATGTTAAATTTTTTGAAATCAATTGGTTGCTGAATTTGTCATTGTGTTGTGAGACAGAAATGTAGCGCAACAATATGTATATATATATATATATATATATATATATATATATATATATATATATATATATATAGGTTTATAAGTGAAATTATTAATAATCGATTCCTATTCAATATTGAATAGGAATTGATTTAAAGACAGAGACATACCTTTTGCTTCAAGGTTGATAATCAATAGTATATGCTTCTGTTTAAGCCATCAGTCTGCGTAATTTCTACTTTAATAGCGTAACTTGTGGTGAAGAACGACATTGCCAATGATCCTACAGAGAAATTACCACCAACTTGAGAATTGTGTCACAACATCACAACCTTTGTTTTGAGGCAAAAATGTATTTGAAAATTTGACTTAAAGACAAAGGTACAAGGCTGTGTACTTACCGTCTTTCATGAAGGCACAACCTACAGTCCCATAATGCATTGTGAATAGGGATAAAACGATTAGTCAACGTTATCGACAATGTTGACAATAAAACATTCAGACAAAAATTTCCACTGTTGAATATTTGTTGATCTTATTTAAAGCAACATGAGATCATTTAAAATGCTAATGATGACAAAGGAGAGCAGCACTTCAGCTTGTGCTTGATTGAGGAGAGGAAGAAAGAACAGTCCAGAGGCACTCCAAACTTTCCAAACAGATTATGGTGATGTAGATTGCGAAGTATGAGGGAATTATTATATAAAATACAAAATAAGTAAATGTAGAAGCATTGTCATCTTGACCTCAAATAAAGCGTAGCCGTACCTTGCGCTCCGCTTGAGCAAACTTTCCTGTCAGAGCGTCTAAAAAGGAAACACCCCAGGATTATTTCTTTAATGCATCCTTAAAATTCAAATAATAAGGAAGTGGGAGGTATAAATAAGCACTTGGCATTTCTTGGCATATAAATTGGCATTTCTCTGTGCGGTCAGAGCCGCTTATATGATTTGCATGAAAAACAGCTTGAGAGAGTTTCAAACTTCTCCAGGCTGATACACTGTCTCGCGCGGAGACGCTCATCCCTCATGCGTGCTTGCTGCCGTTATATTATATCGCGCTTGCACAGTAAATTGCCCCTGAAGGGTCTCTTTAGGACTTCCCATAAACTTTTGTCACCATAGCTACTAACACCAGTGATTGGTGATCTGGCTCAACACCAATGAAAACAGTTTCATCGATGCCTATGAACGTCAGCATGTTCCACAGTGCAAAAACAAACAGTTAATCAGTTAAAGTGCCCAGATTCTCACACCAATATATGTAGAGAATGTGGTATGATAAATGTTCACTGCATGCGTTAAAGTGTCATGTACATTACCATTATTTGTAAGGGAAACAGTATGTGTGAGCTAGGAATTGAATTAAACAGTCCTATTTCTATATTACTATAGAAGTACATTTATAATTGAATCAGTCACATTTGGCAACCATTATAATTTAGATAAATTACAAATAACTAGATTATTTGTCTAAATAAAATGCTCCACCATTAAAATCGTAATACAACATCTCGTTGTATCAGCTCACAATTTCTACTGTAGGGAATTAGCCTCAGCCGTCTTGGGATTCAGGTCAACTGGGAAAAGAGCAAGCTCGCCCCGAATCAGAGCACCTCTTTTCTCGGCATGGAGTTAGACTTAGTCTCAATGACAGCGCGCCTCAACAACGAGCGCGCACAGCCGTGCTGAAATGCCTCACCCTGTTCAAACTAGGCCCAGCGGTGCATATGAGACCACTTCAGCACTGGGGTTTTTTTTTTTACCGCCAGACTTTCAACCCTTGGACAGACCTCAGTTTTCTGCGGACAGGAGTCCCCTTACAGAAGGTGTCCCGATGCATTGTGGTCACCACAGATGCCTCCGAACATGGGTGGGGTGCCATGTACAATGCAATGTGACTACGAGGAACAAGTCACTCTAGTGGCCCCCTATTGGCCCATGCAGACTTGGTTCTCGGATATCATGCTCCTCTGGAACCTCCACGTCTGGCCCTTGGACGGGATGCGGAAGATCTAAGTGGCCTACCACCTGCTGTCGTAGACATGATCAATCAGGCCAGAGCTCCCTCTACCAGGCAGCTTTATGCACTGAAGTGGCATTTTTTCACAAATTGGTGTTCTTCCCAATCTGAAGACCTGTAGAGATGTGTTGTCGAGTAAGTGCTCTCATTTCTGCAGCAGAGGCTGTCCCCCTCCACCTTGAAGGTATATGTAGCTGCTATATCAGCTCACCATGACGCAGTGGACGGTAAGTCCTTAGGGAAGCATGACCTGATAATCAGGTTCCTTAGAGGAGCCCGGGGGCTGAACCCTCCCAGGCCTTGCCTGTTCCCCCTCATGGGATCTCTCCATGGTCCTTTCAGGCCTCCAGAGACCCACCTTCGAGCCTCTAGAATCAGTTGAGCTCAGAGCCTCTCCTTGAAGATGGCCCTCCTGATCACGCTTGCTTCCATCGAGATGGTTGGACCTGCAAGCATTCTCTGTCAGCGACACTTACCTGGAGTTCGGTCCAGCAGACGCCCATATCGTCCTAAGATCTTAATCGGGCTATGTGCCCTAGGTTCCTATGACCCTCTTCAGGGACCAGGTAGTGAACCTGCAAGTGCTGCCCCAGGAGGAGGCTGACCCAGTCTTTTCGTTGCTGTGTCCGGTGCGTGCTTTGCGTAACTATGTGGAACACACGCAGAGCTTTAGATGTTCTGAGCAGCTCTTTGTCTGTTTGGTGGACAGCGGAAAGGGAACGTTGTCTCCAAACAGAAGTTAGCCCACTGGGTCATCAACGCTTCATCAATTTGGCCTAATAGACCCAGGCCATGCCTGCCCCCTTGCGCATTCAAGCACACCCGGCGGGAAGTGTGGCATCCACGTGGGCACTGGCCAACGGCACCTTCCTAGCAGACATCTGCAGAGCGGCGGGCTGGGCGACACCCAATACCTTTGGGTTGAGTCGGTTTTGTCCCATATTCTCTCAGGTCCGAGTACATAGAACTTGGTAATACGGAATGACTGACCGGGTGTTCCGCTTGCACATAGCGCCCTTCCCCTCCACTGAGGTGATCACTTGCACGCTTTCTCCCAGGAGAGTCCACTAAACTCGCACTCCCTGGATGTCTTTCCTCCCTAGCCCTCTGGTCCGCGAATTCAGCGGAGGAATTCCCGACCAGACCCACTATTGGTACTAACTATTCTGTACTGGAATAGGTGCTCCACAGGGTTTGGCCATCACGGACTAATCCCCTGTGTGTATTTTCCTTGGTACGGTCCCCCTCTTGGCGTCTCCCTTGGGACGTCCCCTCTGCCTCCCGGTCGCTGTGTTTGTAGTAACTCCTCCCTCGCTAGGTAGAATCTACCACCGCACCACTTCCACATGTGTCCTGAAAACCCATGTGACATATTCTCCACATTTAACCTCCCCCCAGGTGGTCTCCGCGGGGTCTTTTCTCCCTGAAAAAATAGGAGTTGGAAAATTACGCCTTCCCAGATGCGTGTTATAGCGTTAAATGGTCCCAGCCAATTTAACTCTATGCGAGAAACATAGAGAGAGACAACGTCAAGTGAGCGGCAGAAGGGGAACGTATAGGTTACCATTGTAACCCCCCCGTTTCCTGATGGAGGGAATGAGACATTGTGTCCCCCCGGCCACATCGTTGTACCGAGCCACTTTAACGGCTGAACCTCATTCTTGGCTCCTCAGTGCAAAACCTGAATGGACAGACGCAATTTCTGCCAATTTCTCATTGGCCTTTTCTGAAGATCAGAGGTAACGAGGCGTTCAAGAGACGCTTCAATCGACACAACGTCTTGTTCCCTCCATCAGGGAATGGGGGTTACAATATAGTAATCTAGACATTTTCAGCTTGAGTCTCTTGTCATCTACAAAGACAGGAACAGATAGTATTATTAATAAAATGCCATTTTTGGCTTTTTACAGCATAGTAACAAAATGATTGTTTCATTTGAAATGAATATCCTTTTTTTATAATGCCAAGAGTTGTGGATGTGTGTACTTGTGTGTGTTTATGTGCTTTTGGTCCATGAGGAAGCCTCTGTTTAATTAGACAGGCCTCCTGAAGAGTACTCAAGCGAGAACGCTTTTACCCTGGGAGTAAGCAATGTGTACGCTTTTGTGAGACAACTGTACAACATACACATACGCTGAGCTGTCTCAGTGTGAAAGGTGGCACTCAGTGGGATTGTTTGCTAATTCAGTCGCCTGCAGGCGGGCGCCACACACATTCTGTTTACTTAGTCAGGGTGAATTTCTGTTAATGTGTTTGGCTGGGTGCAATGAGAGAGGACAGTTGGATTACAACTGGTTTCCCCTCTTCACTCTCACTTGTTACTCTTCTTTCTTTACTTTCAAACTAAGAGAGCAGCAGGACTAGACAGATGACTAGAGGGCAGTCGCATGGTCTGACACCTGCTGTTTTCATTGTCAGTCCCTTTTTTGTTCTTTCAGTCCCTGGCTTGTTTTTTCTCTCTCTCAAACACACTTTGTGCCTCACGTTGTGTTGGACAAGGTGCTCACACTTTAATGTGATACCCGACGATGGACTACAGACATCTCATCATCTTGAACAGAAAGACACCCTCACATGTTTAATATTCAGGAGACATTTATCATATGGAAATAGTATGCTAAAAATACAGAGAAACATTGAAAAAGTAGTACATTGTACAGTAAGATGGCTGAAATACATGCAGAAATTGAATAAAATCAGAGTCTATTTGAACTGTAATAAAATATTTTAAGTAAGGCACAGGGTGTGTGATGACCCACTGTGCATGGTGAATAGTCTGCATCAAAAATGTTCCTCTAGAGTTATAGCATATTATTAGACCCCTGAAAGGGAATAAATATATCATGAGGAAAACAATTTTCCTTGATATTTTAAGAGTTAAGATGAGAGTTAATTTTACTGAAAAGCAGTGGGGGGAATTTATGAAACAGTCTAGTTTAAGCAGGCACAATCAAAGCTGAATTAACATTGCATCTTGAGTATTTTTATATTAAGTTATTGTTATTTCTTGTCACACAAAAACACCTGTAAATTAGGCTCCTTATAGATAGCACATTTTCCAAAATGATGTGCCTTGTGCAAAAAATATCACATTATTACCACTATTCGTTTTAGAATACACTGTTACTGTTAGAAAGCAGGTGGTAAACTGAATCTTATTTTAGAGATGTACATTTTCTATCGATCATGGCAATAGTAGTTCAGCAAAATAAATCAAATGAATTTGTATCACAGTAGTGGAGTAATGCTGCACAGTCCCGACAAAGTTGTCTGCTTCATCCTCTGCTGTATAGTGCTCAGAACAAGCCTGTAAATTAGGATTTGTGGCATGTAAATTCCTTTTAGCACAGATTTTGTGGCCACCTTTGCGCTGTTAACAGATCTGCATAATCCCTTAATTGAATCGGTCATTAAAGCAGAGCAGACAGTGTGTATATAAACAGCGCTTTTACGTTCCACGATTAATTCTTTGTGAATTTCCTCCACTGTTACTTTCAGAACTAAAAACCCCTCCTCTCCTTGTGAAGAAACCCTATTTATAAAACTTTTTTTTATAGTTATAAAGTTGTTCCCTATCAAAAAGCTACACTTTGATGCTGCGCTGATTTAGTGCTTTGGGAACGTCTTTAGGAGTGACCAGCTGTGAAGTCAATGAAATTTACCAAAATGTATAGCCTCCGTCATTGACATCATCAGGATGCGCCGCTAAAGGGGCTATAAATTGATGTGCCACAGGTGCACTGTCAGATCTTTTGTCTTCAGATCACTCTGTGTGTGTTGTGTTTCTTGACTGTCAGAACTTTCTACTTTCCTCTGTTATGAGTTAGAAATTGTTAGGCAGTGTGCAGAAACCTTTCTTTTTTCTAAAAAAAAATAAGAATGACTGATAAACAAGACAAGCGGTATGTGTTCCCATGATAGGGACACACACCAGTTTTGTTTTGTGTGTTTGGGGGAAGCGCATGCTGCTCTTGCATTGGGACGGGGGCGAGCATTGCGATCTGTTCTCAGTCAAAATGCTTTGCACTCGTCTTGCATACTTCCTAGAGTCAGCGCGTACTCTTCCATCATGGGGCTCTCGTCATCATTAAAAAGACCCACTCTCCCTACAAAGCCATGCAGGACCACCTCTATGCTTGTGGGGAAGGCTTATCAGGCAGCAGGTCAGGCTGGTGCTGCCCTGCACACTATGGAAGTGTTACAGGCGTACAAGGCTGACCTGTTGAAGGACCTGAGTGCGGGCAACACGGTCGACAAAGAGGCTTTCTCAGAGCTTCGTCTAGCCAAAGATCTGTCTCTCTGCACAACCAAAGCGGTGGCTTGCGCCATTGGCCGGTCTATGGATGCTTTGCTCAGCACTGAGAGACACTTATGGCTCAACCTGTCAGGCATCAGAGACAAGGACAAAGTTTTCCTCCTCAATGCCCCAGTTTCACCTTCTGGCATATTTGGTGATGGTATGAATACAGTTATCACCAGGTTCCAGGAGGCGAAGAGTCATGAGGAGGCCTTTGGGCAATTCCCGCACTCAGGGGGCAGGGCTGTCAGCCACCCAGCCCCGCCCCGGTCCTTCTAGACGGGAGGCTCAAAATCAAAGCGTGGCAAATCGTGCTCCCCCTTGTAGAGACTGGGGGCCGGTTTGTCGCCCTCAGAAGCCCCTAAAGCAAGACCTCAGGGCAGTAAATGGTCTGTACTTATATAGCGTCTTTTTAACCTTAACGGTATTCAAAGCGCTTTACACTGTGACTCATTCACCCATTCATACACCAATGGTGGCAGAGCTGCCATGCAAGGTGCTAGCCTGCCATTGGGAGCAACTTGGGGTTCAGTGTCTTGCCCAAGGACACTTCAGCATGTGGAGTCGTGTGGGCCGGGAATCGAACCACCAATCCTGCGATTAGTGTCCGAACTGCTCTACCAACTGAGCCACAGCCGCAGTCATCTCTAAGAAGAGAAAACCCTGACGGTTTTGCACCCAGCCTTGTGGAGGTAGCCCCCCTCGGGTCGGGGCGCATGAAACATCCACCTGTACCTTCCTGATACCCCCCACGAAACCTTTCCATTCCCGCCACCTCTGGTGTTTCAGGAGTCTCTGCGGTTTCCATCAAAATGTTGGGCGTTCCGTTGCTTCCTGCTGTAGTCCAGGACATGGAATACTCAACATCCCCTCAACAGGAAGTGTCAAAATTGATTCCCATCTCAGAGAACCTGGCAGCGTGGAAGCTACTGCCAGGTGTTTCTATGTGGGTTCTAAGAACAGTAGAAAAAGGCTACAGAATTCAGTTCGATCGCCATCCTCCATGTTTCAATGGTGTGGTCTCCACTACCGTGAAACCGGAACAAGCTTGTCTACTGTGGAAAGAACTGCAAAATCTCTTGGTTAAAGGGGCCATAGAACATGTTCCCATTCCAGAGAAAGAGTCAGGTTATTACAGCAGATACTTCCTGGTTTCCAAGAAGGGTGGGGGGTTGCATCCTATTTTAGACCTTCAAGGCTTGAATCGCTCAGTCAGGGCATTCAAGTTCAAGATGCTAACCTTGTCTCAAAACCAACATCACGATTGGTTGGTCACGATCGATCTCATGGACGCATACTTTCATATAGAAATTCTGCCACAACACAGGAAGTTCCTGAGGTTCGCTTTCAGGGGTGAAGCTTTCCAATATCGGGTTCTGGCACTGGCTCCTTTGCAACTCCGGAGCATCCGCATTCTGAATTATATAGATGACTGGCTGATACTAGCACAGACACAAGAACTGGCATTTCAGCACAGGGATATCGTCTTAGCTCATCTGGTTTCTCTGGGTCTGATACTCAATGCCAAAAAGAGCGTTCTCTCTCCCACTCAGGAAATTAACTATCTGGGGGTTGAATGGAATTCGATCATGATGCGGGCACAATTGCCTCCCTCGCTCAAATCGTGTCCATTCAGAACACCCTCAGCAAAATCAGGCTAGGCCAAGGTTGCACTGTTCGTCAGTATCAATGAATACTAGGTCTCATGGCATCTGTGTCCTCTGTGATCCCTTTGGGCCTTCTGCTAGGACCAGGATCCCTTCATGGGACTTAGCAATAGTCCTTGAGGGTCTGGTTGAGACCCCCTTTGAACCTCTAGAGTCAGCGTCTGATAAACTTCTGACGCTCAAGATGGTTTTTCTTATGGCATTTACTTCTCTAAAAAGAATTGGGGATCTGTAGGCATCTTGCCATCCTGCTTAGATTTTGCCCCAGGAATGGCTAAAACAATATTGCACTCTTACACTAACTACCTGCCTAAGTTTCCTTTCTCAACTGTACATCCGGTCACTCTCAAAGCCTTCTGCTCCCCACTATTTATAATGCCAGAGCAGGAAAGACTTCACGGACTGTGTCCAGTCTGTGCCCTTCAGACTTATGTCCACCGCACTAGCCAGTGGCGTAAGTCAGGGCAATTATTTGTTTGTTATGGGGGTTGTAACAAAGGGGCGGCCGCCACAAAGCAAACTATGTCGCACTGGGTGAGGGATACTATTGCCCTGGCCTACGAGGCACGCGGTCAAGCTTCGCCAGTAGGTATCAGGGCTCACTCTACCAAAGGTGTTGCCTCCTCTAAAGCTTTGGCCAGAGGTGTCCCTCTGCAACTTGTTTGTAATGCGGCGGGCTGGTCCTCTCCATGTGGGTATTCTCGTTCCCAAAACGCTAAATCGCTTCATTGCCGCACTGAGGATGCCCTAGAACTGCTCTTCAGACAAAATACCTTACGATGTACCTGTGGCGCATCTATTTATAGACCCTTTACCTGCTCATCCTGATGATGTCACCGGCGGAGGCTATACATTCTAGTCCATTTCATTGACGTGTTGCACACATATTCACGCTAAATCAGCGCAGCATCCCGTTCCGCTTTTATCAGGGAACAGGTGTTACAGTTAAGTAACCCAAGACGTTTCTGCTCTTGCGTTACTTTCTGAATTATATTTGAATGCATTTGAACACTTTAACACCCATATTTACTCGTCAACAACATCTATTCTGAATTCAGAATCTTGGTTGCCTAGTTTTAGTTATGCAATACAGAGGAAGCAGGATAAGATACTATGTCAGTGTTTCCTAACCTTTTCTTTGCTGTAACTTACCCCACAGCACCATCAGTAAGGCTCAAGTCCACCTTCATCGCCACAAAACTTGGTACATTGGAAAATATTAATTTGACAATTTCTAAAATATAATATATAAAGATAGCATAACAGCATGTATAAACAATAAACATGTAGGCCAAACTATATAATGTATATACACTCACTGAGCACCCCCCCCCCCCCCCCCCCCCTAAAAAAAAGACTAAAACAATAAACATAACTCAATGTTTTGCTTAATGTAACTTCTATGCATTGCATAATTTTATTAATATTAATTATTTTGTTAATAAATTCAGCAGGCTTTTACATCATGAATATAAAATCTTGTGTTTCTTGAATTCAAGCAGATGGAGGGCTATATCTGGAGCCTATAAAATGAAATACGAGGACAGAAACTAATAATAAAAGTCATATTTTTATATATTTTACATTTGCCTTTTTTAACATTTTTATTTATTAATTAATTATTTATTTGTATAATTTTAACAGTGATATTTGTAGCAAGACCATAGTAAACACATGGAAGCATGGATTGTTTTTACTACCATTGTTAGATGTAACATGATTTCCATAAATCAAACTATGGCATTTTTGTAGTTATAAACAGCAGACCTACTCTAAACACTTTTAAAAATAATAAATACAAAATATAAATATTTATTCTGCTCCAGAGTACAGGCCTCGGTCTAACGCTCATTCCTTCGACGATAAACGCGAGTCCGACCATCACCCCTGGTGAGACAAAAACATGACTCGTCAGTTAAGAGCACTTTTTGCCAGCCATGTCTGGTCCAACGAAGGTGGGTTTGTGCCCATAGGTGACGTTGTTGCCGGTGATGTCTGGTAAGGACCTGCCTTACAACAGGCCTACAAGCCCTCAGTCCAGCTGTCTGAGCACTGATGGAGGGATTGTGCGTTCCTGGTATAACTCGGGCTGTTGTTTTTGCCATGCACTTCCTGTCCCTCAGGTGTGGTATTCGGATGTACCCATCCTCTGCAGGTGTTGCTACATGTTGTCTGCCACTGCGAGGATGATCAGCTGTCCTTCCTGTCTCCCTGTATTGCTGTCTTAGTCGTCTCACAGTATGGACATTGCAATTTATTGTCCTGGCCACATCTGCAGTCCTCATGCATCCATGCAGCATGCCTAATGCACATTCAGGCAGATGAGCAGGGACCCTGGGCATTTTTCTTTTGGTGTTTTTCAGAGTCAGTAGAAAGGTCTCTTTAGTGTTGTAAGTTTTTATAACTGTGACCTTAATTGCATACCGTCTGTAAGCTGTTTGTGTCTTAACGACCGTTCCAAAGGTGCATGTTCATGTATTGTTTATAATTCATTGAACAAGCGTGGAAAACATTGTTTAAACCCTTTACAATAAAGATCTGTAAAGTTATTTGGATTTTTATAAAAGTATCTTTAAAATATAATGTCCTGAAAAGGGACGTTTCTTTTTTTGCTGGGTTTATTTTGTATCAATTTATTTCTGCCTAAAGTACAGTTAGTGTTACTGTAGTAAATTCAAGTGTGGTAAAGTAGATTTATGTGCCAAATTCAAATGGTTTCCGCTTCTCACACCTTGCTTCTCACTGATTCTCACAAAGCTGTGAGTTTAAGAGCTCAAGCTTTAAGAGCTTTGCACTCGCGCTGCTGTCCATTGAGAAATATCCATCTACATAAACAAACATGTGCATTAGCCGAGGTTGTGCCTCTGCCTGTTTATTTGATGCTGCTAAACCAGATATTTCAGATGCGTCGCTAGACTTCAAATTCAGATGAACCGCGGTACGAAGTAAAATTGAGAACCAACTGATACACTTCAAGTCTGTAAATAAACATTTTTAATGCAAAGAGGAACTTGATGATACATTTTATTATTATGACTGATAAACACCCCCATTTTTAACCTAACACCCCCCTCTCTTCTAATTGTTCTCAGTTCCCACTGCTGGGTGGTACCTCCCCCATTGAGAACCCCTGCTCTAGAGTTTACTCAAAATGGTGCCAAAAACATAAAGCATCCAGTGAGCAGCAGTTGTGCGGGTGGAAACACCTTGTTGATGAGAGAGGTCAACAGAGAATGGCCAGACTGGTTAGAGCTGACAGACATGTTACAATATCTCAGATAACCACTCTGTACAATTGTAGTGAGCATAATAAGATCTCAGAATGCACAACATGTAGATCCTTGAGGCTGATGGGCTACAGCAGCAGAAGACCACAAAGGACACATTTTTAGGACCATAGTGTTCCTATTATAGTGCTCAACGAGTGTATATTTTTAGGCCTGCATGTTTTTTGTTTATATGCACAATTTGTACTATTTACAAGTATTAACACTGATGTAGAACAAGTGCTAAAACGGTACTGTCTCTTTAAAAAAAACTGTCAGTTCCATATTTTGTTTTGGTTAAGCAAATATTAATGAGAGTGGAGTGGCATGACTTCTTTATTATGAATAAAAATTATTACTAGTATTATATATATATATATATATATATATATATATATATGTGTATATATATATATATATATATATATATATATATATATATATATATATATATATATATATATATATATAAAAGAGTCTTCAAAGCACAGTGGCATGTAATTCTAAAAAAAAAGTGTGAGATGAGGTGAAATATAGTCATAACAAACTAAACTGACTTTTGTTTTTGAAACACAAGAGGGAGAAATATATGATATGATGCCTTTTACAGATGAAACAGTAAAATACTGTAGTAGAAGTGGCGAGGGATCGAAAAATGACCAGAGCTGGATTAAAACTCATGCTGTCTGCATAAAAGCACCACCCTGCAACAATTTTAGTCAAAACAGCCCTTTTATCTTTCCCTCGGCCCTTTCAAACTTTTTCTCCACTTCAAAGGGCAATTTCGTCATTAATTGTGTATGTTTGCCCTGCTGGTCAATCCATCATCTGTATTTATTGTGTTTTAAATCCACACACATGAACTCACAGGCTGTATAGCATGAGGTGAATAATAAACACTCTCAGTGTTTACATGGCAGTAATGAGTGTTTGCTCTAAACTGAACCAGACATGCCACTGTATTCTTCACTCAGGCAATCTCTTTGTCCTCTCAATAAGAGTTAGTATTGCTGCCTCTTACAGTCCTGACTAAATATGTGGATCTCATGAATGCTCATTAAAACAAATGTGTTTTTACAAAGGCTAATTTGCACCTATACACTTGATATTAGAACTTCTCTGTAGATGGAGACTTCCTGTTCCCCGTCTGTCATTCACTTCGATGTTGTGAGGTCTCTCTTGAGTGCCGAATATGCCTCTGATCTATGAAAACTTTCTCCATTCTTACAATTTCTTTAGGATTATTGATTGAGAAAAGTACTTTAAAAAAATAAATAAAACTTGTTTAGTTAAGATAATGTGTGGAAACCAGTTGCAAAATCTACTTTTTTTCTGCTTCATATATGTAAACTAATTGTTATTTCCTGTTCATGTACTGCAGATGTGATTCTGAAAATCGCTACCTTGGCAACCCATTCAGAGGCACATGCTATTGTAAGTAACTCTCACTCAACACCTGTCCTATACTCTCTATCTCACACACATAAACACACCATCACAGGGCTGGGTAGTATAGCTAAGAAATTAATCTTAAAAATGTTCAGCACTTTGACAATATTTAATATACATATATGTCAATATGTATGTGTTTGCTCTGTAATACATGTGTTGATTTTTCAATCAGAGGCACCATCATTCTGGGTTCAGGGAATTTTAAAATGGTGTTTTTCAGGCCTGGAAAAGTCAAGGAAATAAATTATGTCATGAAGATTTCTATAGTGAATATATTTCATAGGGAGTTTTTTTAGTCTAAATTTGAGTTTAATTGGTTAGTGTTTTGCAAATGATCTGAAAGATTTATTATCCATTCTGTCAATTAAAATGCTTTTTAAAATTCCATTTCCAGTTATCAGTATTAACAAATGGAAATGTCATGGAAAAGTAATTAAAATTATTTGGTCAAAAAGGTTTAGGAACGCTGATCATTTCACCCAAAGAGGTATTGCTGCCAAGTAGATAAACATTTTTAACATTAGAACTAAAAATGTTGCAAAAAATAAAAAGGAAGAAAAAAAGAATCAGAGCATGTCTTACACACTTTTCTCAACGAACACAACAAAGAAAATTTATAATTTTTTTATTGTACATGCACCAATATAATATTACTCAACACCAGTGTTTACCTAAAACTTTTTAATGTATAATGCAAAGGCTTCTGATATCCTTTTTAGTAATGGTGCAAAAAAAAGTTTTGAATTGATTCATTGAAAGTTTGTACTGATTCAAGTAAACGAGTCGAAATTACAAACTTTTAACACTGTTTTTGCTACTGAAGTGTTTTAACTAAAACAATTTTTTTAATCATCTGTCTAAATGTGTGAACATATAAGACAAGGAAGGGTTGAGATATTAGTCTAATGTCACGGTCTGTAGGAAACATAATGGCCAAATAAAAAGAGCATTGAAATCATTGTGATGTTCACAGTGTTGCTTGATTTTATACCACCAAAAATAATTCCAAATATATTGTAAATATTTAATACATCACACAGACCTCACATAAACATATTACCAGTTTCAAACGTACAGTACATTTTGTCCATGCACTTACAAACTCCACTGTTCACAAAAGTAAATATTTACAGCACATTCTGAATCCATGGGAGCACAACAGATGGAAGCGTTTCCCCTGAACCCCTCATCAGGGCACAATCACACAGGCATGCATCTATACTCACACTCAAGTGGGCAGCTCAGGAGTTGAACTCGACTTGTGGTGTTCATCTTGGCTTCTTCATCTTTGTTTGTGTGTCAAGGGTCTTACGGTCATTATTAACAGTAACACCGTCTTTAATTTTTGGCAGGAATAACAAAATGGGTTTTCAATGGGTTGTACTGAACATCTTTCCAAAAATTGCAAAAGACAAAATCTCCTTTAAAATTAGTTAAAATTGTTTAAAATTGTTATGTAATCTAGGAGCTTTATACATTTTTTTATACATGCTTGCCTTGCCAAAATCAAATATGGCACTACTTTGAATAAGGTCTATTTGTAGACCTGATTGATAAATGCCAAGATCTTAGCCTAAAGTGAAACATATGTGCTCCTGGCTTCACCCACAACTGAATTTTGAAGTTCACATGTTGCTTATTTGGCCAGGTTGATTGAGGTTGGATGACGTTCAGGATCTCAGTACAGTTGATTGTGGTGGAATTCAGGGAGTAAGAGAGGTTATGTTCTGTTTGTGTTGTTACTGAAAATTGCTTGCAACAGTAAATTGATTAGCATGATGTCTTGGGGAGAATCATCAAACATGTATTTGAGTATATAATGTTGAACAGTTTGGAGTGCAACTTCTGTATCTTTTTTTGGTGTTAAGTTAAAGCTGAAGCATGTAACTTTTTTGGTTTTGTAAATACTTTCTACTTTCCCAGCATAATATGCAGAGACAACCATAAGTAAGCCATTCATAGGTTGGGTTTCTCGAAAGGGTGTAACTGTGTCTCTGTGGCATTAAAAAAATTATGTTTATCCAGCCCTATACAACAACATTAGACACTTTTCGACCATCGCTCCGAACTGTTCTGAGAACAGAATGGTTAAGTAGCAGTTCCACATGGGCACAATTCGGCTTGACACAATTTCAAACTGTTCCCGGCCCGGAATTCTTGGCATGGCTAGCTAACCGTTCTCAGTGATGCTGGTGGAATGGCTTCAGTATTCAGGATTGCCAATTTACCAATGCTGAGGTAAATTATAGCACATTTAGTTGTTGCTAGCAATATTTGTATAAAGTTAATAAAAGTTAATACAAAATAGTGTATGTTTAGTGTATCTTCATGATTTTATGATGATAGTTTCAGGGCCGGCCCTAGGGTTTTGGGGGCTCTAAACAAAAATAGTGTATGGGGGCCCTACAGGTTTCTGAACCAGCCAAAAAGAAGAGAAATTAGATATTTTCTAAATAAAAAAGCTCTAATTTCAGAGAGAGAATTTTACCAATAAGTTACCAGAACAGTAGTAAGGGCCATTCACTAGCAGTGTTATCGGTGGAGGTGGTTTTTGGTCCTGTCCCGAAATACTTTAATAGTGCTCCTGAGGAGAAGAAGGAAATTATACATACAAAAAATGGATTGAAGGAGTATTACAATTAACCCTCTGGGGTCTGAGGGTGTTTTTGGACCCTGGAGAAGTTTTGACATACCTTTACATTTGTGCTTTTTCAGTTGCTTAAAAATATATTAATGACTAAAGTCTGATAACACTGTATTCGGCACAAACTGGACTAAAATAATATGTGAGCAACATGTGTGTACATGTTTGTATTTGTTAGAAAATAAAGTTTATGCGTGGTTTTTGAAAAAACTAAAAACTAAAAGTCACTGAAATAAAGTCATATAACACATACTAAACATTTGTTCATAAGCCTTTGGAGAACTGGATCTTGTAGCCTAGAGTTTTTGCTACAAAATGATATGAAAACCATCCTGAAAAACCATTACTCATTCATACAAAACAATTTAGTCCTTTAACTTTTATAAGACACTTTTAGTGTTGGAAAGGCCATATGCGAGGAGGCGTGAATGATCATGGATATTAAGGTGATTCACACCTGAGGAGACTAAGACCCCTCCCCTGAGAGAGAATGAATGTGAGGAGACTTAATGATCAAAATCAAGTTTAAGTTAAATTAAGTAATCTGACTATACTAATCTGTAATCTGTAATAAAGTAATCTGACTTTATTAATCATCACTCTGTCAATATATTCTCCCAATTCAATTAGTGTTTATATATATTTATACCCTTATCTAGTGTATGTGTATTCTACATTGTGTGTATTGTGTACATTTGTTATGTAAATTGTTTTGTGTAAATATGTTGTTTATTGTAAAGTGGTTTATGTCTCGTCACTGTCATGACTGCAATGTTGCTCGGAACTGCACACAAGAATTTCACCTACTGTTGCACTCGTGTACACAGTAGTGTGACAATAAAGTGATTTGATTTGATTTGATTTGATATACATTTTCTTTACATAAAGACTTTACATAAAAAAATGTAAACAAATATGTTTTAATGATTTTAAAAGAAGTCTCTTCTGCTCACCAAGGCTGCATTTATTTGATCCAAAATACAGCAAAAACAGTGATATTGTGAAATATTTTTACAATTTAAAACATCTTTCTATTTGAATATATTGTAAAAATAAAGCTGAATTTTCAGCATCATTACTGCAGTCTTCAGTGTCACATGATCCTTCAGAAATCATTATAAGGTGGTGATTTTCTAATATGGGCATAATTAAAGTATATTTTATAATTTAACCTGAACACATATTTGCAAGCACAAGCTTCATTGATGATAATAAGGCAGCATAAACACTAGATAAAATATAATCTAAAAATTCATATTATTTTTATATCATATTACATATCATATTTATATTATACAGCATACAATTTAAATACCTGCTTTAGCCGAAACAACATTTTAAATGTAACTAAAACTTGCCTATTAGGACATATTTCAAATTTCAATACTCTGAATCCTGGCTGGCAAGCTGGAAACAGTCCCACTAAAAAAATATGTACATGTTTATATAAAATAGCATGTCAACTAACATCGCTTTGTTTCATACAGATTGCATTGCTTTAAATTTGAATTATTTTATTTAAAAGTAGACATTTTAAGCTTTCTTTAGACATATGTTTCATGTTTGTGTGATAAGTATTCGCGGAGTTTCGGTTCATTTTTGTGACGTGTTTCAGAAAGATGCTCACAGAGACAGAGACGGCTGAAAGCGCACCCTTTTTATTTTCTTTATTTACAAAAGCACAAGGTTTTGATGTTATTGTGAGTGTACACAAATAAAAGTAGACACTTTATAGTCTCTAATGATGTCTTACACTTATCTGTATAACCAAAAATGACAGAGCGTTTTAAGTTGTTTCTGCTGTAATGATGAAAAAAATCCAGCAAACAAATATTAGCAAACAATATTAAAAGAGGCTATGCTTCTGGGATGAACTATCGTCTGATTTGGGAAAGCAGCATTTCTCTGATCCAGGTGAGCACGTTCACTTCATGATGGCTGGACGTTTGTTACCTAGCTACTGCTCCTGTTAGTTGACAAACGGAAACAGCAGAGCGCAGCACGCATCATCCTCTCGGCACCCACACAATTTAAAATCCTCCATCCTAGTTCCAAAATTAGGTTTAAGCAATTTAGAAAATATACAAAATGAAACATACCACGTGTCATTGATACGGTTGTGTGTTTTGTTGATTAGAGTAATTGATGGCAAAAAATTAAATAATTGGTGGTGGTGGGGGGCCCTAAACAAATGTTTAGTTTGTTTATTAGGTCAGGCTAGCCCTGGATAGTTTAACTAGTATTGTAGCTTACGTTTATTTTTCTACATGTCTTTTTTGTTAGGGTCGATAACTAACTCATTAAAAGTCAAAATGTATCAATATATTCTTATATACTATTTTCATATAATACTTATAATACAATGTTTTGTCAATAAATATTCTTTTTAGCTGGAAACTTTTACCTTTCTGTGTGTTCGTGTCCGATGGTATACACAACCAATCATCATATTATGGGAAACCTCTCAAATTTTGCTCTATGTCTTCCTTTTTGCGACATTGTATTTGAAGTCATTTTTTTAACACTTGTGGAAAAAGTACTTAATTGTCTTGAAAAAATGCAGAACATCATAATGATCCTAAAAAGTGGTTTAGTTTTCTAAATGCAAAATATGAGTTATATTATATTATATTATATTCTAATTTATATAAAAATTATAATTTATATTATATATAACCAACTGCCTTTTAAAAGTTTGGGGTCATTTACTCTCTATTTATTTTTATTATTATTATTATTATTATTATTCAGATTTTAGAATAATAGAACAGTCATCAAATTTATGGAATAACAGAAATGGAACTGGAAATTATGTTGTGACAAAAATAAATCAAAGCTGTTATATTTTAAGTAGCCACCCTTGGCCTAGAATTTACAGAAATGTGCAAACAAAAACAAAAATTTTTTGATAAGTTATCCCTCCTTAATAACATGTCCTAAAGCCAGGGACTGCATTACAATCCCAGGCAAGCAGTTTTTCTTACGTTCACTACCTAAAGTTCAGATGTTTGTTCAAAAGCCAGCCTAAAAAGAATCTCTGTTCCTTTATGCAATAGATTTAGGCCATGTTTTAAAATAACCATTACATTATGAATTTGAAATGGAAGATTTGAAATTACTTTGTACGTATATTCATATTTTTCTCTGTTTAGTACTCAAGCTTTATAAAACCATATGTTTTTCCATTGTTTTCTCAAGGAAAAACAATTGTTTGGCATTTTAGATTTTGAATGAAAAGCACTTTGTTGCACAGTTTTAGCAAATAGTATTCAAGTACGTTCAGAACTTGCATCAGTTGTGCATTGTTCACACCTACTTATTTCTCCTGCTTGTGCTTTATTTTTTAGTTCATTTATTATTATTAGTAATTAGTATTTTCAAATGTATAGAAACATGCTAGTGGGGGAGAGAGTGTGAAGTACAGCTGCAAAGTAGATCAGCTGTTATAAAAATGCCAGCAGAAATATTGCAATAAACAATATTGATGTTTGTTTTAAAGCTTTGTGTACTCTGTATCTTTGGCTTTCCTTTATCTTTTTCTCCCTATCACACACTGAAAATCACACAAAAACACACAGACACATTGCATTCCTCATTTCATTTCAGGGCAGTAGATGGCAGCCTTACAGCTCTATATGTGTTCAGATTTGTTCGGTAACAGTGATTGACACAAGTACAGGACGGTCATAACTTCCTCACTAGATAGAAAGAGACATACAGGAAATCACACAGTCACAGACAAGAATCATCATCTTTAGGAGGATGATGTGACTTTGAAGTCCATACAAACCTCTCGAGACAGCAGGAAATTAAACTAAGTCTGTACTCAAGGAGAAATGAAATGGCTGTTCTAAATCATTAGTCTTGTCAGTAGCAGTTTCCGATGTCCCAGAAATCTTTTCCCAGACCAGACTTATGTGCACGGCCTTCTGATGCCAATTGAAAAGTTTTAAAATCAGGCTCCTGGGCTAGACAAAATTCATTTGATTACAGTCTCAAATAAGCATATTTAGGCAGCCACTTTATTTGTTTTAATGGATGCAAATTCATAATTAAGTGATACATTCTGTTCTTATATGCTATCTGGCTTCTAAACACGTCTTCTTTTCTATCTGTTTGTTGATAAGACCTTGAAAATGTGTATGGGCCATTATGGCAAAAAGATTCTCAAAGCTATTATTAATCAAGCTTGTTCAGTAATGTACATAGAAGAAAGCTGGTAACATGTTACTTCAAAAGCATGTGTAAGGGGTTTGCGAAGCATTTATGAGCAAATCAGACTCCTGTTTGCTGTGAATAGGATAATTTAGGGAGCAACAATACAATAAGGTTCCATTTGTTAATATTAGGTAATGGATTACGTACGTATCATGAACAATATATTGAACAATATATTTTATTACAGCATTTATTAGTCTATGGTTATATTAGTATACAAAAATAAAATTTTCATTTTTAGTTTATGTTAGTTCATAATGCTGTAACTAATATTAACATATATATCTTGTGTGAATGTATGAATGTGTGAAAATGAAATTAATGAAATTAACATTACCCAAGATGAATAAATGCTGTAAAAGTACAACAAACTAACTTTATTGTAATGTGTTGCTAGAATGTATTTACAATAAATAAATATATATATATATATATATATATATATATATATATATATATATATATATATATATATATATATATATATATATAAACATATTTAAAATATATTGCAAAATATTCAGATATATGCAGATATATAAGAAGTTTGAGATTTTGTCATTTGTCTTGATAGTGAGTTTGCTACAGTTTGTTGGCCACTATTCTCTGATTGGTGGATCTCTCTGCGTAGGATCATGGGTAATGTAACTCTTAAACAGGAATTCCGCTGTTAAACACGATTTTTATTTATTTATTTTGTTTGAATTTATCTGCATGGGGTGATGTCTTCAACAGAAGCACATATCATCAAACATACTATTCAGACGGTAGGCCTGTATTTAAAGGGTTATCATTTAAGGTATTAAGTTATTGTTTAAAATCATTTCATCTATAGAGAAAATTAATGGGATTTTTACATCGAGATCCAGACTGTTGTGCTGGTTATTAAACTGTGTGTGATCTGTGTCTTTTATCATGTTGCTGTTGCTGTCATGAAGCCACCCAAAGCTGTGTTTTCCATTACATGTATTGAAATCACTGCAACACATGTTGCTCATTGTTTTATTGACATTATTATTGAAGCACTAAGTTCAGGGTCAGGATTTACAGAAGTTGACATTAATAAAAGTAGACTTGCTTTTAATGGTGAGTCATGTCTGAATTTGCACATAGTAAAGACATCTGATGTCAGTCATGGTAGGTTAAAATAACCTCTGTGTGTACTGCTATCTATGATTATATTACTCTCAGTTCAAATTAAAGCCACTGTCCTTCTTCATTTTGTTCTCCTTGTATGGTGTACTAAACATACATCTCTTTCTCTCTCTCTCTCTCTCTCTCTCTCTCTCTCTCTCTCTCTCTCTCTCTCTCTCTCTTGCTCTCACACTCACACACACACACTAGAAATGTCCTGATAAACCACACGTATAGCATAAAACCCTTGTAATTACCAGATTGCAACCTAAAATAATGTCCTCCAAAACCACACACACACACACACACAGCAACTACAAGCAGCACCTCACAGTCTTGAGCTTCCAGCTTTAACTTGTACTTGCACTACTCCCTTCACTCTGTCAGTGCAGATTTCATCACTAGTGTGATTCAGTTGTCCTGCTCCAAATATGGGGGAGCAGACACACTTGCTAATTTGACCAATTAAAGATGTAAGGGTAGTTGAATTGAAACAAGTCTAGCTCCCTCAGGGAATGTCAGTGACATTTACCCACTGAGTGGGATTTATGTTTATGCTTCATCTTTGTAACAGGCTCATTCTACCAGCTTCGAGCGTACTAATGTCTGTTATCGCAAGACTAAACTCAAGGGCCATCAAACATGATAATACTAATGATGGCGATAATGCAGCTCACCATAGCAGTTGATAATTGAATGCATCCTCCACCAACACAATGGATAGCTGTTTACTACTGTGTGACCTCCAGTGTCATCAGGATCATATTGAAATAAAAATATGATGATGATGATGAATATTATGCAGTCAAGACTGTCATCGAACCATTGTCCTTGTCAAACCAGGGGTCATATTTACCATATCATATCATAGTCATTCAGTAAAAATAACTCCACAGCCACTTTTCCAGTGAAGAGGTTTGTATATAGTCCATTCCCTCAAGCAACAACGATTTAAAGAAAGACAGCATATTAATAAGAAGTTGGTAATGTAAATGGACTATATGCAGTTAATTAGAAGAATTGAAAATAATTTATTTTGTGCTTTGCGCTGGCATAAAAAAATTGCAGTTAGAATTTCCGCTGTCATGGAAATTGGATAAGATGTTGCGCACGCGCTTATGGAAAAAGTGCCACTAATTTAAATAAAATAATTTTTCCACCTGTTTTCATCAGCGTTTATGCCAGTCGATTTTTGTGAATAGTGCAAACTATTATAAGTTTAAGCCTAATTTACCTAGAAAGGAGCTGTGCTTGCGAAAGGAATGACATTCATTTTAATATTCAAAATGCAATGGCATTTCAGTGCTGATTGCACCTGGTTAACCTAGATCAGAATCAGCTTTATTGCCAAGTATGCTTACACATACAAGGAATTTGTCTTGGTGACAGGAGCTTCCAGTGTACAACAATACAAAAACAATACAAAAAGATCAGCAAGACATAGATAATTAGAAACAAAAACCAAAAATTGCAGGTGGTTAGTGAATAAGACGTAGGGTTTTGTGCTGAAAAAACACGTGCAAAAGTGGCGCAACTGTTTAATGAGTTTGCCCCTGAATTTTGTCCACTCTAGAATGAATAGAATATTTAATATAATTTAGATTATAATACCATAATGGCCCATAATTGTCATAGTTCATGGCTGTGACAACTAGAGTCTGTTTTAAAAAAAAGAAGGAATGAGCCCTTCAGTACTTACAATACAAACCTGCTGTTTCAACAGGACAACACTAGAAAGAAATCTGCACTCAGTAAGCGATTTTATGTCTTTAACAGTGCCCCTCATTCTGTATCATATTCAACACTCTCTCTTGCTAATGAGAGAGCTATGGGTTTATACCCATTACACTAAGAGGCAACTTCCCCCTGCTCATATCAAAGCCATAACTACTATGTCAGACATGACAAAAATACCCAGTTCAGTGTCTCACCAGCCAGTCAGACACCAGACATCCTCAGGCTCCTCATCAAGAACTAATCAGGCATTCTGCTTAGATGGCTAAATAATTTTAGACAGGCTGCTTTGTACTTGAACACAAAGGTACTTAATTTGGAATGAAAGACTTGCCTCATTTTCTAAAGACAATTATAGTGGCTTTTGCCCCTGGATGTAGATATCTTCTCCAATCCATAAAATGTTAAAAAATATGAAGATTTGCTTAACTTTTTTCATTGCATTTTGGACATGTTGTTCTGATGACAAAACAATTGTCATCATGATCTCTTCTGCATGAAAGTGTATTGTTCTGTTCCAGTTCTATGCTGTGCACAAACACTGTATGTGTCTTTAAAAAGTGAAAAAAGACAGAATTAATTTATAATTTGTTGCTTGTTTTCAGTTCATTACATTGAAAGGCCCATGTGATTTAGCATCAGCCTATTTAAGAGCAGTATGCCATTTTGTTTCCTGCTTTTAAAATAATATGACTTCAGATGTCCCTACCTCTTCTGTTCTTATTACTGGCTGCAAGGTGTTCCAAAATTGAGGATAATAACGTTTATGGAGGAAGACATTAACAAAGCTATTGCTTCATTTCAAATCTCTTAACATGAAAATGAAATGTGTTTTCATGGTTGTTTAAAGGAAAACATACTTTGGGTTGTTGAGGCTGTTATTCGGGACTACGGTACTTGAAGTAAAGGGTGGATTTTATGAACAGAGCAAATCAAGAATATGGTGTTGTCAATTCCAATCAGAATGTCTTTTGGTGGATTCTTATGTACACTTTTTTTATAAGAAGATGGCTGAAATGTTCAAGAGTTTAAAACAGGTCAATAAGCTCATTAATTAAAGGAGAAGTGGCTTCATTCTTTATTAAAAGAGGAGTAGCACATGTTTTTATACACCGATGCTGGATAAAATCACCAAGAAATAACAACATTAGAAGTGTTCTTCGATTTCACTCGAGGGAAATTATATTTACTGTCTGAATTCATGCAGTTAATTGGCTTTTTTTTTATAACAGAGTGAAAGCAAACATGTTGGAAGCAGTGAAAATATTTCAGCGTATTATAATTTATGTTTTTTTTATATTATTTTTTAATTTGATATATATGTAAATTTGATATATATATATATATATATATATATATATATATATATATATATATATATATATATATATATATCAAATTTACACACACACACACACACACACACACACACACACAAAGTCATGGATGTACACAAGCCAACAAACACATGCATACTCAAAAAGTATGAATAAGATCACAGCAGGAAATCAAAGTGTGGGCAGTAAATAGCTTTGAGTGTACTCTTAAGCACCATACACTACACTTATTCGACACCCCAAAACTGCCTTTTTTATCTCCCTTTTGAATTTTCTGCTCTTATTTGTCTATTTCCTGTGATGGAAAAACTCTCTGAAGTTTACTTGAAGACCCTTATGGGATAAACATAGCTTTGCTGTACACCTGGGGCAAGAAGGAGAGAAAAAGAGGGAGAGAACCAGCAATAATCTCTTCATGTGTGTGACGGGGGAGGGTATAGAATGGTCAGAGGAAGAGATAAACCAGAGACGGCAGCTTTGATCTCATCTGCAGTAATTTTGCCAACTCTCTGGTTGCTGAATGAACACGGCTATTTGTTACATTTAATATCCTTTAGTTTCGCTCACTTTATGTGAACATTTCCCAATCTGCCATGGTTTATAGTAATAGATTTTTTAGCACATGCGCATATACACACAGATAAACATCAGCGCTTGTGAACAAGGTCTGGAAAACCTGGAACCGTGTAGAATTTGTTTGATCAGTCTAGAAGTCTAAGGCACTCTGGGTAATTTTGTTTGATTAAGGCTGCTCGTTAAAGGGCTGAGGTTTAGGGTTGATGCCTCATTCGACTGGATTGGATACGTCAACTGCGGCACCATCTTGGAACGGTCAACAAGGAGAGTTGTTTGAATGGGCTTTATTGCAAGTGAATCAAGGAGATGCTTCAGACCAAGCTCCTTTGTGTTGAAACTAGTATCATGATCCATAGGAACAGCTACTAATAAGGCATCTACGTATGAATATCTATGCAGAGGAGGCAGAACTTTTTTATTTAGTACAGATTGCTGATGAAACTCAAAATAAACGCTGACAATAAATGCAGCTAATGCGCATTACCCATCTTAAAAATGACAAACCCTGAAGTGTAAAACACACAGCGCCCACAAACATAAACTCGGTTTTATTTGCATATAGCATGGGAATTAAAGATTGGATTTATATCTGTTTGGCGGAGACACATTGATGTGGCCAAGTGTAAATTATATGTGCTTTTTCAATCAGATAGTAATCAGAATCAGTAGAAACGTATGAAGTGACCAAGTGTAAATAAACCCTTAGGGTTGATGCTGTACGGCCAGGTTTAAGTTAAGATAGTCTATTGACATTGTCAGTTCATTAATCCCTAATAACAAAATGCAGCACATGTGTCAGAAAAAATAGTAATATTTGCCCAAGGATTACCCAATGATTTTTGTATGTACCTTTTGAGGGCATTGAGCATAAACTACAAATATAGTATCCAGCTATTTCTTTTCATCTTTTTGTGCAATGGAATCAATGACAGTGTTTTATTGCCTCAGCTGATATAAATTTTGACTCACTGGACAATCAAATCAATCCTCAGCTGTCCTCTGTCTCTTGCTATATAATGATATGCCCTCTTCACAATTGAATCAGGCAAGGTGACCTTGTCTTTGTCTTTGATCTTGCAGATGTGAACTGTCAAAAGTCATATGACAACTGCTTCTCTCCCAATAGTACTTTGTATTTGACTTTGTAGAATAACAAGTCAAAATCATTGCAATTATGTATTGACATCAACATTGTATGAACATGAAGTGCTTTTTCCAAACAAAACTTTTGTCAATTAATCACTTTCAACAGCTAAGATTACTTCTGATCTTATGTTTAAAAAGTTTGACACATGCAAGTTATGATTACAGTTTTTGCCTTTTGTTTCAACCTCACTAGATAATCTTTTGATAGACTACCAGTTTACCTTTAGTCTGCTTCAGGAGGATGATCAACACTACACAGCCATTAACTTCATGGCGACTCCAGAAGAGGTCAGTGAGTTTGCTTTCTGTGTACACAATCACTTCAGTTTTGAATTGAAATGTGTTCACAAAAAAATTAGAGCTTAGAGCTTTCAATCTACATGCACCAAACTTTGCACAGACCTTCGACTGATTTCGAATAGTGTGCTATATATATATATATATATATATATATATATATATATATATATATATATATATATATATATATATATATATATATTAGAACTGATCGGAATTACAATTTTCTCGTTGCAGACTTCCGAACAAGCCCAATTTCCTATTGACTCCCATTCAAAATTTCGGACTATAATTTCTGCCCAAGCTTTCAAGCTACATGCATTAAATCCATGATAGATATACTAGCAAAAAAAATTAGCAACACCTAGCTACATGTTGGAAATACCTACCAACATACCTAGCTAAATGCTAAAACATGCTAGCAACACCTAGCTAAGTGCTAAAACATGCTAGCAATGCCTAGCGAAGTCATAAAACATGCTAGCAACATTTTAAATAATGCTAGCAATGCTTAATTAAGTAAAGTAAATAAAACATGCTAACAACATTCCAGAAATGCCTAGCTAAGTGAATAAACATGCTAACAACATGCTAAAACATACCAGCATTGCCTAGCTTAGTGCCAAAACATGCTAGAAACATGCTAGCTACATGATAAAACATGCTCTCTGTAACATTTTGAAGAAAGTCACGAGAGCTGGGTCTAAGTGTGCTGAAACAGTATTTAATATAAAAAATAAATAAATAAATAAATAAAAAGTACAGAATAATGGGGTAAACACAGGAACAAAAGAAATATCCACAATGGGAAAACACAGGAACAGTGAAAACATACATGATGGGCACTGGTCATACACAGGAGTTCAAAACACATAACAACTGACAAGGACTAGGCAAACAACAGGGCATTAGATACTCAATAGTAATGAGTAAATGAAAGACAGGTGAAAACAATCAAGGGCAGTTGGCAGTGATGAGGGCAGGAAATTATGGGAAGTGTAGTCTGGGAGGAACAGATGACAGGGGAGAAACACAAGGCAAACAACATTGAATCATGACACTAGCAATGCCTAGCTAAGTCTAAAACAGGCTAGCAACATGCTAAAACATGCAAGCAATGCTTAGCTAATTGCTAACATATGTTAGCAACATGCTAAAATGCAACATGCTAACAATGCCTAGCTTAGTGCTAAAACATGCTAGCAACATGATAAAACATGTTAGCAATGCCTGCCTAGGTGTTCCATCTCTCAGTAAACTTTCAGACGAGGCTTTTTCAATCCAACCTAGCTTATCCATCTAGTTTATATATTTAAAATACTGTTACAATGGTTTGTATTATATAACATCTGAAGTAAATATATGAAAGTCTGTAAATATGTACAGAGGACACATACTGTAAAAATCATTCATTTTGTGTAGCAATGAAAGAAAGTGTCATTTTTATTTAAAACAACCTGAAGAATAAATGTAATGTGTATAGTACACTTAAAAAAAAGTATGACATTGTATGACAAACATACATTAAATTG
This sequence comes from Moxostoma hubbsi, assembly GCA_032164185.1. Classification (NCBI taxonomy): domain Eukaryota; kingdom Metazoa; phylum Chordata; class Actinopteri; order Cypriniformes; family Catostomidae; genus Moxostoma; species Moxostoma hubbsi. The sequence goes on along the minus strand of JAVLUX010000034.1, from coordinate 24,382,885 downwards.
AATTGAGTAATGTTAAAATCATGCTCATATTATGAATTCAACATAAGTGTGAATAGTTGAATTAAAATGTATGTGAAATATTAACTTTTAAAGCCTAAAGTAAACAAAAAGTGTTAAAAATATAGTTTGGCATTAATTGAACTGATTTTATACTTAGCAAAGTTAAGTGTATTTAAGTAAACTTTTCTTTTGAGGTTATAATTTCTGTTAAATTATTATTGTAACATATTTACATTATTGTTTACAGTAAACAATACTTTAAAACATACTGTAAACACTATTCCAGCTATTTCAATGTTTTTACCCTATATGATCATGCTATTTATTTTTCAGACCAACAAGAACCTTGATATGTCAATTAGTGCATCAAACAACCTCAACGTCAACATAACATGGACTATTGGCTCAACAGGTGTGGTTAAAGGTTACTGGAAAATTACATTTTATATTGTGTTGAATTGATAAGCAGTTATGATTTTCTGTCATACTTAATGGAGTATCCTCTGTGTGGGTCAACTGGGAAACATAGATTAAAATTGAAATATAGACTGACCAATATGCTTTGTAGTTGGAAATTGCTTTATAATGACAGACCATACATTCATTATCAACTATAAATCTGTTCAAACCCTTTTGCAGGGCAACAAGAAGCTCTTAGAAGTTCTGAAGTTTTTCCAATTCTTCAAATTTTGGTGGCAAATGTATATTACAATGCTGTGAGCATGTGAAACTGATTGTTATAGGGTTGATAAAAATGTTATGCCATATTTAATATTTCACTGACAACAGTAAAACATGCAAAGGGTCTTGACATACAGTTTGCTGATGCTGTATTTTGTGTCCCTTCAGCTGGTACGATCTCAGGGGAAGAATTCCCCATTGTGTCCAAGACTAACATCAAAGAGTACAGAGACAGCTTCTCTTATGAGAAATTCTCCTTTCTTGCAAATCCCAACATCACTTTCCATGTGTACGTCAGCAACTTTTCATGGCCAATCAAAATACAGGTAAGATCTGCTTAGTTTATGGAGTTTATTAAGTCAGGTAAGTAAGAGATGAAGTGTACATTTATGTGCATTCCCTGTACATTACTTTCGATGTCTGATGTACAAACGTTTTTGAAATATGACACAATTAATAATGATTGATTGTTTTGACAAAAATAAAAAAAGGTATATTTTTGTTTTATGGCTTGTCGCCATCCATCTTCCTCTTGATCACATTCCAGAGGATTTCAATGTGGTTCATGTCTGAAGAACCCCCAGATCATCACAGATCCTACACCAAATTTCAAAATGTGTGTGAGACACAGGCTTGACGGCCTATCTAGGTCTCTGCCTAACCATTAGATGACCAGGTGGATGATCAGTGATGATCCGGGGGTGCTTCAGCTATGCTGGAATTGGGCAGATTTGTCTTTGTAAAGGACACATGAATCAAGCCACATAAAAGGTTATCCTGGAAGAAAACTTGCTTCCTTCTGCTCTGACAATGTTCCCCAACTCTGAGGATTGTGTTCCATGCCACACTGCCAGGTCAATAAATGTGTCCGGATCAAGACACTGTCATGACCAGCCAATCCATTTGTACAAAAGGGAACATTTTTATTCACAAATATGTCTCTGTTTGTACAAATAGCTGCACATTCATTTCATAATAATTTACACAGACACAATTAAAAATAAATTTGTTTAAGGCTAATAACACACATTTGTGAAGTTTTCCCAATTTGGTGGGTAGATGTAACAACATTTATGGATGAATTTAAGAGTTATTCATTGGTAGTTGTTTGTGTGTGGGTCAGTCATGTTGAAAACAGCTTAAAACATGTCTCAAAATTCAAATAAATAAACAGAATAGACACAAAACATGTCAATGAATGCATGCATGTCACTTGATCCACAAATGCACATTCAGTACTTGACAAGGCCATAATTCTAAAGGTATTTGTGTGTGGATAGTAAGATGCATGTATGACAATGTAACGCAGGGTTAGGATGGGCAAGGAGGAGGCGAGAACCGGCTTGTCAACGTAAATAATATTTTAATGAGAACTTAAACAAAACCCTTTCCCTGGGGAGTGGCGTGCTCTACGACCCGTCTTCCGGCTGGTTATCCCCGCCTTCCTTGACCTGGGAGGAGACAGGAGGGGAAAACAACAACAACAAAAATTAAATAGGCGAGGGAAAAGGCCAACATGGTGCAAAAGAGCGAGAGAGAGAGAGGAGAGAGAAAAAGCTCACTCACCGGTTCTCTGATGTACCATCACGTGGTCCTCGAACACTCCTCCACACTCTCCGTTGGACGACAGCCGCTCCTCTCTGGGCGAACCGGAGTCAACCTCCGACCCCCAGCGGACAGAACGCCCCTCCGCTTTCCTGGTGACGCGTGGAGACATTCCTCCGCCCCTGGCAGCGGCCCTACCGCTCCGGGCGGTCGTGGAGTTATTCCTCTCCTCCCCTCGCGGACGGCGATCTTCCCTCGACCCCTCCGCGTCTCTGTGGACGACAGGGCACTCCTCCACCCCCGGCAGCGGCTCCCTCGCTCCAGGCGGTCGGGGAATCCAGTCCCGACTCGACCCGCAGACGGCGGCCGTTCCCCGCATCCGGGCGGTCGGGCCACTCCGTCACCCGGCAGATGGCAGTGGCGCTCCCCTGGGTGGACGGCAGTGTCGAGGACTCTGCGATGGGCATCCCTCCTCCTTCCCGGGTTTCGGCACCAATGTAACGTGGGGTTAGGATGGGGAAGGAGGAGGCAAGAACTGGCTTGTCAACGTAAATAATATTTTAATGAGAACTTAAACAAAAAGCACAAACACACACAACGGACATGTCCGTAAGGATCTCTCTCTCCCGCACCGCCCTCTGCGATCGGCCTTTATCTCTCCCGGTGGCTTGATTAGCCTAATACGGGACCGGGCGTGTCGAGTCACGACCCGGTTCCGCCCTCCGCCGTGCCACAGACATTTATTGAATTGATGGATTAGTGTTTATGCATATGTGAATTTGTGAATAATTCTGATACTATTCGTCCCATACTAAGACTTTTCCTTTGTAAATAGTTTAAATTTACCAACAGCAGCTGCAGGCAAATTGGTTCTAATAGAGAAGACACAATAACAATGATACATTGTATATCATAATTAGTCAAATCCTGAGTTTGTCCTTATCCAATAATCCTGATGAAAATTTAAAGAAGCCCAAATCTCCAATAATCTGTATGAATCAGGATGTTTCAACCCCCAAATGCATTTTCAACTCAATTTGAGCAAAGTTTCCATAAAAAGCAGTTATTTTCTGGCCTGCAAAAAGAACCTGGAAGTGCAGGAATGGAGTGTTTGTTTGTAAACAGTAACTTCATCTATTGACCAATCAGCATCCAGAACCAGAGCAGTAAATATTATAATGTGTATTTTGGTACATATGTAAGTGTTGATGTATTGATGTGCCTTCTCACTTCCTGCTTATTATATGTGAAGGTTCTGGACAGAGCAGAAATGCTGCTTGTAGTCAGGACCCTGACTAAGCCAGCACAGTCATCACTCTTCCCAGCATCCCTCAGTCTGATCCTGTTGTACTTTATCTGAGAGTGCAACTGGCCTGTTAGTATCAGCCACGTATTGATTGTGGCTGTGAATCATTCCCATTAATGCAGTTTTACCATACCCACATATAGATGAGATAGTAACATAAGCCCTTAATTGTTCTCATCAGGAGCCCAATACCACAAGCATCTATAGACTTCTGAGTAACCTGAGAACAATGGTTCCTCTAGCCCTGACCTTGATCACGTCTGAGTGACATCAAGTAATAATGTCTTTCAAACTGTGTTGTAAAGCTTTCAAAATAAAGTAACGCATCCCTTCAATTTATTGGCCTATTTTGTGAATCGAGAGAAAATACTTCCTCTTGCCAGCCATAGTAAGCAATGTTCTACAGTATATTTCTTATATTAATATTTGTTTTATCGACTAGAGATAGAGAAACAAATTTGCTATCCCTCAGATTGGTACTGGTGATTTCATCCTGGACTTCCATTTTTTTTGTGCAATAATGCGTCCGATGGTAAATAAACAGACTTCGGTGGTCTGCGGGCATGCCGTACACAATGTCTTTATCTTTGTTTACGCAAAGTGAAACAAAAAGATTGCTATTTCAACTAATGCTTCAAAATGTGTTTTCTATTATTCTCTGTGTCTTGTCCAAATGGGTCTAAGGCTCTTACAGTATTTAACCTTTGTGCTCATGCCTGTCAGTGAAGGTTGTGCATGGTAGCAAGCAAATCTAATACAAGAGAGTATATCATATTGTCTCATTTATGTCATCCCATTTGAAAAGGGCTTACTTTATGTGGGTTATTAGTGTAGATCTAGGCTTTTGTGTCCACACAGAAAGAACCGGGGATGAGATATGTGTCGCTGTTGGCCCTGTGGCTGAAGTGGGCTGCTGACAGACTTGTGATTGCTATCACAGTTGGAGCTGTGTACTGAATTCATCACCCTCAGTCTTTACATTTCCGCTGCCTACAGTCACTCTCTCCTTCGCTTTGACACTCTTTATCTCTTTCATGTCACATATTGGCAGAGATTCTCTATTTATAACAGATTTCACCTCTTGTTTACCATCTGAATAAGAATGTGGTGAGCAGGGTGGAGACGAGCTGCGTCTGGGCAGACCAAGGCTGGGAAGATAAGTGACAATTGACTTCCACCTGTGTGCCACACTGGCCTCGCATTCCAGCGAGGAGCGGCAGGAGTATTTAAGGAGAGTACACAGCGGTAGAGGAGAGAAAGAGAGATGTACGAAGCTTGTCCGCTTGTCTGAATGTCTTTATGATTTGGCGCAGCTGGCTGAAAAGCAGTGTGTGTTTTTGTTTCTTTATGCACTGAAAAATGTCATGTGTTTGTCAAGCTGGTTCCAGCTTCCTCCTTAGTTGTTACACTGGTGCCGAATCCCAGGAAGGTGGAAGGATGTGCCGTCCAGAACAGCGGGCCGAGGACCACTCGACAGCATATCTGGGGCCAGCGAGCTCCTCTCTCTCTCCCTTCTCTCTCCTCTCTGCTTTCTTTCTCCCTTTTGTTATTCCCACCCCCCTCTTCCCTTTCTCCTCTCTTTCGCCCTGTTCCTCCTCCCAAGCACGTACAGGTTGGATCAGGAGACTGTGTGACCCATCGATGCTCCCTCCCTAGAAATGGGGGTGGGGGGAGTAGGTCACAGACAGGAGAAATCCCTGATATGAGTTCGGCAGTGGAGGTATGTGGTGAGCAGGGCGGAGTCAAGCGGCGCCTGGGCAGAGCGAGGCCGGGAAGTGGCAAATGACTTCCACCTGCCTTGTGTTCCTGCGAGGGGCAGTGGGATTATTTAAGGAGAGGAGACAGCAGCAGAGAAGAAAGAGAGAGAGATGTACGAAGCTTGTCCATGTGTCTGAATGTCTTTATGATTTGATGCAGCTGGCTGAAAAGCAGTGTGTGTTTTGTTTCATTATACACTGAAAAATGTAATTAAATGTCTATGTGTCCCGGCTTCCTCATTACCATCTTAATTCTTACACTGGTGCAAAGCCTGGGAAGGAGGAAGGATGCGCCGTCCAAGGAGTCCTCGCCGCTGACTTGGTGTCGCTATGTCGAGGGAGTGTTCGATCCGGTGGCGCTGTAGCACTGTCAACTGGCAACCGGAAAGAATGGCTAAGGGGTCCAGTGCCGTCACCTGGCATTGTGGACGGATGCAGGACAGTGGGCCGAGGACCACTCGATGGTATATCTAGGGCCAGCGAGCTCCTCTCTCTCCCCTCTCTCTCTTCTCTCTGTGAACTGGCCGTCTTTTTATCTCCCTCGACTCTCACTGTGAACATAGTGATGGCAATTAGTAACAATTATTCTCAGGTGGATGTCCTTTCTGCTTTCTCTTTCCCCAGACAGGCACTCGACCATGCCCTCACCTCCACAAAGAACAAACAAAAAGAGAACAAATAATCAGATTTATATAAAACTTAAAAAGTGTTTTTGTGGCAGGGCGGAGGGCTTATAAGCCCTCGAGAGGGATATAGGCCGACCGAAGACGGCAGTGCGACACAGAGAGAGATTTACGGACTGTTCGACACCTGTGTGTGTGTTTGTCTTTTTGGTTGAGTTTTATATTCAAATATTATTTATATTTATATTATTTAAGATGGTTCTCGCCGCCTCCTTTCCCTTTAATCTCTGCCACAGACTTGTTTTTACTTCTTATTTCAAAACATCCTTTAGTCTGTATGTATGGATGAATATTAATATATTTATATATACACACTACAAGTCAATAGCTTGGACACACTTGAAGCATCCTAGGTTGATACCTTATGAATCTGTTTGAGAAAATGACAATCTAGACAAAGGGAGGCTACTTTTAAGCTAATTTATAAGCGTTTGGATTTGTTTAACATTTTTTGGTCACTATGTAATCCACATACTTCCATTTGTGTTATCTTGTTAATCATTGTTTATGGTTTAAAATTACCTGTTGATCAGGTTTAATCCAGATCAAATAAGGCTGGTTCTTCAGTCATTAATAAGTAACAGTAGGAGAGTAGAGATAGTCATGTGTAATGCTGATCTGAGGGAGGCTGCTCGGCTTTGGAATGGCTACCGCAGTGATGAAACCATTTCCTGCCCTCACTTGCTCTGCTCCCCCAGGGTGATCTCCCCAGTCTCGGGATGACATCAGCTTAGAGCGAGGGCTGGTTTGGGGGCACAGCAAGAGGGGATTTGCACATCCTAGTGGAACAGATTTTTATTTAGTCTGTCACTGTGGCCCCGTTCCTCACCCCTCTTGAATTTGCTGTCCTCTTCCACAGCGGGCTGCTCTTTCAACCTTTGATATGCGCGAAGCGTTAAGTACTACTTTTTTTAAGAATTTGTAATTCCAAATGAGAACAGGTGGAGTTTTTTTTTGTTTTTTTAGATGGTTTCAGGCACACATTAAAACTAAAATGCATTGCCATTCAGAAGAGGGGTAGAGGAATTGCTTTAATTTATTGTCAATAATTGGAATAGGACAAAGCAAAAACCTATTGGTCACCATTTACATAATCTTCATACATGAGTGAATTAAATATGCACATAGAAGACCCTTAAGACCCCTCAACATACAGTCAGTGGCAATGAAATCTTAGTCACTCAAACTACAATGAACTTTTAATGGGAAATAAACACTGATCCTATCATAAGCACTGAACTCAGAAAACAAAGCAGAAGATACATTCTGCTGTTTAATATCTAGTTTTCTTGGTTATATGTGCCTCTTACAACAACAAAATAATTGATTCTACTTACTTGGCATACTTAGACAAATCCAGTAATGAGTTCTTCCTTAAACAGCCTGGTAATTTGTATTCAAGAAGAAAGATGCATCCCAATTTGTGTACTGTCATAGTATGTACTGCATTTAATGGACTTACTTCTCGGCCGCTAATAAAGTATGTTATTTAGGTATTCCCGGACATCTTGTGATTTGAATATTTTATGTAGTAACATCCACGCAAATAATTTAGTCTGGTTTTGTTAAACAAGTACAATTTAAGCACAATGAACATCTTTTATTGTAAAAATAGTGATTACAATTGAAAATGGCCTCACACACGTTCTCTACCATTTTGTTGTTGTTTTATTCAATGTTTGAAATTGTTTGGAGAGAAAGTGTCCAGTTGATGCACACTTCATAATCGCTATTTTATGAATACTGAGGATTCATATACTGAGAAAAAAGGCATATTCATATGCTATGCACCCTATCTCCCTGAACTGCATGATGCCAGCCAATTAGATTAGAATTTGCCAGATTGAGAACGTACTTGTCAGTTTGTGTAATATGCATCAGACCATCAAAAAGTGGACTATGTGTGATCTGTGGAAGTGCTGTCTGAGGTGGAGACTATGATGCCCCTATCTTGCATCCTGAATACTTGATTATTGTCTTTCTTTTTTTGTAGTATTACAAGGATTATTTCAAAGGGATCTATTAAAGTTAATTAGTTTAATGCAGTGGTTCGGCTTATCCCCATTGTTTATAATGTTCCTCTTTAACAACACTTCTCTGTGCAATGATTATCCCCTTCAATCCCACTATGGGTAGCATTAGCTGTACTGATTGGTCAGCTTTCCATGCTGCATGGCCTCAATGGCTCCCATGGCCCCTCTGGAACATGGAATTTAGAAAGATTAAATTTTTTCTGAACACAGAAGTCACTTATTTTCCCCAGTGCAGTGAATATCATTAAATAGAATGCCTTTGGTAATCTCATTTCTGAAAGACAGTGTGCGGTCTACCTCAGCCTCTGTCAGACATCTCAGACATCTGAATAAGTCTCTTTAGATAAAGGGAAAATTGGAACTGTTAACCAAAAACACAGTGGTGCCATATCTTTTGATAGCTTCACTACAGCAGAATCACTTTAATAGGTGCGAAACAGGATAGGTAAAGCTAAGTGCTCCATGTTCCAGAATACTAGAAGGCCATGACACCAGAGATTGCTTCATATGCTGTGTCCAAAATTGCTCACTCGTTGACTCTGTTCCCTCTAATACTGTGCACCGAAGAGTTAAACAGCTCAATGTACTTAATCTTACATGTACATTAGATTGGAAAACAATAAAATAAAATTTATATAATAACTATGTAACTATAAAATTTAGCTTTTTATTATTTTAGGTTTCATGGATATGATACATACATTTTTGCTTGTGTGTCATGTTTAATATAGCCTATTTTTTCGTAGTGATTAAAATAAGAAACAAAACAAAAAATATATATGTAATACCTATTTTTTTTAAATATCACTATAAATATGAATGCATTATGAGTATAAAAGTGTGCACTATGTAGAGAGTGAAATCATTCTCTAACAATTTAGAAAACAGTGCAAAATTGATGACACTCCATATAGTGCAGTGTATAGGGAATAGGTAGCAATTTAGGATACAGCTGTAAACACTATTTATAATTTATTTTATTATTTCTTTCTTTGACAAAGTAATATTGCTGCCAACTTGGAAATTAATAATAACCAAAAAATGCACACTGCTTATATTATTTCATAGCATACAAGCCACATTGGCTATTGAATAAGTAAGTAAGTAAGTATTAAGTATTGTCCGGACCTTTGCTGGGAAGGAATATTTAGAGACTGGTCCTCCTGGAACTCCAGCTATCCCTGAGCTTATTGAAAGTGTAATCTGTATGTTATTAAATTTGATATTATTCATCATGCAATCTACAGAAGGGGTGTTTTCTATGATTATTTTAAAGTTCCCAATAAATACAATTTACTAATAAATACTTAATAATGTTCTTATATGTAAACAGTCAGTCTAAATTCAGCCTTATTCTATTTTCAATTTCAATTTGTTTTTAAACAAACTTGTACTGTTCTCAAATGTGCATGAAAGTATGCAAAAAGAAATTATAATGCAAAAAATACTTCCAATCCAGACTCTGAGATACAATATTAACTTTTTGCTCCAGCAGCAGTGTCAATACTATTTAGTATAAATGTCTGTATAGTCATAGATAACCAAAACCTGACATTGTGCAAAGTATTCAAAGTATATGTATATCCTCCGTTTATGTATGATTTAACATGTCATACAAGTTGCTGCCTCAGTTGCATGTCATACAAGTCGCTGCCTCAGATAATATAGGTAATCCATATATCTGCATGTGGAATTTCTGACTGATTATAAATATGGTGCTCATTTGAATATTGTAGGTGTGCATAATATTTAACTAATATCACTCTGCAGTAATTAAATTCTGTCATGAATCTAATGCACCATCTGTACAACTACTGATCTCTCTATCTATCTCTCTTGCTCTCTTACTGTGACCGAGTTCGGAATGTCATATTACCAAAATACACTTTCTATAGCTGCCATAGACAGATATGATAGAAGTAGTAAGAGTAGTATGGATAGCATGCCACTCTGAGAGTGAGATTAAAAATTGAAATGAGACAATATAGAAAATAGTATTGTAAAATAAATAAAAAAACAAAGGAAATGAAGGACAACATTTTTTATTTTTTTTAAATACAATGAAAGTAGTTGCAAAATATGGTTCAAAGTATTCAATAACTCAAAGAGTAATAAGTCAAGTAATAAAATGTGAGTAATAAAATGCTAATTCTCATAAGATCTTCTGTGTCAGATCACTGCTTTATCGCACCTTTTTTTGACATTTTAACTTTTATGGAAGTGTGTTGCTTAGCAAAAAACTTTTGTCAAGTGTGTTGTCTGCCAAACTGTTTCTGAGAATTGAACTGGACAGCAGCTAACTAAATTAGATGTGTAAGAAAAACATTAGGGTAATTGGATGCTAATGCAAATTTAAATCAATACATTTTGTATTTAGGGATATGGGCATGAATATTATCAAACTTCTTTCCCTGTTAAGAGAAATTTCAAAGAAGTATGGTAATGCTGTCTGCTTGCGTGTGATATCTGACTTATTAAAGTAGGCTATTCCACAAATTTCCTTCATAGTCTTACAGTAATACCTCAGTCTAACACACCTAACATCTCACTGGCTTCTTTTGTCATCATGTCAAGATAATCCGATACATTGTCCATGCCACTGGTGTACTTGTGATTTTATCCTGTATGATAAATTACATCCTGATCTGTGTAATCAAACATTCATATCAGGGTCCGAAATTAAGGAGGACTGGGAGTAAACTTGCTGTGAAAAATGGCCTTAAAATTTTAAATATTTGGGGGAAAAATACCCTTGTAATTAATTCAGTTTTTTACATCTGCTATACTTCTTAAAATTGTATTATATTCCTAGTTCTACATATTATTCCATAAAACCGAGAGTTCATGTTGATTTAATTCCTAAGGTAAGAGGTAACTGTATTATATTCCTAGTTCTACATATTATTGCATAAAACCGAGAGTTCATGTTGATTTACTTCCTAAGGTAAGAGGTAATTCTCAGTCTTGAGAATTTGTATTAATTAATTTATAAAATTTTTTTTTTTTTTTTTTTTTTTTGGATTATTTGCGGGAAAATATTGCCTCTTTATTTAAAAGTTAATTTCTGAATTTGTTGGGAAAAACTTAGATGACAGAGTGCAGTATCATATGAGATAAAAAACCACCCCTCTACCAGTAGCAGTTTTAACCACCATGCAAACCTTGCAATTGCGTGGGGCCCCGGACGTCGAGAGGGCCCCCACCCCAGTAGGAAAGCTCATTAAAAACCACATGAAGTGACATGTTGTTCTGGTATACGCGGGAACATGCCGTTGCCAGTGCTCTCAGAGCGGTTCACATTAGAAGCTGCTAGGTTCAGGTCAGTAGGACTTTGTGTTTGTAATTTATGAAAAAATATATATAGGCCCTCTGAACTTGTTTCACTCACATGTTCAGAAAAACGTGAACGGAAGAGTTAGGGGCCGTTCACACCAAATGTGTTTTTGTGTGCGTCCGCCCTGTTTTTTTTAATTGTTTTCCTATGTAAACGCGCTGGACGGATGTCCTCGACTGCTGCACTGCATAACGCTCTTTCTTCAGTATCTCACGCAGTGACCGGCACATTTTTAGACACTGTTTGAAGTTAATACGATTTTAGATTTCAGACTTCAGATTTTAAAAAACGCATGTAGAGACACCTGCGTTCTGTTTCATTCATTGCGCTGTGTCTATATTGTTTTTAGCACAGGTTGTAAAGAGGTGACTTACAATGTTTAACATTATTCCAGATTGTTCTGCACCAAGCAAAGTTTCAGCGCTTGATGAATGGCAATGTTTTTTTTCTTTCTGGTCTAGTGTGCTGATGGTCCACCGTGCTTTGTGTGTTTACTGTTACAAATGTTGCCTACAATGCTTACATAAAATACAGCCTTTTGCAACATGGTGAACAATACACTGCAGTGTCAGAATATAAGCTCCAAGTGAATGTGAAGTAAATAAGACTATATAAGGAATATAATATAAGGAATATACTGCTAATGTATAAAACAAATCCTCAAAGTAATAATAATACTGTATCATGTTAAAATGACAAACCGTACAATAATAAATACTGTAATTGATGGCTGTGGCTCAGTTGGTAGAGCGAGTTGGCCACTAATCACAGGGTTGGTGGTTTGAATCCCAGCCAACACGACTCCACATGCCGAAGTGTCCTTGGGCAAGACACTGAACCCCAAGTTGCTCCCAATGGAAGGCTAGCACCTTGCATGGCAGCTCTGCCGCCAGTATGAATGTGTGCGTGAATGGGTAAATGAGACACTGTTTAAAGCGCTTTGAATACTTTTAACAGCCCGACGGGTCGTGTGCGGGCCCGGTCGACTATTGCGCAATAACTTCGCAATATGCAAAAACTCAAAAATTAAAAGATAAGCATATCTTACATCGTTGGAAAGCTGAGACTCTTGTGATTCGAACGATGTAAACCATTTTAATATACACTTAACACAGCGGGTACAATCGGTGTATTTCTCAGACCACTTACAGCAAAATAAACGAATCTATAATGGTAGAAACTCACTTATAATGCTCATCTTACTCTACTGATCCACTTCATTCCATCAAAAATGGTTTAGTTACACTGTAAAGGGTCCATACAATCCAATTCAACAAAGTATTTGGTCCATAACACATTTATATATCAATAAACACCCACGAAGTATAGACGTAGCATTTCGAGCTAACCGACAGAGCTGACACAACTTTGCATTCTTTGATGAAGCTACCTTGAACATGTAAACATTACAGATATTTTTATGTCAAAATGTCCGCTGACCCCTGGACTTTAGATGGACAGGTCATTTGAGCCAGTCGGTGCATGATAGAGGTGTGGCCAGGTATCAATATCCTTGAAGCCTATACATACACTTGGATAAACATGTGTAAAACACTCATTTTCTAATGTATTGTTATCAAATTTTAAATTGGGTTTGGTAAGGTTTCATGCTGTGATCTAATTGTGTTTTCCAGCTAAATCCTCCCAGCTGTAGTTATCTGCAGGCATCTTTTTACAAAAAAAAAATGTAGGCGGAGTTTATTTCCCCTTTTTGAGTGTGTTCAAAGTTCTATTACTCAATACAAGTAAGACTTACAGTGATTCTGACTATTCAGGAACAAACCTCAAAGTCTCCCCTTTCAAAAGAGACCAAAACCATGCATATACTCCAAAGGGTTCAAGAACAGCATGCATTTTAATTTGGGTAGGCCTTTTTTAGGCGTTTTTGGCAAATATTGCAGGATGTTTAAAAGGTTGAAAAGGTGCTATATAAGTGCAGACCATTTATTGCTTTTGATTTTACCTGTGGAAAAACTGGAAAACATGCATTCATTATATTATATATACAAAAACTAAATTTTTGTTTCATTAAACATTTTGAAGGTACAGCTTAGAGGATGAATTTATGCAAAAATTGCATCAGAGTTGTCAATTTTGATTAATCTCTGTAAATCAGCTCTTGTTGCCCTTTTCAGTGGGTTCATTTAAAACATGATTTAATCATTTGTTTGCATCACACACATTTTCATTGTGTGAAAAAATACCTTAATTAATTTTTAATGGGATGGTGGTGTCGTAGTGGCTAGAGCACAGGGCTGCTAATCAGAAGGTCGCTGGTTCAAACCCCACGGCCACTACCATTGTGCCCTTGAGCAAGGCACTTAACTCCAGGTTGCTCTGGGGGGACCGTCCCTGTAATAAGTGCACTGTAAGTCGCTTTGGATAAAAGCGTCTGCCAAATGCATAAATGTAAATGTAAATATTTAAAATCTAATGGATAGAATGGCTGTTTGGTTTAATTCTTAAACATGTACATGTATTCATTTAGAAGACACTTTTATCCAAAGCAACTTACAAAATGAGGAAGGATACAACAAAATGAGGAAGGATACAACATAAGCGAGTCATCTTAAGGAGCTAGTGGGACAAAATTTCTGCATTACAAAGTTTTAATTGCATTAGACTAAAGTATTCGCTAAAACTGATTAGAGTGCAATTATTATTATTATTATTGTTTGTACATGCTCACAAAAAAGCTGTGTCTTTAGCAGTTTTTTGAAAACAGAGAGGGAGCCTGCTTCTACAGTGGAGCCAACTCATTTGCCACATGGTGCCACTCATTTGCAGCCCAAAGCCTTTTGGTGGGGATGCAGCTTTGCATGAATGAATTTAGGTAAGCTAGGTCAGACCCAGTCACTGTTCTAAATGCAAGCATCAGAGCCTTGAACTTGATACGTGCAGCAACTGGCAACCAGTGTAGAGAGACAAAGAGGGGTTCATTAAAAGCCAGCCGTGCTGCTGCATTCTGTATCATTTGCAGAAGTCTTGTTGTGCATGATAGAAGGCCAGCTTAAAGAGCATTACAGTAGTCCAGTCTAGATATGACAAGACACTACACAAGGAGTTGTGTGGCATGATCAGAGAGGAAGGGTTTTATCTTTCTAATATTATAGAGTTAAAATCTACATGATCGGGATGTTTTGTGATACGATCTGTGAAATTGAGTTGGTTGTCGATGGTTACCCCTAGGTTTCTGACTATTTTGGATGGTGTTATTGTGGATGAACCCAGCTGAACAGTGATGCTGTGTTCAACAGCATCCAGGCCGATATATCTGCCGAGGAGTCATCATGGGTTCTTCAGGCTATGTGTCCCTGATTGATGGGTCCCAGTGATGTTTTATATATACAGAAGAAAATTCGGCCAAGCACTGAGCCCTGAGGTACCCCAGGAAGTAGCTGAAGTGACTCGGACCCCACACCTCTCCGGCAATCTTTAAAGACCTATTTGAGAGATAGGATTTAACCAGTCTACACAGTTCCTGTGATGCCCAGATTAGAAAGGATGGAAAAGAGGACCTGATGGTTGACTGTGTCAAATGCTGCAGATAGGACCAGCAGAAAGAGGATGGATGATCTGGATCCAGCTCTCTCCTGTCTCATGGATTCATTGACATTCATTGAGGGCAGTCTCGGTGGAATTTCCACTTTTGAAGTCTGACTGATTGTCATCTAGCAGCTTGTTCTCTGAGAGAAAGGCAGCGATCTTGAAAACAACCATTTTGAGTAATTTTGCCAAATATACTGAAGAGATAGATATCAAATATACATTTTTAAAAATGTATTTTTTTGCACTATATCTCATACGCAGTATAATACTGTAGCTACTATGAGAGCAGATAACACAGGCCTGCTAACCAGAGGTCTGGCACTAACAGAGACATGTGCTCTTTTATAGAACAACATGCTTCAGCTTTACTGGACTTTGAGCCTAAACTCCTGAGCCTGGCCATCAATCACAGGCTTCAGGTCTTTAAATCTTTTGCATAGATATTTAGAATCTACGTGGTCAGGGAAAAGGCGAGAGCTTGGAATCTGCCAGCTAGCATACCCATAATGTGCTTTTATGTCCTCAAAGAGCTTTTTAATGGAAGTGGTGAAGTCAGGGTTATTAGCTTAAAGCTGGAGTGAGATGGGTAGGAAAATACTGATGATGTGCAAAGACATCATGAGAAACTCAGAGCTTGTTACTGTTTTTATTATATTAATTGACAAGGAGACAACAAGCCATTAAAAAGCATTCAGATTTGACAACATACAGTAGATGCCACAAGGACGGTATAGCAGGATTGGGTAAAATGCAGAATTTAAGAAGTGGTTCCTGTTCAAATTAATTGATTTGAATTGACTGGAAATATAAATTCAAATTATAAGTATGCATCATGTTTGCTACTTTAATTCAAATATAGGAATTTAATTGTAATTTAAAGGCATTCTCAATTCAGTTCTCAGTCCCTGTCATATAGCCAATGAGCAGCTCTCTTCCTCACTGTTAAAGATTGGAATGTTTTCCCAAATAGTGGTTGTCTCAGTTTGTGTGGGTACTGTTCTGAGTACAGTAAAGAGCTGAAGTTAGAGGTAGTGTAGGAGTGGAAAGCATTTCAGTAAAGTGAAGTGAAGGTACCAGCCCAAGCCACCAGATAGCTCCACTAATGGCCAGTCCCTCTTTCAAGAGAAATCCGCTTTTCTCTACACTTTCTTTCTCTCATGCACTTTCACTGCAAAAAGCAAATGCCAGTAAATCACTTATGGGCAGACTAGCCCCCTCACTTCCACCTATGCACACACACACACACTTCTCTCCATCTGTCATAATGCTTCTTTCATCCTTCCAGAAATAAAAGCACATTTATGACAATTTGAAATGTCTAACAGATATATTAGTCACACTTTGCACCTGGGCACACACATGAACACATGCTCTGTTTTTACCTTCTGTGCAGAGCATGACAGAGAGCATCACAATGTGACATCTGACTGTATGTGTGCATCCGCGTGTGTGTGCGTAATTGCCTCTGTATATTCCTTGCTCTGTATTTGCAGTTGATAATATTGTGTCCCCCAAGAAAAAAAAAGCTCCTAACTACAAAACTGATTCAAACTAAGCAAACACATTTTGTTGCCTGAACTTTTAATGCGTGCCTCTTGAAAAATAAATCAAACTGATAACATCTGACATTTACAAATCAATCATGAAATTACATTTTCTTTTATCAGATGGTCGATTTTTAGGTGGAGATATAGTGCAAATTAAGATTTAGATAGGTATAGTTGGGAGAATTATGTATTGGATTCTCATAAGCAATCGATGTGAGTGCCTTCAGATATTAAAAAGGCAAATCATTTGTTCATGTAGCTAAACTAATCAGATAATGGACAGGAGCATATAATCTTATTTCTGGGGCTGGCTGCAACAGCTGAGAAATCAAGCACATTTTATATAACCCACCGAAATGATTGTACACCTTACATAACGGAGGACAGGGATAGATCTTAATCTACTGGACAACAGTGATTTCAAATGCTGTCTTGTTCTGTATTTGCACAGCTTACGTAATGCAATTAATTAGCCATCCCAGGTATTCATGTGACTTTTGGGCCCTTTAATTCATGTTTGGTAATTTTTGGAAATGTGTTCGCTAACTTTGTTCTTTTTGTTCTCTGTATTTATTTTAGTTTTAATAGAGTGTATCTTTTGAGTAGTATATCCTTTTCAATGTTGTTTTACTGTTGTTTAATTATTTTACTTTTAATTACTTTTCAGTCTTGAGCACCGAATATGTCTCTGGTCTATGAAATAAGGCCAATGAGATGTTGGCAGACAGTATTTGCATACTCCGCCCTGAACATACGGGTATAAATGCGGGGAAATACATCAAATTAATTCAGAAAATTTTCTTCGGAGCCGATGGTCGTGTATGCAGCCAGCTGCGAGTCACACACCAGTTCCTGCTTCTGTTCCTCTGATGCTCTGCTTGCTTTTGGATCTACGGCACACTTTCTCCTTCTCTGCATGGCACTGCAGCTTGCCCCTGGGCGCTTCGACAGCGCATAGAGCTAAAAGAGTTATATTTAAAAGAGTGATTTTCTCTATAAAAGAGTATTTTCCACTGAAAGAGCTTTACACAGCGGCGTTGAACGTCCTTTTCAGGATACGTCTATTTAAAGATGCCATTCCGCCTCTGTGTAGT
Source organism: Moxostoma hubbsi (assembly GCA_032164185.1). Lineage (NCBI taxonomy): Eukaryota > Metazoa > Chordata > Actinopteri > Cypriniformes > Catostomidae > Moxostoma > Moxostoma hubbsi. The sequence continues at coordinate 24,365,356 of JAVLUX010000034.1, read as the reverse complement.
TCCTGGATGCGGTAGAGTGCTCTCTGCTTCAGACGACCACAGGCGTTGTCTCGTGTGTCTGGGCAGCAATCACACCGAGGCAGCGTTTGTGGATGGTTCATGCTCTCACTGCGAGGGCATGACCATGGCAACTTTGCGGTCGCGGCTTGCTTTCAATAGAAAGCACGCCACTCCAGCCGCCCCCCCATGTCGCTCCTTCTTCCCACAGGAGTGAGGATGATGCAGCTAGCGCTGGAGGCGATCTGGAGACGGCAGCAGGTGCAGCTCTGCCGGGTATGCCCCCTCGGACCACCCGCCCCCCGGTACGCTCGTTGACTCCCCTCCGTGCTCGAGGCAACAATGGCTCGCCTCACAGCCGGCCTGCCTGCCTATCCTCTAGAGGTCAAGGTAGATGAGCTCGCCACTGCATCGAAGAGCACGGCGTCTGACGCTGATGCCTCCCCTGGGCTACCACCTTCGAGCCAGCACGCCCAGGCCAAGGCTGATGCGCAGATGTCCGATATGCTTGCCTGGGCCGCCGCTAGCGTGGAGCTGGACTGGAACCCTCCGTCCTCCCCACAGCCACCCCCGTCCCATTTTTCCGGGAAGTGCATGATGAGTTGACGTCTACGTGGAGAGCGCCGCTCTCCGCTCGTCATGCCACCCGCTCATCCACTCTCGCTAACCTCGACGGCAGGGCGTCCCATTGGTAGATTCACCAGGTGGATAGGGATGTTGTGCTCCATCTATGCCCCGGAAACCCTACCACCTGGCGGGGTTGCCCTGTGCTCCCTTCTAAGTCCTGCAGGACGACATCTTTGTTTACTGCCAAAGCCTACAGCGCCGCTGGATTGGCCGCTTCCGCCCTGCATGCCATGACCATCCTGCAAGTCCACCAGGCCAAGGCGCTCAAAGATCTGCACGAGGGTAGCCCTGATCCCGATGTGTTGCAGGAACTGCGCTCAGCGACCGACCTCGCCCTCAGGGCCATGAAGGTCACAGCGCAGTCACTTGGGCAGGCGATGGCCACGCTTGTGGTCCAGGAACGTCATCTGTGGCTGAACTTGGTCGAGATGCGTGAGACCGACAAGGAGTTGCTGGAGTTGCTGACTGTTTTCTTTGCCCTGCGGAAGTTTCTCCCGTTATTTCGAGACAAACAGGTCAGACAGCACCACTGCGGTAGCGTACATCGCCAAGGCGGTGTACGCTCCCGCCACATGTCATGACTCGCCCGTCGTCCCGTCGTCTCCTCCGCACACAGGTGCTTTAGGTGCTCTGAGCAGCTCTTTGTCTGCTATGGGGGGACAGTGGAAAGGGACGCTGTCTCCAAACAGAGGCTCTCCCACTGGGTGGTGGATGCCATTTCACTGGCCTATCACACCCAGACCGTGCCCCTCCCCTTGCGGGTCCGAGTGCACTCAACAAGGAGTATTGCGTCCTCGTGGGCACTGGCTAGAGGCACCTCCCTAGCAGACATATGTAGAGCAGCGGGTTGTGCAACACCTAATACCTTTTTTTTTACATTTTACAATCTCAGGATTGAGTCAGTCCGGTCTCTTTTTTTTCTACCGAGCCGGTAGAACTCGGTAACACGCTGATGATCTGGCCGGGTGAATCGCTTGCACCTGGCGCCCTTTCCCTCAGCCGAGGTAAAACTGTGCGCTTTCTCTCACAGGAGATCCCTCCCACCCGGGTCCCTGGTTGATCCTCCCTAGCCCTGTGGGTCCGCAATTCAGCGGAGGAATTCACCGACCAAATCCACTGTGGGTATCTCAAATCTACCCTGCACTGGGAAAAGTGCTCCACAGATCAGGCCTCCTGTGCGGACTCCTCCTGTGTGTATTTTCCGCGGTACGGTCATTTTACGAGCTGACCCGCGTCTCCCTTAGGCAGTTTTTGCTGCCCTCCGGTCGCTATGCTGTAGCAACTCCACCCTCCTGGAGGTTGATCTACCACTGCTCCACGTTGCACATGTTGCCTAAATACCCATGTGATGTATTCGCCACCTTTACCTCCCCTTTTGGACAGGTGTGGCCTCCGCAGGGTCTTTTCCCCCTGAAAGAATAGGAAACAGGGTAAAACCCCCTTCCCTCGATGCAGGTAAGGGCCCCGCTGTTCTTGCTCTATGCCGAGAAACATAGAGAGAAAAGAGGCCCAGCCAGGCTTGGCCCGTTCCCAGGTTGGCAAGCGTCGCCTTGTTCCCCTCTAGGATAACCAGAAGGATTCCGATGACTTTTTTGTGGCATTGGGGAAGGGTACGTGCAGTCTGAAACACAGTTGGTCGCTTGTGCACGTGAAATACCTGCCTGCTCCTGTGTCAGCAGTACACGTACACGGCTCAGCGCATGGCATGATTTGAAGTGGACTCCTAGTGTCGCTTCTTCGACACGACGTCGAAGTGAGCGACAGACGGGGAACGTCTCGGTTACACATGTAACCTCCGTTCCCTGATGGAGGGATCGAGACGTCGTGTCCTCCTGGCCACGTCGCTGAGCCGAGCCACTGCAGTGTCCGGACCATTTCCGGCTCCTCAGAAAAATCCTAAATGAATTTGACGTATTTCCCCACTTTTATACCCGTATGTCCGGGGCGAGGTATGCAAATACTGTTTGCCAACTTCTCATTGGCCTTTTTTCATAGACCAGAGGCATATTCGGCGCTCAAGAGAGACCCCTAGTGTCGCTTCTTCGACAAAACGTCTTGTTCCCTCCATCAGGGAACGGAGGTTACATATGTAACCGAGACGTTTTATGACACCTAGACAAGTACGCATAGTCATTTTCATTTTTCTATATATTTTAAGCCATTCGTTGATTTGTTTTATACATTTATTGAATTGACATGACCCATGTCTCAATTCAAATATGTTTTTTGTATTTTTTTTAATTATAACTAAAATTAAGCTTAATTAACACTTAGGAGGCATTTTTGCAAAAGTCCAGATAATTTTTAAGCGATTCACAGTACATTTTTAAACAAAAATATTTCCCATATCCCGTATTTTCATATTCTTCACTGATGGTTTTGCATGATATTTCATGTGAGTGGTAATAATCTGATTTGTTAATACTTTTCTTATTTTTTCTAACAGATATCCTTTTCTCAGCACAGCAGCATCATGGACCTGGTGCAGTTCTTTGTCACATTTTTCAGGTATGCTCTCTTCATTTTTTAATAATTCTGTGAATTAACAAATCCATTTTTATTTTTTAGATTAAGATTTTTTATTTGAATTATTTATTACTTTTGTGTGTGTGTTATGCATATTGCCATTATTTGAATCCTAAAATTTTATTTTTGATCAACTGAGAATTTACAGCTGAAGATGCAAGGATGCATTAACCTCACTTTCATGAACCCATTAATGAAGCTAGCAGATGAATAAGCAGAACAGATCTAGTTGTGTTGGCTGGGTTTATTGCATGCATGCCATGTTGTGCTCTTAGGCTGTTTCACATTTGGCACGAATACTTGGTCGAACATCCTTTACACATTGTATTTTTTTGGCTCTGAACAGCATTATGTTTGTGTCTATCTATGTTATCTATGTGCGAGCCATGTGAATATTGGTGCCAGCTGTTCACCAATAATGTGGGAGAAGAAGGAGCTGGCTTCACTTTTTTCTATTTGAATTTTGAAGCACCTTTGATTTTGCTACAATAATGTAACACACAGAAGAGGGCATTTACTTCTGTCTGGCGCCGATACATTGCAAGAGATGTGAAGACTGAGCAGCTCACTCAAAGCAGTTTCTGTGGAGACTAGCTGCAATGAGAAACTTATAGGCGGCAAATTATATGTCAACAGTTCTACAAGTCAGAATGCTTTCATACCAGTTACAAACCCCAAGTACCATTCACCAAACATCAGTCGTGTTTGAAAACCATTATAATTTAGATAAATGACAAATAACTAGATTATTTGTCTGAATAAAATTCTCCACCAATAAAATTGTAATACAACATCTCGATGTATCAGCTCACAATTTCTACTGTAGGGAATTCGCTTTAATAAGAGAATTATGATTACTTCTCTTATTAAAGTAATATTATTCTCATGGCTTATTGACAATAATATTACACATATAGGTATAGCTTTGAAGTGAAATCTTTTAGAAACAGGGATGAGATTATTTATCAAAATATACCAGTCAAAATGGAGAAATATGAATAATTAATCATAACTCATTATAATTAATTATGAACATTTGGATCGGTTTATAGAATTAATTTGATGTAGCTGAATTAATATTGCAATCAATTTATCTGTTTGTCCAGCAAACATTCTATCAGTTCTCAGAAAGGATATTTTTCATGGCCACACAAAAATAACTCTTTCTTATCATGTAGCTGTTATCAAATCGTTACATTGACATTGATTTACAAGCAGACCAGAATCAACTCGCTAGAATGTACACAAAAGTTTATTTAACTAAAATTCAAACACATAACTAATCTAAACAAAAACATACACACGAAACACTCATACATGGGAAAGGGAAAAGTGAAAATAAAATGAAACTGGAACAGAATAGCGGAAATGCAGTTATGGGAAAAGTCATCTTAACCATCTCAAATCAAATCAAATCATATCACTTTATTGTCACACTACTGTGTACACGAGTGCAAGAGTAGGTGAAAGTCTTGTGTGCAGTTCCGAGCAACATTGCAGTCATGACAGTGATGAGACATATACCAATTTACAATAAACAACATATTTACACAACACAATTTACATAACAAGTGTACACATAATTACACAACATAGTACTAATATACAATGTACAGTAAACAATGCACGACATATAGAATACACATACACTAGATAAGGGTATATAAAAATATATATACACTAGTTGAATTGGGGAGAATATATTTGACAGTCCAGTGTGTGATATAAGATGATGATTAATAAAGTGCAGTGCTGATTATTGATTGTGAGAGATCATGTGTTCAAAAGTCTTATTGCTTGGGGAAAGAAGCTGTCATGTAGGCGGCTGGTGTGGGTCCTGATGCTGCGATACCGCCTGCCTGATGGAAGCAGTGAGAGCAGACCATGACTTGGGTCGCTGGAGTCTCTGATGATCCTCCAAGCTTTTTTCACACATCGCCTGTTATATATGTCCTGGAGGGAGGGAAGCTCACCTCCGATGATGTTTCTGGCAGTTCCCACCACCCTTTGCAGTTCTTTGCGGTTGTGGGCGGTGCTATTGCCGTACCAGGCGGTGATGCAGCCAGTCAGGATGCTCTCTACAGTGCTGGTGTAGAACCGTGTGAGGATGTGGTGGTTCATTGCGAACTTACTCAGCCGTCTCAGGAAGAAGAGGCGCTGTTGAGCCTTCTTCACAATGGCCTCAGTGTGGACTGACCATGTGAGTTCCTCAGTAATGTGGACTCCGAGGAACTTGAAATTGCTGACTCTCTCCACCGGTGCTCCATTAATGGTGATGGGGCTGTGTTCTCTGTCTTTCTTCCTGAAGTCCACTACAAGCACCTTGGTTTTACTGACGTTGAGGGAGAGGTTGTGATCCTGACACCAGCGTGTCAGAGTGTGCACCTCCTCTCTGTAGGCTGTTTCATCATTGTCAGTGATCAGACCTACCACCGTCGTATCATCAGCAAACTTAATGATGGCATTGGAGCTATGTGTTGCCACACAGTCATGTGTGTACAGGGAATACAGGAGTGGGCTGAGAACACAGCCCTGCGGGGCTCCAGTGTTGAGGGTCAGTGATGAGGAGATGTTGCTGCCCATTCTAACCACCTGACGTCTGCCTGACAGGAAATCCAGGATCCAGCTGCACAGCGAGCTGTTTAAGCCCATAGCCCGGAGTTTCTCATCAAGCATGGAGGGCACTATGGTGTTGAATGCTGAGCTGTAGTCTACAAACAGCATTCTCAAATATGTGTTCCTTTTTTCCAGGTGGGAGAGGGCAGTGTGTATTGTAGATGCAATGGCATCATCAGTGGAGCGGTTGTTGCGGTAGGCAAACTGTTAAGGGTCCAAAGAGGTGGGCAGAACAGAGCAGATGTAATCTCTGATTAGCCTCTCAAAGCATTTGCTGATGATGGGGGTCAGAGCAACAGGACGCCAGTCATTTAAGCAAGTGATTTTGGCTTGCTTTTGGTTGATGTTTTGAAGCATGTGGGGACTACAGACAGGGAGAGGGACAGGTTGAAAATGTCAGTAAAAACACCAGCCAGTTGGTTCGCGCACGCTCTGATGACGCGGCCCGGAATGCCATCTGGACCCGCGGCTTTACGGATGTTCACCCGTCGGAAGGATCGGGTTACATCCGCAACAGAGACGGAGAGTGAACAATTCTCTGTAGTATCGGCTGCGAGTACTCTCTCCGCGAGGGCGGTGTTGATGTCCTCGAATCGAGCATAAAAGGTATTAAGCTCGTCCGGGAGAGAGGCAGCGGTGTTCACGGCGGAGGTTTTATTCCATTTGTAGTCTGTGATGATGTTAATTCCCTGCCACATACTTCTAGAGTCAGTGGTGTTGAACTGTTCTTCAATTTTGTGCCTGTACTGTATTACTGGCTTGTTTACGCTCCTCCGCATTCCCGGCATTAAAAGCGGAGGTCCGTGCAGTAAATGCTACGCGAACATCACCGTTAACCCATGGTTTCTGGTTGGGGTAGATCTGTATTGTTTTGGTCGGAACAACGTCCTCTATGCACTTCCTGATAAAACACGTTACGCTATCAGCGTAAACCTCGATGTCGTCATCAGAGGCGGACCGGAACATCTCCCAGTCTGCGTGATCAAAACAGTCTTGTAGTATAGAGTCTGATTGGTCCGACCAGCACTGGATCGTTCTGAGGGTGGGTGCTTCCCTTTTCAGTTTCTGCCTGTAAACGGGTAGAAGCAGAATGGAAGAGTGGTCTGATTTGCCAAATGGTGGGCGGGGGAGGGATTTGTAGCCATCCCGGAAAGGAGAATAGCAATGATCCAAAACCCGGTCCCCTCGTGTGTTGAAGCTGATGTGTTGGTGGTATTTTGGTGCTATTGTTTTAAAATTGGCTTTGTTGAAGTCCCCGGCAACAATGAACGCTTTCCTGCTCAATTATGCTCCCATACAGTTCCCTGAGTGCCCGGTCTGTGTCGGCTTGTGGGGGGATGGACACAGCTGTGATAATGACCGCTATGAATTCCCTTGGTAACCAGAATGGTCGACACAGAAGCATGAGATATTCCAGATCAGGAGAGCAGAAAGATTTTATAAAATGTACGTTCCTCTTATCACACCTTGATTTGTTGATCATAAAAAATACACTACCACCTCTGCTTTTACCTGAGAGGTCTTTCGCTCGGTGCACGGCGGGTTCGATGGCCGAGTCTGGAATCTCCGCAGACATCCAGGTTTTTGTAAGACAGATAACGCAGCAATCTCTCGTCTCTCGTTGGAAAGAGATCCGCACTCTCAGCTCGCAGAGCTTGTTGTCCAGAGACTGAACATTTGCAAGTAGAATACTGGATAGTGGGGGGTTGATTTGCACGACGTCTAACTCTGATGAGAATGCCGGCTCTTTTTCCCCTTTTTCTTCTGCGTTTCCGCGGCCGGGCAGCCCAGACAAAGGGCTCCACTGGCATGTTTGTAAACAGCGGGCCGGCATTGAGGAATTTGAAGTCCGGTTTTCGGTGTGTGATTGCCAAACCAATGTCCAAAAGTGTTTGTCTGTAGTACACAATAAGGCAGACAACATCCAAGACAAAAAAACACAAAAATGTAAACAAAACAAACAATAAACTGCAGTGTTTTGACGGAGCCCCCGACGCAGCAGCCATACTCGGCGCCATCTTGAGCACTTGCATCTGAGGGAACCATTAGTTTCTTAAGAGCACCTTTGTTACAAAGGGGTTTTCAGCTTACACTAAAACTATGTTCAGATAGTTACTGGTATGATACTTGCAATTGCCTTGGCTGTTGAGAGAGCCCGGATGCAGTCGCAGGAGAAAGGCTTGATGGTTCCTTTGGTCGATGGTGTGGAAGTTGCAACCAATTTCTTCTGCGTTGAATGAAGGAATTATGATGAACTATGGTGTTTATTGACTTATTGACGTGGTCGAGGTAGATGCACATGGCTTGAGGTGTTGAGGCCTGCCGGCCTGCCACCTCGTGGTCAGCATGACCAGCAGCAGAGGGTCAGGGGAAAAAGTGTGAGTAAGAGGCGGGATGTGTCTTTTATCTTCTGATGGAGGTCCCTCCAAGTCTGGCTTGACCAATGAGAAAGTTGCAATTTCCAAGTGGGAAATGATCCTTTGTTTGGAAGCTGACTCATTTGCATGATTGAGATTAGTTTAAGCCCCTTTATGTTCTGATTAATATAGCAAGCATACAATGCATGCTGTCAGAATTATATATATATATATATATATATATATATATATATATATACCATTGTGCAGGATGTCACACAAGGATTCATTTGGTAGGAAACAGGATACTAAATAATTTTACATTAGCTGGTAGTCCTTTCATAAGTCATGCATAAAACAGTATACAGAACAGTAATGACCCTATGCACAATGTCCTGGGGATATACATGTGACATTATAGACAGTTTGTCTCTAATTTAATGAAGAAAAGTCTGTTGTTCTGGGCTTTGAGTCTATTTCGTATGGGAGAACGATTGCTCTGATAGTCCGCTAACTTCCCCCACTTGGAATATCACTGGGGGTCCACGCTTTGCTGGTCCAGTGGCAGCAAAGACAGTGTAAAGGCTTGATAATGATCAGTGAGGGAACAGACATAATAGAGTTGGCTTGGGCCTACTTGGACCTTTGCTTATTACAGTCTTGAGACATCTATTGATTATTCATTAAATAATGAATAATTGTGTGTCTGATTGGTCCAGATGCTACATAAATGTCATATAATGTCATGCCAACCTTTACATTTCAATTGGATTATCATAAAAGAACATAATGACAATATGAAAACCTTAAAATAGAGGTAAGCTGTTATGCATTTATCTCTCTGTTTTTTTATAATACACATTTTAATTGATGTTATTATTTTATTATTTGATACACAGCTTTATGTATTATTAATGAACTTTGCTGAAAAATGCATCATAACATCATAACTTTGGCATCACCAATTTATCTTATATTCATAAGTGTGTTCCCATGTATGTGTGCAATAATTTTGTTTCAAGTTAATATGACATGATGTTGATGTGTGTTTGTGTGTGAGCATAAATGCTCTGACATTCACAAAGACTGAGGTCATGACAACACAAATGTAATGTTTACTATTCAGATTTTTGTACAGTAGAGTATTATCCAGTATGCATAGCAAGTACACCACATTTGTTTTGCAATTGTGTGTGCATGGGAGTGTGTTGATAGATATCAAAGTTGAAGCTAGATGCCATAGGGCATGGTTGTTTGGTGTGCATTTAGTCCTCTGCAGGCGAGGGATGTGTCAGATGTTATTCATCATGGCATTTGAGGGAGATTGGTGCAAATACTTTGTACCCTTCCCCTTTATATCTCTCTATCTATTTTCTCACTCCCCCTCTCTTTATCTCTAGGCTGTCCATTCACATTCTGGTTCTCTGTCAAAATTAACTTCTAGTTTAAACCAAGTGCCTGAAAGGCAATTTTACAAACCCAAAACAGTCACAAAGACATATCCCCATATGTGTAAAGCATGTAGGAATCCATGAACGAATAATCATACTGGTTTATAAATACCTTTTATAGCAGTAAACAGCAGTGATTTGGAGCATTGTCACTGAAGGCCCCTTGCTTCTTCTGTGCTCTGTTTTTGGTTGAATGACGACTATTTCTGCACTCCAAAAGAATCTGTAGTTGTAGAATGAATGGATTTTTTTTATCTCCAATATATCTAAACCAAGTGCCTAATCTACTGTACGTGCTGGAGCTCTTCTGTGTTTGAAACACTGGAAAGGTTTTTGCAAACTTTCAAATGTTTTTATTGAAAATCATCTTTATTATATCAAATGTTTATTTTTTCTAGGTCAATGTGAAACATCAATCGCTACCCATTTTACCTCCACAATCTGATAGAGAAACAGGATATTAAACAAGAGAAAATGTAGGACTGGACTGATTTTTGGACTGGATGGATTTTATACATCAGCAATTGAATGGATTGTGAAAGTGGGTGTTTCATACCAAAATGGAGCCAGGTGGTTGGAGGAGCTGTAAAGTTAATCGATTTAGATTAAAGGTTACAAAGAATACCAAAAATATTCAGTTCAAGTTTAAGAACATAAAGAGGGTCAATTTTGATTTCATATTGACTTTTAAACACACAGATCAACTTTTCGTTTATCAGCTATGCTAAACTCACAGAATAAAACATTTATGATCTTTTTTTTCCTCATATTAAAGACAAAAAAAGAAAAGAAAAATTAATGTTGTTTAATTGCAGTATAGTGTATTCAATTATAACCAACAATATTCAAATCAGCCTTAATCTGCTTTCACAATTTATACTAACAATTATTTTGTTAGAATTGTATGTGGTCATAAAACTTGTTATGGTGAAATAATACAATTATTATAATAAAGTTAGTTGTGATTTTTTTCCACACTGTGTGGTTTTGTACATTTGGTTAACATATTGCATCCAGCTCTTAATGTAATCTTAATTAGAAGATCTCAAAATCTTCCTAGAATTCCAAAACACCCCTGTGGGCTGCAGCCTAAAGCAAGAAGATGTATTGTTTCTTCCTTTCTTACCTTGCTTTGATAAAGTTGATGAGCTTTTTAATCAGATTGTAAACTCTGGACTGCTGTCTTTTATGGTATTCTCATAGGGTGTTTAGCAAAATATCTGAGCTGCTCTCTTCCATACAATGAAAGTGGATGGGGAATAGGACTGTTAAGCTCTTAAAAGGACTAAAAGCACCATTAAAATCATCATTAAAGTAGTCTATGCGAATTGTGCTCTATTTTTCTTTCTTTCTTTCAATTATTTTAAACCCACAGTATAGCTTTGTGTGAGGAATAGACCGAAATGTATGTTTTATTCACTGAAAAATATGCCTTTAAAATATTGCTCAATAGCCATAAACACAGTTCACTTTCACTGTATGGAAAAGAGCAGCACAGACATTTTGCTAAATACACTATGCAACTACCATAAAAGACAGCAGTCCAGAGTTTACAATCTGATTAAAAAGCTTATCAACTTTATCAAAGCAGGGTAAGAAAGGGAGAAACAATAAATCTTCTTGCTTTAGGCTGCAGCCCACAATCTCTCAGATGGGGTGTTTTGAAATTCTAGGAAGATTTTGAGATCTGCACTTCTAATTAAGATTACGATATGACATTATGGTCTAAAAAGCTCCTTTTATGTTTCACAGTAGAAAGTAAGTTGGTCGCGGCAGTAGACCTGAAGGACGCATACTTCCACTTCTCAGTTCTACCTCGACATAGACCCTTCCTACGGGTTGCCCTCGAGGGCCGTGCGTATCAGTACAAGGTCCTCCCCATTGGTCGGTCCCTGACGCCTCGTGCCTTCACGAAAGTCGCAGAGGCAGCCCTTACCTCATTTTTGCATCCACAACTACCTTGATGACTGGCTGATTCTAGCTCACTCTCGAGATTTGTTGTGTGCGTACAGGGACCTAGTGCTCAAGCACCTCAGCCGGATGGGGCTTCAGGTCAATTGAGAAAAGATCAAACTCTCCACTGTTCAGAGCATCTCTTTTCTCGAGATGGAGATAGACTCAGTCTCCATGATGGCGCGCCTCATGAGCGAGTGCGTGCTGTTGGTGCTGAACAGCCTGAAGTCATCTAAAACTGTTTCAGAGGCTCCTGAGGCATATAATGTCCTCGGTGGCGGCTGCACCGCTCGAGTTAATGCATATGAGAGTGCTCCAGCACTGGCTTCAGACTCGAGTCACGAGATCTCGTGGCCATCACACCGATCTTCCGGCACTTCTTCAGCCCTTGGACAGACCTTGGCAGGGGTTCCCTTACAGCAAATGTCCTGTTCCTCATCCTCCCTGACCTTGCACAAAGTCTGTCCCTGAGAGAGGGATGGGGCTCCCCTTTTTTCATGACCTCTGTGGTCATGTACATAGGTAGAGATTCGGAGATGACCTCTGTGGTCGTGAACATGGGCAGAGACTTGGAAATAAAAGCCTTTCTCCTCCTCCAGGAGGCCGAAGTTGGCATCGCAGGCTCTGGGACGGACGAGGCTGGCAACGCAGGCTCTGGGATGTAAGAGGCTGGCAACACTGGCCCTGGGACAGACGAGGTTGGCAACACAGGCCCTGAGATGGATAAAGTTTCCAGCTCGTTGACCGTGGCGGGTGTGGGCATTGACTCATTGGTCGTGGCGGGCGTGGGTGCTGGCTTGTTGCCCGTGGGGGTTGTGTGCGCTGGCTCTTCAACTATGACATGTGACGCTGGCTCATTGACCATGATGTGAGATGCTGGCTTGTCGACCATGAATGTGGGACACCAGCTCTGTGACCATGATGTGGGATGCTGTTTTTTCTGTTTGTTTGGTTCGGGGGGAAGTTCGGGTTTGATTGTTGCACTAATGGGGAATGTGGTCTTTATCATATTATTTTTGACATACAATCTATTTTTTCTAAAATATCAAATGTTAATATTAGTGGATTATCTCTCTCCACATGGAATGTGAATGTGTTGGGGCACCCCATAAAAAGAAGTAAGGTTATTTCTTTTCTGAAACATAAGAAATATGATATAGTGTTTCTTCAAGAAATGCATTTTTCCCCACAGGAAGATAAACATTTTGGGAAGATATGTGGTGGACATGTTTTCTTTAGTGTTGGCTCAAGTAAGAGCAGGGGAGTCATTACATTGATAAGTAAGCATCTACAATTCAAATGTCTCAAACTGATTAAAGATAAATTAGGAAGAGTCATTATTGTTTTAGCAGAAATTCAGTGGCAAAGGTTGATTTTGGCTAATATTTACACGCCTAATGCTGATGATCAGGACTTTTTTATAGATTTTGAAGGGAGAAGTCTTTAATCTTTTGATGGACTCAGTCCTTGATCCTAGTGAAGCAAAAGTGTGTAAGCCCCCTAGAGCAACATTGACGCTTCACAGGATGTGCAAAAATCTTGGTCTTACAGATATTTGGGAGGGGCTTTACATATTTTTCATCAGTCCATAAGATTTATCTAGAATAGATATATTTTTCTAAGTCCCTCATTTCATCTGTTGTTGATTGCTCAAAACAAAGGTCAAACACACACATGACGGACATGTCCGTAAATGATCTCTCTCTCCTCGCACCACCGTCTGCCATCGGCCTTTATCCCTTTTGGAGGCTTGATTAGCCTGATACGGGACCGGGTGTGTATCATCACGACCCGGCCCTGTCCTCCGCCCTGCCACATTCCTCCCTCATTCTTTCAGGCTGGGGATCCCCCGGATCCCCCCGGAAGGGGACTCCTCCGCCCCTGGCAGCGGCCCTGACTGCTCCAGGCGGTCGGCTAGGAGGCCCTTCTCCCCTCGCGGTCGGCAGGTGTTCCTCCGCTTCCAGGCGGCTGGGCTCCTCGTCCCCCGGCAGATGGCTTCAGCTGCTCCGTTGGGGTGAACAGTAGTGGCGAGAACTCTACTACGGCATATCCCTCGTCCTTCCCGAGTTTCGGCACCAGTGTAAAGGAATTTCGACGGGCAAGGAGGAGGCGAGAACCGGCTGGATGATATAAATTATATTTTAATGATAAACTTAAAACAAAGGACAAACACACACATGACGGACATGTCCGTAAATGATCTCTCTCTCCTCGCACCACCGTCTGCCATCGGCCTTTATCCCTAGCTTGATTAGCCTGATACGGGACCGGGTGTTTATCATCACGACCCGGCCCCGCCCTCTGCCCTGCCACACAGATATAATACTACTTTGTCACGGAAGTTGGAGTTGCTATACAGGGCAAGACGGTCCTACTTTGAGTCATGGGATAAAGCAGGGAAGCTTTTGGCTAGATATATAAAACAGAGAGAGTCTTTTTCTACCATTCCCTCAAATCAGCTGGTGGTTTAATATTTACCTCTGCCACTGATATTAATAATACTTTTAAAGAATTGTATCTTGATCTTTATAGTTCCACATACTCATCTACTGATTAAGAAATTAGAAACTTTTTGGAATCATTAGAACTGCCTAAGCTGACGACTGAGCAAAAAAAATTCTCTTGATTCTGAGATAAACATGGAGGAGCTTGACAAGGTAATTAACCAGATGGCTTTACCGCTGAATTTTTTAGAGCCTATGCTACAGAACTGGCCCCACTTTTGTTCGAAGTTTATACAGAATCATTAAAGAATGGAAAGATTCCGCCAACCATAACACAAGCCCGAATTATTCTGATTCTTAAAAAGAACAAAGGTCCAAGCGAGTGTAAGAGTTACCGTCCAATTTCCCTGATCTAGCTAGACATAAAAAATATTGTCAAAAATTCTGGCTAACCGATTATGTAAAGTTATGACATCTCTTATGTATACAGATCAGGTGGGGTTTATTCAGGGCCTCAGCTCTTCTGATAACATTAGGGGTTCCATCAATATCATTTGGTCAGTGGTGAATTGTCAAGGCATTTAATATGGTAGAATGGGATTATCTTTTTAAGATTTTGGAAATATACATATTGCCCTCTTTCCCCATTATTGTTCTGCCTTGCCCTGGAACCATTAGCAGCCGCTATAAGAGAGGGGGTTGATTTTCCAGGGGTGATGGTGGGAGGTGTGGCGGATAAGCTTCTACTTTACACAGATGATATTTTGTTATTCATCTTTGCCTTGCCTCCACATAATTATAAATTCCTTTTCTAAATTCCCAGGATACAGAGTTAATTGGTCTAAATCTGAAGCTTTGGCTCTGACAGCATACTGGAGATAACAGCTTTTCAGCTGGGTGCCTTCTAGTGGCCAAAACAGGGCATTAAATATTTTGGTATTTTATTTCCAGCTAATTTGTGTGATTTAGTTGGAGTTAATTTTGGCCCCTTAATAAAAAAGTTATTGAGCAATGCGGACAGGTTGACCTAATTTCATTTAGCGATAGTTGGGAAGGTTAATGTTATTAAAATTAATTGTATTCCAAAATTCAACTACCTGCTACATTCACTCCTTATAGATGTCCCCCTCTCTTATTTCAAGCCATTTGGTAGCATAGCGAAGTCCTTCATTTGGAATGGGAAACGTCCCAGATTACATTTCAGTAAACTGCATAGGCTGATTGATAAAAGTGGGCTAGGCCTACCCAAGATTTTGTTTTATTATTATGTGTTCATCTCAGATATCTGGTTCATTGGTCACTTCCACCTGAGAAAGCCCTTCCCTGGTTTTGTATTGAACAAAGCCTTTCTATCAAACTAATCATTGAAGATAAGTTACAACCTGTTATCTCGCATTTACACGCGGTATGGACAAAAGTGTCCAGTGTGTTTAAATGTTGCCTCGAGCTTATGGCTTAACCTCAAATTATATATTAACAAATCCCCTTTTTGCTGGTCAGAGTGGATTATGAGGGGGGTTACTACACTCGATGACCTATATGAGAGTGTTGAGATCCTTTGAAAAAAAAAAAATTGTGTATGTTTTTATAACTTCCCTTAGGAAACTCTGAGCAAAGTCTTTACTTAAGAACAGATAGGTGGTTTGCTATTGTCCCTCATTAGCTTCAAAAAAATCCTTTTGAATAAATGTTCTTTAAAGAGTGATTTTTTTTTTTTTTTTTTTGTCAGCCTCTGCTCTACTAAATGAGCAAGAAAAATGGTAACAATTAAAGACTGCTTAAGCCAGTCACCCACTCCTCCAGCTAATTGGTGACACCGCAATTCAGTTTAGCCCAATTACTCTCTCTCTCTTTCACTTTCTCTCTCGTCAATTAGCATTCATCCACCTCTTTTTTTCCTTCTTTGCTCCACTCCTGTCAGGACAGAATCCATCCACCAAGCTGAAGCTTCACATGAGTATGCTGATATCAGGGATGATGTCATTAACATTCTGAATACCTGAGCTCCAGTGGCTGGCTACTGGAGGCAATTCATTTTACTTCTCCAACAGACTAAAGCTTGTTCTCAAACTCATGAGTTGGGTGTAATTGGGCTTTTGTCCTCTGTCCCTATCAGAGAGATTGGAATAAAAGATACTCACATTACTGTCTCATAAACATAAGCAGGATAGAGCAGGGTGACAAACAGTTGCATCATGTGACTTTGTTTGTTTGTATTTTTGTATGTACTCTCACTGTGCACTTTATGAGGAACAGGTCCTAATAAAGTGCTCAATGTGCTCTTCTGCTGTTATATTCAGAGATGATATTGTAATGTGTGTGTTCATGTATTTCATGTCTTTTATTTTGAAAGTTTATTTCCTGTTTCATGTCATGTGATGTCCTGTTTTCCCTCCATGTTCATGTGTCTTGTTTTCATTGGTTCATTGTCTTGTTATCCTGTTATCAGTTCTGTTTGTTCATTGGTTATCTTTGTCATGTGTTCTCCCATGTCATATATTTAAACCCTCATGTTTTCCATTGTTCTATGTTAGGTATTAGATGTTTGGTAACTTTGTGTAATGTCATGTCAAGTTTATGTCTAGTCAAGTTTATGTTTGTGATTCATGTTTACAGGTAGGGTTATTTGGATTTCACTTTTGTTTAATAAATTGCACTTGGGTTCTTCATTCCATTGCCATTATCTTCATCATTGTCAGCACCACCAGCCACATGTTACATATATTCTACTCACTACAATTGTACAGTGGTTATCTGTGTTACTGTAGCCTTTCTGTTAGCTTCAACCAGTCTGTCCATTCTCCGTTGACCTCTTTCATCAGCATGGTGTTTCCATCCGCAGAACTGCCCTTACTGGATTTTTTTTTTTTTTTTTTGGCACCTGATACTGTTGAGTGTGAAAATCCCAGAAGATCAGCACTTACAAAAATACTCAAGCCAGTAGTTCTGGCACCAACAATAATGTCTTTGTTGAACACACTGAGATATTTTTTTTTCCATTCTGATGGTTGATGTAAACATTAACTATAGCTCCTGACCTGTATATAAATGATTTAATGCATTATACTGCTGCTACACGATTGGCTGATTAGATAATCGCATGAATAAGTAGGTGTACAGGTGTTCCTAATAAATTGCTTAGTGAATGTATATATCCTTTACTTGGCTCAGCTCAGGTTGTCTGGTTCTCTGTATTGATTGTATAATCAATGTAGGCTGTGTGCTCTCTCTGGTGGTTTTGATGGATTCGTGCTCCTCCTTTATCCTTCAGACTGCTGCTGCTACCTACATATATCAATACTACAAGCAGATCACACTCTACAAGTATACACTGACAAATAAAGGTGAATTCATGCAGGGTTCAAATATAGTCTATACATGAATACATATCCATTTAAAAGAGAGAAATTAACCAAAACAGACATGTCCATTAAAATGCCACATGCAGTTTATAAAAGCCACTTTTAACCAGTAGGGTTCTTACAGTGTTGTTTTGGTGCCAGATTATAATAATAATAAAAAAATATGTGTATATATATATATATATATATATATATTTATTTTTTAAATTGAGAAATATGTCATAATACAGTATTCTGAGACTAAAATCATATAATTACAACTTTATTCTCAAAGCATTAATACTTTGACTTTAATTAAAGCTCAAATCTTATTCTCATAATTATAATTTTATTTCCAATTTTTTACTTTAAACTTGAATTTCTATTATTTTATTAGCATAAAATGACAAGTTTTATCGTGCAGTGATAAGACTTTAATCTCAGATTTCTTTGACTTTATTGTCATAATGGGTACTTTTTCTACAAAACATTTCTACACTAATTTTGTAATTACATAGTTCCGACTTTATTTTTTAAACTTTATTTTTGAGAATTTATTCTCGTAAAATGCCTATTACAAGACAATTCCAAGAAGCTCTCATAACATTACAATGCTATTCTCGTAAAGTTATAATGTTATTCTCGACAGTTGAGATTTGTTTTAATTTTTATTTATTTTACATTTTTTACATGACAGTAAAACACCAATGTATGTACAGATTATGGCCTGAATTCCTTTAAGAATTATTTTCATATAATGTCCACAGAGGTGTGCCAAAAGTGAGTTGTTTTCAGCTGTACAGGCTGTAATACAGTAAGGACAAATGCATATTTTATAAACCAAACCCCCTAAACCTAACTATCAGTGGAGGAAATATGTAATGTCAGATAGGAAATGCAACCTTTGAATCGTGCTTGTCACTGTTTATGCAAACACAATTACTTCCTGGTTTCAACACGAGAGTCGAAACCTGGGTCTCCCACACTACTACCGAAATGCGCTTCTGATTACACCACAGGGGAAGGAAATCATGCAAGAGTCAATGCAAAGATGTCTGATAGGAGATGCCACTTGCCAATAAATCAGCATAATGTGGCCGATCCTAGGGTACTGGTACTCTCGGAAACAACATGCTGACTTCCCGTGTGATCATGTTCTTTAATGCTTTAAAATAAATAATGGGATGCCAAAGTGTACCTTTTTTGTGGAAAATGCCAAAAATCTCCCAATAAGCAAACAGTCCATGGAAAGCTTTGGATGTGACACATGGTACAACAGGCCAGTTCCATGTGCTCAGACTTGCTGTGAAAGATTTCAGCAGGATATTTTTTATACCACTTAAAGAAAATCTGCTTTCACAACTTTCTCTGTGAAAGTGCACTCGCATTATTGAGCTTTATTCTCTGCCCATTAGAACCATTATCCAGCACGTTGAGGATTAATTGCCCTCATCAGTAATAGATGTAATAAGAGACCTCTGCCTTGTGCTGATTGGGTTTTGAAATATGCTAGATGAAATGGTCGAAAAGGCAGTTTCAGTCTCTTGCGTTACCTCAACTACACTCTGATTAGTTCAGTGCTAATTTTAGCATTTATATGATACGGAAAGAAAAGTACGATATTAGTGCTCCCTAAGAATTCCCCAATTTGTGAACTTTCAGTATGATCACCATCACTTTGCCCGGCCAGGGCAGCTGTGGCTCAGGTGGTAGAGCGGGTTGTCCACTAATCGCAGGGTTGGTGGTTCGATTCCCAGCCCACACGACTCCACATGCCAAAGTGTCCTTGGGCAAGACACTGAACCTCAAGTTGCTACCAATTGCAGGCTAGTGACTTGCATGGCAGCTCTGCTGTCATTGGTGTGTGAATGTGTGTGTGTGAATGGGTGAATGAGATGCAGTGCAAAGCGCTTTGAATGCTGCTAAGGTTAAAAGGCTCTACATAAGTTCAGACCATTTACTTATCATGATGATCAAGTGGATTTTGCTGCCATTGTTGCATTAATACACTTTCTATGGTGCAAATTTACATTTCAATCATATAGTTTCCCATGTATTTTATTATTTGCAGAACATCACAAAGCCTCTGATTGTCTAATTTGAGATTAAACATTACACCCCATAGTTGATGGTATGTATTTGAAATAACACTGACTTAAAGGAAGCTCTGTTTGAGTGTAAAAGATAACATTGCCCTCACATTCTCCCTTATCCTTTGATGTTCATGTCAGTATATTGAATATAATGTATTGGGTGAAAGGACAGAGTAGTGTCAAAGTGCATGCAGAATAATTTTGAGATCTGATATGTGACTATATCAAAGATGTGTAATTGGCTTTGGACTAGTTTTAGTATATAAACTCAGCAAAAAAAGAAACTTCCCTTATTCAGGAAACTGTATTTTAAAGATAATTTTATAAAAATCGGAATAACTTCTTTACTGTAAAGGGTTTAAACAATGTTTTCCATGCTTGTTCAATTAACCGTAAACAATTAATGAACATGCACCAGTGGAACAGTCGTTAAGACACTAACAGCTTACAGATGGTAGGCAATTAAGGTAAAATTAAAGAGACCTTTCTACTGACTCCACTAATCACAGGGTTGGCAGTTCGATTCCTGGCCCTCACAACTCCACATGCCGAAGTGTCCTTGGGCAAGACACTGAACCCAAAGTAGCTCCCAATGGCAGGCTAGCGCCTTGCATGGGAGCTCTGTCATCATTGGTGTGTGAATGTGTGTGTGAATTGGTGAATGAGACGCAGTGTAAAGCGATAAGGTTAAAAAGGCACTATATAAGTGCAGACCAACCTGTCATAACAACCTGGAGCTCAGCATGCTCAGATCAGTGGAGATGATTGTGGACTTTAAGAGGAACACCCAAACATTGACCCTGCTCACATTCTGAACAACACTGTGACAGCAGTGGAGTCATTCAGGTTCCTGGGCTCTACCATCTCACAGGACCTGAAGTGGGAAACCCACATTGACTCCACTGTGAAAAAGGCCCAGCTGAGGTTGTACTTCCTTCACCAGTTGAGGAAGTTCAACCTGCCACAGGCGCTGTCATTGAATCTGTCCTCTGCACTTCAGTAACTGTCTGGTTTGGTTCAGCTATGATATCAGACATCAGAAGATTACAAAGAACATTTCAGCCTGCTAAGAAGATTATTGCTTGCCCCTGGCCCTCCCTTCAAGTACATTTCCAGAGTGAGGAAAAGGGCTGGTAAAATCACTTTGGACCCCACCCACGCAGCCCACTACCTTTTTGAATTGTTGCCTTCTGGCCGATGCTACAGAGCACTGAGCACCAGAACCGTCAGGCACAAGAACAGTTTTTTCCCTAAGGCTATCCATCTCATGAACAGTTAAAACTATTCTATAATTATGTGCAGTACACAGCCTAGTCAGTTATATTACTTAACATATCCTACCTCTTCTGCATTACATTCCCTTGCACTGTATATAACAGATTTGTATGTTTATTTTTGTCTTATTGTGAATTTCTATATATAATTATATTCCTATTCACTTTTTATTTGTATTCTATTTTATTAGCATTATCCCTGTCTTGTTTTTGTATTTTTTTGTGCACTGGAAGCTTCTGTCACCAAGAAAAATTCCTTGTATGTGGAAGCACACTGAGCAATGAAGCTCATTCTGATTCTGATTATGGAATGTATTTGACCACCAGTGCTTTTAACTTCACTGCAGCTCAATATATATGTCACCGTATCACTTGCAAGTGGCAGCTACAGTACACACAGTGATTTCATATTCATATAGATTTTTTCATATGCTTTTAAAGAAGCTATTTCTAATCAAAGCCAACTCTCTTAAACATTATTCATCCTCAGGATTTCAGAAAACAGACATTTACGAGTCTTTGGTATTCTGTTTTTCAATGTAACAGACGGTATTGTGTCAATGATTGACATAACAGTCAGTTCCAAATTCGATTAATTGTTTCATATTGTGTGATCGGAATATAAATATGTAACAGCTGTCCTCTGTCCAACCTAGAAGGTTATTGGAATGTTATCCGCAATTGCAATTATGAAGTCATGAATCGTATTTGATGGACTGATCTATTGATTTTCTATGTCTCTTCTCTCCAGCTGTTTCCTGTCCCTGCTGCTGGTTGCTGCAGTGGTTTGGAAAGTCAAACAGACGTGCTGGGCATCACAGCGGAGAGAGGTAACATCTGCAAATTAGCACTTTCAGTGCTCATTGATGTGTTCATACTTTTATTGATTATTGCCTGAGGTTTCTTTGTATTTAGTCCATGCTATCAAGATTAAAGTGTTTTGAATCTCTATACACATTTGTATATTTAGTACAGCTGTCTATTTTAACAAAATGATTTGTATGATTTGCTGATATATTGATTGATTGATCACATTAATTATTTGCATATCAATATTTGCTGAGAAAAGCCCCCAAATGAGAGTAATTTGACATTACATTAATGTGGCATTAATGTAGCATTGAACAGCATTACATTGCATTCTGGGATAGATTGCATTACAAAAAGTGGCTTTAGAAGTTGTTTTATTTTCTTATCAAAGAACATAAGCTTAATACAGGCCTAAACTAAATACCTGCATCTAGCTTTGTTTTTATGTTCAGTGTGAATGGCTATTCATATGCAAAAAAATATAGTCATTGTTGTACACATGGGATGTTGTCATGTGTCTCGCTGTTTTTTCTCGCTTGTGCCATAAATGCTGCGTTTTTAAGACACTCTGTCATTTTAAACAATGTAGAGTGAAAACACTAAATGGTTGTTTGGTATTTCAGTACAAAACATGCCTCTTTATATGTAAATTGGGCTCATTATAGATTGTGCTTCATTCACAAAAATTGCCCGTCATTAGGGTTGCCACGGTGTACCAGTTTTACCCAGTACAAGGGACAACAACTTTGTGAAATGTTATACTCTTGGAAACATTATGAATGGAACATCCAATATCAGTACAATAGCCTAATGAATAGAATAGCCTTAAATAAATAATTGTTGCCTAATGAAGAGTTTCTGACCCATGATAAATGAATTGTAATAACGCATTGAAAGCCAGATGTTCTTTACAAACATATCAAATTACAAATA
This sequence comes from Moxostoma hubbsi, assembly GCA_032164185.1. Lineage (NCBI taxonomy): Eukaryota > Metazoa > Chordata > Actinopteri > Cypriniformes > Catostomidae > Moxostoma > Moxostoma hubbsi. Next base: position 24,342,934 of record JAVLUX010000034.1, on the reverse strand, counting down.
CTGCAAACTAAACGCACTGACAGAAGATATTTAATTGCAGATTGCGAATATAATGTGCATGGTGGGTAACTGTAAGATGTTTCGGATTTGGAATGACACAAGAAATGCTGTTAGATACACAGACATGTGCTTGAAGAAACACACTTCATTATATTTTTAAGAACAGATGATAGAAAAGCAGTCTATGTGCATGTCTAACAAGTCTTGTGGAACACACATATGCAAAGGTTTCTCACTCTTTCTTTGTTTCAGTCTTTTGACAATTATTTGCAAGAATAGCATTGTCTATATGAATGCTGCAAATGACCTCAGACATCTCAGCTCAGGATCTGCTTTGAGTTCAGTTTGCTTTATTTTAACAGAGCAGTTCGTTGTGGGTGCAACTCTGCTGGGTCACTTTATATATAGCCTGTACATCTGTGATTATATCATAAAATAATTCAAAAACACTTTTACCTCGAACCATGATTTATATTTCAGTGATTATTATAATCATTATAATTATAATGTTTACATTTAGAATTGTTTTTAGATCTTAAAATGTAGTATTCCACTCACTGTAGTGACACAAGTGTAGTCTTTCGAGAGCCTCGTATACCTCTGAATATAAAAAAGGCCAATACCAAATTGGCGAACAGAATTTGCATGTCCCGCCCCGGACATACATGTATAAAAGGCGGGGATCGTGCGTCTGTTCAGTCAGATTCTTTCTTCGGAGCCAAGAGGTTGTATGATCAGCGAGCTGAGATCCACTCACCTCTAAGAGCATTGCTGTTGGATCCTATGTCACATTACCAGCGGCTTTCTCCCTTCTCTGCATGCCAGTGCAGTCCACGCCCCTTGTCGCTTCAATAGCATTTCCTAAAAGAGTTTACACATTGACGTTTTTTTAAAGACGCGTCTTTTTCAAGATGCCTGACCTGAGGAACCAGTCGTCTAACCGTGAGGGCTCAAGGGGGGACGGGAAGTTCCAGTCCAGCCAAATGTTCTCACCGGCCTGGACAAGCATGCTGAACATCAGCTACCGACCTCGCCCTCCGGGTCATGAAGGTCACAGCGCTGTCACTCGGACAGGCGATGGCCAGCATCGTGGTCCAGGAACGTCATCTGTACCTGATGGAGATGCGGGAAACTGACAAAGCCCACTTTCTTAATGCCCCATTTCCCAACTCAGCCTATTCAGCAACACTGCTGAGGACCTCGACCAACGGTTTCAGTGGTGAAGAAACAGACAAAGGCCATTCAACACATCACGCCTCCTTGTCGCTCAAGAGCACGCACCCTGTCTGTTCGACGAGGGGATCCCCCTGCGGCTGCGAAAGCTCAGGCAGCTCCGCCCCAACCCGGACCCAGCTCTCGGCCCCAGCGTAGAGCTCCCCGTAGGAAGCTGGCGCCCCCATCTCACAAACCCCTTCAAGGACCCGAAAGGCTCCCAAGCATTCCTAAGATGATCGACTCAGGGAGCGAGACGGCTGCTACGGAGCTAGCCTCTGGACCACTCCATCCCCTGGTGGAGGGCCAGCAGGGAAACCTTTTGCCACACCCCGACCGGGCTGTACCCAAAAGCGCAGCTTCCTCACTCCTTCTCACAGCGGTCTGATGCCAAACACCTACAGTCATGGCACAAGGGATACGGTCTATTCGCCTCCATGCCTTCCAATACAGACCCGGTTCTGACGAGTCTAGAGGACGCCTCCACAGGACCTCCTCCTCAGTCATTTTCCCACTCCCAGCCAGGTACGCGGAGCAAGGTAAGTGTTTTGAGTTCTCCCTCAGCACAACTGTTTGGGACGCAACTTTGCTCCTCGACATAATTAAATATCGTGTGATTTTCTCCCCTCTATGCCATCACTTATTCAGCCCTTGGACAGACCTCTGTTTTCTGTGGACAGGAGTCCCCCTACAGCAGGTGTCCAGATGTGTCGTGGTCACCACAGATGCCTCCAAACTGTGTTGGGGCGCTGTGTTCAATGGGCACTCATCTGCCTGTTCCTGGACAGGACCACAACAGCATTGTTACATCAATTGCATAGAGTTGCTGGCTGTATTCCTTGCCCTCTGCAGGTTTCTCCGACTGATTCAAGGCACTCCCGCTGCCCCCAGTCGCTGTGTTTGTAAAGCTCCTCCCTCACCAGGTAGGTCCTACCACCGCGCTACTTCCATTTGTGGCTCATAAGCCCATGTGACGTATTTGCTGCATTTTCCCCTCCCCAGCCTGGGCAGAATGCGGTCTCCATGGGGTCTTTTCACCCTGAAAGAATAGGACTGGAAAAGAACGCCTTCCCCGATGCGTGTTATAGCTAGATGGCCCCAGCCACATCTAACACTCTATGAGGAGAAACGTAGAGAGAGAAGGGCCGTGGCTGGTGCGGCCTGTTCCCATACTTGTCACGTCGCTAGTTCCCACCCCTCAAGGTAAAATCCTTGGTCGGATGCCGGGAACCTAATAAAACAATATGACGTCTTAGTGGGGCATTGGGGAAGGTTACGTGCTGTCTGATGCCCATGCTCCTTGGCACGCTATAGCTTGCTGCACCAGCATCAACAGATCACGTAACATGGTTCAGTGTAGGTGGCGATATTGAATAGTGACCCCTTTTGTAACTACAATCGACACAACGTTGAGTGAGTGACAGAAGGGGAATGTCTAGGTTACTAGTGTAACCCCTGTTCCCTGATGGAGAGAATGAGACATTGTGTCTCCCTTGCCACAATGCTGAACCAAACCGCTGTAATAGCCAAAACTTAGTCTTGGTTCCTCAGTGCAGAACCTGACTGAACAGATGCACGATCCCCACCTTTTATACCCGTATGTTTGGGGGCGGGACATGCAAATTCTTTTTGCCAATTTGGCATTGGCCTTTTTCATATTCAGTGGTATCCGAGGTTCCCGAAAGAAGCCCCTTGTGTCACTACAATTGACACAATGTCTAGTTCCCTCCATCAGGGAATGGGGGTTATACTAGTAACCTAGACGTTAGTAATTTTAACATTTTCTTTAGTAATCACTAAAGCAAGTGTATTCACCAATCCCTCAGCTGGGGGTTGACAATGTTAATTGGATATTGTGAAATATCTATTGTTTTAAATAAAATATTGTGAAAATATTTCTTGCATATTGCCCAGCCCTAGGAGGGAACAAAACATCTCGGGTTACGTATGTAACCCTTGTCCCCTGAAAAACGAGATGCTGCGCTGCTAAGCGCTTTGGGAATGATCTTGCATTGTGACCAGCTGTGAGTATGTGTGTAACACGTCAATGTAATATTGGCCCGGAAATCTATAGCCTGTGACCAGGTTATAAATAGAGGCGTCACCAGTGTGTTCATCAGATACTACTTGTCTTTTCTGAAGAGCAGTCCTGGGACGACCCAGTGTGGAAAATAAGCGCAGCATCTCGTTCCGCTTTTTTCAGGGAACAAGGGTTACATACGTAACCCGAGACGTTCCCTTTACAAAAAGCTACACTATGATGCTGTGCTGCTAAGCGCTTTGGGAACTAAATACCCACGCATCCGCACTGGGGCTGTCTGGACCCCCGCGGTTGTGAGGTGTGTTCACAAGGACACGAGAGGTCTCAGACACGAGCTCAAGATGTTGACTCAAGGGCGTAAGACCCGGAGTAGCAAAAATCCTACTCATAAGAATCGTAGAATGTGAGCGGAAAGGACTAGCCTGCCGCATCACAGACTTACTTGAGACTTAGCTTCAGATGTCGACTCAAGAGCATAGGCCCGGAGTATCATAAACATCCAAACCATAGAGCCTGAAGAATGTGTGTGGAAAGGACTAACCTGTCGCATCACAAACTTGTTCAGGCATGAATCGTAAGATTTTAGGAATGTGAATGGAAAGGACCAGCCTGCCGTACACAGACCATCTTAAACTTGAGATCAGAAATGAACTCAGGGGCATGGGAGCCCAGATATAGGGCCTGAAGAATGTGTGTGGAAAGGACCAGCCTGCCGCATCACAAACTTGTTCAGGCATAAAAAGAGTTTAGCCAATAAAGTCTGAGACTGTGCGCGGAAAGGAACCAGCCTGCCGCAACACAAACCCAGCTTAAACTCCTACCCCCGGACCTAAGGGCCCGGGGTAGCTTGAACATCTAGACCATGAGAACACAGGAATGTGTGCGGAGAGGGCCAGCCTGCCGCATCACAAACTTGTAGAGGCATGGGGTTGAGATGTTGACTCGAGGACGTAAGAGCCTGGAGTAGCATGAACATCTAAACTATAGATCTTGATGAATGTGTGCGGAGAGGACCAGCCTGCCGCATCACAAACTTGCTGCAGAGGGACAACTCTAGCCAAGGCCTTAGAGGAAGCGTCACCTCTGGTGGAGTGAGCCCTGATACCTACTGGCGAAGCTTGACCGCGTGCCTCGTAGGACAATAGCATCCCTCACCCAATGTGACATAGTCGGTTTGGTAGCGGCCGCCCCCTTATTCCGGCCCCCAAAACAGACAAACAACTGCCCAGACTTACGCCACTGGCTAGTGCGGTGGACATAAGTCTGAATGGCACGGACAGGACAGAGTCGGTGAAGTCTTTCTTGCTCCGGCGTTAAAAACGGCGGGGAGCAGAAGGCTTCCAGAGTGACAGGATGTACTGTCGAAAAAGGCACCTTGGGGAGATAGTCCGGATGCGGATACAGAATAGCTTTAGCCATACCTGGGGCAAACTCTAAACAGGCCGGCAAAACAGACAGAGCCTGTAGATCCCCAATCCTCTTGAGAGAGGTAATCGCCATAAGAAAGACCATCTTTAGACTCAGAAGTCTGTCAGACGCTGACTCTAGAGGTTCAAAGGGGGTCTCAACTGGACCTTCCAGGACTATAGCCAAGTCCCAGGAAGGAGTTCTAGTCCTGACAGGGGGCCTCAACCGCATGGCTCCACGAATGAAGCGAGCGAGCAGAGGATGTCTCCCTACAGGTGCCCCATCGATCAAGGCGAGGCAAGCCGAAATGGTGGCCACATAGACCCTGAGAGTGGCGGGGCATATGCCTGCTGACAGTTTTTCTTGCAGAAAATCCAGAACTGAAACAATTTGGCAGTTAACTGGATCTGCATCATGTGAACTGCACCACTTTTCAAAGACACCCCACTTATTGGCGTAAATTCTTCTAGTGGAAGGGGCCCTAGCACTAAGAATGGTCTCGATAACCTCAGGCGACAGCCCTGTGTTCCTCAGTTGGGACTCCTCAGGGGCCAAACATGAAGATTCCACAGTTCGGGACGGGGAAGAAGTATCATCCCCTGTGCCTGAGACAGAAGGTCCTTCCTGGTCTTTCCGGAATCGCCCAAGGCGAGCCGTCGAGGAGGAGCATTAGTTCTGAGAACCAAGTCCTGTTCGGCCAATAAGGCGCTATCAGCAAGAGGCAAGACCCTTGTTGGCGAACTCTGGCTAAGACCCCCGGGAGCAGAGAAACCAGGGGAAACAAATACAGGCGCATTCGGGGCCATGTATGTGCCATTGCGTCCAGACCCAGGGGTGCTGGGTGACTCAGAGAGAAGTAGAGGGGACATTGCGCAGTCTCTTGAGAGGCGAAGAGGTCCACTTCTGCACTGTAAAATTTCTCCCAAATTTGTTCCACTACCTCGGGGTGGAGTTTCCACTCGCCCGTCGGTAGGTTGTGTCTGGACAGAAAATCTGCTCCCACATTTAGGCATCCAGGGATATAGATAGCCCTGAGTGACAGGAGCTTGCCCTGGGCCCAAAGGAGAATCCGACGTGCCAACAAATTCAGGTGGCGAGAGTGTAGACCTCCTTGGCGATTTATGTAGGAGACTGCCGATGTGTTGTCCACCCGCACAAGGACATGGCAGCCTTCCAGATGCTGAAGGAAGTATTTCAGGGCCAGAAATACAGCCATCAACTCGAGGCAATTGATGAGCCAATCGAGTTGGTGACCCTTCCATTCTCCTTGGGCTGGACGACCACTTAAGACCGCAACCCAGCCCGTCAGAGAGGCGTCTGTCATTAGCATTTTGCGATGGCATGACGCACCAAGAGTGGGACCCAAGGTAAGAAACCGGGATCTGAATCACATAGAAAGAGAATGAAGCGCTCGGCGCGTAACCCTTATTAGCCTTAGGGGATTGGCCCGTGGATGAAACCCCTTGGCTTGAAGCCACAGCTGAAACAGTCTCATATGGAGCAGGCCCAAAGGAATCACCGTGGACGCAGACGCCATGAGACCTAGTATTTGTTGGTACTGGTAAACAGTGCAACCATGACCTAGCCTGAGAGTGCTCAGGGAGTTTTGTATGGACATGACACGAGCGGGAGACAGTCGTGCCCGCATCGTGATCGAGTTCCATATAATCCCTAGATAGGTAATCTCTTGGGTCGGAGAGAGAACGCTCTTTTCGGCGTTGAATCTCAGACCCAGAGAAACCAGATGAGCCAAGACGATATCCCTGTGCTGAACTGCTAGTTCCTGGGACTGAGCTAGTATCAGCCAGTCGTTGAAATAATTCAGAATGCGGATGCCCTGGAGTCGCAAAGGAGCCAGAGCTGCATCCATGCATTTCGTGAATGTGCGGGGTGATAAGGCTAGGCCGAATGGAAGAACCCGATATTGGAAGGCTTCGTCCCCGAAAGCGAACCTTAGGAACTTCCTGTGCTGTGGCAGAATTCCGATATGGAAGTATGCGTCCATAAGGTTGATCGTGATCAGCCAATCGCCATGTTGGCATCTTGAACTTGAACGCCCTGATCGAGCGGTTCAAGCCTCGAAGATCTAGAATGGGACGCAACCCCCCACCCTTCTTGGGAACCAGGAAGTATCTGCTGTAATAGCCTGAATTTTTCTCTGGAAGGGGAACACGTTCTATGGCCCCTTTGACCAAGAGATTTTGTAATTCTTTCCAGAGTAGACATGCCTGCCCCGGTTTCACGGTAGTGGGAACCACAGCGTTGAAACGCGGAAGGCGGCGGGATAATTGAAGTTTGTAGCCCTTTTCTACTGTTTTTAGGACACATAGAAACACCGGGCAGAAGTTTACACGCTGCCAGGTTCTCTGAAATGGGAACTAATTTTAGCACTTCCTGTTGAGGGGGTGTTGAGTGTTCCGTGTCTTGGACTAAGGCAGGAAGCAACAGTACACCCAACTTTTTGTCGGAAAACTCTTGTCACCCGAAACACCAAGGGTGGCGGGAGTGAAGGGTTTTCTTGAGGGTATCGGGAGGGCCGAAGTGAATAAAACACGCGCCCCTTCCCGAAGGGAACTAACCCCAAAAGGTTGGGTACAAGACCGTCAGGGTTTTTTCCTTTTGGAAATTATAGCCCTGAGGTCTTGCTTAGGGGGCTGCTGAGGACGACGAGCCTGTCCCCTGTCTTTGCGAGGGGGAGCATGACTCGCCACGCTCTGTTTTTGAGCTTCCCTCCTAACAGGCTTGGGGCGAGACCGGGTGGCCGACGGCCCCGCCCCCTGAGTGCAGCGAGGAAAAAACTGCCCAAAGACTTCCTCGTGGCTTTTTGCCTTCTGAAATCTGGAGATAACCGTGTTTATGGCGTTTATGGCGAGGGATAGCCCGCAAGTGTCTCTTCAACCGGCGGCAACATTGAGTAGCCTTTTGCTTCTACTCTAGTCGAGTATAACGACGTCGAGGGCACGTGAATGCGTGAGGTATAATGTTTTCTCCACGAATGAGCGAGCTCGTCGTGGAGATCATCAAAGAAGGGAAGGGACTGATGAGGCGTTCCTTCCCTTGGCCACCAGACAGAAATCTGTCCTCTAATTTGGAGTGTTTGGGGGTTTCTTGGTCGCGTGGCCAGTCTAATTGAAGCCTGGCCACTGCACGAGTGATCACGTCGAGCAACTCCCCAGAAGATTTAGAATCGCGTTTGGAGTGCTCTGACACGGATAACTCACACTCCGAACCAAGAGATATAAGGTCCTCCCCGTGAACCGAAGAAGCGCCGGAGCGCGCTTTGAGATCGCGTGAAGGACCAGCTGGGTCTGGGGAGAGAGCGAGTGAAAGGGACGAACCCGTCGCTCGCTCCTCAGCCAGATCCATGCGAGAGCCCCACGAGTGAAGTGTGGGTGCTGGCTCGCGAAAGTAAGCGAGGCAAGCGCGAAGCATTCCGACTGAAAGTAGGTCACAATGCGCGCACCCGCCCTGCCCCAACGCGAGAACAGCGTGCTCTTCCCCCAAACAAACAAAGCAGAACTCATGCGTGTCCTTGTCGGTCATAGACCACTGGCAAGGAAACACGCAGCGTTTGTCTTGTTTCTCTGACATAATTTCTCTTTCCATATATATATATATATATATATATATCTTTTTTTAAAAGAACAGAGAAAGAAGGAAGAAGGAAATTTCTGCGCACTGCCTAACAGTTTCTAACTCCTAACAAAGGGAAGAAAAGTTTTTTTTTTATCAGCAGTCTTGTGAAACACACAGCACAGTGTCTGAAGAAAAGAGATCTGACGAACACGCTGGTGACGCCTCTATTTATAGCCTGGTCACAGGTGCATCCAATGATCTCACCAACCGAGGCTATAAATTTCCGGTCAATGTTACACACATATTCACAGCTGGTCACAATGCAAGATCGTTCCCAAAGCGCTTAGCAGCGCAGCATCATAGTGTAGCTTTTTGTAAAGGGAACAAATGTATTCACACATTCAAAGTCAATACTCTTCCAAAGCAGCTAATCTGGGTCCTGGGATGAATGGTAATAATTCAACATTGTAATACAACATTAAACCCGCAACAAACCACAATAAGTGATGTATTTGCCCGGACAATGAAATACCATGACCGGTAGCCCATGATGGAGAGAATGCACAGATGAAATTGGTTCGTTGCCAGAGAGATGTTGCCCTTCACAGCTGTTGAAATGCCATCTTTCAAAAAGTTTAACAACACACATTTTAATTGCACTTCATTTTTTTCAGTTTCATTTAAAACTTTAGTTAAAATAAATACAAAATAAAGTTCAAAGTTTGAAATCAAGCTGCCTTGCGTTGTTGTGCAGGCTATTGCTTAACGAAAATTACCAAATAGTACCACCTACCATCCAACCGGTGGTAGTTAGTCGGTTTGAACGTGAACACTGCACCAGTGTTAAAATTATAATACTGTGGCAAGTCTACCCAGCACAATTTACATTGTGCTATTACTGCCAGATGAAAGCAGGTGGAAAAAAAAACTTTTTCGTTTGTTTACATTTTCTTCTAGAAGAGTGAGTGGAGAAGAGTGTTATAGCCCAGCATATATCCAGATGCTTAGTAGTCAATTGCACTTTCGTATGTTAAAGAGATGATTGAGGTATCTGTATCACAGTAGTGTAGTGATGCTCTACAGTCCCGGCAGAGTGGGGCAGATCACGGTGGTCTGCTGCCTCCTCCGCTATATAGTGTTCAGATCCAACCCACAAGAACGGAATTGCGCTTTGTAAATTGCGTTCAGCACATACAGTATTTTGTGCCCATATTTCCAGTATTACCTTACCTGTATAATTCCTTTAGTGAATCAGGTGCCAAACCAGTGCAGACAACGAATGGCACTTTTACAGGATACAATTAATTTTTGGTGAATTCCCCCATCTATCTGTTGAAAACACATCTTGAGACCCCGTATTACACTCTTTTCAGCTGTGTTTAACATGTCTTGTGTGAACGCCTCCATAGTCATTCTTACAGTATGTTGCCTGCTCTTGATTAGTGTGGCATGGTATATTTGATAAGTATATATAGTAGCATGGCTGACTGCATGCTTGCTGAGGTAGTTCAAGTTTGAATTGATCCAATAATAGTAAAATTTTGTATTACAGAATTTACGTAAGAGTCTGAGGGCTTGATTAATGGCATTTTTGCATATAAATAATTAATGTGATAACCCTCTTATTGTCTTATGGTCATTTTTGACAGGTAAAGAATACATTATAAATGCTGTATAGTTTTTGGTTCTGGAACCAAACGTTGTAACGTGGTGAAGACCAGGGGTGTAAAGTAACGAAGTAAAGTAACTTTTTAAAGTAGTTTAAAAATTGTATACTTTTACTTGAGTACATTTTAAGTACTGTAACTACACTTTTAATGCACTATTTTCCCATCGTCTGTGTTCGCTACTTCCCTGTCCTGATTTTAGTTTTATCCATCAACATCACACTCAACTCCCATCAAATCAAATCATGTAAAAAACTTGAATGGCAACTGCAGATCTGGCGCCAACTGTAATGGATGTGGAGGATGCCACACTTGAAGTGTACATGTAACCGAATAGAGCACTTTCTAGTAGGATGTGATATAAAGGCTATTAATCAAACAATAATAACAAGGATACAAGAAAACCTTTTGGCTGATTAACTTGAGTATCTTCAAAAGTATTAATGTAATAGAATAAAACAGTGCCATTTTTAAGATTTAATATTTTTTAAATATCCATTATAATAATATTTTTAATAATATTGTTAATTTTTTTAAATATACCGACCCCTGATGTAGAGAGTGTGTTAATTTGTATAATAAATTATCAGGAAAGTATAGATAATAGCCTTTATCATGTTTTTTTCTAATGCCTGATAGAAAAGTATCAACCTTTGTAAAGCAATACTTCAGGCAGATCATTCCACCAGTCACAAACTTCAGAAAATTGTGCATCATGCATTAGAATGAGAACACAACTATTGCTGGGCTTAAAAAATATAAGAACTAAATCAAGGTGGAACATTGTATCTCAAAAGGAGGACAATGTGGCCCCCCAAGTGCTACTTAAAAAAATAGTTCACTCAAAAATGAACATTCTCTTACCATTTACTCACCCTCATGCCATCTGTCTATGACTTTCTTTCTCCAGAACATTTTTAGAAGAATATTTCAGCTCTGTAGGTCCATACGATATGAATGGATGCCAAACTTTTGACACTCCTAAAAGCTCATAAAAGTAGCATTAAAGTAGGTTGTTAAAATCCATGTCCAGTGGTTAAATCCATGTCGAAGAGATATGATAGGTGTGGGTGAGAAAAATATAAATATTTAAGTGCATTTTTGCTAGAAATTATTCTCCCTGCCCAGTAGATGGCGATATGCATGAAGACTGAATCGCCAAAAACAAAAGAAGAAGAAAGTGAAATGTATTTGTATTAAAATGGACTTAAATATTGATCTGTTTCTCACCCAACCTATCATATCTCTTCTGAAGACATGGATTTAAGCACTGGAGTCACATGGATTAGGCTACTTTTATGCTGATTTGTGTGATTCTTGGAGCTTCAAAAATGTTTCACCCATTCACTTGCATTTTATGGACCAAAAGAGCTGAGATATTCTTCTTAAAATCGTATATGTGTTCTGCTGAAGAAAGAAAGTCATACACATCCGGGATGTCATAAGGGTGACTAAATGATGAGATAATTTTCACTTTTGTGTGAATTATTAGTTTGAAGGCCGATGTGGCCACTGTACCAAACAAATGCTCTACTCCGTTTTTCCTGCGGGACATGACATGCCAAGTGACTCTGCTTTGATTTGTGTTTTATTTTTTATTTGTTTTTTGCATTCCTTTCATTGTTTTAAACATGTTTTATGTACAACAGAAAATCTCTATCGGCATTAAGGGAAATTTAGACATTACACATAAACTGATTTTAATGTAATTTTTTCATACATTACGATATAAAATGGGGATCATTGTATTGAAAATAACTTAATCTTTACATTTCTGTAATCATGTAACCCTTTTATTTTGATTTTTTCCATCAGATTCATGTAGTGTTTACAGTCTTCTTTTGTTTTGTTTTTTGTTTGTGTTTTACAGTTTTGAAGAGGTACTCTGTTATTAAATAGGTTTGCTAACATTGTTTTATTTGATAGGGTACAGTGGGGCTAAATGCCCCCCAATGGGAAAATATCTAATGGATGTTATATTCTCCTAAAACGATTACTGTGTCTTTCCTATACCCCAATAAATTCTTGTAATATAAAGTTGCAAAAAAAAAGTAGATACAAACAAAATGTGCTTAAGCTAACAACACACAAACACATATAATATTTCATGTCTTTATTGAACTCATCCCCTTAAACATTCACAATGCTGTGGGAAAAGTAAGTGAACACTTGGATTTAATAACTTGTTGATCCTACTTTGGCAGCAATAATCTCAACCAAGCATTTCCTGTAGCTGTGGATTAAACCTGCACAGTGATCTTTTGGACCGTTCTTCCTTACAGAACTGCTTCAGCTCAGTCATATTCTTAAGATGTGTGGTGTGAATGGCTCTCTTGAGGTCATTCCACAGCATCTCTATTGGGTTAAGGTCTGGGCAACTGGGCCACTCCAAAATGTAGATTTTCTTTTTTGAAACCATTCTGTAGTGGATTTACATCGATGTTTAGGGTCACTGTCCTGCTGCATCACCCAACTTCTACTGAGGGTGGTTGGTGCACAACCACCCTGACATTATCCTGTAGGATATCTTGATAAACTTGGGGATTCATTTTTCCCTCGATGATGGCAAGAGGTCCAAGCCCTGAAAGCAGCAAAGCAGCCCCAAATCAGGATGCTGCCTTCACCGTACTTCACCGTTGGGATGATGTTTTCATGTTGCTATGTAGTGCCCTTTTTGTGGCATACGTAGTGCTGCATGTTGTTCCCAAACAATTCAACCTTAGTTTCATCTGTCCACAAAACTTTTTCCCAGTAGCACTGGGAATTGTCAAGATTGCTTTGATAAAATTCAGGTGCGCAGCAATGTTTTTTGTTGGAAACCAGCGGCTTCCTTCGTCGTGTCCTGACATGGACAGCATGCCTTTTTAATGTCTTCTGTATAGTAAACTTATGAACGGAGATGATAACCAGTTTCAATGATTCCTTCAAGTCTTTAGCTGTCGCTCTAGGGTTCTTTTTTTTTTTTTTTTTACCTCATTGAGCATTCAGTGGTCTGCCCTTTGAGTCATCTTGGCTGGACGGCCACTTCTTGGGAGAGTAGCCACAGTACTAAATCATCTCCATTTATAGACAATGTGACTATGTGTGGACAGATAAATTTGTAACCCTTTGCAGCTTTATGCATATGCAAAGCAACAATTCTTGATTGTAGGTCTTCTGAGATCTTCTGTTGTGTTGTGTGGAATGTAAAACACAAGTGTGGATACATGGAGGCAGAAAGAGGTTCTCTGGAACTATAGCTGGAACAACAGGGCCTGGCTGATGTGGGACAGACATCATAAATAATGTAGATGAATAAGCTAGCAAAGATGTGTGCACATGTGTGTGTGCCAATATGGTTGTGGTAGTGTTTGCTCATTGGGTACGGGAAGAACATGTGACAAGGTCCAAAATCACCTGGGAAAACACTCAATTAGGGCTGAAACGATTAGTTGACGTTATCGACAACGTCGACAATAAAAAAATTGATGACAAAAATTTTCATTGTCGAATTGTCGTTTGATCTCATTTAACGTAACATGAGATCACATTAAACTGTAATGTTGACTCGTGAGAGCAGCACCGCAGCTCGCGCCTGACTGAGGAGAGGAAGAATTACACAGATCACAGTCCAGATGCACTCTAAACCTTCCAAAGAACTTCATCTTATGTAGATCGCAAAGTACAAGGGAATTATACAAAAATAACAAACAAGTATATAGAGAAGCACTCTCGTTGTGGAATAAGTGGAGCCGGAGCTCTTAAAGGAAACACCCCGGTGTTACATCTTAATGCAGTTATATTTAATGCATAATTTAATATCTAAAACAATGTACATTTACTTTAGAAACTATACTGTAGAAAAAAAATTGTTATCTGAGAATGTTATATATTATTTTAATATAATATTAAAAATAAAAATATTTTAAAATATCTAAAAATCCTTCAAAAAAGATGCATTCACCTGAGAAGCAACATTTTAAGTCGGGGCACAAGCTGAATAATCAATTAAGAACTAATGATTAATCTTTGCAATAATCACAGAATAGTCGGATAATTGTTCTAATAATCGTTAGATTAATCGGTTATCAAAATAATCGATAGTTGCAGCCCTACACTCAATGCATACACACATAATTTCAAGATAACAGCTCTTTTTTGAAAGGCAGGTTCCACATCAGTAGATGCATCTTGTGAATAGCAAACTCAAATTGTTTGAGTGCTTTTTATAAGTCAGAGTATCTCTCACCCAGCCATCCAATCTTGTTTCATTAATTAGATGCCAGGTTTGCCAATTCCTGACTGATTTAAGAGGGGTATGTAGTACCGTTGTACACTAATCAAGAATGTATGTATTTTTAATAGTTTTTACTATGTGTCAAAAATTACTTGAAGGACAAGAGGAAGGTAGAGTTTCCTAAATGAACAGCTCTAGTTTTATGTGATTGTGAGCAGTTCTTTGGCAGTTTTTTGTATCTTAATTTCTTAGCTGGGATGTTATTACCTCTATAGGTCCCTATGAATTCCTCTTTGTGGAAAACATGGACAGAATCGCGGAATCCATTGATAAAAATGGAATTCAACATATTTTGGGATAAAATTAATGTATAAATGCACAATTAATTAAATAAAAATTGTGATATGTCCTAGTGTAATGATTTAACAACAAAAGGCTGAGATTTCATTAAACAGAAGGCAATATACGTTCTGCATAAGCTTCAACAGAGAAGCCACTGCTTATACTCTAAACACATGATTAACATCACGTGTGTATTAATGACAATTAATATATTAATGTACATCTGTATTAATGACAAAGAGCAGAGCACTTTATTCGATGTGAAGTGTAGCACATATAAAAATGTGTATATATATATATATATATATATATATATATATATATATATATATATATATATATACGTAGACTGGATATAAAGATGGACTACGCGTCTCCACTTCCTCCCACTGTACAGAAATTAAGACAAAATATCCCGGACATGAGCGCTGCCGTCTTACGCTGGTGACATCATTTGGAGCCACAGTCTGTGTAGTAGTGGCCGTTGGGTGTAGCTGGGGTATCCTTAGACAGAGTATAATTCTGATTTTTACTGTACTATTTTTTTAATAAAAATGATTAGTAACTGCTAGCTACCGATACCCTGCATTTGTCCACATAGCTAATGTTAGACTGATTGTTGTCTTAGCTAGCTAGCTAATAACATTAATTTACTGATTAGCTTACAAAGCACAAATTTAACTAACCGAAAAAAACTGAAGTGATCCTTCAGATCTCTTAGGTCAGTGCATACAATTTACTTCAGAACGACTCATTTTGTCAGTTTGAAACAGACAATCATAGTTATGGAAATTTAAAAGTTAAAGTTAACACTTCATCTCCTCCCGACGTTCCCGTTAAGAATTCTGCAGATGCCTCCGCGACAACTTCTCTCAGAGAAGCTGTCAATCACGGCTGTCTATCGTGATGTCACACCCCCTTTTTATAGAATCAAATAACTAATTAAAGCCAAACTTATCAGAAAAATTAACACTTGAACATACATCAATGTGGTAAGAAATACCTAAAATGACAGAAACCTTCTTTGGGAATGTATTTGAGGTGTACTTTGATTTATTAGTTTGGCTCATGTCCCATCCGCTACCATGGAGGGGGTGGGGTTTATGACCTATACTACAGACTTTAATAAAAATATAATGCCATATTTTGTTAAAAAGTAATTATTATTTTTTTCGTTTGATTAATAGTCTATTAATTAATTTGATTGGACAGTTGTTTTAATGATATAATGTAATTCAACGAAAACACAGAAAAATACAATGGAATTTGGATTTCATTGGCCCTACCTCGATACCATCTGTAACATCCTATGATGCTCCTGGGTGTGATTGATCCTTGTAAATAACTTTAACCCCATTTTAGTGTATGAAGCTTTTTCATATAGTGGTATTGTGCTCAGATTAGTGGACACAAGGAAAAGATGTTCATTTTATAACTTGTTCCTTGCTGTTTTGGCTGTTTGTGTCTGAGGGGTGTATAAATGTCACCCACATGCCAGCCGATCTACCTCTGTTTAATGAGAGAGGCTCAAAAATAAACACTACCATTTTCCTTCATTACCCATCTTCACAAACCAATTAACCCTGACAGGGGCCCAAGTAAAACGATAGATTCATGTGATGTATCTCCCTAAAAGCATCTGTCCTCTCTTGCGCACTCCATCTTTTTCTAACTTTTTTTTCTCTTTTTATTCCTTCATTCATGCATTATTTTACTGGATACATAAATGTAAATGGGGATACACAAACTAGTTGTCACCAAGCTTTTTAAAATCAGCATAGTTATCAAGGTCTTTAATTGAAAGGGTGCAGTGCACAGGAAATGTGGAATTGTTAGAGTTAACCATGTACTTTATTTGACTCACACAGCGATCGCTGTTACCCTTGGTGTTTTCCTACATATCAAATATGCTCTTGTAGAATGAGCATTTGGAGAATGGAACAGCTTAAACCAAACAAAAGACATTCTTCACACATCAGTCTTCTCCCCAAAATTATTCTAATCAAAGGAATAGAATTGTATTGCCATTTTATAGGATAGCTACAGCAAATAATGAATCATTCGGAATGTGATGTAGTTCATTAGAGTTGTTGTTACATTTAGCATTTTTAGCCAGTTCAGTTCAATAGTATTAATGCTACTGTGGAGATATTGGGAACACATATGAACTTCCAATACTTAGTGAGCTGCCTTGCTGCCTCGTTGTCGACATAGGCAACTACTTTCTTAGTTGACTGATTTTGAACACTTCACATTAGCAGCAATTCCATGGCACATTGCACATGCAAATATTTGGTAAAATAATATATTTTTTTATCACCAACATTGTTCAGCATTGAATGATGTTTATTGATAATCAACATTCTTGCCATTTTAGATGTATTTTTTTCACTGAGCTCATCAAATTCTGAATGCAATCTAGGATTGTATTCTCTATGAAGAATACATGCGATGCTGCATTGGGCTTAAATGTAATATTCAGAGGCAACATAATTAAGATGCCCATTTTTTAAAACAGCCTTCCTGTCAGGAGTGCTCATATGATACATTAAAATGTTCTCTTTATAAGCAACACACTGTTACATAGCTGCTATCTTGAAATTATAGGTGGATATGTTTGTGTGTGTATGCATTGTGTGTTTTCCCAGGTGATATTGGACCTTTTCATATGTTCATCCCGTACACAATGAGCAAACACTACCACAACCATATTGGCACACACACGTGCACACATCTTTGCTAGCTTATTTATCTACATTATTTATGATGTCTGCCCCATATTGGCCAGTCCCTGTTGTTCCAGCTATAGTTCCAGAGAACCTCTTTCTGCCTCCATGCATCCACACACGTGTTTTACATTCCACACAACACAACAGAGCTCAGCTGTCAGGCAGTGATGATGTCAGTTCTGGAAGGATCTATTGTACACATTTCCCACACCATCCAGTCACGTCCGTAAACAGCCAATTGGCTTTTGGTCTGATAAAGATCTCATCCTCCAGGGCTTTATATCTGCTGTTCTTCTGGCTTTATGGTTATGTGGAGGCTGATATGTTGGGATCTCACAGAAGTTTTATGGAGTGCGTCATCACTTTGCTCCCCACTGCTGCTTAATTGTGTTGCCTCATTGTCAAGCTTCATTGCTGACAGTGGCTATCTTGTGATTTGCTGCACTGGATACTTTAAGCCTGCTGTAGCAGCCCCTTCATCACTCCCTCTCGCTGCAGCCATCAACTGGGAAATTAACAATGCAAATCAATGGAGCTGAATGGTGTATTTTTCATGATCCTCTCTCTCTGATGTATTTAGAGCATAAATGATTATTTCAGAGATAGATTACGGACGGACGGCGCCGCAAGCACTCAGGGAATCTGTCAGTGTCTTCAAATGGGCCTAATTCATTATTTCATCCCTCACTCTTTCTTAAGTACAGAATATTTGGTGGGGTATTTTTATTTAATTCCACCAAATGTACTATAAATTCTTTGTGGCTGTGGTCAGGGGATGTCGGCCATGCACTTCCTCAGTCTGTCGGCATGCAGATGAAAGTAATATATGGAATAGCTGCGCAGTGAAATGCAATTTGGTGAATCCTAAAAATATGCACTCTTGAGCATAATACATTTTGTGTGTGTGTGTGTTCAAACACTCGTACACACTTTAAATCCATTAACGCATTCACAGAACCACAGAATTCCCAAGAGCAGAATTTCCAGGCGGATTCATCATCCGAAAAGGGAGAAATAATGGAATCTCTCCAGTATAGTTAATTATAGATCATAACCAAGACTGTTGAAAACAAATTTAGAACTGGGTTTATGATAATGACTCTCCCAACAATAATTTCTGGATATGAGATCAAACAATCAAAACCACTTTGAAATTCTAATGATGATGCACAAGACGTCTTGTACAGATGTCTATGAATCTCCTAATAGGGTCTCCCCCCAGCAGACAGCCATAGAGCTGCATTTTGACAACTAAGCTCATTAAGTTTTGCTGTTGTCTTGCCATACATGTATAAATAAACAAAAACAACTGTGCCTCTTTCACTTTTCATTACTGCACTGTGCTTCTTTACTCTACAATTTATGTTATATAATACAAACTGTCATCACCCCGTCAAACATGCCAATACTGAACGCTAAGTACAATAATGATTTCTCTCATTCTGTGGATAGAGGTCCTATTCCCACAAATAATTAGAATGCTCTGCTCATCCTTATTCATATTAAAGGGATATTCACCAAAAATATAATTCTGTCTTCATTTAATCAACCTTATGTTGTTCCAAACCCATTTGACTTTCTTTTGTCTGTAAAAAACAAAAAGGAGAAAGTTATACTGGTTTGGACCAACATGAAGATGAATCAAAAACAGAATTTTCATTTTTGGGTGCACTATCCCTTTAAGCATATATCTGAACCATTTCCAACTGCCATCTTGTTGACTGTTTAGTTGTAAACACACTATGTCTCCTACCATCCAGATATTCACTGTTTTTTAATCATTTGACAGTGGCATATTCCATTTCCTCTGGCCAAGTTACTATTCACTTGCTCAGAGCACAATGATTTGATGCAAATTAATGAAATACCAGGTTGTTTTTTTAGGTATTCATGTCACGATTGGGAGCAAGTCTTGAAATGAGTGTTTATTTGACCTTTCTAGCACAATATGATAATTAGCATAATTCCCTGTTACATAAATGTATTCTTTTGAACAATTATTCATTAATACAGAGATTGTTATGATGGTTCAGATTTTTTGTATGCTAATATTGAACTTTTGTCAAAATAATAAATACTTTTTATTTGTATAATAATAAAATTTTGAATTCTCATATCAGGAAGACTTGCAGACTTGAGTAAAGTTTTAGATTAAATTTTTTGATGAATATGAAACAGGAATGTAATGTCTCTCTTTGGTGTAAGCCCCGTCTGGTGGTCTGAAGAAGTTGTAATTGGAACCATCAGATCCTGCCGGAGATAGGAGGCAGGGGTGAGGAGCCTACCCCCGTGCGGGACTCAACTGGTGACGGTGGGGTGGTGGAGGTTGCCATGTTAGCGCACTGAAACTAAATTGAGAGCAGGCTTATAAAGTTATGGCTTACATATGATTGGCTAGAAGTTACCTAGCTAATGGTGTGATGATTTACAGCTGCTAGTTGTAATGCTAGAACAATGCTGCGCTTACATTTATTCACACTCATTTCATCCCAGATGTGTTTTACTTTCTTTTTGCTGCTGAACACAAACAAAAACTTTAAGAATAATATCTCAGCTCTGTAGGTCCATACAAGTGAAACATGGCTTTGAATGTCCAAAAAGCACAAAAAGGCAGCATAAAAGCAATCCATAAGACTCATTAGTTAAACGCATATCTTCAGAAGTTATATAGGTGTGTGTGAGAAACAGCCATTATTTACTGTAAATCTCCACATTCACTTTCACATTCTTCTTCTTTTGTTTTTTTGGTGATTCACATTATCTGTGCATGTCACCACCTTTGGGGCAAGGAAGAGAATTATAAAGTAAAGAATAGTAAAAAAGGGCTTTTTACATTGACATTGACTTATATATTGATCTGTTTCTTTTATGCTGCTTTTAAGTGCATTTTGGACCTTCAAAGTTCTGGCCACCATTCACGCATTGAATGGAGATATTCATCTAAAAATCTTCGTTTGTGTTCAGCAGAAGAAAGAAAGTCATACACAACTCAAATGGCATGAGGGTGAGTAAATGATTAAATGATTTTCATTTTTGGTTGAACTATCATCTAAGTCAAATTATCTTTTAGTTTATCTTTGGATGGGATGCTTTATGTGGGCTATTAGACAGTGTAAATATCATGTATTACATTATGTGTTTCACTTATATATCATGACATTTAACTTTTTTATTCTATTATAGTGCAGTTTTGAAATTATTTTGTCAGAAAATACACATCTCTTTGAAATGTTTTTATCCAGAAAAGATATATATATTACCCAAATTCTCACCCTTTAATATCTCTATCAGACATCAATGAGATCTTAAAACCACAGAATAAGGTAAACAGTACATAGAAATTCTGGAAAACTTTGACTCAAGGTTATTTAAGGTCTGAAAATATGGTCATCTCTAATGTAATGAGGATGTTGAAGTCTCATATAGAGGTTGAAGTCTCATATAGAGGTGGCTGCTCTTTTAACAGTCTTGGCTACCAGTGCCATGCTATCAGCTCTGAGCAGGTGACCGTCTTTATCATCTAAGGCTAGATTAGCCCAAAGGTCTTGTCTGCTTTTCAGAGGCATCTTAAACACCAACATCAATCTTCAAAGCACCAAAATCAGTCTCACCTACTACTGTTTGCTCCCAGGGACAAGACAAGGAATGTCCTCAGAATTGCACGGCAAAGATCTTTTAAGCACAGGTGTAGGTGCCTGTGTACAGTTTCAAAAGTTTATTGACTTAATTTGTACTGTTGGCACACACTGGGTTGTGCTCATGCTGTCACTAGAAGCGGATATATTTTTATTGAGGAATAAATATCTCTGTCACTGTGATCGATAGCACTTCTGGCTGGTGCATTGGTTATTCAATATACCAGCAATGTCTGTTACCACCCCATCAAACAATCCTATAATGTTTTTTGAATGAACATACTTTTTGTGTGTGTGTGTGTGTAGCGATTTCATTAGTAATGTTACAGATGATTACACTTACAGTTCGACCTATGTGGTCATGGAAATCATGCTAACTGTGTTGTCAAACCTCATTGCGGTTGGCAGCTGTCAGATACTAATGATTAATGGGTAATTAATAAATACAGATTCTAATGATTAATGGGTAATTAATAAATACAAAAAAATAGTTTTTTATATAATTACACGATGATTCATCGACTTTATAGACATTACAGTTTTATCGTCTGTTAATGCTGATCTTCTGTAAAGCTGCTTTGAAACGATGTGTGTTGTGAAAGGCGCTATACAAATAAACTTGACTTGACTTGACTAATTGTCTGGTATGAGGTCTTGGACAGGATTTTAGGAGAAATCAACAGGAAACATGCATGTTTTGTTGACCTTTCTCACCTCTTATACAATGTCTTGTTGATTAATTTGTTGCTCTATGACCTATTTCCCAAATATCCTTATTCCTGCTTTTCTCAGTATTCTTCACCTTACTTACAGAGCTGTGATTTGCAAACTATAGTTAGAAAAGACTCAAAGTGGATAACAGAACTGTCTACTCAATTACATTTTTGCTTAGTGAGCAGTATGAAAATAAGCCTGCTCTCTGTTAGCATGGAGTAATTTTGGTTCAAGGATCAACAGAGTTATCCATAAAACAATGAAATGCTGCATTTGCCCCCATCGCATTATTTTTTTATAACACTTAAAAGCATATCTGTATACTTTTGGTGGTTTAGAAATTATATACAATACATTAACTGTGTCATACAAAGTTTATCACCTATAATACTTTCACCAATCCCAATTTAACATGCAGAGACAACTAAGTAAAAAAACATGAAAACTTTAAACATTGTGACTCTGTGGTGCTTGCAAAACATTGGTCTATTAATTTGAGCATCCCAACCAGGGGTGCATTTCCCAAAAGCATTGTTAGCCAACTAACAATTGGTGCAAGTTCAGTTGTTACCAACATAGTTCAACAATTTGGTATTTGCCGAAACCATCGTTCCAATGAACATTCACAAACGGCATCGCAAATTTGTGTGGTTGGAACTACAGCTCTTTACCTGTGGCTAGAAGAATTGTTTGCTGTGTGGACATCATTTGACTTCGCTGAGGCGTATCTTTATCTTCTGTGTCTTTATTCCATATATATATTTTATTCTGTCAAGACTTTGACCATGTTTACATGCACTTAAGAAACGATTTTATTCCAGGGTTTTGCAGAAAGTGGTGTTCAAACGTCACGCAAATGCGAATGCAGCTGTTTAAGGGATTAAGGGATTTTAAGAGAGAGCTCTTTGTCGGATAACACAGCTTATGTCCATGTTGTTTTGAAGAGTGAACGTGTGTATGTGCTCAAGTGCATCAGGGCAACCACTAAGTCTGATGTAAAGGGAAACCCCATGTAAAACAGATCAAATTCATGGGCAAGGAAGAGGCGAGAAACCGGCTTGACGTATAACTTAAAGGTTTAATGGAAAACTCAAAAGACAAACACATAAGATAACGGACATGTCCGTAATTGAGCTCTCTCTCTCGATCGCCGTCTGCGAGTGGCCTTTATCCCTCTTGACGGCTTGATTACGCACGCCCGGTCCCGCCCTCCACCGTGCCACATCCCTCCCCCGTTCTTTCAGGCTGGGGACCCCCGGCCTGACGTACATCCCCTGGGTGGGGGGGGGGGGGGGGGGGGGCGCCTCCCGCGCGGTCTGCCGGCAGGTCATCCCCATCAACCTGGACGAGGGAGGGGGCAAGGGGAGGGAAACAAAAAACAACAATTAAAAATGGGGGGGAGGGTTCCTGCACTGGGCAGTACCTTCCCTCCCACAAACACCATAATTTAAAAAAGAGGGAAAAGGCCAACGCAGAGCTGCAGCGAGAGAGAGAGAGGAGAGAGAGATTAATAAAATAAAAAAAACGTACTCGCCGGTTCTCTGATACGCCGTAGCTCGTTCCTCAGCCACACCTCCACCCTCTACCGAACGGCAGCCGCGCCTCTCCAGGCGGATCCGAGGCAGTCCTCAGCCCCTGGCGGACGGAACGCCCCGCCGCATTCTCGGGGAGCCGAAGGTGACTCCCCCGCCCCTGGCAGCGGTTCTCCCGCTCCAGGCGGTCGGTCGCGATCCCCTCCCTGCTTGCGGACGGCGGTCTTCCCTCGACCCCTCCACGTTTCAGCGGCTGGTAGGGGCATCCTCCGCCCCTGGCAGCGGCCCTGACCGCTCCAGGCGGTCGGCTATAGGATCCCCTTCTCCCCTCGCGGTCGGCGGCCATTCCTCCGCTTCCAGGCGGCTGGGCTCCTCGTCCCCCGGCAGATGGCCGCGGCTGCTTCTTTGGGGTAGTGGCGAGAACTCCACTACGGCGTATCCCTCTTCCTTCCCGGGTTTCGGTACCAATGTAAAACAGATCAAATTCATGGGCAAGGAAGAGGCGAGAAACCGGCTTGACGTATAACTTAAAGGTTTAATGGAAAACTCAAAAGACAAACACATAAGATAATGGACATGTCCGTAATTGAGCTCTCTCTCTCGATCGCCGTCTGCGAGTGGCCTTTATCCCTCTTGACGGCTTAATTAGCCTAATACGGGACTGGGCGTGCGTAATCACGTGCCGGTCCCGCCCTCCACCGTGCCACACCCCACTATTGAAGTGCAATGTATTTGTTGCATTTACATAGTGCTTTCATGTCTTTAGAAGCTTTCGTACATTAAATAGCTTTCTAGAGTACATGTAATTGAACTATTATTATTTGATATCCGCAGAAGTTATTACTCA
Source organism: Moxostoma hubbsi (assembly GCA_032164185.1). NCBI lineage: Eukaryota > Metazoa > Chordata > Actinopteri > Cypriniformes > Catostomidae > Moxostoma > Moxostoma hubbsi. The sequence continues at coordinate 24,319,016 of JAVLUX010000034.1, read as the reverse complement.
ACCCCCTGTGTAACGTCATGAACAGCTGCTTTATTTTGTTGAACCAATGTTCAAACGATGGATGTGTGACATAATTACTACTGTTTCGGTAAACAGTTGCGACTAGCTAATTAATTTCTCGAATCATATTAGATTCGAGAATCACCATCATATTATGTTGGTTATGGAGTGAGTTACGTAGTTTTACAGGAAGCACACCCCAGCCCGACATAGCAACATTGCTTAAGTCGAATGGTGCAGAGATCGATTAAGCATCCTGACCAGTCCAAAATAGCAAATGTTACATTGCAAAATTGTTTGGCTTAAGTGTTCAGTAAATCAGTTAAAAAACATAATTATTTTTGTGTGTTCAGTTCTACGGTGATGAAGATATTCTGAACTTTGGTTTGTTTTGGTAATTTTATGTTATTTTCCTATCATTTATTTTACATGCAATGTCTTAAGCAAAGCATTGGTTTTTCTAATCATCTACAGGAGCAAGCCAAAAAGCACACTCCTTTTTATCTTCTGTTATCAGAAAACAATAGCGATCAGAACCACACAGGGAATAAATGGCTGAGCTCAGGATTGCTTGATTCAGGAAATGAAAGCTGTGCTATATTATTAATGTGTTGAGACCGACAATAGCCTCTCTTAGTGGATATTGTTTCTCTACCTCAGTTTCAGCCCTGCTCTGAAGAGCATTCAGCCAAAGGAAGAAAAAAACCTTTTGAACTGTACCTTGTCGTGTTGACGCATAAACAAAAGATGATTTGATCAGGGCCTCTGGTTTTGGATTATGCCTTGTTATGCATGAATGAAAGGTTTGGCTCTCCCCTGAGCTTCGGCCTCGGCTGAGATTTGGAAAGTGAAGATGAGCTGTGTGGATATCAGAAATTAGGTTATGCGTTATGCATAAGATGGCAAGAGATATTCCCTCTATACATTTAGCATGTAACAAAAGTGGCAATGCACTAGTTTCAGCCAGTCTGAAAAGATTACAAGTTGACTTTTATTATGAAATTGTGTGTGTGTGTGTGTGTGTGTGTGTGTGTGTGTGTGTGTTTGCACATGTCACAGTCACCTCAGGTGTAGAGCGTGCAACAAAAGCAGTGATCTGCGTCTAGATAGCACTTGTCACTATAGCATTATTTCCTCAGTTCACACTGGCCTCTGTCCAAGCGCTGCTGTCACAATGTTCTCACTACTGCAGTGTCATAACGAAATCCTCTCCAGGGTATGACAAGGGTCTTATACACATGTACTGTTCTCATTTTGTAACCATGTGTGTAAACACTGCTATCCCCTTTCAGTTTGTCCTACACATATGCACATATTTAACAAATTAGGCACATAATGAAACAGAAATTGACAAGAATCTACAGCGGCATCAAAAATCAACACTCAACTTGAAATGCTCTTAGGGTGTCTGGTTAAACTAGCAGAGAATGCTCAAGATGCAGATGTCGATTTTTAGTACAAGCACCCATTTTCACTGTAAACAGTCCTTGTATGTACCTATACCAGCATTTCCCTGTCTGTCGCTCACTTCGACGTTGTGTTGAAGAAGCGACACTAGGGGTCTCTCTTGAGCGCCGAATATGCCTCTGATCTATGAAAAAAGGCCAATGAGAAGTTGGCAGACAGTATTTGCATACCCCGTCACTGGACATACAGGTTTTTAAGCGAGCAAATACGCTGTGTTCATTCAGAAATTTTCTTCGGAGCCGATGGTAATGCACGCAGTCTGCTGCGAGATACACACCAGTTCCCTATCCTCTGACGATCGGCATGCTGTTGGATTGATGGCGCATTGCAGCGGCTTTCTCTTCCTCTGCATGGCAGTGCAGCTTTGCCCCTGGGCACTTCGACAGTGCAGAAAACTCTTCATTGAGTTTATTAAAAGAGTGATTTTCTTGTAAAAGAGCATATTCCTCCAAAAGAGCAAAACACAGTGGTGTTGAACGTCCTTTTCAGGACGCATCTTTTTAAAGATGCCCTTTCGCCCCTGTGTTGTTCCTGGATGCAGTAGAGTGCTCTCCGCTTCAGACGGCCACAGGTGTTGTCTCGTGTGTCTGAGCAGCGATCACACCGAGGCTGCGTTTGTGGATGGCTCATGCCCTCACTGCGAGGGCATGACCATGGCAACGTTGCGGTCACGGGGCTTGCTTTCAATTGAAAGCACGCCACTTCAGCCCCCCCTCGCATTGCTCCTTCTTCCCACGGGATTGAGGACGATGCAGCTGGCGCTGGAGGCGATCTGGGGATGGCAGCGGTTGCAGCTCCGCCGGGTACGCCCCCTCGGACCACCCGCCCCCCGGCACGCTTGTTGACTCCCGTCCGTGCTCGAGGTAACAGCGGCTCGCCTCACAGCCAGTCTGCTTATCCTCTAGAACTCGAAGTGGATGAGCTCGCCGCTGCATCGGAGAGTGCGGCATTTGACGCTGAAACCTCCCTTGGGCTGCCGCCTTCGGGCCAGCACGCCCAGGCTGGGGCCGACGTGCAGATGACCGACATGCTTTCCTGGGCCGCCGCTAGTGTGGGGTTGGATTGGAACCCTCCATCCTCCCCACAGCCATCGCGGTTGGATGACTGATTCCTGGGGTTTCGGTGCCGCTCACAGCCTCGCCCCCCCGGACCCGTTTTTCCCGGAGGTGCACGATGAGCTGACGTCATCATGGAGAGCACCCCTCTCCACTCGTCACAGCGCCACTCGTTCATCCACTCTTGCTACCCTCGACGGGTACGCAGTGATTCCCCAGGTGGAAAGGGCAGTTGCGCTCCACTTATGACCCGGAAGCCCTACCACCTGGCGGGGTCACCCCGTACATGCCTCCAAGGCCTGTAGGACAACATCCTCGCTCACCGCGAAGGCCTACAGCACCGCCAAACATGCCGCTTCCGCCCTGCACGCCATGGCCCTCCTGCAAGTCCATCACGCCAAGGCGCTCAAAGATCTGCACGGGGGTAGCCCTGATCCCGATGTGATGCAGGAACTACGCTCAGAGACCGACTTCACCCTTAGAGCCACGAAGGTCATGGCGCAGTCACTCGGGCAGGCGATGGCCACGCTTGTGGTCCAGGAACGTCATCTGTGGCTGAACTTGGTTGAGATGCGTGAAACCGACAAAGCTCACTTCCTTAACGCCCCTGTCTCCCAGTTTGGCCTTTTCAGCGATACTGTTGAGGACTTCGCCCAGCAGTTCTCCACGGTGAAGAAGCAGATGGAGGCGATCTCTCACATCCTGCCCCGCCGCATGCCTGCCGCCATGGGCCATGCCCCGTCTGCCCGCCGAGGGCGTCCTCCTTCGGCTAAAAGACAACCTGCTCCGCCTCAACCCGGGCCCAGCTTTCAGCCCCAGTATCGAGCACCCCACATGAAGCGCAGGCCCCCTGTCTTACGGACCCCCTCGAGGACCCGGAAGGCTTCCAGGCGCAAATGAGACACCCGACCCAAAGACTGAGATGTTAGCTCCAAAGGTGGTAAGACCGCTCCATCCCCCGGTGGATGGCCGGGAGGAGAATCTTTTGTTAAAGTTATTTCATTTGCCGCACCCCCTAGCCAGGGTCGCGGTACCCACATTCTCAATAACAGAGCTATTTCCTTTGCCTCTGTGTCACCTGGCCCGCAAATGCTGTTCTCACGGCACCTTGCTTCCAGATCTCAACAGTCCCGGCTTCCTGAACGCGGTCCCTCCGCCCTCAGCCACACGACTGTTCCCCTGCCGGGTGCACGGAGCAAGGTAAGTGCTTTGAGTCTTTTCTCAGCACTAGAGCCTCGGTATGCAACCTTGCCTCCCGACGCCGCATTACCTGCTCCGCCACAGTGCGAAGCCCCGCCGGGTAGGTCAAAAATAATCGTCCCCTTGGTGCCCCTAGCACGGAGTTTGGATGCGTAGCTTTCACTGCCCAACCTATCACGCTGGCTGACCCGGACCATCCGACTCAGTTAACCAATTCAGTTTGCCAGGCCCCCGCCCCCCTTCGCCGGCGTCCACTTTACCGCAGTGCACGGCGAGCATGCTAATTCCCTGCGCGCGTTAAATCGCTACACTTTTACTCAAAGACGCGATAGAGCATCTCCCTCCAACCGAAATGAAGAAGGGTTTCTACAGCCCTTACTTTATTGTACCCAAAAAAGGCGGCGGCTTACGACCGATCTTGGACTTGAGAGTTTTCAACCGGGCTCTACTCAAACTCCCGTTCAAAATGCTCACGCAAAAACATATCCTAACTTGCGTCGGCATCTAGATTGGTTCGCAGCAGTAGACCTGAAGGACGTGTACTTCCACGTCTCAATTCTGCCTCAACACCACCCCTTTTTAAGGTTTGCGTTCGATGGCCAGGCGTACCATTACAAGGTCCTCCCCTTCGGCATGTCTCTGTCCCCTCGCGTCTTCACGAAAGTTGCAGAGGCAGCTCTTGCCCCGCTCCGAGAAGCCGGCATTTGCATACTCAATTACCTTGACAACTGGCTTATCCTGGCCCACTCACAGGAATTACAATGCACACACAGAGACCAAGTGCTCAGGCACCTCAGCCGCTTGGGGCTTCAGGACATCTGGGAAAAGAGCAAGCTCACCCCGGTTCAGAGCATCTCTTTTCTTGCCATGGAATTAGACTCAGTCTCAATGTCAGCACGACTCACCAACGAGCGCGCTCAGTCAGTGTTGAAATGCCTCGCCTCCTTCAGGCTGGGCAAAGTGGTCCCTTTAAAACTTTTCCAGAGGCTCCTGGGGCATATGGCATCCTCCGCGGCGGTTGCGCTGCTGGGGTTGATGCATATGAGACGGTGAGGGCGGAGTATGCAAATACTGTCTGCCAACCTCTCATTGGCCTTTTTTCATAGATCAGAGGCATATTCGGCTCTCAAGAGAGACCCCTACTGTCGCTTCTTCGACACAACGTCTCGTTCCCTCCATCGGGAAACGGGGGTTACATAAGTAATCTAGACGTTTTGGGGTCAGGGTTTGCCTACATTGTGGGAACCAGCCAAAGTTCCCCACTAGGAAAACAGCGTAATAAACATACTAAATAATGTATTAATCCTAAATAATGTCTTAAAAATGTAAAAAGATGGTTAGGGGTAGAGTATATAAAATTTAATTAGCTCAGCATAAAAGCAATAAAAGTAAATCTAAAGTCACCATAATGATAGAAAAATAAATATGTGTCTGAAAGCTTACATATATTGGTATTTTGAATTTAAATGCTCCCACTCCTGTTCAATTGCAGGTTTTCTTTCTCTCTCTCTCTTCTCTCTCTCTCTCTCTCTCTCTCTCTCTCTCTCTCTCTCTCTCTCTCTCTCTCTTGTGTATGTGTGTGGGGGGGGGGGATGTTTATGTGGTTTACGAGGACAATTTTTTAGGTTACAAACTGGTTAAACAATGTTTTATTGAAAATGTAAAAATGCAGAAAGTTTTCTGTTAGAGTTAGGTTTAGGGGTTGTGTTATGTTTAGGGGATAGAATCTATAGTTTGTACAGTATAAAAATCATTATGTCTATGGAAAGTCCTCATAATGATAGGTAGACCAACGTGTGTGTGTGTGTGTGTGTGTGTGTGTGTGTGAAAGGTTTGAAAGTTCTTTGAAGGTTACGTGGAGGATATGTTGAGTTGTTATGAAGCTAGGAAGATGACAACATCAAAACCCGAGTTATTGTCACTCAATTGTGCTCTCTTTATTAATTAATTACAGGGCCATTAGAGGTTTAAAAGCATTTACAACATGAAAATACTGGTTACAGATTAAGTGTAAAGTGGAAATTGTAACCCAAACATGCAAACACACAAGCACTGTGACTAGACAGAGCATTAAATTATGTGACGCATAAAGTCAAATTTTATTTATTTAATTTTTTGCACCCTCACACACATACTGTGCCGTCAGGAACAGCTTGAGGGACAAATTACAATTCCAAAGATTTTACTGTTAAATGACTTCAAATTGAGCATTGCTACAGGCTTGTATATTAATGCTTCTGTGCGATATGGAGTGCTGAAACTAATTGCACTTGAATGGAGGCCTTAACCAGATTAACCGTGTCTTGTTCAAGCATGTGAATTGCCGTTTTGTTCGTTTTGTTCCCCCGTGTTTGAGCGTTGTGATACATCAAAGTCTTAACGAGGTTATCAGAGGATTCATCGTGCTCTTTTACCCCTGCATGGTGACATTTCTACCCCATTGGGTACACCTACGGTCATCTGCTTTTTGGAAACTGCTCATGTGGAAACATTTGCTGAATACTTACTGAATACTACAATAAACACTGCCTCTGTAATCACTGCATGTTTGCTGTTAAATTATTTTTTCACTTTTTTTTTACATGCTTTTAAGCAAACATGTAATATATTTGAAATGAATATTGCTTGTAGGTTAAAGTTTTTGCTCAGAATTTTACTACTCTGAGAAAAAAATATAATTTGCTCATATGTTTATTATTACATAAATAATTATGTAACATCTAGAACATATACAGTATATAACCAAAGTCCCTTTCAAGGCAAGTCAGTCCACTCAGCTTGGGAACGCTCCCAGGTAACTTTTTCTATGGATACAAGCAGCATAAAAGTACAGCTCCTATCTACCTGAATGGGGAACGATCAAAATCTCCAAAATGGTTGGCCAAGATTTTGATCTATGAACATATTTCATCTGTTCAGTCATCAGTTGTACTTCATTAGCTCAGATCACCCTAAAAACACTATTTTTCAGGCTGGTCCAGCTAATGTGCAAGTGCATTCTTGAGTTGACTGACAAGCAATGTCTGTATCTAAAAGGTGATTGGCTCTTTTATCTGTAAGGCTGGAGTTCCTTGTCTACATCTGCCATATTGGGAGTTCCAATTTTTCCCATTAATTTTAATACAATTGCTCAGTCTCGGGCTAAGAAGTCTCTGATATAACTGGTAATAACACACACATACAATTATGTATAATGTATAGATATTTTATATAGATACAGATAGAAATATACAGTGTGTATATCTATCTATCTATCTATCTATCTATCTATCTATCTATCTATCTATCTATCTATCTATATTTTTTTTCTTCACATTTTAGGATAATAGTAAAGTCATCAAAACTATGGAATAACATAAATAGAACTATGGGAATTATGTTGTGACTAAACAAAATCCAAAATAAATCAAAACTGTGTTATATTTTAGCATCTTCAAAGTAGTCACCCTTTGCCTAGAATTTATTGGCACTTATTGGCTGCTTTTCTTTACTATTTGGTACAATTTGGTCATAATTAAATTTTTTATTTTTTATTCTTTATTATTACATTTTAGTTTTATAATGACATAAATTAATATGGTGGCGCAATTATATTTTTGTCTACAAAATGAATTTCAAACTTTTAAGCATACACCTTAATTGTTTTTCGATTTTTAAGATCATGAGAAACATTTTGAAGTGTTTCAAAACTTTTGACCAGTAGTGTGTGTGTGTGTGTGTATATATATATATATATATATATATATATATATATATATATATATATATACGTACTGTATGTTATTTCCAGTTTATAGATATGTTATCACATTGTAATGATAACCAATGCGTGTCACTTGTCCTATTCAAAGTACGTAATTTGGAGCATGGTCTAATTTATAATATCTAAAAAAAAAATCTTTAATAATTATCTTTTCTCTTTACTTGGTTTTAACTTTTTATAAATGTTTATTTCTTGTGTAAGAAAGAAGAGAATAATTTTTGATCAAATATAGATAATATTGCTTTCTGCATGATACATATAAATATCTGCAATAATGTATTGTTTATAACAAAGTCATTCCATATATACATAACATATATATATATATATATATATATATATATATATATATATATATATATATATATATATATATATAAAAACAGTGGATGCATTGACAAAGTTTCAAACCTAAGCGTTCTGCAAGGCGGGTGAGAAATATTCCACTGTACCAGCCATACTTTTATGATAGTTATGTTGAGAGTGATTGAGGCAAACACAGACTGCCAACACCAGACAGAAAGGGAGGGGCTGAAGAGTGACAAACGCTTTTCTCTTTCACTTATTACTATCTCGTAGTCTGAACGTATTTCTACACTGGCGTGTCTCTCACACAGTGCCCTGTGTCTCTAAGCCGCCCTCTGTTTCCATCTTTGAGTGCTGAGCATTGTGTTGTCAAGGACCCCTGCTTCTCTCTCACACACTACGCTTCCACTTATTCTCCTGCCAAGTGGTGACAGCTAAATACTTCTACTCAATCCCTGGTCTGTCTTTGAGGTTTCATGTTTTTTTGTTCAGAATATAATTGTGTGCATACATTTTTGGATCTCTGTATGTGTACAGTATGTGTGTGGAATCCAACTCTAAATATAGGATTTGCTGAATACGGAACCTATGAAGTATTACTGCAGTGGTGCAGATAATTTGTCAAAGGCTTTTAGAGCAAAATTCCAAGCAAAGTTACTGTGATAACTTTTATCTGAATGACTGAAGTGACTCAATGAAAACAGCTCCACTTTTGGTTATATTTTAAAGGAGCACAAAAACCTCCAGGTCACACCTTTGGAGGGTAATGATGTTTAAATAACTTGATAAGAGTGATTTATTACAGATTTATATGGTATGCTTAACCATGTAAGCAGACATTTAGTTTCTTTAGCCCAGTGGTTCTCAATTGGTTTTACTTCTGGATCCAGATTTTATATTAGACAAGAAATAGCAACACAGTTCATGGTTTTAAAATACTGTATAATGGCATGTATCAAGTGCCATTATTTTTGTTGTTGATATCAACAGCAAAAGATACAGTTAGCCCCCCCCCCATTTATTTATTTCATTTATTTATGAGCCTACTACATTTATTATCCTGTTTATTTCCTATTATCAAACATCATTCAAACAAAACATATATTAAACTGGAGGAAAACTTTGTCCATAAGTCTAGGAGATCCAGACTTTAAGCATTTTATTTACTTGCCCTTATATTTACAGTGCAATGCCATATAATACCATGGATCTCTCCTCATATTTGGTGTTAGTTCAATGTAGCTAGTCTTTGGAAAAAAATAATAATAATACATTTTTGCATTTGCTTTGAAAACAATTTAGCCTTTTAGAAACTTTAAAGGGGTTGTTCACCCAAAAATATTGTTGAAAATATTTAAGCAAAAATATGCTTTTATATTGTTATTTTAGTGATTGATTTGCTTTAGAAGACATTAATGTCAACACTTTTGGAAGTGTTACTTTTATGCTGACTATCTGTGCTTTTTGGACCTAAAAATTCCTAATCACCAGCCACTACCATTATAAGGACATAAAATATGATCTTCTTTGCAGAAGAATGAAAGTCATACACATCTCCGATGGCATGAGGGTGAGTAAATTATCAGAAAATCTTAATTTTTGTGTGAACTATCCCTTTAACTACAACTGCCACAGTTGTAATAAAAATTAGGTCTAATAGATTCTACCTAATATATTATTTAATATAACATTTACTAATGTGAAATAGTGAAACTTATTAGTAAGGGTTATGATGTGTAATTTAAAAAAACTCTTTTTTGTTGCTCTTTTCCTCAGTGCTGTTTAGCATGTCAGGGCTGTCTCTAAGAGGACATCCCCCACAGCACTTAAAACTAGAAGAATCTAACTAGAAATCAAATGGGTCGCATCAGTTTTGTGGTCTGTGCTGCGATATCAAGGAAAGTCCAGTTGACTCACCTGTGCTCCAGAGATACAGTAGGTTAGAGTAGAGCAGATCATTGGTGCGAGTGTTTCTCTGATGGCTCACCAGTCGTGCCACACTCATGTGAAAACCAGGGTTCAGTCACACTGTGAAAATATTGTTGTGCAGATGATAAGAATATTTTGCAAATATAAAGAGCCCAAAATGAGACTATAATTAAACTTCAGCCCACCCTGACCCTGACATCGTTCTCTCCCTGCTGTCCACGACCCTATCCAAACAGACCTGTGGCCCACTTTTGAGTCACAACCCATCAGCTGAGAAACGCTGGTATAATTAATGTTTTTTATTAATGAGGACCTTTCACACAGCCTGTCCTTGTTGGCATCTGCCTATCTGGCAGTGATAGATGAATTTGTACAAAAATACTGTAAAAATTTGATTGAATGGTTTGCCTTCAACAACAAGACCCATTTTTATATTGAAACCCACCAGTTGTGAACCACTCTTCATATTAATATTTTTTGCATAACCCCAACAGAGAACAGAGTTTGCTTTGTTGCATGTACAACTTTTAAATATGACTCTGTAAAATATAGATAAGCTTAAAAGATTGGCGAGAAGGGCTCTAATATGCTAATATGCTTATGCTAATATGCTTAGTACTGTATGTCATCTCATCTTTGTGACTGTAAGTGGTGACCAGTGGTGCACTGAATAAGGTAAAATTTGGTGTTTTATTGAATTTCAAACCCTTTTGACTAAGATGTTGAAGGAGAGCATAGTAAGTCAGTTCAGTTCAGATGTCATGTTTCATAACAGCTTTGATTCATTCAGAATTACACATTCAGACATCTTATTACAGTTGCTTTGCAATTCCTTCTACAAAACGTATAACTTCAGTTTTTCGGTAATACTGTGTTATTATAAAATGCATCAAAATAACAAGTGTATTTAAATGTCTGGATATATGCCCCGAATGTGCACTCCAGATATGTAACTTGTGTAATTAGAATTTTATTATGGTGGTTTCCTTGTATTTGTAATGGGATGATTTTAAGGGGAATTATTGACTTGGAGAAAGACAAGAGCAGAGGGTCTTATTTGTTTATGAGTACCTCTGTGATATGACCTACAGAAAACAGTATACTTTGGAAGGAAAGAGAAATCATTCAGATATACAGTATAATACTATACAGGCTGAGCAATAGGGATAAAGGGAATGTGTTTGTGCATCTAACAATGAGAAAAGGTAGATGAAAAATAGAGGAGAAAGAGAGAGATGGAGACTTGGAAGAGAGAGATACTCGCCAGTGGTGCAATGCATTTATACTCTACTTATTGATTAAAAGAAGCAGGCAGTAAATATTCAGAGGTAATGAATGCAGTTATTGGCCACAAAACCACTTCATATATCATCTTCTGACGCCAGCAGGATGTTCGATGACCCTTCTCATATTCACACGTCTCTGGTTTACACCTTTTCCGCCTATCTGAGACAGTCTAATTAGAGCTGCACCTCTCTGACCTAGTGGGAGTCAGAGCTTGTGCTATTAAGAATCAATTTCTTTATCCTCTTTTATGGTTCTGTATTTTCCTACGGCAGGTTATAAATGCACAGGTAGTCCTCTTCTTGCGTGTGACAGTAAACTTTTATGCTTGCTCAGCTTTCTGCACCCTCAGGTGATATAAATCTTTTTTACCATAATGAATAAGAGAACTTTTTTATGTTTGAAAAGAAAACATTTCAAACCTGTCCTGTCCCCAGCTTCCAACTAAACTGGTTATGGACACGATGAATCAGGTCCAATGGTCCCATTTTCTCAAAGCAGTGTGCCGTTAAATTAACTAGTCCTTCAGGGTATGAAAAGCCAGAGATTGAACACATTTTCGTCACACAGAGTTGAGATAAAGAGCTGCTCTCCATCAGTCAGTATGCTAAAGAGTTTCTTACAAGACACATGAGCAGATAATCAGAGCAATATTCAGCAGCCAAAAATGCTCTTGTCCATGATTTTTTATATTTGATTTCTTTAAAAGACAAACTAATGTTGCATAGTTTGACAGACTTCCTACCCTTTGTATAGTTTGCATGCTTATTAAGTGTTGCTTATCATTTAGCTGGCAACGGGGTGAGATAGGGATACGGGGTTCTCTGATGATATCTACTGATATAGAATATTTAAGGAACTATATAGAAATTTTAGATTTTTTTTTCACCACATTGTAAATGTTTAGTTTCTTTTGCTGTAAAAACAAAGCACAAATCCATTATTTGCACTTAAAGATGAAGTGGGCGATTTCTGCACACTTAGCAGCAACAAACAGAATTACACAATCGTCCATTAGTTTATATCAAACAGATAGTTATTAATCATAGTCATAGTCAAATTCATGCCATTGGTTGAGTCAATATTCCCTTTCACACATGCAACCTGGTAAATTACAGGAAAATCATTGAGTTGACTTTCGTAGTAAATTTATCACATGCTATTCATACATACTATGACTTTTATCTTTTTTCCCCCAATTTGCTAGTACCATTTACACATCAGCACCAAATAGCATTAAACTCTGTAACGTTGTTTGCCGGAAATTACATCTGCATGGCTGTGCTGGAAATGTAGGCTTCTTCTTTGAAAACATGGCGGGGTATTAAGATCTGAATTCTCAACATATGCGGTTGGTAATGTTTGTGATGTTTTAAATTTATTGGCAAATGTTTACATTTACGCAGTTGCTTGAGACTCAGTGACAGAGTAAGCGATGACCTCAAATAAGACTGATGACTACAGAGAACAAAATGTTGTCACTAGTACCTGAATCTGCTACAGAAATGAACATTAATGTGTATGTATATCGATACCATGAGGTCTGCGCGTTTCTGAAGGAAGCTGACGATTTTGTTGTGTGTAATGGAATCACTTACTGCTCCTTTAAGCAGTCAGCAAATTTCCTCATCCACTCCGATGAATAGAAGTGTTTTAGTTTAACTATCTAACCAATCTGTTGACATTTTTTCTTACTTCCGATTCACCAGTGTTAAGGCGTGGAGTAATTGCATCATCTTGACCTCTTATGAACTAAATTGATAATCTAATGGCTTTGGTTCACACTTACCGTCATGCATAGGTAATGAGACAACTTCTCATTAAGGGAAATTTCCAGAGCAAAATTTACCAGTACTTTCAAAAGGGTCCTGTTCACCCATGAACTCTAACCTGAAAATTGCAGTACATTTTCTGAAAAGGGCTATATATGAGAAAGGGACTAGTGTTTCTATGTCAGGCTGCATGGATGCTAAAACAAAAAGTGTATACTTTGAGGAAATCTACCTACAAATATCTTTATAGATGTCTCTTCAAATTAAGATGGAACAGAAGAAAGAAGCACTTAACATTGAAAAAAATATAATACACAACACCTTTACATCTGTATCGATCTCAGCAAGAACATGTTCAGACAAACATTTCAGAGAAAACACTCATCACGCTTAAGGCCTGTGTATTGGGAAGTCAATATTTGAAATTATATTTATAGTTTACTATTTTGACCATGTTTTACATTTGTTTACTAACATAACTCCCATCAGTCTAAAAGGCAATAACTCTTGAGTCACTGCTTGCATTAACACATTTTGACTGGTTGGTTCATGTCTATTCCTGTAATGGAGACAGTGCTCTTTTTACTATTAGTGGGGGTGAATTACATACAGCTCTTTCTGCTAATAGAAATTTATATTTACCCCTCTTCATCAGTCATTCACGTAATGAATTAATACTGCTGTTTAAAACACTCTGGTCTGCTTTCTCTCCAACACCCCATCACCCCACCCCTCCCAACACACTCACACATTCTGCCCAACCCTTCCCCCAACGTACCCTCATGATCAAGTCCAGAGCTCCATCATGGCAGCACACAAAATAATCAATCACTAACCAGTAGTCTGTCTGGAGAGGGCACCATACAATTACCCCTAGTCATCCGAGCAGTTACAATGAGCTGTTTGTCTTAATGACCCTTGGTTATACAGAGCGAATTAACTTTCCTGCCTCGTTATCATGTTAAACATGTTGTTTTCCAGCTGTAAGCATGAGAAGTGTCCCACTAATGGAAATAGGTGATTTGAAGAGGATTAACTTGAAGAATATTGGTGTGTATGTGTCACTTCTTGATTGAATAGCCTTACATTCGCCTGTTATGTGCATGCTATTTGCTAAATTAGCTCTAGTCTCTATTGAGAAAACAATAAAAAGCACACATTTCAACAAAGCCTGTTTCCTGTTGTTGTTGTTTTTTTTTTTTTTTGTAATTGGGCCAAAACTGATGAAGCAAATAGATTAGCTTTTCTAATTTACTTTATTAGTATCTAGGCCATCTTTCAGATACTTTTGTTTGGAAACAAAATGGGTGCTCTGTTTTTATTATTCCTCCCTATGAATTGTAGCAGGTTCAGTGAAAACAGTTCTGCTTTTTTAGCGACACAGCAACAAACATGATAAATTTACATAGATCTACTTTCTTACACGATGGATCAGAATCTGCCATTTCTAGTTCAAACCAAATTATGCATTCAAGCCTCTGAAAAACATCACTTCAGAACTACTAGTATCACAGTTTGGGCTATTTCTAACATGTTAGTGGAGAAACAAGGATGTGTGTTTGTGTGTGTGTGTGTGTGTGTGTGTATGTGTGAGAGAGAGAGAGAGAGAGAGAGAGAGAGAGAGAGAGAGAGAGAGAGATGGAAGGTGTGTGATCACCTGTTGATGATACTGTAGTCTGTTAGTTGGAAGATAATGCCATTTTGGTGAAATGCATCCTATTTTCTCAGTGGAAAAATAGTTGTCTGCAAGCAGGGGTATTCCTCCCTATTTCGTGATAACCATGCGCAATAGTCTTTCACTATAGAAACCACAGTGTACTCCTCAATTTTGTCCTCTACAATGTCCGGTATGATGTAAGCGCCTTGAGTTTGTGTAATTAATCAGTCTGTTGTGTATCTCAGCTGTGATGAGCCTTAATGCAGAAGTTGTTAGTTTAAAGCCATTTAAAGTTATTTTCCAGCTTTAGTAGTGTAGCAGCGATCATGGAGTGTTGTTTAATATAAACACAGACTGACACTGACTCACTCCACGTCACCAACTGGCTTATATTATAAACAAAAATGGTCTTTTGCCTCCACCTGCTGGATAATATTAAATGTAAAGAGACAGATAGCTCTAAACACATCTGCACTGCTCTTACACTTTAGTTTAGAACAGCACGAACACAAGCACAGTGAAGCGTTCGAATGCTGATGCTGTGAGACCATCAGTACTCATGGAATGTCTCTCATCCAATCAGATTCGAGGGCCAGAACTAACAGTTTTGTGTATGTATATATATATATATATATATATATATATAT
Source organism: Moxostoma hubbsi (assembly GCA_032164185.1). NCBI lineage: Eukaryota > Metazoa > Chordata > Actinopteri > Cypriniformes > Catostomidae > Moxostoma > Moxostoma hubbsi. The sequence goes on along the minus strand of JAVLUX010000034.1, from coordinate 24,303,936 downwards.
ATATACACACACACACATTGTATATATATATACATATAGTTGAAGTTTACATACACTTGGGATGTATTTTAAGGCCTACCTTCAAACTCATTGACTCTTTGCTTGACATCATGGGAAAATCAAAAGAAATCAGCCAAGACCTCAGAAAAAAACTGAGGACCTCCACAAGTCTGGTTCATCCTTGGGAGCAATTTCCAAATGCCTGAAGGTACCACGTTCATCTGTACAAACAATAGTACACAAGTATAAACACCATGAGACTACGCAGTCATCATTACGCTCAGGAAGGAGATCCATTCTGTCTCCTAGTGCAAGAAAAGTGCAATCCCAGAACAACAGCAAATGTCCTTGTGAAGATGCTGGAGGACACAGGTAGGCAAGTATCTATATCCACAGTAAAATAAGTCCTATATCGGCATAGCATGAAAGGCTGCTCAGCAAGGAAGAAGCCACTTCTCCAATACCGCCATACAAAAGCCAGACTACCATTTGCAAGTGTACATGGGGACAAAGATCCTATTTTTTGGAGAAATTTCCTCTGGTCTGATGGAATAAAAATTTAACTTTTTGGCCATAATGACTATCATTTTTTGGAGGAAAAACGGTGAGGCTTGCAAGCCAAAAAACACCATCCTAACCGTGAAGCATCATGTTATGGGGGTGCTTTGCTGCAGGAGGGATTGGTGCACTTCACAAAATAGATGGCATCACAAGGAAGGAAAACAATGTGGATATAATGAAACAATATCTCAGGACATCAGCTATATATATATATATATATATATATATATATATATATATATATATATATATATATATATATACACACACACACAAGAAATGGACAACAATAACACATTTCTGTAAGAACATTACAGCATAATGTTATAATGGCGTTTTGTGCTCTTTGCTTGACATAAATGTTGCCCTAGTCTAGTGTTCCCCTAGACTATTGTATTACAAGCCGCTGTTGTCAAATATCATTGACCTTTTACTCCCCCATCCTATAAATTTTACAACCACATAAAGCTATTTACAGTGTTTTTACACAGCATAGTTTTTATTTAACTGCAATAGGATATTATCAAGCCAGATCCAAACTTTTTGTTGACCTACACACAGCCTGAAGCGTGCTCAAAAGGTATGCTAGATTCTCAGCAGGTCAGAAGTGTTGCATTTGACTCCTATGTTATTTATTTATTCATAATACATTGTTTCTTTTAATATCGTAGTCTTGCTCCATTGATCATTTCTTTACAAATAGATCTTGTCTGTGGACAGTATGGGAAATATAAAGTTTTTTTTTTTGCTTCTGTAAAAAAGCCACCAGTACCAGGTGTTTCTTATTTGGATAGTGTACCAATTACCACGTTTAATTTTCCTCAGAATAAAAACAAATATGAGTTTGGAGTGACGTAAGAGTGAGCATTCTACTTGATAACATAATTTCCATTTTTGGGTGAACTGCTCTTTAAAGAACTATTCAGTCATGACCAATGAGAAAAAAAAGACTCATTGTAATTGCATGAGTGGACAAAGTGGATATCCGATTTTTGAACGCATAAGAGGCACATACCCAACCCCCCCCCCCCCCCCCCCTTTCCGTCTTTCTCTCTAATTATGCTTGTAAGTGCTAAATGAGTCCTGAGAGACATTCAAGCTCACCAGGCTCATGTTCAACCAGTATCTCCAACTTCTTCATTTTATAAATCAATCAGTGTGTCATTAGCAAAACGTACAGTGTGATGAGATGGCCTCTTTCTGCCACCCCCCTGATGAGCACAGATATCTCCCACTCACAAACTCCCTATAGTTCACTTACCACAATGACCTAGTGAAACTGAAACAAGCAATCAACCGATTTTAATTTAAGGAAGGTCTGATGAACCCGTCTAAGATATTGTGGGTCAATAGTCGAATGAACATGGAGTGGAAGAGATTATCATCTTCTGATGGTTATTTAGATGTTTGTTATGATAATTATGGCACATCATGCCTCTAGTCTACAGTAACATTTGGCTCAGGTTAAAGTGTGTGAGAGGGTGGGTGGTCGCAGAGTCCTGGTTGTTGGCTATTTCAGCTATAATTTCAGACTGTTTTTTGACCTTTAAGATGTTTAATAAAACAAAATAATAAACTTAGCTGGTTACGTTCATATTTAAAGTTAATAACCGGATGATTGAACATTTTTGCACAAGAACTTCACGAAATTCTTTAGTGTGTTTGATATCAACATGTAGGGACACAGATATGAGAAGCAGGCACATTAGAAGCTCAGTTACAGGTTCTGGACTAAAATGTCTCTAAACTTCATGTTTGCAAATAATTAATTGAAACTGTTGCTTTCTTTTATTTATTTTTTTACTTTATTACCGTTCAGCAATGCACAGACATACTGATTGATGTATGTCCTCATGAAATCAGGGACTCTACCCTTGAAAAAGAGACGACCAGGTGTAACGTGATGTGTCTCACCCAAAACACATCTTAATACCAGGTGAACACAGTGTTGTAGCTGACACACCCTGTCTGCGATAAGCCATGTAGTATTTGCACCAGCAGAACAGAAAACGTCTAGGTTACTAGTGTAACCCCCATTCCCTGATGGCCAAAGATGCATGGGCATCAGACTGCACGTAACCCTCCCCAACGCCCCAATAAGATGTTACATTGTTTTTATTAGATTCTCGGCATCCGCACCAAGGATTCCCTTGAGGGATAGGAACAAGCAACGTGGCGAGCATGGGAGCAGGCCGGCCTTTTCTACTCTATGTTTCTCCTCCTAGTGTGTTCTTTTGCGGCTGGGGCCATTTAACGCTATAACACGCATCAGGGAAGCGTTCTTTTACAACTGCTATTCTTTCAATGGGAAAAGACCCCGTGGAGACCACATCCTGTCCAGGCTGGGGGGAGGTTAAATGTGGTGAACACATCCCCATGTGGAAGAGACGCAGTGGGAGATTCTAACTAGCAAGGGAGGAGTTGCTACAAACACAGCAACCGGGGGCCAGAGGGAACTGCCCAAGGTAGACGCTGGTCCGCCGGCAGGGGGACCGTACCGTGGAAAATACGCACAGGGGGATTAATCCATGATGGCCAAACCCTTTGGAGCACCTAGTACAGAGTAATTAGTACCCATAGTGGGTCTGGTCGGAAATTCCTCCGCTGAATTCGCGAGCCAGAGGGCTATGGAGGAATGACATCCAGGGAGCACAGGTTTAGTGGACTCACCTGGGAGAAAAAGTGCACGTGTTCACCGTAGAGGAGGGGGAAAGGTGCTTTGGGCAAGCGGTACACCCAGTCAGCTGTCCTGTTTTACCGAGTTCTACGTGCTCGGACCTGAAGAAACACGGCCAAGGCCATGTTTCATGTTTTCGGCCAAGCTTGTTCCAAATCTGACACAAAATTCAGCTGAAAAGGTGCATTTATCTGTGACGTGCTTATTATCATCATTGTACGTTAAATATAGAACACACATTCACCTTTAGCGAATCCAGGTTTATTTACTGAAAACAATTGAATGAATAGTGCAGGACAAATAGCGCAACCCAGTAGCCTGTTCTAAATGGAATTCACCAAGTAACAGTCAGGATATTGCTGAAAATAATTAACAGACATGCTAAGCCAAATCTATGAGAGCAAATAAATACTCTGAAAAGTTGCACATATTTCACTAGCCATTAGCCATTGATCTAATAAGACAGCTGTTCTGTTAAAGAATGTTAACTAATAAAAAAATAAATAAATACAATAATAGCTATAGGATTGAAAAAAATAGGCATGTGTCACAGATCCACCTGACCTTCCCTCCACAAACACTCAACCTTCCCGCTCATCCGAATATTAATCACCCTCACCTGCCTCCAATCACCATGTCAATCAGCTCTATATAACTCTCCCCTCTCCCTTCATTTTTTTATCTGGTATCATCGAAGTATGCTGACTCACTTACCTGACTCTTCAGATCCCATTCCAGCATGCTCCCTTGACAATTCCTCTCCAATGATATTCCAAAGTTTATTCCAAGTCTCCTTCCCTTAGTGTGATTCTCCGGCCCAAGTAATACTTCTACCTGCAAATACAATAACCACCATCAAGTACTGTTGTCTGTTCTTGAATCAGTCTGCTCATTCTTCACTCACCTGCTAATTGCTGTCTTTGTTTGTTCAAATAAATACCTGCATTTGGGTTCACCACCATCTTCGAGTCTGGGTTACTGTCACAGCCTGTGATGTAGCTGTAACGTAGTTCAAGTAGTTTTTACTGGGATTTTTTCAGTTCACATTCTGTCACTCACTTGACATTGTGTCAATGTAGTGACACTAGGGGTTGCTCTTGGGAGCCCAAAAACACCTCAGATCTTTGAGAAAAGGCCAATGAAAATTGCTGAGTGGAATTTTCATGCCACTCCCCCGGACATACGGGTATTAAAGGAGCTGAAATACATCCATTCATTCAGATTTTTTCTTCAGAGTGTGTCAGCAAGCTGAATACCACTGCTGTTCCAATTCACATCTACAGAAGCATTTGTAGTTGGATATACGGTATATTCCAGCGGCTTTCTGTCCATCTGCACGCCTAGTGCAGAGTACGCCCCTGCGTGCTTAAACAGCGCTAAAAGAGTGTATTTCTGATATAAAGAGTAGATTTCCTCTACTAGAGCAAACACATTGACGTGAAAATCTTTTTAAAGACATGTCTATTTAAAGATGCCTGTCCTTCTCTGTGCAGTTTCTGGGTGCAGTCGTTACCTCTGCGCCTCTGATGGCCACGATCACTGACTTATGTGTCTGGGCCGTAATCACATTGAGGAGGCATTCGTGGATGGTTCATGTTCTCACTGAGGGAACATGACCATGTCAACTGCGGTCGTGGCTTTCATTCTTCTGGGGGAAAGCCACTTCAGCTGTCCCCTCCGCCGGTCCTTCTACCTATGGGTATGAGGCCGGCCCATTTGATGAAGGCAATTCGGGGTCTTCAATGGGTAGGTTCTGCCGGGAAATCCCCCACAGACCACACATTCCCCAGCACACTCGTTTGCTCCCGTCCAGTTCTTGGATGAGATAGGCAGCTCACTTCAGTGCCAGCCTAATGTCTCTTTCAGAACTCACGGGTTGGATGAGATGTTGATCGCTGCATCAGAGAGTGCATTGGTGATGTTGGACGCAGAGGACTCGACTGGGATAGCGCCTTCGGGTGTGCCGGCTTAGTCTAAGAACGATGCGGAGCTGACCGCCATGCTTGCCCGAGCCACCGCAAGTGTCGGGCTTGACTGGAATCCTCCATACGCCCCTGAGCACTCAAGGGTTGACGACTGGTTCTTGGGGTTGGCACGCCACTTGCAGCCACAGAGGTGCATGACGAGCTGACGAAGTCATAGGGAATATCTTTCACTGTCCGAACCTGATCCTTCTGCTCTTCCGCTCTCACTACCCTCGATGGCTGGGTGACCGAGGGTTATGCCGTGATACCCCAAGTGAATAAGGCGATCGCGGCACATCTGTGCCCATTGAGTGATGACAAGCCTCAAAGACGGCCTAATAGGCCCTCCTCCTCAGTCAACAAACTGGCCTGCGATGGGTACGCAGAGCAAGATAAGTGCTTCGCGGGCCCCTTCAGCGCGGCCACCTCAGGTCGGAGTGACACTCTTCGACGTGGCATTTCCTGCTCCCCCCCGCCATTAGGCCCCACCCCCAGGTACATTGGATGCAATTGCCTTGCTGGGAGTTTGGACGCATGGCTAATGCTCTCCAACCTGTCGTACTGGTTGGCCAGAACCATCCAACTTTGCTATGCGATTCCGTCCTTCTCGCAGACATCGCGACCCTTCTGCAGAAGGGCGCGATAGAGACTGTCCCTCCAGCCGATGTGAAGCAAGGGTTTTACAGCCCTTACTTTATCGTTCCGACGTACTTTCACATCTCGATTCTACCTCGACACAGACCCTTCCTGCTGTTTGTGTTCGAAGGACAAGCATATCAGTACAAGGTCCTCCCCTTTGGCATGTTCCTGTCCCCTCGCTACTTCACAAAGGTCGCAGAGGCAGCCCTTGCCCCGTTATGGAAGTGGTAGTTTGCATACTCAATTACCTCGACGAATGGCTGATTCTAGTATACACACAAGAGTTACTGTGTGCACACAGGGACCTGGTTCTCATGCTCCTCAGCCATTTAGGGCTTCAGGTTATCTGGGAAAAGAGCAAGCTCTCCCCGGTTCAGGGCATCTCTTTTCTCTGCATGGAGTTAGACTCAGTCTCAATGTCAGCGCGCCTCACAAGCAAGTGCGCACATTCGGTGCTGAACTGCCTGAACTTATCCAGGCTAGAATGGTGGTCCCACCTGCTCTTTGTCTGCTTTGTTGGACAGCGGAAAGGGAACGCTGTCTCCAAACCCGCCCTCTTGGGGGTTCAAGCACACTCAACAAGGAGTGTGGTATCCTTGTGGACACTGGCCAATGGCATCTCTCTATCAGACATCAGCTGAGCAGCAGGCTGGGCAACACCCAATACTGTTGCAAGATTTTACAATCTCCGGGTTGAGCTGGTTTCATCCCGTGTTTTTTCAGGTATGAACCGGTAAGTTTTGTAATGCGGGGCAGCTGGCCTGGGGTAAGTGCTCCACAGGTGCCGGTTACCCTGTAACCTCTGATGTATTTTCCGCAGCACAGTCTCACTTGGGCAGATCCCTCTCTGCCCAGGTTGCTGTGTTTGTAGAACTCCTCCCCTTCGGGGTAGTACCTACCACCGCACCTCTTCCATGTGTGGCCTTGAGTCCATGTGACATATTTTCCACATGTTAACCCCTCCTTTGGGGAAGGATGTGGTCTCCTTGTGGGGTCTTTCCCCCTGAAAGAACAGGAAAGGAAAAGAACACCTTCCCCGGCACATTTAATGAGCATTAATAGGCCCCATCCGGATCTAACACACTGTGGAGAGAAAAACGTAGTGAGAAAAGGCCGCTGCTGGCGCGGCCTGCTCCCATTCTAGATGTGCCCCATTCTAAATATGCCGCGCGCCCCCCCCCCCCCCCCCCCCCCAGGGATGTGGGGAACTACACAATATTTTTGGGGCATTGGGGTAGGCAATGTGCAGTCCGAGTGCATCTGTTCTTACGCACGCAGTAGCCTGCTTACACCTGCATCTGCAATTCACATAACACAGTTCAGCCGTTGTGGCATTTCGTATAGGGACCCCTAGTGTCACTACATCGACACACTGTTAAGTGAGTGACAGAAGGGGAATGTCTCCCTGATGGAGGGAATGAGATGTTGTGGCCCTCTTGCCACAATGCTGTACTAATTTACAAATAAATTACTCAGGTTTCCACTATTTAGTGTATACTGTATAAGTAAGTTGCATGTTCCCATATTGTTGCATATGAAATATTGGTGTAGAAAGCATTTGTAAGTGAGACGATTGAGGAAGAGAGTGAGAGAGTTGCTGTCTTCCTTTCATAAAGAGGTTGTAAGAACAAATAGCTGTATTCTCAAGCAGAACTCATCCTCCCTTAAGGTTTATCTTAGCACCCCTCGTGTCACTTGTTCAATCAATAGAGAGGCGAACAGTATCTAAAACAAAGGCATTATTGGGTAAGTTATTAAAAGGAAGGGCAATAGTGCAGTGGGACTTGTTATTAATCTGTTTTGTGGTAGTTTGCTCTTCAGGGTCAATAGTGTTATACTGTCTAGCAGTAGCTTTAAATATCAGTCATCCACGGGTGCAGGAAATAATTAGAGTATGTTTAATTGAACAGAAGCACAAATGAGATTTGATCTGAAATACTCCATTATAGTAAATATTGTGTAATAATATGGAAAATTCCATTTATTAACATAAACTTGTCATATGCCACATGCATACTAATATGTTTTTGTTTGAAAACACATTGATTTTGGTATGTTTACACCTCTCATCCTCACATTTTTCTCCATGGAGCCATTCAAATATGCTCTCTCTTACCACATTCTTTGGAAAATGGTGACGTTAGGAAACTGAAAATGAAGTCTAGCCACACAATATGATGGTTTTGTCATTTTATCACATCATGTAAATGGGATGACATAAAGGTCAGTTATTTCTCCTTCTGTTCATTTAAATGAAAGGATCCCATGTGGCAGGGGAAATTTCAAGTACTTAACCACCACTTCTTGGTTCAAATTTAGGACATGAAAAACCTGTCACTGCGTCATTAGAGGCAAGCACAGCAATAGAGTGAGTTAATAAGCGAAAGAAGGCATAGAACAAAGAACTTGCTCTCTCTTCCAAACCTCACTTCCTTCCTCTGCAATCTCTCAAACCCAGCCCCAGTTAAAGGAAGGACAACAGTGCAATGGGAATTGTTTTCTGTTGGATCCACATTGCTCTAAAGGGGACTTTTATTGATCTGGTAGAATTCAATAATGTTGCAGTGTCTACACTACACACTCTCTCTATCTTCCAAACCTCAATTCCTTCCTCTATAGTATCAAAACCAACCCCAGTTACTTGGAGGCTTGTAATCCTACTTGGGAATGTCTCAGTCATCTTGATCAATAATTAACCCATGTTCAACCCAGGCCCCTGTGTCTTCTCGGCCAGGCAGATGCCTGGAGCATTGTCTAATGAACCCATCCACCTTCCGGCACAGAGCATGGCCAGTTCGCTCAACAGCCCTTCCTCTGTTCCCCTATTAGGTTAGAGCTCACTGGTGCAAGCCTTCACAGGTGGACCATAGCAGGGAGCAAAAAGTGTGAGGGAGGGTGCTTATGGTCCTTCCCCCCACCACATGGTAAACTGAGCTAACAAATCAGAAGTGGAGTGGGTCCTCAAAGCCGATTGAGTGGAACAGATGTCCTCGGAATGGCACATCCCTGATCGCTGAAGTGAATCCCATCTCTAAGACAGACTGCACTCAATCCTTGCATACTGATGGTGGAGCTGTGTTTATTGCTTTGTCTCGCCAGCTGGATTAAAGTGAAGATGATATAGTGGAGGGCAGAGCAGGGGGGTTGTCTGGCCACTACTCTTTTGTCCTGGATGACTGGGCCATGGTTTGTTCCCTCCCCCTCTATCTCACTCACCTGAGAGGGCAGGGTACTGAACATGATATTTGCCACAGACATGTCCTGAGAGAGAAGAAACAGAGGGAGAGAGTGACAGAGCAAGAATATAGCAAACTAAATGACTATTCATTGAATAAAAGATGCTAAAAGTTTTCCTGTCTGCGTCTATGCTTCTGGGCGAATTACATTTGAAGGTGAACAACACCTTCTGAAGGGCAGAGCACTTGAAGTGAGTACTCTGAAGGGAGCACGGCAGTGTCCTACTGTACAGCATGTCCATGTTAGGAACACTCTACACAAAGCAATAGGTCATTGCAATTTTTCATTTAATTTTAATTGGAACATTATCTCGGTAGCAGATTATAAGATTATAAACAAAATGCATGCTTATAATTGTTAATACGCAGAGGGGTAATCATTGGCATGCCATCAACGGCAAGAGAGGAGTAGACTATTTTATTTATATAAATTCTGCACAAGCATTCCAATCTACATCTTGATGTAATCCTTCCTCATGATCACGCAGCGTGTTTTCATGAGCTGAAAGGGAGGATAAACACTATTAAATTGTGACGAGATTAGTGCTGCGCGTGTAAGCAATTCACGCATCATGAGCCGGCAGCGCGTCACTTTTGGTTAATCATGTGAGTAAAAACACCCGCTTTGCTTCGGTTAGGCTGTATACATAATAAGGAAAACACCACTATTAATCCTTGATATTTACAACCCAGCATACAGGTACATCCTCCTGAAACCATGGTCACACTCAAAATTAAATTAAACGATTAAAAGAGAAAACATAAACCCACAGTCTATTCAAAATACAAATGAAACCTGGAAATAAAGTTTTAGGAGTTTGCAGATGCAATTCACCGACAAGGGCAAAATAGTAGATCAGCTTCGGCCTGTGATGCATGAATGGCTTGCATGCTCTGCATGAGTCTTGTCACACTCCCATTCAGCTGATGAAAACATGCTGCATGTTCATAGGAAAGGATTACATCAAGATGTAGATTGGAATAATATAATCGGCACAACCATTGACCAGGAAAATAAAAAATGGCACTCCAAGACAAAAAGGTTGCTGACCCCTGATTTACTCTATTTATGATAAATAAGAATGGGTTTATATTCACATCCCACCACTCAAAACTTCAATCCTATAGGATGATGGAAGGTTGGTTGAGCAGATGCACCTAGATTCCAAAGAACTAAAGCCAAATGTGTGACAGAAAATTATCCTAAAATATAATCTGTATAATGGAGAAAATAACCACAGTCTGAACATGTCATGCCCTTGAGTGAGTCAAATCCTAGCTTTGGAGTCGACTCTCGATTATTTCTGGGATCTACTTAAACTATCTTAATCTACTTAAATTATCTCTTGTTTGAAAATGAATTGTGAGGATGCACCACCCAGGATCACGTGATTGTAATTTGCAAAATTACTTTCTTGAAGTCATATGTACACTTTGCTTAGCCTTTTGCAAAAGGATTTGGTTGCTTACATTCATTAGGAATGACCCCATAAGCAGCATATCCTTCATGCAGTGCCATACAAGGGCACAAAAATGGCAATTATAATTTTTTCTCCTCATTGTACATTCCTGTTTAAAAAGCATCTTAAACCAGCCTATGCTAGACCTCTGCTAGATTCTTTGTCTAGTTGTAGTGGTCTTCCAGCTAAATCAGCAGAGCACTACTAAGCTGAAAAACCAGCTAAGACCAGGTTAAACCAGATAAGGCCATCAAACCATCTTCTACAGCATGGATGCTACTTCAATGTCTTTTCATAGCTGTACATTTCTAACAGAGCATGTGTATATGCTCTCAAGACCTTGTTTTGATTTTGCTGAATAGCTGTTAGAGTTCTGTGCAGCACTGCATGGTTTGATGGTGGTCATTGCAAAAAGAAAGAGACAGAGAGTCAGATGCAGCTAGCATTGAGCACTAATTACCTCTAGCCTGTCATCACTCAAGTGTCAACATCTGCTGCAATCAGACCAGTTCTGCTCTCAGCCGAGGAGCCATTGAAGAGAAAGCTCCTCTCAAGAGTTAACAAGCATTCAAACAGGACCAGCTCAACACTTATCTCTTTTTCCATTTACTTTATGTTATGTAGGGAAGGATGGTTTGAAGCACGAAAAGGGTCTTTTAAAGTGTGTATGTGTGCTGCATGTATTGTGTAGGAGAGAAAGAGGAGGGAATTGTGTGTATGTGTGCCTTTCTACATGACAAGTTTGTAATTGCCTCGAGCCGTGAAGATACCACTCATGTTACATTTACATGTGCATTCACCAGCCTATTTATACTTGTTAGTGGTTCATGTTAATATGAGTAAAGCTGTAACAACCATATGCTCTGTTTACTGGCATCATGAATGTAGATTTAAATGTTCTGAATTGACATGGCATATGAAGTCTCTTGCATTTCTAAAAAATGCTTCATGGTGTACATTACAGAACCCAAAATAGATACCTGTTTAAAATGCAGTCCATATTCAAATTTAGATCTGAATCTTGCTCCTTTTGGCACATGTTTAAAGAATTAAATCAACTCAGCACCCTGCCCACTGTGACTAACAGACAAGGTGTGGGGAAACAAAGAACACATGGAAATGTTTTCCTGTGCCTTTGTTTTGAACCTCTAAGCAGTAGAACTCTCACAGTGGGTCTGACCTACATGGGATAACAATACTACCACCTTTTAGTTTAGCTTGCATCTTGACTTCCAAATATCCCAATGACTTTACAGATACTTCAGGATTCTGTGACTTTCTTGAAGTTATTAGGTTCAGAACACTGTTCACAATATCTCATTGTCCATACGATCACTTGGATAGAAAATTAGATGTGTTTTTTGCTGTAAGTTGCTCTTCTTCAATGACTGGAAGCAGTCGACTTCACCTTCGATTTTTAGGATCCTTGGTGGCCTCATTTCCAGTTGCCTGTGAAGACATGTCTGGCTTCCTTTTACACATGGCTTACTTTGGTCTGCTCATGCAAAACATTAACTCTAATGTGTAAAATTTAGCATACCACAGCTACATACTGTAGATTTTGGAATGTTTACTTGTACATTGGTCCAATATATATATATATGTGTGTGTGTGTGTGTGTGTGTGTGTGTTTTCAGCTTCAGGCACTTTTAGCACTTCTAGAGATTAAAGTTCTGTTAAAAAGAATGTCAGACTCTTTTTTCTTCTTATTTGTTTACTTGCAATACCCAACAGTAAATGTGCATGCACCACAGGTCATTTTAGTCAAGTTTTGTTTTTGTTTATTTGAAAGTCATGAAAATTACCACCGAAGTGTCCTTTCAACCACATCTCCAAATTCTGAATGGGGTTAAAGGTGCAGTATGTAAGATTCAGAATCCCTTGTTATTAATGACACCTGTGGCCATTAAGTGAACTGCAGCCAGCTGCCTTGTTGCTTGTGATTGCGCACACACACTCCATAGGGACTCGAGCATCGACCAAAACAAAGAGACTGAATGTGATTCACCAGCATCGTGCTGACAGATGAGGCAGTATAATTAAAATTACACAGTTTATGATTGTTTTATTAGAAACTTTGAGACTGCATATTATATTTGACTCTCCAGTCCTGGAACAGGGCTAAAACAAAGTGTGGATATAGGTCTGACTATGTGAGACTGAAGTAATCACTTTTCTTTGCATGATACATTGACTGCATTTATACGATAGCCTATGTTGGCATTAGCTATAGCCAGTTTTATCAATAGCTGTCAGCTAAATCTGGTGGATGATTACAGTAGCTGTTTATAAAATATACTGTACTTTATAAATATGTTGACACAGTTCAGTATTAATGTGATTCCATCACAAGTGTCATTTTGATATATCGATGTGCTATTGTTTTATAATAATAGTGTAACAATCAGAAACGGGAGAGGATCTATGTGCAGCTTTTATTGTAGCCAAAAACAAGAACACCAGGAATAACAAAATCCACAAGGAATGTAATGCAAAACAAAAACATGAAATAACAGACAAATGGACAGGAGGGAAACAAGGGCTTAAATACACAAGGGAAAACTAGAAACACCTGGGGAAACAATCAGGGCATGGGAGACAATCAGGGGAAAACCAATCAAAAAAATAGAACTACAAAGGACTACAAAAACCAAACAGGAAACAGGAACCAAACAGGAAACTTCAACATAAAAGCACAAAAACAAAAGACAACAGAGAACATGGCTCAGGAGGCGGAGCACTGGGAGGCGGAGCACTGGGAGGCTCGGGAGGCGGTGCACTGGGAAGCAGAGCACTGGGAAGCTCATAAAGTGAATGCACATAAAGCTGCTGGCCCTGATGGCATCCCGGGCCGAGTGCTCAGGGCCTGCGCAGAACAGCTGGCTGACGTCTTCACCAACATTTTCAACCTCTTCTTGGCCCAGGCCATTGTCCCCACCTGCTTCAAAACAGCCACCATTGTACCAGTACCAAAACATGCTGCTGCAGTGGCCCTCAATGACTTCTGCCCCATTGCTCTTACTCCCATCATAGCAAAGTGTTTTGAGAGGCTGGTCCTCTCCCACCTGAAAACAGGTCTGCCCCCAACACTGGACCCATATCAGTTCGCCTACAAACCCAACAGGTCAACTGAGGATGCTTTCACCTCAGCTCTTCACCCTGCCCTGACTCACTTGGACAAAAATATCACGTATGTCAGGATGCTATTCTTTGATTTCAGTTCTGCCTTCAATACTGTGATCCCATCCAAGCTGATCTCCAAGCTCAATGATCTCTGCAATTGGACCTTGGACTTTCTCACTAACAGACCACAGTCACAAATCCTCCACCCTCACTTTGAACACTGGTGCACCACAGGGCTGTGTGCTGAGTCCAATTCTCTACTCCCTCTTCAGCCTTGACTGCATACCTGAGCATGGCTCCAACTCCATAATCAAGTTTGCTGATGACACCACGGTGGTAGGCCTGATCAGCGGCGACAATGAGACGGCCTACAGGGAAGAGGTACAGCGCCTGGCAGTGTGGTGTGCCAACAACAATCTCAAACTCAACACCCAGAAGACCAAGGAGCTGATTGTGGACTACCGGCAGACACACACACTCCCATCTACACTGATGGGGACGATGTGGAGCATGTGACAAGCTTCAAGTTCCTGGGTGTCCATATCTCTGAGGATCTTTCCTGGACCTACAACACTCCACTCTGATAAAAAAGGTGCAACAGCACCTTTACTTCCTTAGGAAGCTAAGGAAAGCTCACCTGTCCCCCCACATCCTGCTGAACTTTTACCGGTGCACTACTAAAAGTATCTTAACAAACTGCATCACAGTGTGGTATAGCAACTGCACTGTCTCAGACCAGAAGGCACTTCAGCGGGTGGTGAAAACAGCCCGATACATCACTGGTGTCCAGCTACCCTCCATCAAAGACATTCACAATAAACGCTGCCTAAGGAGGGTGAGAAGTATTATCAAAGACACCTCTCACCCCAACCATGGTCTGTTTACTTCTCTCCCATCTGAAAGACACTATAGGAGTCTTCACTGTTGCAACAACAGGCTCAGGAACAGTTTCTTTCCCTCTGTAGCTGTCAGCCTACTGAACTCTAAACTCAGGCGCTGAACACTATATCCCACTCTTTTCATATGTTTCCCCTGTTCATGTGTCTTGTTTTCATTGGTTGATTACTTTGTTATTAGTCTTGTCTTTTCTTTTGTTTAAGTTAATTTAGTCTTGTTATCTTGTTTATAATTTAGTCTTGTGATTGGTTGACTTGTTTACTTGTTAACCTTGTCCTTGTATTTAAGCACTCATTTTTACCATTGTCTTTTGTCAGGTATTGTGAGTGTAACTTTGTTGTCTCATGTCATGTTATGTCAAGTCTAGCCAAGTCAAGTCAAGTTCATGTTCATGTTTTATGCCAAGTCATGTTAAGTTAGTTTAATCTAGTTGTTCATGTTTATATTTAGTTCATGTTTGTAGTCAGAGTTTTGGTATTCCACATTAAAAAAATAAAATGCACTTGGGCACATCACTCCTATGGGTTCATCACTCCTACATCATCGTCATAGGCATTGCCAATAGCAGCAACATCATTGCAATAGTATCAGTGTTGTGGATTATTTATCACGGGGGTGTATTAATTTTCCATTTTTTAGAGACTTCTTGATTTTGCGCTACATAGCACTGTAACGGCAAATTCACAAGATATGTATTTAGCCTGCAACTCAAGCCAAATGCACAACACGTCCCATTCAAAAGTGATCACATATAGGCCCTTTTCCCTTCAAAGACTTTACCATCCTTTGTGAGAGCTTTATAGGTCTAAAAGCCGTGGGGCTCAAAAATTATGGTAATTCGGAACTCATTTTTTAAGTTATTTTTATTGGAAATTCAGAAGCAATCTTACAGCTTGACTATCATGATTGTTTTCCCTTCAAAGTTCCTTTCGCTGAGTGATTTATTTCATTTGGAATGCAGGGCATGATTAGGTGTAACAACTACATGTCACTTCGTCCCTGACAGAAGCTCTTGAAATCCTTTCACAAAATCTCAAAATCCCTTCATAAACTCACTCACAGGAGAGCCCTAACATCATAAAAAAAAGGGCTTGCATCCAGTTATGCGCACCTCAAGCTCCATTGTGCATTCACTGACTACATTTATTCATAGATTAAAGTTAGAATATTATATTAATGTTGTTGTTGTTATAGCTGATTAGGCTCATATATAGGCTAGGCCTATATATATATATATATAAGATGCATTTGAAAATAGGTCATTAGAAGCGCTTCAGTTTACCGGGGATCATGCATGGGGCAATCTCTCTACAAGCTCCATCGTGCGTTCACTTCATTGCAGATGAAGGTGTAATATTATATTTATACTGTTGATGGCTTGTTTATCTCATACAGTAAATGTATATGAGGCATTTGAAAATTGGCGATTGAAAAGCACTTAAGTTTAAAAGGGATCAGTGCTTTCTTCTCTCAACATGCATCTTAGATGAAAAAAATCCTTGCAATGCTAAGAGTGGATCATTTGAATAAACAAGGTTTTATTCAACAAGGTTTCTCATTTTCTAAAGCATTGTCACTGCATTGGTAATATCTTGCAGTGTTGTTTATTTCTCATCACATTTTCGTCAACCATGTTTGAATTAAAATTATCCTCATAATCCCGTCCTTGTTAACGGAATCATATAACACTCAAACATTTATGTGTAATTTCGTTATCGAGATAAAACTGCATTCTGGATATATATTTATTGCAGCTGGAAGCAAAAAATTAAAAGCATCTGACAAAAGCTTCCAACAAAGGTAATACTAAACATTTAATTGTCCAGCTGTTTAATGATATTTTGTTGTGTTGAATATTGGAGTTTTACAATATTATTAGAATCTGACATCTGGAATATAATCCTTACTTCTGATGGATAAAATTGATGGTATAGTCCAATAAAAGACAGAAATGTTAAACCAGTGCAAAAGGATTTATATATATGTTATTTGGGGTATTTTGGGATATTTTGCAAAGGGTTTATTTTTTATTTCATGTGCACTTTTTAAAGTATGATGCACAATAAACTCGTAATTAGCGCACACTCCCTCCCCCGCCCTTCAACTACTGTATGACAACTTTCACCAGTGGTGATTGGCTCTTAACCATTGCGGTGGTAAAATATCACTACCGTAACAGACCTAGCGCAGATGGCAGTCCAAAGTTACAGGTTAGTTAAACTGCTGTAACTGTGCAACGTTTATTATGCAATTTCTCTGAATGTAGCCATGAATAGGTCTTTCCTTCAATCTGTCAAACCACAAAAAGACATACTTGTTACTGAAAATACATTGTGTAGGCTCTATGAAAAGATACCTACAATATATCATCCAGTTATACTAGAGTAAATAATCTTTGTATAACGATTTTGGTCATATTTAATGGAAAACTGTGCGACTTGCGCTCCGTTGCACTTCAGAATATTGACGTTGATCATTGGTGGTGTGTGGGTACCTTTTGTGGAAAATAAATAATTGTTTTAAATTCCAGAATGTGCTATGTTGTCCACCAGATGCATCCAGTGTGCGACCATCTTTAATTTACCCTGCTCTCATTGTTTACGAAAGTTGTGTTGAGAAATATGTCTGAAGAGACAAAGATATATATATATATTATATATATATAATGATAATCATCAGGAACATTTTCAGATTATCAATGCGTGAAAAGGCACTGATACCAGGCCTAATAAGGACATTCTGTTATTTCAAGATAATTTGATTTGGACTGTTATTTACTCTAAATTAAATATGGATGTGGTTTTGGAAATGCTGATGGAAGATAATAAATTCAACTGGGCATCCTTCTTCTAAAAGTGTGATCACAGCACGCAAATTAATCTCCATTCCTCCAAAAGTTTGAAGGCTTTATCCCAGTGATAATACTGTACCATAAAGCCCCTCTCTTTCACCATCTCATTGTGTCTGAAGGGCACAAGGCTGCACTATCCCATCCTGTCTCTCTCTTTTTTCTATCCTTTAAAATCTAGAAGCAAAGCTCCATTGGGATGAAATTGGTATTGATCAGAGATTGATTGGGTGAATTCCTCGTTAAGGGGATGTTGAGATGAAGCTGTAAATCTGCTGAATCATATTTCAGAGGCCGGCTCTCATTGATGCGTCCCACCAGAGGGCTCTTAATTGGTTGAGGCCTTTACCCTCTTTCCTCTCTTGCATTGTTGGCTGGAGCTGGATTAGTTGGTATAAAACAGCCTCAGATAAAAGCTTAGATTAAGATATCTGACATCACACCAGATATATTTTAATAAATAGAAGAAAAACTTGGCTTTATAACTGATTGTTTCTCAACATACTGTAGTTGAAATAAAAGATGATCCAAGAGGTAAAGTGCAAGGAATATGTTTGCCTTCACCTTTAGAAAAAAATATTCAGAAAATGTCATTATAATTCCTTGCATCAGAGCTTATATCAAAGAGTACACTAAGGAAGGTCATCTTGTTTTGGAGCTCTTGAATTACTGCAAAATGCCCTCTGAGTGATGCATTGCGAGGGACAGTAGATGAAGGGGATAAAGACGCACTGTTGCTGTCACAAGAAGCAGACCTGTCTGCATCTGTGTCTTCTCTGTTAGCCATGACTTACTCAACCTTGAAGTCAGGAGGCAATTGCTTGACAAACGCTAATGAAATGATGATGTGCTGTTTTTGGACTGTGATTATGGTAGAGAGGAAGTTGAACTAAGCTGTTCTGACCACCCTGTAGTATATTAAACCATTATGGCCAGCTTGTGAGCTGCCATCTAATTAGTAAGGGCAGTCACAAGATGAAAACTTCAACGTACCAAGGTTTTGCATGCATCATCAAAATGTCATTGTCATGCCTTTATCACCTCAGTTCGGATGATTCCATCACAGTCTCGGCAAGCTTCGGGTTTATTGCGCGTGTTTAATATAAGTTTAGTTACATTATACAATAATATTGATATTACAGGTCCCCTAAACCAACCCCATTCCTAAAACTAACCACTAATATAACAAGAATATAACCAACCAATGATCTAAAAGATACAACAAGCAGATACAAGTACAGTCACAATAACTTACCAAACACATGCTGCATTTAATGTCTTCTGAAATATGATTGATCCATGTGAAGAACAGAGTAAAAAAGGTAGCTGACAATATTCCTCTCCTTTAAAATTCAAACCAAATCCAAACTTTAGATTTTCACATTAAATACAAAAGTCAATGGCATTTGAGTGATGAGTTGAATATATGGCAACAATGGGTCCTTTCATTAGTGCAGGCCCCACAGTGACATTTAGTCATTAAAGTGTGTAGAATTAGCATGAAAAAGTCATGGTTACTGTTGTTACCTCCCTTTATTCTCGTATGTCCGGGGGCAGGACATGCAAATTCTGTCTGCCAATTTCTCATTGGCCATTTCTCAAGTTCAGAGGTGTGTGAGGCTCTCTAGAAAGACCCCTTGTGTCACTACATTCAACACAATCTCAAGTGAGTGACAGAAGGGGTATATTGCTTGATGACTTGCTCACCAGTGTAAATCATTAGCATCCCTCTTCTGATATGTCCACACGATTTTTAAATCCTCATCTAGCAAAGTGTAAAATCTCAACCAGATTTGTTTCACTACCTCAGGGTGGAGTTTTCAATCCCCAGTTGGTATTTTCTGTCTGGACAGTAAATCTGCTCCCACATTCAGGCATCCATGGATATAAACAGCCCTGATTGACAGGAGCTTGCCCTGGGCCCAAAGGAGAATCTGCCATGCCAGTCTGTTCAGCTGGCGTGAACGTAGACCTCCTTGATGGTTTATGTAAGAGACTACTGCTGACCCTCCTATTCCCCTTGAGCTGGACGACCACTTAAGACCGCTCCCAGCCCGTCAGGGAGGCGTCTGTCATTTGGTGATTCTGACGAACAGTGCAAACTTGGCCTAGCCTGACTTTGTTCTGGGTGTTCTGAATGGTCTCGATTCGAGTGGTAGACAATTGTGCCCGCATCATAATCAAATTCCATACAACCCCTAGATAGGTAATTTTTTTGAGTGGGAGAGAGAATGCTCTTTTTGATGTTGAGTCTCAAGACCCAGAGAAACCAGATGAGCTAAGACGATATCCTTGTGCTGAAATGCCAGTCCTAGTGACTGTGCTAGTATCAGCTAGTCGTCTATATAATCAGAATGTGGATGCCCCAGGGTCGCAAAGGATCCAGTGCTGCATCCATGCACTTCGTGAATGTGCGGGGTAATAGGGCTAGGCCGAATAGAAGAACCTGATATTGGAAAGCTTCGCCCCCGAAAGCGAACCTCAAGAACTTCCTATGTTGTGGCACAATTTCTATATGAAAATATGCATCCATGAGATCGATCGTGACCAACCAATCGTGATGTTGGATTTGAGACACGACCATCTTGACGGTTAGCATCTTGATCTTGAACGCCCTGACTGAGCGATTCAAGCCTCGAAGGTCTAAAACCAGACGCAGCCCCCCACCCTTCTTGGGAACCCGGAAGTATCTGCTGTAATAACCTGACTCTTTCAGGAGGAGAACATGTCTATGGCCCCTTTGACCAAGAGATTTTGCAGTTCTTTCCACAGTACATTTTCTGGAAACCGCTAACTCCCGAAACACCAGAGGTGGCAGGAATGGAGAGGTTTTGTGGGGTATCGGGAAGGTACAGGTGGATGTTTCACGTGCCCCGACCCGAAGGGGGCTACCCCCACAAGGCTGGGTGCAAAATTGTCAGGGTTTTCTCTTCTTTGAGATGACTGCCCTGAGGTCTTGCTTTGGGAGCTGCTGAGGCGAACCGGCCCCCAGTCTCTATGAGGGGGAGCACGATTCGCCATGCTCTGTTTTTGAACCTCCCTTCTAGAAGGACCAGGGCGGGGCTGTGACACGGGAAGTATAAGGTTTCCTCCATGAATGAGAGAGCTCGTCATGGAAGTCATCAAAGAAAGGAAGGGACTGATGAGGCGTTCCCTTCCCTTGGCCACCAGACAGAAATCTGTCCTCAAGTTTGGAGCGCTTGGGGGTCTCTTGTTCGCGTGGCCAGTCTAATTGAAGCCAGGCCACCACCCAAGTAACCACCTCGAGTAATTCCTCCGCCGCGTTATTATCATGCAAGTAATGCTCAGAGGTGGGTAGCTTGAAGTCTGCAGACTCAAGAGATTCAAGGTCCGCCTCTTGAACCGAAGAGGCACCGGAGGATGCCCTATGATGGAAGAATGGGTGCTGACTCTCGGAAGTAAGCAAGACGAGTGCAAAGTATTTTGACTGAGAACAGATCGTAATGCTCGCACCCGCCCCAATGCAAGAGCAGCATGCTCTTCCCCCAAACACTCAAAACAAAACTTGTGTGTGTCCCTCTCAACCATAGAGAGTAAACATGGGCACACACACCGCTTGCCTTGTTTATCAGTCATTCTTCTTCTTTTTTTTTTTTTAGAAAAGAGAAAGGTTTCTGCGCACTGCCTAACAAATTCTAACTCCTGTGACGGCTCAGTGAGTAGTTGTGTGTTTGTCCCTAAGTTACAGGTGATTGCAGGAGGGCGTGGCTTTACACCTGAAGGAAATCATGGTTCTTTAAAAGACACTGGGTTAAACAGAGATGGGGAGAACTATTGCTCGCTGGTGTTGTTGCTACTCATGAGGCTACCGGAGAGCTGACGGGATGTGTGGGTTACGGGAGACCACAGCCGCCTCGGAGTTCTCATGTGATCCATTTTTCCCTATTATGATGTTTTGATTTGGACATTTCGTTGTTTATGTTTGGTTGGACTGATGTCACTTGAACTTGCTACTTACATTTACATGCTGACATGCTGACTAACAATTACACTGATCACTTGACACTTCATGTTTTTTTACGTTAATTAAATAAATCTTATTGTTTATGCAGCGGTTGTGTGGCGTATCCCTTACTTTGTTGCGATGTAAGAATAGAATCGTAACAAATGGGGGCTCATCTGAAAGAATAATTAGATAACAAATGAGAGTTTGTTTGATTAAAATTTAGATATTGTTTAGCTCATTTGGTGTATTAGGTGCTCTGTTGGATGATAATGTGAAAAAGTTAATCCTTGTTTATTCGCATTATTTTTGAGATGCACGTAAAACTTAGTTTAGATTAGCCTATGTTTGGAATAGTCTATTGTTTGGAAATGTCCCGTGAGTTCGAAAGTAGTTGTCATTTGAAGGTATGTGCATTTTTATTAAGGTACAGATGAGGCCTTATTCATTTTTCCCCAATAGGTATTAGCAACGCCTTGCGTTGATTTGTTATTTTGCCTTTTTTATTTTTGTGCAGGCTTTTGGGTGAAGCACACCGCCGTGGCTACGGATTGGGCTGTATTGCTCAGTTTCGAAACCATCGGTATCTGGTGTTTAATGTCGCTTTACTCTTGAAAGCTGCATGAAGATTAGGAATAGTGCAGTTTAGTGGGTTGATAGGCAGTGTAGATGGGGAGAAGGTGAATGAGTGTTTGTGGCTTACTGTTTTTTAAATGCGCTTACTTTAAGTTGAGAGAGTAACCAACAAGTTTAAAATGACATCCGTTGAAGAATTTGTTAAAGCTCCGTCGGAGGACGCATTAAATTTGTTTGTGAAGCCTTGTAGGGGACTTGTAGAGCATTTTAAAATTGGTGATGTGGATAAACGAATAAAGAAGAATGAACTTGTATGAATCTTTTGATTGTTTCCGCAAAGAAAAAACATGACGTTGAAATAATACCTTTGTTATATTTTTTTCAGGGTTGTCTTTTGAACAGAGAAAGGAGATTTTGCACATGCAACAGATTCATGATAAAGAATTGGTCAGGGAAACTAAACAGTATGAGTTTGAGATTGAAAAAATAAGAACAGATAATTTACTCAAACAACGCGAAATTGAATTTGCACAGAAAAAAATTAGACAAATCAGAACGGGAGTTTGAGCTACAAGCGGAATGTTTGAAATTGGTGAAGGACGGTAAATTATCCCCAGAGCGTAGCGAAATGTTACATCTGCCTGGCAGTTTTGACTTTGCCAGTAATTTAAGACTGCTCCCTAAATTTAACAAACATGACCCTGATGTTTTTTTCTCTTTATTTGAGACCATAGCTGAAGAGGGGAATTGGCCAAGTGTGGTCCGAGTTATTATGCTTCAAACTGTGATTACAGGCAAAACACAGGAGGCATACGCAGCGCTTATGATAGAGGACAGAAGAGATTATGATAAGGTAAAAATGACTATCCTAAAAGCTTATGAATTAGTTCCTGAGGCATACTGCCAGCGTTTTAGGAACTGGAGAAAAGGTGACCACCAAACACATTCTGAGGTGGTAAGGGAGCTTGTTTCACACTTTGATCGTTGGTGTATTGCTTCCGATGTTGATAATCTTGAGAAGTTGCGTAACTTAATTATTTTAGAACAATTTAAGAACATTGTACCTGACTATATTGATACATATATAAACGAAAAGAAGCCGAATGACGCGAGTGAGGCTGCAGTCTTGGCAGATGATTACATATTGACGCATAAAAATGTGTACAAAGAGGATCGACCAGGGCGTCATAAGTATGGTAACTTCAGTGAAAATAGAGTGGCATCAAAGAAATTTGAACAATTTGAACAAACTTATGGTTCAAAATTTGAGAAAAATGGTCATGGGAAAAATGACCGAGACTTAGTATGCAATTATTGTTTTCAATATTGGAAATTGGAAAAATAAGTGTCCTGTTTTGGCCTCAAAGTTGAAATCTAGTCAAAAGAATAAGACGCATGCAAATGTTAGTCCTATTTTGATGATGGAGACTGCGGGAATTAATGATTTTGCGGGTAGTGCTTCTATGGAAGTAGTGAAGGCAGTGTCTGAGTCAAAAACTGAAAGCACAAAACACTTTGCACCTTTTATTACGCAGGGTTTTGTTTCTTTGATCAATTCTGAAGAAAAAGTCCCAGAGTTGGTGTTTGATTTTCCTAGTTTGTTTGCAGATGTGCCCACCCGTACGCATCTGATCCAGCATGATGTGGATGTGGGAGATGCGCGGCCTATTCGTCAGCGTTTTTACAGGGTTCCTATCAATAAGCGGAATGTGCTGGAATCAGAGGTTCTGTATATGCTTGAGAATGAGATTGCTGTTCCTTCATGCTCCAGTTGGGCTTCACCATGTTTGTTGGTAAAGAAGCCCGATTTTACTTACAGATTTTGCACTGATTACCGCAAGTTAAACGCTATTACTAAACCTGACGCCTTTCCACTTAGAATAGAATCGTAACACTCCTAACAGAGGAAAGTAGAAAGTTCTGACAGGTCAAGAAACACAACACACACAGAGTGATCTGAAGACAAAAGATCTGACGATGCACCAGTGCCGCATCTATTTATAGGCCCTGTACTGGCATCCTGATGATGTCACTGTTGGAGGCTATAAATTCTAGTCAATTTCATTGACGTATTGCACACATATTCACAGCTGGTCACTCCTAAAGACGTTCCCAAAGCGCTAAATCAGCACAGCATCAAAGAGTAGCTTTTTGATAGGGAACACACAAAAGATTTGTCTAAATTAGAATTTAGTTGAGAATGCAATTTAGTTCCTGAATTTAAGGTAGTTTTTGTGTGCACTTTTTAATAGTGCACTTTTTCTTTTAGTATAAAGTACCAATAAACATGTTGTCATATATCTGCAGCATAAGGGGTATTCCCAGACAATGAGATGAAATGTTGTAAAAATGTTATATTTAGTTTATATGTACATAATTTTATATAATAAATGAACTATGGAAGTTAACTAATGGACCATTTTACAAAATTCAAATTTACCTCAGATTTGGATTAAAATTATTTTATTTATAAAATATAAAAAATATTATGTTATTTGAAAACAATGTGGTGGATATTGTGGAACATGTATTTTTTATGGCAATATTAAATAGTATTGATAGTATTGAACGTAGTATCACTTGGGGGGGGGGGGGGGGTATTTTACATATTAGGGAATAAATAGGCATATAAGAACTAAAAGGGAGTTAGTTCAGACATTATACATTTTTGGCAAACTCAGATACACTCGCATACACATAGACACACACACTGAGCTGTGAACAAAAGTTGATAAGATGTGTCAGAGAGCACTGTTGATGAGGTCTAATGTGATGTGATGTGATATAAGTTATGACCACTAAATTGTCTCACTCCTGCTCCTTTCTCTCACTGTGTGAAATGTCAACAGAGGGTGATTTACACTCTCTGTCAACACATTGCTTGGCACCCCTCCATTCTACTCACTCGCTATCTAGGAAGAGAGTGTCAATGCTCTTAGTTTCTCCATTACTACTTGACCATATTCATCTATATTCCCCTCTCTCTCAAATCAGTCACTCCCCCACCCCTTCCTACCCAATGAGTTTCACTTATTTTCTCTGCCTTGTTTTCTCTGTAGACTGTAGACTTGGTCATGGTCCAGGACTGAAAGGATTTGCTCCATTTATAAAGTAGTTCTATGAGTACAGAGATGGATCAGACCATCACTTACATTCTGCTCAGCTCAGCAGAGTTACATAACCTCCTCAATAGGACTGCTGTGTTTGTATGGGCTTATAAAATGTAATTGTTCTATTACAATTGATCTACTGTACTTACAGTGTTCATGCACAAAAAATAGTTTTTATGAGCTTAAAGGTGTAACTTGAAGACTCATTTTCACTCATTGAAAATTAATCAGATAGCTAAAGAATATTTAAGACCAGGCCAAAAAATAGGAATTTAAATAGTAGTTATTTTGCTGTTTGATTGTCCATCCAAACCAACCATTAAAGTAATTAACAAATCAATTTGCTAGACAGTCATGCCATTTACCCCAGTCATTTTAGGCTCTGGAGATGGTCTTGGTTTTGCTATATCTTCCTCTCTGTGATACATCACGATCAACACTAAGGAGTCAAAGTTAAATGTTTCTTAAGCTTGAAGATCATTTTAGATATTTACAAGTCACTATTGTCCTAATTATCACTGAAATAGATGGCATGCCTAGGTGATTAGTCATTTGGTTTGGTCTGAATGTTGCCATTGGTTTCAGAGATGTTTTAATTAACAGACTCTCATAATAAGATGGCATACTGACATAATCTGTGCACCACAAAAACATAAATCTGGGTATATTAAAATTTTGGGGGGGATTTTTTCAATTAAGCCCTATTTTTCAGGATTGTGTACAGTAGATCCTCTTTTATCTTTGGATATCTTTGGCAGATGTGGCATTTCATGAGATTTTGTTGTATTGTTCATGCAAAATTCTAAGTGTTATATTATTGTGATTTAATGTTTATCCTTGTCACCTATAACATATAACATATTCAACCATCGTGGGTGCTGAGGCAAGGGGGTATTCCATGATGCCGCAGGTAGAAGAGACACTCGCGGGTTATCTCTCACCTGGTTCGGCATCATCACTAAAGAGACCTACTCCACCCACAAAGCCTTGCAGGACCACCTCTACACTCGTGGGGAAAGCTTAACAGGCAGCAGGTAAGGCTGGTGCTGCCATACACACTATGGCAGTGTTACAGGCATACTAGGCTAACCTGTTGAAGGACCTGTGTGTGGGCAGTACAGTCGACGAAGAGGCTTTTTCAGAGCTTCGTCGAGCCACGGATCTGTCTCTCCGGGTGACCAAACAGACAGCTCATGCCAGTGGCCGGTCGATGGCTGCTTTGGTCAACATGGAGAGACACTTATGGTTGAACATTCTGGGCATCAGAGATAAGGACAAAGTATTCCTTCTTGATGCCCCGGTTTCACCTCCTGGATTGTTTGGTGACTCGATGAACACAGTCATCACCAGGTTTCAGGAGGCGAAGTGTCATGAGGAAGCCTTCAGGCAATTTCTTCATCGTCACACTCAAGGGGAGGGGCCGCTGGCCACCCAGCCCCACACCTGTCCTTCTAGAAGGGAGGCCCGTAAACAATCGTGGCGGGAAACCGGAACAAGCATATCTACTGTGGAAGGAACTGCAAAATCTCTTGGTCAAAGGAGCCATAGAACATGTTCCCCTTCCAGAGAGAGAGTCAGGTTACTACAGCAGATACTTCCTGGTTCCCAAGAAGGATGGGGGATTGCGTCCGATTTTAGACCTTCGAGGCTTGAATCGTTTAGTCAAGGCGCTCAAGTTCAAGATGCTAACCGTCAAGACGGTCGTGTCTCAAATCCAACATCACGATTGGTTGGTCACGATAGCTCATAGACGCATATTTTCATATAGAAATTCGTCCTCACCTTGGGTCCAACTCTAGGTGCGTCTTGCCGTCACAAGTTGATAACGGCAGGCGCCTCCCTTACGGGCTGGGGAATGGTCTTAAGTGGTCGTCCAGCTCAAGGGGAATCGGAGGGTCATCAGCTTGATTGGCACATCAACTGTCTCGAGTTGATGGCTGTATTTCTGGCCCTGAAATACTTCCTCCAGTGACTGAGAGGCTGCCATGTCCTGGTGCATGTGGACAACATAGTGGTAGTCTCTTACATAAACCATCAAGGAGGTCTACGTTCATGCCAGCTGAACAAACTGGCACAGCAGATTCTACTTTGGGCCCAGGGCAAGCTCCTGTCAATCAGAGCAGTTTATATCCCTGGATGCCTGAATGTGGGAGCGGATTTATTGTCCAGACAGAAAATACCAACTGGGGAGTGGAAACTCCAAACAGATTTTACAGAGCAGAAGTGGACCTCTTCGCCTCCCAACAGACAGCGCAATGTCCCCTCTACTTCGCTCTGAGTCACCCGCCCCCCCTGGGTCTGGACGCGATGCGCCTGTTTGTGTTTCCTCCGGTTTCTCTGCTCCCGGGAGTCCTGGCCAGAATTCGCCAGCAAGGGTCCTGCCTCTTTCTGATAGTGCTGCGTTGGCCGAACAGGGTATGGTTCTCGGAGAAAATGTCTCTCCTCGATGGCTCGCCTTGGGACCTTCTGTCTCGGGCGCAGCGGACGATACTTCATCCCCGGCCCGAGCTGTGGAACCTTCATGTTTGGCCCCTGAAGGTTACCAACTGAGGGACACTGTGCTTTCACCTGAAGTCATTCTGAGTGCTAGGGCTCCTTCTACTAAAAAGAAGTTATGCCAATAAATGGGGTGTCTTTGAAAGATGGTGCACTGCACATAATGCAGATCCAGTTAACTGCCAGATTGCTTCAGTTCTGGACTTTCTGCAGGAATAATTATCAGCAGGCACATGCCCCGCCACTCTCAGGGTTTATGTGGCTGCCCTATCGGCTTGCCACACCTTGATTGATGGGATGCCATTGGGGAAACATCCTCTGCTCGCTCGCTTCGTTCGTGGAGTCATGCGATTGAGACCTCCTGTTAGGACCAGGACGTGTCCATCTGCAGCATGTTTGTAATGCAGCAGGCTGGTCCTCTCCGCATACATTCATAAGATTGTATAGTTTGGATGTTCATGCCACTCCGGGCTCTTACGTCCTTGATTCAACATCACAAGCTCATGTCTGAGACCTCCCGTGCTCTTGTGAGCACAGCTACACAACCGTAAGGGGTCCAGACATCCGCAGTGCGGCAGTGTGGATATTCTCGTTCCCAAAGCGCTAAATCAGCGCAGCATCAAAGTGTAGCACTGAGAATGCTCCAAGACTGCTCTTCAGAAAAGAAATACCTGACGATGCACCTGTGTTGCATCTATTTATAGCCCCTGGTGATGTCATCGGCAGAGGCTATAAATTCTAGTCAATTTTATTGACGTGTTGCACACATATTCACAGCTGGTCACTCCTAAAAGACATAACCAAAGCGCTAAATCAGCGCAGCATCCCGTAACGCTTTGTCAGGGAACAGGGGTTACAGTTAAGGAACCCAATACATTTTTTGAGAGACACCTTTTTTATGGTAACACAAAGCTTCATGTTCTGTGTTTTGAAAGTACAGTGTACATTTTTTTTTCTTCTCTCTCTCTCTCTCTCTCTCTCTCTCTCTCTCTCTCAAAAATAAATAAATATATGAATAAAAAAACATTCAGGAACATGCCGGAAATTACACTCTCTTATCAGCCAGAGTTACTGTGCAGCACCATTATGGAAAAAGGCATTGTGGATATTTACAACAACCCACTGTAGACCTATGCCTGGGTGCTTTTGTCACCTAAGCTGAGAGGTCCTTTGGTACGCTTTCTCTCATTTTGTGTTGAAAAGGGTGAGGTGCATGCTTTTATCCTATCTTGCATCATTATACTGACCATGGATAGCAGATTTCCTTTTTACTATACAGAGATTCAATTACTATAATTTGATCATATTGCTGTCCACACACAAGTTACAATGGCCAGTGTTTTTCTTTTCAGAATAGTAAAAAGGAACTTGCACAGCATCAAAATGCCATTGTTGAAATAAAGATTAATACAATCGATAGAGCAGCATATCATGGAAAACTTAACAGAAGGGTGAAAAAGCTTTGGTTGATTTTATGCTTTTGATTTGGTTATGCTATGCTTTTATGCACATCTGTGTTCTTAAATGTAAACAAATCTACCTTTAGATCTCAAATATGTGAAGAAAAAAAAATGCTTTTTTGAAAATGCTGAATTTAGCTAACAAATTTTCAGTGTTTTCCAGGCCTGGAAAAGTCATGTAAATTAGTACAATCTCACAAGTCATGGATGTTTCTGTAGTGGATACTAGTTTTTCTCAGAGTGTGAGTAAACCTTGCTCGCAAACCATAGTGATGTCCGATTAGTGATTGAATCATTTTTTTAATCAGTTCTTTTCAAAGAATTAGTTGAAACGATGCACAACAGCTCTAAATGATTCATTAGCAAATCGTTCTAAATCAAAATTTAAATAAAAAAATTGAATTAGTAATCGCAAGCACCTGGAAAGATCATTTATATGTCATGAAAATTATTTGGTCAATAAGGGGGGTAAACCTGAATTATATTAAATATAACAATCAGTTGAATCTGTTGTCCTCTTTTTGTGTTCTCTTTTTCTATTTTGAGTGTGTCAAATTGATCTATGATTTTAATTTGTGATTTCTATAACAGTTTAAGCTTTGTTATTACACTTAGTGTTTCATATAATTTTAATCTTGCGAATAGTAGTTGAAACTATTTTATATTTTATTGAGGGATTGCTATTTTGTATTCAGATGGCCTAAAAGTGAGAATGCATGTCTGCATTATTGGATAATTGGTTGATTAAAGGTTTGTGTTACTACATCAGCCTCAGATTACTGATTAAGACATAAATCAGGATAAACCCAGGGGAGGTGTCATTGATTTTGAAAGCCAGCCTGGAGGCAGTGAAGTTCAACCAGTACCGTACATCCTTGGAATGTGCTATTCATTGAAGAGGATAATATACTGTAAGTAGACTGTCATTAATGAATTACTTCTAGAAGTCTATTTTATGTATCCTAATGAACTGTATCTTCCGGCTTCAGCAATGTATGTCTAAAATAGTGTAATCCTTTTGGTGTAATATGTATTTTTGAAGAGGGAAGTAGTTGTATTTGAAGGAAGTAGTTATAACTTGAACAGATGTTATTGAAATATAGTATAAAGGAATCTTGAGATACTAAGCTTTAGTGATTTTGCTTCCATTCATTCAAGGAGTAAAACTGTGTTGTCATGTTATGCAAGAATCAAAGCATGGCAGGCAAGAATTCAACCATTAAATCATCAGGAATTGCTGTATTGTTATCCTTTTATTGCTATTTTGTCCAAAAAATGCCCATTCACAGCTCCCAGAAGAAGCCATTTATACGATTTGTGGATAGGGGTTTAGTGCATGACATACAGTACACAGTATAAATAGTGAGTGAGTTCAAGTGTTAGAATACAATCAATTCTGTGTGTATCTATATTCTCTAGAATATCGATGTACTTCTGCTAGTGCGTAACCAAGCTTTGTAGAAGTGGACATGTCCCCTATTTTTCAGACCTGTGAGGTTCTGATGTTTTTTCTTGTCCTCAATGATCACTTTCTTATATTATAGCAAGCATATGTATCTAGCCATAGCTACTAAAATATATAAAAATGTTTTTGTCACTGTCAAATGGACAAAACTGACAGATCATACAGTTATTTTGAAATAATTAACTATTATTTTAATCCTAAACAAACAATGGTGTTAGTTTGTCGTTTTTTTTTTTTTTTTGTCTTTTATTAGCTCAACTGGTACTGGTAAAATGTATTGCTTGAATGCAAGTCACTTTGGATGTAAGTGTTTGCCAAATCCATAGTATAAATGTACACTGCTCTTTTTTCAGTTGGGACAAAGGCAATCCAAAACACACACACACACACACACACACACACACACACACACACACACACACATATACAACCATTGTGTGTCAGACAAACATTGTTTACAGCATGTGGAGGTTAATTATGCATTTTATGGGCCATTTACAGGCTCTGGCGAGAGATGCCACAGTGTCCTTCTAACCTTCTGAAGGACTTGTCAGGGAACATAAACCATGCTCTACTAGTGAGTTTCTTTGTCTCGTGGCCATGACACACACATTCACACATAAATGGCCCAGACTTGTTTTAACAGTCATCACTGTGACTGGACTATTAATCAACTCACAGCACCCTGCCACCCTTCACCTTGACTACCTCGCATAGTCTAATATGTCTGTCCTCCTGCCACAGACAAGAGAAACTGGCAATGATACCCACTAATTATAACAAGCACATCAAATACTGGGCTTGTAGTGTCTGAGTGACAATTAGGATTGATACACCGGAGATATTTTGATTTGAAAGTGCCATTGCCTGCAAATGAAGCAAATTAAAGGTAATAAGACTATTGACTTGCCCTGACAAAAACAAACAAAAAAAATCAACATCACAAGCCCAACATTGAAATGGGAAAAGTTACTGGGAATGTGTTGGGTTCTGTGCCTACAGTATATGCTTATTTATGGAGCAAGACATTTATTTATTGGCCACACTTTGGCAGAACAGAACAAGAGCTGTGGCTCAAACCATGGGATATCATTTTGCATACTAAAGACAGAATATAAAGTTTTGTTCTTTGTTTTAAATACAGGAGTCTGCCCTCCATCTGGTTTGTAATTGTAAAAAGTCAGGATTCTGCATTAATCACATGTTAGTTCTGTTTGAATTAATGCTTGAAAGTCGTTTAGATACATATAAATTGCACCTACATGAAATATGACATGTTGAAAAAAGTTTTACAAGCATCCTAGGTAGATACCTAATAAAAGTGGTTGGGAAAATTACCTGTGTGCAGAACTTTATAGGCAAAGAGTGTTTACTTTCAAGAAGCTACAAAAAAAAAAAAAATTATTTGTTTTAAATTTTTGGTCACTGTATAATTCTCATTTCAGAAATTAATTTTTATTTGTTTTAAATTTTTGGTCACTGTATAATTCTCATTTCAGTCATGACAACTCTTTGTTGTCATGACTGAAATATGTTGAAATATTTAGCATGTTAATGTGGGTATGATATTTTCATAGGATATTTGTCTTTGCGGACTAGATCTTATACGCTGGTGCTGCTTCTTCTGCTGTGTAGCAAGTACGTAGACTTGCTATTGCTAGAACATACAAGTTACTGCTGCACAATTAAGCATAAATATAATCACCATATAGCAGATCTAGACATTAACTTAGTCATTTGTGTTATTTCACAGTTTTGATGACTTTACTATTGTTCTAAAATGTGGTAAATATTAATAATATTTAGAAAGTTATTGTGGGAAATGTAACTGTTTTCATTTGTGTTCATTGGTATATTTGTTTTTTGTGTTTCAGTAGACATATCTGAAGTCAAGTGTCTGCACTTTTTTCATATATTTTTTCTCTCTTTTTCTTCAGCAACTAATGCGAGAGCGCCAGCAGATGGCCAGCCGTCCATTTGCCTCTGTTACTGTGGCACTTGAGACTCCTGATGAAGAGATTTTGCAAGGCCATGTTGAGGTGGGTAACAGATCTTTGTATTCAAGTCATGAGCTGCATCAGAATTTGTATACCCAGATATTGAGGTTTCTGTAAACAGCTGTACAACTGACATTTTTTGTGTGCCATGACACAAAGATGACAGTTGTGGTTAAACCAAGTAAAATAAAAATAAAAAACTGGTGTTTTTTACCACACCAATACATAGAGGTAATCACTCAAAAAAATTTGGAAAATTAAAAAACAACTTTACAATTATTGGACCACTTGAGAAGAACTGACCTTTTCTTTTTCTTTTTTTTTAATTCAGCATTTTGAGTATGACATCTCCTCAGTTTTTATTGCATTATGGAACAGTAAAGTGTCCAATGTATGCATACTTCAAAAACTCAGCAGATGATGTAGGTCATCAGGGTATTTTTCGCCTACATTTTTAAGAATACTGATGATTCGGACCTGCACATTTGACAGTGCTTTTGGCATATGATATAGTTGGGAAGTAGGCATATTTGGAAGCTGAGATGGTCTCTGGACAAGCTCTGGAAGTGCAATGTGTCCCACCATTCTTAGTCACTTGATTGTCATCTACAGACTATATTTGTCTGCATTCTTCTAGTAGCAGTAAATGTAATGAATTCTTGGCTTTCTGGATATGCTGTTGTTTTGTTTGTATATTGCTTCCAAAAATGTGAATTCTTAAAATACTGTTGATATGCTGATATATTAGTCGCATCACTTTTTACACAGTCCCTGTTACAGTCTCTATTAATCTGTTGATATGCACCCCTTTTTGAGCACAAACCATGAAAATTAGATACCTGAACTTAAATGGTTGTATTTGCTGGACCCTTTGGAGTATGGACACAGTTGTAGTATCTTTTGAAAGAAGACACTTTGGGCTTTATTTCCCAATAATTAATATATGTTGTTATTTCTTAAAGTTAGAGAAGCTGAAGTTTATATTAATGGAAATTATATGATTAAACATGATTAATTAGCTAAAAAAAACAATAATAAAAGTACCAAGACAAACCAGAAATACAATGGTCTCAAAGCCACAAGTCTAAAGACGATAATCTAACAAAAAATGCTTTTTTTCTCTGTAAAATCGCTGCCGGTGTACAGAGTAAAATAATGGCTCCGCCTTTGAAGACGGCACAAAATCTGACTGTACTGCTTGGTTATTATGAATAAAACTACTCTCCATTTTTAAAAATAGACTTTGGAGACAGGCTCATTTTGTTTATGGGACTCTAATATATAAGATCATATACAGTTTTACAACATGAATGCTGCTCAGATTGCATAGTTTTTGAAGAATGGGTAATTCTTCCAGGTGAGATCTCATGTAAACAATGGAGAATATATCAAACAAATATGACAAAATCTGCTATTGGATATTTTTCAATGAATGCATGTTGTGGACAATTGACCCAAATGTGGCAAACTGGATTCATCTGGTGATCGCATTTTCATAAGAAAGCTATGAAGTCCCGTTTTGATATTGCATGTTTTCAATTGTGCTCCTGGCACAAATAACTAAATTGCTGTTTCTGGAGCATTGTTATCGTGAAACAGAGATCGGATATCAATGTTGAACCCTTAGACCTTTGAAAATTTATATAATTCTTTAACATTAATTACATTTATAGATGGTAAATTATATATTAAATGTAAGCAGAGTGATGTCACTACCACGTGCGGGCGATTGCGTGTCATCAGGTAAAAGGGTGAACACATAGTAAATTGCAGCTATTACCTCATTAAGATGGAATCAAACAACATATGTTGTAACAGTGTAGAAGCCATTTAGCATAATTGCATAATATGCGAGTGAATATTCTCATGTGTTAAGCAGCAAGGCCAAAGAGCAGGGCCATCATCACATTTCATGCCTATGTTGGCATTTCTCTCAGATTGACTATTGCAATAAAAGTTGAAATGTGCATGTGCATTAAGATTCTTTGGAATATTGGTCATTTTGGACTATTCTTCACTATTTTTCTTTTCAGAAAGTTAAATGTTTTTGGTAGATTTTAAAACACGTCAAATTGATGTGAAAAGATCCCTTCACATACATTTTAAATAGTGATTACTTGACATATAGTTTTCAGAAAACCATTTTTTAGCATAAAATAACTCCTGTAGAATAAACTCATCCCTTCAGTGTGATTCATTTTACCTCATATAACCAAAGTGATGAAAGTTATGTCTCCATAACATCAACTGAATCAATTTGAGTTGTCATTTTGTACATACTGATTGTGCTTCAGATGATATGTGCTGAGATCTCATCTTCAAATTCATCTTGTTAGAGCAGTAAGCTCATCTACTGTATATCCATCTGTCTTTTTATGTTACAGTTCTGTCTTCTCTCATTTGTTTCAGTGGCACACTTTTTAAAGAGAAAGAAAAAAAAACATCTGCAAGCTCAGAATCTCAATTTCAAAAATCTCAATTGAGAAGTCAAACAAATGTTTGGCAGTCGGTTATTTATTTGGAAGGCTCCTTTATCTTGCAGCACATACATCTGCAATGTGCTGTCATGTAGGAGTGTGTTGGAAAAGAGCTCTAGAAACATTTATAGAAATCAGGATGTGCTTTCAAAATACGCCTAAACCTCAAAAATGTTCTACATTTCTGTAGAATATCTTGTCTCACCAGATAACTGATAATTGATAGTACAGCAGTGACTGCTTAAAGCATGCTAGATCTGCTGTCGTCAATATCTGGACTGGAGTATGTGAGAAACTTTCTCAGTTGTCATCACTGTCACCTCTTCAACTCTTTAGATGCAAACAAAACTCTAAACATATTCTGCAGTGCACAGTTCCTCTGATGAATTTTTCTAACTCTTAAGATTCTTTCATGAACGTTGCTCTTTTTACCTCTAACTTTGTTCCATTGTTCTCTGCCTTACAGTTTTTTTCACACACTCATTTTGTGTTGCCCTATGATGTGGAGAGGCCTGTGTGCTATCTTTCTTGTGAGGCAATCTTGCAGTTGAACTATCTTTTTGTGAGTTTTTGCAGACAACCGATTATCCTTTCTGCCTTGCTAAATATGCAGTCAGTCACAGAGTGAAAAGCTGGAGTGAATGTTAATTGTGTTAGCAATCCTGAGTGTGACTCAAGATTAGTGGTCTCATTTATCAAGAGATGCGTAAAATAATTGTAACTGTGAACATACAACAAATTCCTAAATGTTTAAGTATACATATATTTTCTAGTCAGTTTCTGCCTTTTTGAATACTGATTTGTTTCCTTTCAAACTAAATATGCACCAATGAATCGACCAAACACTGGTATTGGCCAAATAAAACAATTATCTGCACTATCAGACATCAGCCGATTGTTAAAAAACAGCTGATGATCAATGCAGATTATTTCCTATGAATTAAAAATGTGCGGGGAAATGCATCGGACGATTAGTCTACAACTCTTGCTTTGAATTAGGTGACAATGACAGCAGAATTGCAGTTATTCATGCTTCATCATTCAGAATTCAGTTAATGTGAATTATGAACATTTGAAAAAATAATCATAATACATTTACCAAGGTCATGTGAGCCTGATGCGATTTATGTTTTTTGTTTCAGTGTTTTGTTTATAACTGAAACTAGTTACTCTGGAACATGGAAAACATATAGAGATACAGAGAATAAAGTTATTTTTAAAATTTATATCAAGTATCAGTGCTATGAAACAAGGTAGCATAAAAAAGCAGAACCACCAAACTAGTGCAGCTGATATTGTTAATAAATGTTATTTTTTTTTATTTGAAATGTAAAAAATATATAATAATATTGTATCGGTGCAACACTTCCTTAAACGTTATATAAATCCATGGAATTTAGGATCAAATCTGATTGTATCGATGCATTTTATAAATGAGGCACCAGGACTCAAAAAAATAAATAAGACTCAACTCATGTGAAACTGCAGCTAAAGCACCTGATATCAGAGCTAACCTTATTTAGCTGAAGTAAGAAAATGTTATTTGCAAACAATTGTTTTTAAACCTCAGCTCAGTGATTGCTAACTGTTTGATCGAGAGAGA
This sequence comes from Moxostoma hubbsi, assembly GCA_032164185.1. Taxonomy (NCBI): domain Eukaryota; kingdom Metazoa; phylum Chordata; class Actinopteri; order Cypriniformes; family Catostomidae; genus Moxostoma; species Moxostoma hubbsi. The sequence continues at coordinate 24,267,383 of JAVLUX010000034.1, read as the reverse complement.
CTTAAATCTTTGAGTCTTATATTATTTATTGGTTTTATGGAAGTTTTCCACAGTGGGATTTAATGACATGCAAGAAATAACATGCTGGTAAATCATGTGTTAGCATCTGATTGCAGTAGCCTGTATGACCTTGCTGCATTATTAAACAAGAGGTAAGTCATTAGCATAAACCTTCCCTTCAGTGTCCATATAGCGTATATACAACATCATAAAGCTGATGAGGCTGCAGCCAAGAGCCCCTGCACAATGGCAAAAATCTTGCTTAGTGTGTGGAGTGATTGATAACAGCCTAGTATTACAAGTGTTACTGTTTTTGTAACACTTGTAAAAATTTATCAATTTTATAATTTATGTTTTAATGCCCTGTATTTAGTTTTTTTCTAATTTACTTTCAGTGGCTGGTGGGATGTGCAGTGTGGTGTGAAGATAAAGTCTACTGTATTTATAACACTTAGGGAGCAGTTTGATCAGGCAAAGAAGAGCTTTTCATACACATATGCACATAGGAACAAATCCATGCACATTCACTGATTTTGAAACATTAGAACATATTTAGCATCTTAAACAGGTGCTTTTGTAATCACTGCTGGGGGAAGCAGTGTAACGCACATCTCTGGTCCACCGTGACCCATGAGACGGAGTCTCGCCTATAAATTGTTACATCTTGCATGAGCATTTGTATCGGGGAATCAATAGTATGGCTGATGGATACAGGGATGTTATTTTAGACAATTTATCCCTTCAATACTTTTCTGTGATACGCTGAAATGTTTGCTGTTCATTGTTCCATATTTCTGTCATTTAGAAACTGTACATTTTTAAATAATCAATACTCAATTTTTAGACCTTGACATAAATGAGAGGGAAGTGATCCTACAACAAAGAAATTATATTTTTTCCTGTGAATGTGATTCCTGTACATATAGTCGGCAACGTGTCTGAGAGCTTGGTTTAGCATGAGGAAACCAAATTCCAGTCACCTTAGTTACCCATTTATTTCAGTGGTGAAAATTAAAGAAATATACAATTTAATAAACACTCCAAAATGTCTTTTTGTTGGTAAAGCTTATTTTTTTGCAAGCCAATTAAATAAAAGCTAGACAAAGACTGCTATGAAGACAGTATAAGAGACTCATTAAATCACACATGTGTTTGCATGCAAAAACATAGGCCTTGTGTTGCAAGCAATAATATGAAAGAATATTTGAGAAGGACTTTATTACCATTGAAAAACATCAATAGGAAGCAGAGCAATGAAAGGTTCTCAACTCATAATGGCACAACTGCACAACTGCAACTCATAACTAGCATCCAGCCCTCAAGTATCTACTAGGTGGTAATGGACTGAGAGCACATCCTTGGACAAGCTACACATCCTTGGACAAGCTAGATGTAGATTGCTGGATAGTGATAGCAGTTAATTTAGCCCTATATCCTTTTGAAAGAAAAGGTACTGTCACATTCCCTATTGCCTTTTGCTTGTGTACTTTTATGTTGAAATTCTTGTTAAGTTCCTGTTTCCTAGTCATGTGATGTCCTGTTTTTCCTCCATATTCATGTGTCTTGTTTTCATTTTTTTCATTGTTTGATTACTTTGTTATCATTTACATTACATTTACATGTATTCATTTGGCAGACACTTTTATCCAAAACGACGTACAAAAGAGGAAGACATAAGCAAATCATCTTAAGGAGACAGTGGTACGAAATGTGCCATACTACAAAGTTTCACTATCATTAGAATAGTATACAAAACAGATTTAAGTGCAACAAGAATTGTAAAAATATTTTTTGTTTGTTTTTGTTTTTAGTGACTGGTTAAGTGCTCTTGGAAAAGATGTGTTTTTAGCCGTTTTTTGAAGATAGAGAGTGAGTCAGCTTCACGGATTGAGTTGGGAAGGTCATTCCACCAATGTGGTATGATGAAACTGAAAGTGTTTTGGTGCCTCTTTGTTTTGGTACGACAAGGTGACATTCCTTAGCCGACCACAGGCTTCTGGTGGGAACGTAGCTCTGCATAAATGTTTTTAGGTATGCTGGAGCAGACCCAGTGACTGTTTTGTATGCCAGCATCAGGGCCTTGAATTTAATACGTGCATGAACCGGCAGCCAGTGGAGAGAGACAAAGAGTGGAGTAACATGTGCTCTCTTTGGTTCATTAAAGACCAGACGTGCTGCTGCATTCTGGATCATTTGCAGAGGTCTAATAGCACATGCAGGAAGGCCTGCAATGAGAGCGTTACAGTAGTCCAGTCTAGTTATGACAAGTGACTGAACAAGCAGTTGTGTGGCATGTTCAGAGAGGAAAGGTCTTATTTTCCTGATATTGTAGAGTGTAAATCTACATGATCTTGCAGTCTTTGAGATGTGGTCTGTGAAATTTAGCTAATCATCAATGGTTACCCCTAGATTTCTGACCATTTTGGAAGGCGACACTGTAGTTGGACCCAGCTGCACGGTGATGTTGTGTTCAACAGCAGGGTTGGCTGGAAAGACAAGGAGTTCGGTCTTGGCTGGGTTGAGTTTCAGGTGGTGTTCCTTCATCCAGGCTGAGATGTCTGCCGGACAGGCAGCGATTTGAGTGGTCACTGTGGTGTCATTGGGCTGGAAAGACAAGTAGAGTTGTGTGTCATCAGCGTAACAGTGGTAAGAGAAACCATGTGACTGGATGATGGGTCCTAATAACGTTGTGTATATGGAGAAGAGAAGTGGCCCAAGCACTGATCTCTGAGGTACCCCAGTAAGTAACTGATGTGGCTTGGATACCTTCCCTCTCCAGGCTACCTCGAATGACCTGTCTGAGAGATAGGAGTTGAACAAGCCAAGCACGGTTCCAGTGATGCCCAGTTTAGAGAGGGTGGAGAGTAGGATCTGATGGTAACGTATAAATAATGGTTTAATGAGAAACTCAAAAGACAAACACATAAGGCGACGGACATGTCCGTAAGGAACTCTCTCTGCCGCACCACCCTCTGCGATCAGCCTTTATCCATCTCAGTGGCTTGATTAGCCTGATACTGGACTAGGTGTATCGAATCATGAGCCGGCCCCGCCCTCCGCAAATGAGGCCAGAAGAGTATTCAGTTCAATGGCCTTGAGCTTGTCTTGGTGTATGTTGAAATCGCCAAGAACCACAAGTGGCCTGCCATCCTCTGGCAAGGAGGACAGCAGGACATCCAACTCCTACATGTATTTTTGTGGGTTGCATTGTAGTAATGGCATGGAATTCAAAGGATGTATTGTTACATAGTGAAGCCTGTGGTGGAAAAAGTCCAGTTATTATGAATGAGCAAACCTGTTCCCCCACCCCTACCGGTATGTCAAGGGGTGTGAGAGAAGGAGAAGTTGTTGGAGAGAGCAGCAGGTGTTGCTGTATCCTCAGGATGTAACCATGTCTCTGTCAGTGCCAGGATGCTGAGGGTGGACTGTGTGGTGAAAGCTGGAATGAAGGCAGCTTTGTTCACAGAAGACTGGCAGTTCCAGAGTCCCACTGAGAACGAGAGTGGAGCAGGTGTTGAAGTGCAAAGCGGCGTAGGTTGTGTGGGTTGCGTTTGGTCTTGCATCTGTATCTTGTGAACGGTCTACAACAGATAACAGGGATGTGCTTGAAGGCATGTGTTATTAATGAACTAGACATGTTAGTATGTATGTATGTATGTATAAATAAAATAATAAAAGAGATAAAATAAAAAATACTTAAGTGCTTTGGTGAGCCTTGTCAGTGTCCTTGCCTTGTGGACTCACACAGGTAGACTCGCTGGTCTTTACCCAAGTAGGTCTTCACACAAGGAGGGCTTAACAGGGCTACCACTTCCGCAGCCATGCCTTAATGCTACTTAGCACAACAAATCTAGTCACGTGGTCAAACGAAACCGAAACTGAGGGTTGCACGAGGTGCCAAGCGTGGGAACAAATGCGACTTCCGTACACCGCAAATAAATTATGCTGCACTTTAGCAATAAATAATACTCTAAAACAAGTTAAGCACTGTTTGCAGACACTAAAACTATGATAGTTTTACCCACACTGGATAACCACCCCTAAATCTAGCAGCGAATACTATGGGACAAGTCAAAACAGATCTAGCAGTGAATACTATGGGAGAAGTCAAAACAGATCTAGCAGCGAATACTATGGGACAAGTCAACACAAATATAGCGTACACACAAACACACGTTTAAGCGACCCGCACTCAAGACAGTAAACAGCACCTGATCTAGCAATGAATACCACTCTAACAATGTTAAAAACAATGAAATAAACACACTTACATACAACTGCAGACTCCTGTAGATAGATCACTTCTCCTGAATGACGATGTATCTAACAGTTTAAATAGCCTACCTGGTGCTGACCACGCCTTAATGCTACTTAGCACAACAAAGCTAGTCACATGGTCAACCGAAACGGAAACTGAGGGTCGCGAGATGTGCCAACTCTTGTTTAGAGTTCTGTTTGTTCATTGGCTTATGTTTCCCCATGTCCATGTATTTAAGCCCTCATGTTTGTCATTTTCTCTTGTACAGTATTGTTGTTAGTTTGCGTAACAGAGCCCTAGTCATGTCCTGTTCATAGTCTAGTTTCAAGTTCCTGTTTCAAGTTTATGTCTAGTTTAGTCCACGTGTTTAGATCATGTTCACGGATATAGATAGGGTTTCTCGTATTATCATCGTTTTGGTAATAAATCCGCACTTGGGTCCTACACATCGTCTTCGTCATTGCCATTGTCAGCTACACAACGTTACAGGTACAATCTTGATAAGATGTATAATGTTTGTGTAAGTGCTGGTTTACCCTTTCCAACTTTTCTCTTTAATTCTAAAATACACAAATACAAAACATATGCATATCTGATGAGATTCATAATGTTATAACCCATTTATTTCACTCTGGGCATTCAGATTGTGGAGATGCAACTACACCCTGGGATTATACATTGCAAATTTAGGGTCTATTCAATTTAGCTATTGTTAGATTTTGGAGCTAAGTATGACTCATCACTCTCCAAACAGCCTCACTTCAATATTACTTCATTACTTAAGGTAACTGCTTGGCTACAGTTAAACGTTGCGCTCTGGCCAGCTCTTCTATTGATGTTAGGAAGCTGAGACTGGTGGGAGCAATCTGAGAGAAGACAGCAGTAGTCCTGCGAGCAGGAACTCGAGCATCTGTTTCTTGAGCTGGACTACTCTTATTAAAACAATCTCAGCTGTTCATATACACATTGGCACTGTGTTCTCTGTCTATTTCTCTTCCCTTTCTTTCTTTCTTTCTTTCTTTCTTTCTTTCTTTCTTTCTTTCTTTCTTTCTCTGTCTTTTCTAACTCATCAGGAGACAGCAGTGTTTAACATTAAAGAGCTTTGACATTCAATAAGTCATGTTTTCTTTATCCTTGCAAACAGATTTTCAGTCACTGGTTAATTCCAAATAGAGAGAAATATTAGATCTCTGTCTTGATGAACAGCACATAGTTACTTTTTATGTTAAAATACTTTGCCTATCACAGTTTAATATGCATAAGACATTTGTAGGTTAACTTTTTGAAAAGTGTAAACGCTTTTGGCTCTTTGGTACTTTCAAAACATTGCTCTATGTGTTTGAAAGTTCTGACTTGTCAAAGTCTGGCTAGAAAATTGTGTGATTTTTGGGACGGGACTACCTGTTTGGGCAAAAAATGGAAGACTGTTGAGTGTTTGGGAAACTTGTTTGGAAGCAATAATTTTTGCCATTTTGTCTATTGCCGATAATGGCACAGAACTTATACACTTCACCTTTAAACAGTTGTATGGTAAAACCAATGATATCAACAAGACACACACAGATTCATCTCTTTGCTCTTTCTCAGTCATTGTTCAAAGGTTTTCGACACTTTAATCAAAGATAAACCTATGCAGTGCTTTGAGCAAGCTCAACAAAATACTTAGCTCTGGTGTTCTAACGGATGCCTTGTCAGGGTGCTGGTGTCAGTCACATCTCATCTCTGTCCAAAACACCTCCCAGATCGATGATCCATGAAGGGTTTTTATGAGATGCTCATAAATCCTACAGCTGCCCCAGAGCTCAACTGTGCTCAGAGCAATGCTAAGCTTTAGTTCATGGTGGGGTTACATGTAAAGAGTTTTACTGTTCCAGAGTCAGAGGGAAATTGGGCATTGTAATATTTAACACTTTATTTATATTTTCTCTGGAATGGCTCATGGTGGGTCAGTAAGACCAGAGATTTCAAACCAGGGGTACACCTACCCCACAAAAAGTTAGATTTTGCATTGTTAAATCTAGAATTACATAATGAATCACAAATAATCTCTCACACATCTGTCTTGACAACAATACAACACCAGATTAAATTGCCCCAGAACTGTTAAAATCTGAAAGACAAACTCTTGTCTCGTTAAATTCGTTATGAGCATTTGTTAAAAAGGCAGTTTAAAAGTGAATCAGTAGGCATTTTCACACATACAGCCTTTTCCGGAAAATTAACAGCATTTTTCTGATTAGAGGTCATGCGTGAACAATACAGGTAAATTAGCGCTGCAGTTTCCCGGAATGAGAACTTGCGTTTCTGTTTTGATGGTTTATGTGAACAAAGCCATAATATTAACAGTTTGACCAGGTACAAGGTTTTTTCAAGTGTGATAGTGGCTATTGTTATAATGTTGACTTTTATAATATTGATGATATGCAAAATTATATCCAGTATGATATAAGTTAAAAGGAACACATTTCTGGCCACATTTGGTGTCAATGAAGGGATCCTCAAGCCCTAATGTTAAGATGTGGGGATATGCAAGTTTAGGAAATACTGAGTAACTTCAGATTTATTTGATCAAATCTGGCAACTGTCTGCTAAACTCGCAGTTAAAGGCAGAATAGCTCAATCTGCCTCTTGACCTGAAGTTGATCCTCGTCTCCATCTCACTTTACCCTTATTTCTGGTTTAGCAAATAACAATTTCCTAATAGATTTCAAAAAACCTCACAATCCTACTTAACTAATCCTTAGCCTGAACCTTGACCTTAGTCATTCATTTTCCCTTGGGGTAAAGGTGCCCTCAGAGAACATTTCACCTCAAGAAACACCACCCAACCACCATCTGACTTCTTTTTAGTCAGGCCATTTATTGATGTGAAAAGGCAGTGCTTGGAAAGTGCATTCACGGATAATGGACTATGATCCATATTAAAGGTGAATTTTTTCATGGAAAGGTATGCAAAAAACATTCCTACTGCCTGAAAGATATTAATGAAGTACAGTAAGTGTCATGAGATATCTCAGCAGTCTCTGTGATGGCTTTAGACTCTGTAAACAGCCTACAAAAAATGTGTCAGTGGGCTGCAGTTTCTGATGCTTTGGACCTGTCAATAATTTCTCACGTTCTCATAGTATTGTAGTTGCAGCTACTGTATATATATATATACAGACATTTTTGAACACTTAAGTCAGAATTAAAATTAATGTTTTAATTTAGAAATAAAATAACAAGGCAAATGGCATCTGCAAACACTTGGTGCTAGAACTTTTCTTTGCCCTTTTTTATTACAAGTAATTTCAAATGCATTTATGAAGTCAATTCCCCTCATTAACTATAGACATGCTCCACTAACGTTTGACAACCAAAATGTTTCCAAATAATTTCATCTTCTTCATTATATACAGTATGTTGTTTTATAATTTAAAATGTAAAAAATGTTGCTGTCCAGTGTTTTGCTTAACATATGAGGAATCTTTCTTTAAAATAGATGTAACATGATTTTAAATTTTGTGATGTAATGTAAAGACAATTATGCATTTTTTTAAATGTCCAAATAGTTTATGAGGCCACTGTATTTTACAGGTCGGTAAAAATGCCTATCAATGTTAGATTTTGGTTACCATCAAGCTTTGTCAATCAGTGCTGTACATTGGATTCAAAGTTTTATTAGCTGTTCTGCCAATATTAGTTAAAGAGAGTCTGGGAAAGAACCATTAGCCAATGGCACTGGTTCAATAGTCCTGTAGTCCAGGGGTCATTAACCTGTTATCAATCAATCCATTAGCGGTCTAATATTACTCTGTGTTTTGATTACCAGAACTCTCTCTGCCCAGATAAATCTAAGAGTGGGTATCATAGCCCTCTCATGTAAAACACTCAAATGTCTATGTGATAAGGAGGAGGGTGGAGCTGGGTCGTGACAACGCATGCCCCGCCCCCAATTGAGCTAATCAGTCGAGGAGAGGGATTAGGACAGCGGGATGCAGCAGTTTGGGAGAGAGAGAGCTAGACGCAGCTGGTGTGTGCGCGTTTGTGTTTTGTGTATTTTTGTTTAAGTTTACATTAAATAATACTTTAACAGTTCAGCCAGTTCCTGCCTCCTCCTTACCCATCCTTATACTGTTACATTGCCAAAACCCGGGAAGGAGGAGAGATGCACTGTCATGGAGTCCTCCCCACTGCTGTCTGCCCAAAGGAGCTGCCATGGCCATCCACCAGGGGACAGAGCAGTCGCTGCCAGCTGCCTAGACGCAGAGGAACGGCCGCCTTCCATGAGGGGAGGAGGGGCTCACTGCTGGCTGGCAGAACATGGAGGGGTTTTCTCTGCCAGGGGTCGGAGGACTTGCTGCTGTCCACCCAGGGAGGAGCGGCTGTTGTCCGCTAGAGTGTGGAGGAGTGGTCAATATACGATGTACATCATGCCGGGGGTTCCTCTGCCTGAGGCAAATGAGGGCAAAGTGTAACAAGGAGGTTGGCCTCCGCATGGTAAGTAATGGTTGCAGTAGTATTTTTACTTGATAACTGTTCGGAGTGGTACAATTACAAACCATTCCCAGCCCGTATTTCTGAGCACGGTTAGCTAATCAAACTAAGTCCAGAGAACTGTGCTGGTGGAATGGATTTAGTGGCATGGTGATTCACGATTGGTCACTTGCCCAGTCAAAAAATAAATCGTAACTGTACCAATGAGCCTGGTTCAGCCACAGAAACCATTCGACATGATGGTAGAACAGTGCCATTTGAAAGCTCTAGCCACTGTAAAAATAAAAAAAGAGTAAGGAGAGTATCCCTTCCATTTTTTGCCATTCAAAAACACTCTTCACCTGTGAGCCATTTTGCATGTTCAGGTTTGCTGACGTGTCTTTTAAGGGCAGGATTTTGGAGAAAGCCCTTGTACAGTTTGCAAAACAGAAGAAGTTAGAGATACTGAAATCCCTTGCAACACCTTTATGTTTTGTGATTTCCCATCAGGATAATAAATATATTGCATATATTAATGATAACTATTAAAGATTTGTGTTTTCACACTGAAATGTTCTGTATTCTGCACTCAATACTCTTGCAGAAAGTGATTTATGTGTAATGAGTACTAGATTACTAAAGTACAAGATTTTTAATGGATTCTGTAGACAGACAAATAATCTGGATTCATTATATATTTTTCTTATACATTTATAAATTGAATATCTATGATTTCAACTTTATCTTATTAAATGTACTGTGTAATGCATTTTCCACACATTTTCATCTGGCTGACCTGAATTGACGTCTCCTTCATTTTTCAATGTCATAGTGCTGTTGAAAGAGGCTGCGATTCCTGTCTACCCTAGAGATTAGGAATGCTTAAGAGTTAAACCCTCGTTTGTCGAGGAGATTCAGAGTCTTCAGAGTCAGGGCCTGTCAGGAAAAATTCTTTCATCCAAAATGCCACTGCTCATCAAGAATCTCTGCAAATCCTGATTGCTTCTCTCTTAACCCTTTAAGATCAAAAGATAAAATATATATATATATATATATATATATATATATATATATATATATATATATATATATATATGTAGAAAGTTATAAAGTTCTCAAGGAACGCTAATTTTCTGTATGGACTTCTATAATCATTTATATGTTATAAATGTTTATGATAACACAAGTAAGAAAGAGAAAAGGGAGATTAATTGGAAAGAATACAGATTGAAAGAGGCAAATAAATAAAATAAAGAATTAAAGGACCGGGCAGTCTATCTCAGAAACAGAAGTACCTTCAGATCAAACATAATCGTGATAAAGGCGCTATACTCGCCAGGTTTCAATATGTGTACAAATATGTTGTTTTGCAAAGCTTTATTTCTGCCTAGACTGTAAGTAATTATGTTGTTCATAAACAACAGATGTCTCCATGGCAGACAACATGGCCCTGAGTTAAATTAGCATTATCCTCCATAACTGGCACAGGGCATTCAAATGTCGAAGCAGATTTTGCTTTTGATACGGTTGATTTCACACCCATAACTTTCTGCATCAATGAATTTCATTTCTGTGGGTACTTCCTTGAACTACCTCTGCCTCTCCATTAAGAGTTACTCTTATTTCTTAATGATGGCTGTGTTCTTTTTCTCCCTTTGTGTTTTTAATCAATAGCTTCAAAAAAAATCAATATTGGATTTGGAGCAAACAATTTCTGAAATGATGGGTTGTGTAATGTTTCATGCTGGATTTCCATCCACACATGAGAGCTGCCCATGTCTAAAAGACTGAAAATACATTAATCTTTGCTGTTAGTAACCAGAGAGTGAGTGAAGGAGATCTACCTTTTGTGTTTGAGGGGAAAAGTCGTGGCTTTTGCTGAACATTTGGGAGATGATTAATTTGTTGTTCATGTAGACTGTAGACAGCCCTCTCTGCCCCAAAGCGGTAATAGAATAGTATACTTACTCTCCTTCTGTCTCTCTGTTTTCCCTCTCTGCAATTAAAACAGAAATTTAGCAATGGGCCTCGGTGGCAGGATCGTCCTTTTTATATCTAGGAACTGGCTAATGAATCTGTCTGTGAAGCTTCACATAACCAGCACAATGAGCTCCCTTAAGACCTCGAGCGCTGCAGTACTGGAGGAATGTTGAAGGCCAAATGTGACTAAAGTTGTAGCCATGTTAAAGAAAAAAGCATACATTTCTATATGTTTTCAACAACTAATACAAGTGCAGCCAGAGTTTGGTCTCTCTCTCTCTCTCTCTCTCTCTCTCTCTCTCTCTCTCTCTCTCTCTCTCTCTCACTTTTGTTTTCTCTATCTAATTTTGTATTTATTTTTTAGGGGAAAAAAGTTGGCCTTGTGGTTAGTGTGGGTTGTTTTAAATTTTGAGCTGTGGTGCTCATGTGGGAGGCCTGGGTTTGAGTCTGGCCCAGGTTATATTCCTGTCTCGTTCACCTCTGTCCCCACTTAATTACCTACATTTACATTTAGTCATATAGCAGTGACTTGTGCAGTCTGCAGTGTTGTACAGGCCAAGCTCTCAAGGTGGCTGGAGTAGAATAGGCACTAGCGCAGAAAAAAGAGACAGAGAAGGATTTTGTGTGTGATTGTGTGTGTGTGCGTGTGTGTGTGGGGGGGGGGGGCATGTTTATGTGGTTTACGAGGACAATTTTTTAGTTCACAAACTGGTAATTACAAGGGTAGTATGCTATAAATGTGGTTTATGAGGACATTTCTCCACAATTTAATTAGCTTAAAAAACATTTTATTGAAAATTTAAAAATGCAGAAAGTTTTTTGTGAGGGTTAGGTTTAGGGGTTGTGTTAGGTTTAGGGGATAGAATCTATTGTTTGTACAGTATAACAAGCATTATGTCTATGGAAAGTCCTCATAATGATAGGTTGACCAACATGTGTGTGTGTGTGTGTGTGTGTGTACAATAAGTTAAGTTCATTAGTAAGTGCAATTAGTGTGGATTGTTTAAGTGCTCACATAATAGATGTGTTTTCAGCTGATTCTTGAATGCTGAGATGGTATCAGCAGATTGTGTGAAGGTTCGAAGCTCATTCCACTGCTGTGGAACAGAGAAAGTGAACGATCTTGAAATAGACTTTGAGCCTCTTTGTGATGGGACCACCAGGCACTGCTTGCTATTAGTCTGCAGAGAGCAAATTGTAGCATAGACCTGGAGAAGTCAATTTAAATAAGGGGTTGCAGTTCCATTGGATGCCCTGAAGGTCAAAATAAAAGCCTTGGATTTGATGTGGGCAGCTACAATTAGCCAGTGAAGTGAAATCAAGAATGGGGTGACATGAGCCCTTTTTGGCTGATTGAAGACCAAAGTGCTGCATTCTGGACCATTTGCAGTGGCTTAATTGTGTTAGTTGGGAGGCCAGCCAACAAAGCATTAGAGTAGTCCAGTCGTGTAGCATATTCAGACAGAAAAGTTCTGATTTCCTGATTTTGTAGAGTATGATTCTGCAAGACTGTGTGGTTGATGAGATGTGGGCAGTAAAATGAAGCTGATCATCTATCACCACTCCCAAGTTCCAAGATGTTCTGGTTTGTGTTAGTGTAGGTGAACCACGATGAATAGTGAGGTTGTGGTCAATAGATGAGTTGGCTGGGATCACAAGGAGTTCTGTCTTGGCAAGGCTGAGCTGAAGGTGGCGTTTCTTCATCCAGGACAAAATGTCAGAGAGGCAGGAAGAGATATGAGCTGAGACAGTAGGCTCATCAGGCTGGAACAACAGGTAGAGCTGCATGTCATCTGCGTAGCATTGATAGGAAAAGTAATGTGCCTCAATGATCGGTACGAGTGATGATGTTTATATCGAGAAGAGGAGGGGTCCAAGAAATGTCCCTTGAGGAACACCAGTGGTCAGCTGGTGTTACTTGGACACCTCTCCTCTCCAGGAGACCTTGAAAGATCTGCCAATTAGGGATAATGCAACCCATACAAGCACAGTTCCTGTGACAGGTCCAGTTCAGAGAGGGTGGACAGGAGTATCTTGTGGTTCACTGTGTCGAAATCTGCAGACATGTCAAAGAGGATGAAGACGGATGATTTGGAGTTGGATCTCGCAAGTCACAGGGTTACTGACAAGAGGGCTGTCCTCTCTCAACTATGCTTGTCAATAAAAATCAGTAAAATAGAAATGTTCAGGGAATTTCACAATATGATCACATGTGAAATTACCATGTTGCTGGCGAATGTTTTGGTACTCTGACATCGACTTCATTCTATCAAATTACTGACAAGTGCCCTCCCCATCAGACATTTTTGCATCCATTCAAACCTTTTCATGTGGTGCGACTAATAGTGCATTAGGTGAGCAGCCACAGAGTCACGGATTCTGGTCAAATGGAAACAAGGAAGAAATTGCGTTCACATAAGAATGAAGAGTGCTGACTCCAGCCAGGCTTCTTAAGCAACCAAATTGTCTTGGTTGCTAGGGAGGGTAGAGTCATATGGGATAACCTCCTCGTGGTCATGATATTGTGATTCTCGTTCTCAATGGGCCATGGGGTATGTTGAGTGCGAGATCGCGAGCAATAGCGTTAGCCTCCACACATGCTGAGTCTCTACGGTAATGCGCCCAGCAAGCCACATGATAAGATGCCTGAGCTGACTGTAACAGAAGCAGAGACAACTGAGATCTGACCTCTACCACCCGGATTCAGGTGAACAACTGCACCACCACAAGGACACAGTGAGCATTGGGAATTGGGCATATCAAATTGGGGAGAAAAGGGGAGAAAATCCACAAAAAAAAAAAAAAAAAAAAAGAGTAGGTTGCATTTTCCTTCGAAGATTACACTTTTACTCCACTGATGTTTAGGGTTTGGGTTAGGGTGTATGGTTAATAAAATAATTTCTCCTTTCATCATCATTTACAACTAAAAATACTACTCGCTTTACAACTGGCTTTTGCACATTGGACTCTATGGAAATGTTTTGGGCTCTATGGACATTTTACCCATAAACTGGAGCTTGCTTAAGCCTATGCATAAAACAGTTCCAGCTTTGACCACTGGGGGCAGTGGTATGAATTTCATTCAGACAGATTTAATTTCAAGAACATTTGACCTACTGCTGCCAAATTAGAAGTGAGATCCTCTGAATTTCGAGAGGGTGGAAGGTTTATTTTGTTATCTAACATGATATTTGCCTCTTTTGTCAATTATTATTATTATTATTATTTTTATTTATTGAATTAATAGGGCAAGTGGATCCTGTTATTAATTAAATGACTGTGTGGCTACTATTACTCACTATATCAAATCCAAAACTGATTGCATTTTTTTAATGTTTCTCCTTAGAAAAAAACTGATTAAAAGTTTGCTAATTTTATGCATCCATTGAAACTGAATTAACAAGAGTTTCTAGTAAAATTTTGTTTTTTGAAAAGTGTGAAAGTAAGGCTGAATTTGAGTCCAGTAAAACAAACAGCTCTTTCTTTTACAAGATTAATGCAATTTAAAACACTTGTTTCAACTCTGTTTAGATGAGCATAGCTGCAATGCAACTAGCACCACAATAGCTATCCTGACTGCAGCTCTCAGGCTATGAGAGACACATAGCAGAAGTGTTTCTGACATGCTTCGGATAACCTGCCAGCCACCCAGTGTCCTTCTTTTTTATTTAATCTACTTCTCTTTTTCTCACTCTCTCTCTCTCTCTGTGACTCTCTCACTTTCTCTATCTCTTCCTCTACCAGTAGATGGCCTGTTTGCCTTTTTGTTTACCTCTCAGCTCCAATCATTTCCAACATTTTTGCTCTTTGTCAGGCCAAGTCAGCACAAACATACAAATGCACCAACACTCACGCTAATGTGTTTCTCATGGTACTGACAGGTGTGTGAGTAAGTGTCCAGGTGCCACAAGGCAAACATGAAGGGTTGGTGTGAAGTCTGTTCAGTTTTATAAGCATACACACTGATGTGAAGACCTACGAGCCGTCATACTTTCTCACATGCTACACTAAGATCTTTAAGCCTTGTAATTCAGCCCAAATGTTATGTTGTTGTTTTTTTATCTTTACACTACACATATTTGTGAGTCTAATTGTGTCATTTTTGCAGTGTTACAAGAAAATTAAAGGATTACACCTTGAATTTCTTTTCTTTCTCTTTACCACAAAAACACACAAATGCTGCCTCAAATGATAAAAATGCATTTTTATCATTACTAATTATATTATCAATAACAATTAGAGAATTGTAAAACTTATCTGAATTTAATAATGTCTTTGTACTTGGTATGTCCCCATTTTGCATTGATAACTGTATGGCCTTGAGCTGGCATAGCACAGCACAAGTTTGTGAAAATCCTGATGATCCATGTTATCCCAAAATGATATGAGAATATTCACTGGAATCAAGGAAATCTGACCTTTTGTAAAAATGAGTAAACATGTTTAGTGTCACAGTTGCCTATTTGGTTAGAGACCTAAAAGTAGTGCAGAATTTTAAATATGTCTTATTCTTTTTATGTCATTAAATGTATTTGTTTTAAATCCAAAATCCTAAAGCTTTTTTATTATTATTTCTAAGTATAGAAATAGACATACATAGTCTGTGTTTCACTGAGTCAGGTCAAAGTTTTCATCACCAAGATACACATTTCCCAGTTTTTCATATCTAGTTACTAGCTTACCTCAACAGATCAACAAAGATTGGAGAATCATCAATACGAGGGAAGTAGACAAAATCAGGGCTCTTCTGAGTATTTGGGCATCATCCGTCACGAAGACGGGGTTAAGTATATTAACTCCAACCTTGCCAAGTTGTGTATCCAGTGCACAATGGTACAGGTTCAGGAAAATTAAAAACAATTGCAGACTTAGTACAAATGTGTGTTCATTTGAGGGCTCCAGAGTATGATACCTTGATTTTCCTTCTTGGTTGTGAAATTGGTGGGGTGTGTAATGCTGGCACCAGGGCTGTGTATTAAGGACGGATTATAGAGCAAAGCTGCAGGGCTATTGACCCAATGTTAGGAATGCAGATCGATTTTGGTCTTGTGGCTCGAGGTCCAAGGATGTTGGTCCCAGCTGACCAGCTGATAGCCTTGGCTCGCACTGGCCCAATGGTCGTAAAGCAGCTAGTGTGGACTTTTTAAGAGGTCAACATGTTTTCTCCTGTATCTGAAAATAGGCTCTGTATGTAGATGAGTGTGTGCAGATCTTTCTAAAGGGCAGAGCGACTAACATTTGCCCAGAAAACACTGAGTGTGATCTAGAAAGGGCATCAGTCAACTATCTATATGATAAAGAAGCAAGAAGTGTATTAGATGATGTCTTAAGACACAACATGCCCCTCAGGTACTTACAAAGTCTTACCAAATTCTGAATCTGGAGTTACAACGTTATGCCACACTTCCATTAGTCCACTGAAAAACTGGGAAATCAAACCCAGGCCTCCCATAAGGTAAATGATAATTTTACCATTAAACCATTAAGGAAAGGGCTGAGCATTTCCTAGTTCAAAGTAAACAATGTAGTGTGGTCTGAAGAAACCCTGACAAGTGCTGCAAAGAAAATTATTTCACCTCCCAAGATCTTTAAATTGCAGTGTCTCCCTTTTTCTTACTGCTTGTCTAATTGCTTATCATTTAGCTGGCAGTTACGTGTCACTTATCATGAGTTATATTATCCAAAGCAACTTACAGTAAACTAATTACAGAGTCTCAGTTGTACAGCAAAGGGTTAAGGGTCTTGCTCAAGGGCACAATGTTAATAGAACGGGATGTTGTGAACACCCCAGTGATTCTCCATTACATGGGCTTATACTGCAACCTTTACATCTTCATTTAGGTTTTAACAAGACACTTTTATACCAAAATGTCTTACATAAATTGTATTTATTGCATTTTTGGTGATTACCTGAGTAAATATGCAGATTATAATTCACTAGAATAGTTTATAAATAATTAGACTTATTGCCAGTATCATACAAAATTTTGGTATTCGACCAATGGCACAAGTTTGAGGCAGGACTATCTGTTTTTGCAACCAATTGCAGATGTGGGGAATTAAGGAAAGTTGCATAAAATTCATTTTAGTGACTCTAATGGAGCAGAAATTCTTTAGATTTGAAAGGGGGAACAAAGTTATTGAAGGTTTGGGAACTGCTGATCCAACCAAATCTGTTATGAATTACAGTATGTTAAAAAAGGAAAAGCTGTGTCTATGTATTATGCCATGTGTTCTAAAAGCCCTGCTGATTATGCTTTATTTCCCATATATACATTAGATCCCACTTTTTGCAAGACAGAAATCTGTGTTGGTCATCGGAGAACACGTGGCAGACACTTTCCCTATTCCTTTTTTCTTGCAGTGTTTTATGACCCTTCACCCCTCATTTATCTTGAACCTTTCGTACTTTATTCCTCTATGATTCACATGCTTGATGGTCCCTCTCAATTAATGGTCCACCTGTTTTACAGCCTTTCTTTCAGAGTGGAGCAGGGGCTTCACATTCTGCTATATGAGTGCTAGCTATAACATAAGACTGATGTAGGTGCATAATATTTGGAGGCAACACATTCAAAATTCAGGAAGCATCTCCTACCTCAACATCCCACAGAGCAGACAGAGGCCCTCAGGGCTGCTCGGGCACTCTGGAGTGGGAAGATGGAGAGGAATAAAAGGAAAATGTAGAAAAGTGCAGAACAAAGTTTTCTAAAAAATTAAAATCTCCGCTTCTTAGGTATTCAGTGTCTCAGGCGGGAGATACTATCACAAATGTAACTTTTTAGCAAGCCTTCTTTTGTTTTTCTAAATGTCAAATCTATAAATTATTTTCCACTAGTCGTGAAACGCCCCATACTGTAAATGTCACATATGAATATCCACCCATATCTTTTTGTTGGGGTGGAAATCAGCGTAACCTCGCAATATAATATTATATCGATATCTGGGTCACAATACAATAATATTGCCATTCAAAACATTGACATACTGTGATCTTTAACACACGTGTTTCTCATTCATCTTCATTGAAATTCAGTCCTTTGTGCAACAAGTTCTGACCTTCCTTCTTTACTTCATTGTAGAGCTGCAGAAGTAACATAGAGCATAGGCACATCTAAATCATTAAAAAATGACCTTTAGGAAACCGCATACCATTGTTCCAACATGTCAATAGCATTTGCAGTCTAGATGTACAGGGAATTTATAAAGACATCATTTTAAATGATGTGCACTCTTTGTTCGTTCTGAGTTTGAATTTTGAGTTTTCAATGACCTAAGACCATTTTGTCCTCACACACTTGCCGATAGTGGTGCTTAATGTCTTTTCTTGCAAAGATATGAATGTAAACATTTTAAATAAAAACATTTAATCTTGTTGTTAGAGTGTCAATACAGTATCTTAAGGTAAAATATAACAATACTTTGATATATAAATTTCCCCCCACCCCTAGTTCTGAAGGAATGGCTATATACTAGTTCTCAGCAGGCCCATAAGATCCAAATCACTGCCCAGGAGCAAGTCCTTCCCTGAATGTGCCCCCTCCTGATTTATATTCTCTACTAATTAGCTTGATTATTTTTGATCACCCCACAACACTCTTTGAACAATCAATCTCTCCTTTCACATCCTGGATCAGTCTGCCATGAGGAGTTCATCACTTCTTTAATGTTCTTCTTCTTGAAGGTGTCATTTTAATAAAAAAGCTATTAACGTGGATTAAAATGAAATGTACAAATATCCTGCCCAGCTTTGGTGGATGAACAGGCTGCTTCAGAAAAAGGAGGATTGATAAATCTGAGCTAATGAAGGCTTTTAAAGGGATTAATGCTTCAGCCAAGAGAATCCAAGTCCTGCTTGGATGCACCATCACACTCTAACTCACACTTTCTGTCCCATTGCCAGTCTCTAAGGCCACTGCAACAGGTGAAAGTAGGTACATATGGTAAACCATTATATAGTGGGGTCCAAACGTCTAAGAACACTATTGAAAATGCTTATTTTTTGCATTTGTAGTATAAAGTAAATTTTTTTTAACTCAAGTTTATGCAAAACTTGATGATCCATGTTATCCCAGCACAATTTGAGAATGTTCTAAAGAGCATCTTTCCCCCTTCTATCACTCACTCGACATTGTGTCGATTGTAGTGACACAAGGGGCTTCTTTCGGGAGCCTCGGATACCTCTGAATATGAAAAAGGCCAATGCCAAATTGGTGAACAGAATTTGCATGTCCCGCCCCCGGACATACGGCTATAAAAGGTGGGGATTGTGCATCTGTTAGGTTAGATTCTTTCTTCGGAGCCGAGCGGTTGTGTGTGTTTAGTGAGCTGAGATCTCACTTTTGTTCCACTCACCTCTGGAAAGAGAGCTTTCCTGTTGGATCTATGGCGCATTACCAGCAGTTTTCTCCCTCCAGTCCACACCCCTGGGTGCTTAGACAGTCTTCTAAAAGAGCAAACAACTCCTCTAAAAGAGTAATATTTTCTCTAAAAGAGTTAATGCATTGGCATCAAACATCTTTTTAAAGACGTATCTTTGTCAAGATGCCCTTCTGCCTTTGCGTTGTTCCTGGATGTGGCAGATATCTCTCACTACCCTTGATGGCAGGGCTGTCCACGGGGACACTGCGGTCCCCCAGGTGGACAAAGCGGTTGTGGAGAACCTGAGCCTGCAAAGCGCAACCACTTGGCGGGATCATCCCTCACTCCCCTCCAAGGCCTGTAGGATGATGTCATCACTGACAGCGAAAGCCTACAGGGCCTCCGGACAGGCTTCCTCCACCCTGCATGCCATGGCCCTCCTGCAAGTTCAACAGGCCAAGACTCTCATCATATGCCACAACTTGCCCGCTCAACACAGCAGCATACGCTCTGTCACGACCAGCTCCGCTCAACGGAGAGTGGAGGCTCCACCCCCAGGTGGTTCAGCTGATCTGGGACAACTCTGGCAAAGCACAGGTAGACTTGTTTGCTTCCCAGGAGTACTCCCATTGCCCTCTCTGGTACTCCCTCAGTTCGGAGGCAAGTCCCCTCGGGACAGATGTGTTGGCATACAGCTGGCACCGGGGACTGCACAAGAACGCATTACCCTCAGTGAGCCTACTTGCATAGGTGCTGTGCAAGGTCAAGGAGGACGGGGAACAAGTCACTCTAGTGGCCCCTTACTGACCAACCTGGACTTGGTTCTCGGATCTCACGCTCCTCACGACAGCACCTCCCTGGCAAAGACCTTCTTTCTCAGGGACGGGGCACCCTCTTGCATCCGCACCCAGACCTTTGGAACTTCCACATCTGGCTCCTGGACAGGATGCAGAAGATCTGAGTGGTCTACCACCAGTTGTCGTAGACACCATTAACCAAGCCAGAGCTCCCTCCACCAGGCAGCTTTATGCCCTAAAGATGCACCTGTTCGCAAATTGGTGTTCTTCCAGATCTGAAGACCCGCGGAGGTGCACAGTTGGGTCAGTGCACTCATTATTACAAGGAAAGCAGGAGGGGCAGCTGTCCCCCTCCACCTTAAATGTATATGTTCACGCTATAGCGGCCCACCATGATGTGATTATTAGGTTTCATGCTTGTTCCCCTCATGGATCTCTCCATGGTCCTTGCGGGCCTCCGTAGGACCCCCTTCGAGCCTCTAGAATCAGTCGAGCTAACTGCCCTCTCCCAGAAGACGGCCCTCCTGATTGCGCTCGCTTCCATCAAGAGGGTTGAAGACCGCAAGTGTTCACTGTCAGCGACACTTGCCTGGAGTTCGATCCAGCAGATGGTCATGTCATCCTAAGACCTCGACCGGGCTATGTGCGGGCTGGGCGACACCCAATACCTTTGCGAGATTCTACAATCTCCGGGTTGAGTCGGTTTCGTCGGTTTCATTTGACTGGGTGTACCGCTTGCGCTAGCGCCTTTCCTCTCCACTCAGGTGAACACTTGTGCTTTTTCTCCCAGGTGAGTCCACTAAACTCACACTCCCTGGATGTCTTTCCTCCCTAGCCCTCTGGTCCGTGAATTCAGCGGAGGAGTTCACAACCAGATCCACTACTAGTACTAACTACGCTGTACTGGAATAGGTGCTCCACAAGGTTTGGCCATCACAGATTAATCCCCCTGTGCATTTTTTCCACGGTACGGTCCCGCTGCCGGCAGACCCGCGTCTCCCTTGGGCAGTCCTCTCAGCCCTCTGGTCACTGTATTTGTTGCAACTCCTCCGTCGCTAGGTAGGATCTACTACCGCGCCTCTTCCACATGGGTCCTGAAAGCCCATGTGATGTATTCGCCACATTTAAACTCTCCCTAGCTTGTACAGGATGTGGTCTCAAAGAACGCCTTCCCCGATAGGTGTTTTAGCGTTAAATGGCCCCAGCCTCATCTATCACTCTATGAGGAAAAACATAGAGAGGAAAAGGCAGCGGCTGTCACTCCTCAAGGTAATCCTTGATCGGATTCCGGGAACCCAATAAAAACAATATGACGTCTTTTTTGGGCATAGGGGAGGGTTACGTGCAGTCTGATGCTCATGCTCCTTGGCACGCTATAGCTTGCCGCATCAGCATCAGCAGATCACGTAACACGGTTCAGTGTAGGTGGCGCTATTGAATAGGGATCCCTTATGTCACTACAATCGATACAACATCGAGTGAGTGACAGAAGGGGAACGAACTAGTGTAACCCCCGTTTCCTGATGGAGGGAACAAAACGTAGTGTCCCCCTTGCCACAACACTGTACCAAGCTGCTGTAATTTTGTTCTTGGCTCCTCAGTGCAGAAATTGACTGAACAGATGCACGATCCCCACCTTTTATACCCGTATGTCCAGGAGCGGGACATGCAAATTCTGTTTGCCAATTTGGCATTGATCCAGGTCTAACCGAAAGAAGCCCCTTGTGTCACTACATTTGACACAACATCTCGGTCCCTCCATCATGGATGGGGGTTACACTAGTAAATTAGAAGTTTTCTTCAATGGAAGCAATGAAAATGTCTCCGGTTACATATCTAACCTCGGTTCCCTGAGACTCCTCTTCATGCTGCTGAAGCCGTCAGGAACACTGAGGCTAATCAGAGGAAGGTTTTCCCAATGGGTGGGGCCCTTAGTGCGGTGGCACGGCCAAGGCTTCTCCGGGCGAACGGCCAGCTCAGATGGACCATGAGGCACCTGGGGAGTAGAGTGCTGCCTTTTCGGGGTGAGCTGCGTTGAAGCAGAGCATGAACCGCTGGGTTGAGCAGCGGTACTGCCTTTCATTTAGGCATGAAATAGCCTGCTGCTGTTTCAGGGCTGTCTGGAAGTGCACCGATAGGGCTTCTACTGTGTTGCTGAAGAGACCAGCGGGGGATACTGCCACATCAAGGAGGGACGACTTGTCCCCATGTCAGTCGGTGTCAGCCAAAGGTGATGGTCTAGGATGACCAGAATTCCCATGGAGCGCCCAATCGCTCCGGTGGTGGCCTTTGTTGATCTTAGCATCAAATCGGTCATGACACAAAATTCTTTGAAAATGGTTGGGTTGGGACCGGATTCATCCATTTTTTTATGAATTTTGGTCTGGTAGACCTGGATCACTGCCAACATGTGCAATGCAGCACAAGCTTGCCCAGCTTTATTATTTGTACATCCTGTTAGTGTCTAAGTAAGCCGGCATGGCTTAGATGGCATCGGTGGGCGGGATCTCAAGCCAGCTTGAGTCGATGGACATAAGTGGTCTGCTACTGCTTGTTCAACGGGGGGAAGCGAGCTATATCCTATTTGGTCTCTGTGGTTGACGGATGTGAAAGCTGCTGTATTGAAGAGGTGCAGCCTTGCAGAGCATTGTAAACTCTACGATTTGGATAGTTCAACGTGGACCTCGGGGAAAAATGGACCAGATCTATGCAGGGTGGTCTTAGTTTGGCGGACCAGCATAAACCACTCATCCAGCTGAGAACGAGTTGGCTCTAATGGAGGTGATCATTCGAGCTCCAGCTCGTCTAAATTCGCAGTCAAAGACTGGTCTCTGACTTTTAGGGGGAAGAAGGAGCGTCCTCTAATGATGCCGATGAGATGACAGTGTCTTAAGCCGTGAGAGATATGGAATTGTCATTGTCCTCTTCTCAATTTCACTGCTACCGAACTGTATGGTTAATCGTTAAAAGATCGCAATCTCGATTCAGACACCCATGCAATCTCATTTCTAAATGACAACAACGCATTGCTGTTTTTAATTAAAATACCCATCTTTAGGCAATATTAATTGAAACACTACTGTTAATGAATTACGAGAGTAATGTCTTGATGAGATATTAAAGCAAACACAGCCGTTAATGTATAAGCAGACAGGGCAAATTCTTCAAAATGTTAAATCTGTGCGATGTCTAAATGTATATATGTATATAAGCTCCATGCTGTCTGTTATAGGCATTCAGGCATTCTTACATTCTTTCTATACAGTATTAATGTATATCTAATAATCACACAGTAAAGAGTGTCATATATTTAAGTAGTTTCATTCTGCATTAAATACATTTTTTAAATGTTTCATATTATATGTTTTTAAATATTTAATTGCTACTGATGCTGAAAAAAACTGAAAAGCATTGTTTACTCTGTTCTCTATTTAATTACTGGCTGTTGAATAATTCCTTTACAAGCTTGAAGAAAGTTTTACTGGAGAAACACTGAAGGCCTCATTGTTTTAATTTAAATTGTTAATATATATATATATATATATATATATATATATATATATACACACAACACCAGGTTAACATAGATCTGTTAATTAAGCTTTTTTCTGCTCATTTTTCTTTTTACTTATCATGTGAAAAACAGGTTAAATAATTTTTTTTAAATAATTTTGTTTTATGCAGTTTTTTAAAAGGATTTGATTTTCAATAATAACAAGATGCTGTTTGGATAATGCATTTTTTGCACCCTCTTATGGACTTTTTGATATGGACATTTTGATTTACAATTGTATTGTATTTTTGCATGGATTGAAAAGAAATTGTGAAAATCATAATTCCTATACATTTCAATTTGTAACATTTATTTTATGATTTATTATTTATTTTACAATTTATTTTTCATACCTAAAATTATTGTTTATAGGCTGATATTAGATTTTGAATCCCAGATTTTCAATGTTGATATTTTTTTTTAGCCAATAAACAACTATTTGATGTACACGCACTGAGCACTGTACAATTCACTACAATTGTACAGTGTGGTTATCTGTTACCATAGCATTTCTGTCAGCTTGAACCAGTCTAGACATATTCCCTTTGACCTCTCTCATCAACAATGCATTTCCATCCACAGTACTGCCACTAACTGGATGTTTTTTTGTTTTTGGCACCATTCTGAGTAAATTATAAAGATTGTTGTGCATGAAAATCCCAGGAGATAAGCAGTTACAGAAATACTCAAACCAGCCCGTCTGGCACCAACAATCACGCCACGGTCGAAATCAATGTGATCACATTTTTTCCACATTCTGATGGTTGATGTGAACATTAACTGAAGCTCCTGAACTTTATCTACATTGTTTCATGCATTGCACTGCTGCCACATGATTGGCTGATCAGATAATTGCATGAATAAGTAGGTGTACAGGTGTTCCTAATAAAGTGCTCAGCAAGTGTATATTATTATTATTATTATTATTATTATTATTATATATTTTTTAATTTTTTAATTGTATAATCTCTTGTTAAGAGATTTCTAATTAGATATTATATTGGGGAGAATATGGTCTCATTGTTTCTAAGAATGCTTTGGTAGGTGTCAAAGATCTTCTAATGAGAATTAATTATTTGCAGTATCTGAAATTAATTTGTCATGAATGACATTACAGTTTGTCATAATTAAGAGACAGAATGTACATTGTATACTGTACATTGACAAACACATGTCTTCCTTCCTTGTCTTCGTTGGAAAATACAAAACTAATGGTCATTGTATTTCAGCATCTTGTTCCAAGGAGATGCTTTGGGGCAGGTTTATTTGAAAAGTGATATTTGAGCAGTTAAAGGATTAAATGGGACCCATTTCCTCCGAGCTGTTGAATTCATCATCTTGTGTCATCCTGAAACCTAACACAAATATAGGTGGCACAACCTATAATTAGTCTGTATGCTTCAGCTCTTAAACCTATTAGCTGCTATCTGTCATAGCAAAATGAGAGAAGGAAAAAATGGGTGGAATTATGGCCTAGATCGTCAAATTGTATGCTTTTTTCTTATTCTGAGGAACACAAAATCAGTAATTTATAGAAGGATGTCCAAGCTGCTCTTTTCCATACAATAAAAGTGAAGGTGATCACGCCTGTTAAGCAAGAATTTCTTGGACTGTGGCCAGAATTTTGCACAATGTGTTTCATTGCACATTTTGCTGCAGTGATTTTTTTTAAGGATAATGCTCCATGCAGTTTTTGTCTGGCAAAAACTGCATGCATACTCTAATATTTCATTGGAACACCTTTAGATTTTATTATGGCATGCATTTGTGGAGGCATTGTTATGACAACTTATGCAATGCCACAACATTTATTTCCATCCAGAGTTGCATACATTTTTGGCTGAGATTTGTATTGACGACGGGAAAGTGTTCATCACAAAGACTTTCAATGGGGTTAAGGTCAGGAATCTGTGGTGGCCAATTCATGAGTGAAAATTATTCTTCATGCTCCCTGAACCACTCTATCACAATTTGAACCCTCCAAATCTTGGCATTGTCGTCCTGGAATATGCCCGTGCCATTAGGGAAGAAAAATACATTAATATAATAACCTGATCATTCAATACATTCAGGTAGTCAACTGACTTCATTTGATTGCCACATAACATTGCTGAGTCAAGTCAAGTTAAGTCATTTTTATTTGTATATCGCCTTTCACAATACACATTTTTTCAAAGCAGCTTT
Organism: Moxostoma hubbsi; assembly: GCA_032164185.1. NCBI lineage: Eukaryota > Metazoa > Chordata > Actinopteri > Cypriniformes > Catostomidae > Moxostoma > Moxostoma hubbsi. Next base: position 24,241,795 of record JAVLUX010000034.1, on the reverse strand, counting down.
ACAGAACATCAGGCATTAACAGAAGATAAAACTGCAATATCTATGATGTCTTAGAGTCATCATTGTGTAGTTTGATCAAATATGATGTTTAAAAATAAGTAATTAAATAATAATTGTATTTATAACACCAGTGAGCAAGCTGAAGTCGACTGGCAAGGGACACAAAAAGATGTTGGTTAATGGAGAAAAATAACTTTGGGAGAAACCAGACTCACTTTGGGGGCCCAGTTCCACTCTGGCTAACATTATGAATATAATGCCATTATTACTTATGTATAGTGCAAGTAATGGTTTAAAATTATTAAACTAAGTAAGTGTTAAGGGTCAGTGTTTAAACAAAAGATTTTGTGTGAACTGTAAGATTAATGACTAATGTCTTTGAAGTCCATCCTGGATTAACTGCAGAACTTTGCATAGATTAAATTGTCCTTGTTAGTTGGCTGATGAAGGGTTTTGTTGGCAATTAATTGATAGTCTATGTATTCCATTTCAAGAGGTGATGTAGGCAGAGATCAGTGAGATGCATTGCAGTTCAACCTTGCCGGTAATTTTGGTGAGACCTATCCTAAATCCAAGTTTCAGACTATGGCATATGAAGTATCCCATGTCTTATGGTTGAAGTTGGCATCAGTTCATCCTCTGAAGTCCATAGTAATAGGCTGAAGTGATGTTTGGCTGGCACCTGCTGATATAAGTCATCATCACACCACTGGTAGCAGTGGAGTCCAACACAAACCAGGAATGGAGCTGGATCCAGCCGGTTCTGGTGACCGCAACATAGGAGTCAAGAGGAACACAAAATCAGTAATTTATAGAAGAATGTCCAAGCTGCTCTTTTCCATACAATAAAAGTGAAGGTGATCACGCCTGTTAAGCAAGAATTTCTTGGACTGTGGCCAGAATTTTGCACAATGAAATTGTGTGTTCCATTGCACATTTTGCTGCAGTGATTTTTTTTAAGGATAATGAGATAAGGAAACAAATAATTTTAGCATAGAAGCCATTCAATTTATTGCAGAGTTGTAGATCATGATCACTGTTTCTAGTTCTGGCAGAACTAGTTCTGTTTCTAGTTCTAAAGCAGCCTAATTGTGAGTTAAAGGATAAATTAGGTGCATGCCTGGCTAAACAGAATTGTCTTTAGTCTAGACTTAAACTGAGTGAGTGTGTCTGCATCTCGAACAGTGTTAGGGAGACTATTCCATTGTATAGTAGCCAAATATGAAAAGGATCTACCTCCTTTTTGTGGATTTTGATATTCTAGGAACCATTAACAGGCCAGAATTTTGTGATTGTAATGAACGTGATGGAATATAGCATGGTAGATGGTCACTTAAGTACTGTGGAGCTAGATCATTCAAATTTTAATTCTTATTAACAGAATTTTAATTCTTAGTTATTTCTTGGTTCTTGTCAGCTCTCTGGCTGCAGCATTTTGAACCAATTGAAGTTTATTTATTGATCTTGCTGGACTTCTGCCCAGTAATGCATTACAATAATCTAGTCTTGAGGTCATGAACGCATTAATTTGTTTTCGGCATCAGCAACAGAGAACATGTGTCGTAATTTAGCAATATTTCTTAGGTGGAAGAATGCTGTTCTACAAACATTGGTAATTTGATTTTCAATTGACAGATTGGTATCAAATATAACACCTAAGTTTTTCGCTGTTGAAGATTATGTAACTGTACATACATCGAGAGTCAAATTATATTTTAGGGGCTTATTTTTAGAGGTTTTTGGTCCAATAATTAGTACCTCTGTTTTGTCGAAATTGAGTAGAAGGAAATTTCTGGCCATCCAATCATTTATTTCATCGATACACTGCTAATTTGGAGAATTGTAAAATCTCATCATGTTTTGAAGAAATATAAAGTTGGGTGTTGTCGGCATAGCAGTGGAAACTTATTCCACGATTCCTGATAATATCTCCCAGGGGAAGCATATACAAGGAGAAAAGCAGAGGCCCTAAAACTGATCCCTGTGGCACTCCATACTTTTGTTTGGTTTGACAATTCCTCATTTACATAGACAAAGTGGCAGCGGTCTGCTATATAGGACCTAAACCATGCTAATGCAACTCCACAAATGCCAACATAATTATCTAGCCTATTTAAGAGAATGTTGTGATCTATCATGTCAAATAAGATCTAAAAGCACAAGAAGTGAATTGCAGCCACGATCAGATGATAATAGCAAGTAATTTGTAACTCTGATAAGTGTAGTCTCTGTACTGTGTTGAGGCTTAAATCCTGACTGAAATTGCTTATATATACTATTTCTTTGTAGAAACGAATATATTTGGGAGGATACTACATTTTCTAGTATTTTTGACATAAACAGAGTTTTTAAATCAGTTTATAATTAACCAGTTCTCCAGGATCAAGTTGTGGCTTCTTAACCCTCTATGGTCTGAGGGTGTTTTGGGCCCTGGAGAAGTTTTGATATGCCTTTACATTTGTGGTTTTTTTAGTTGCTTAAAAACATATTAATGGCTAAATGGCTGAATACATTGTAGCTTCAGCACAAACTGGGGTACAATAATATGTGAGCAACATGTATGTACATGTTTGATTTTTGAGAAAATAATGTTTATGCATGTTTTTAAGTAATTGAAATAAGGCCATATAACACATACTCAACATTTGTACACAAGACTTTTTAGAACTGGATCTTGTAGCCTAGAATTTATACCATCCAAATCACTCATTCATACAACACAATTTAGTCATTTAACTTTTGTAAGACACTTTTAGTGTTAGAAAGGTCATATGTGAGGAGGCACGAATTATCATGAATATTGATGTAATTCACACCTGAGGAGACAAAGTCCCCTCTCCTGGGCCTATAACTGAGGAATGTGACAGAAAGAGAATGAATGTAAGGAGACATAATGATCAAAATCAAGTTTTAAGTTAAAAGAAGTAATCTGACAATACATTTTCTTTACATAAAGACTTTACTTAATTTTAGACCTACACTACCATTTAAAAGAATTCTCTTCTGCTCACCAAGACTGCATTTATTTGATCCAAAATACAGTAAAAACACTGATATTGTGAACTCTTTTTACAATTTAAAAGAACAGTTTCTATTTGAATGTATTGTAAAATGCAACGTGTGATCAAAGCTGAATTTTCAGCATCATTACTGCAGTCTTCAGTGTCACGTGATCCTCCAGAAATCATTATAATATGCTGATTTTCAAATATGGGCATATTTAAAGTGCATTTTACTCATTTACACCTGAACAGATATTTGCAAGTACAAGCTTTGTTGATGATAATGAGGCAGCATAAACACTAGTTAAAATATAATCTAAACATTCATATTATTTTTATATGATATTACATATATTTATATCATACAGCATACATTAAATACCTGCTTTAGCTGAAACATAATTAAAATGTAACTAAAACTTGCTTATTAGGAGTCATATTTAAAATTTCAACACTCTGAATCCTGGCTGGTAAGCCTGGAAACATTTCCACTAGTAAAATATGTACATGTTTATATAAAAGAGCATGTCAACAAATGCAAGTAAAACTAAATGACTTACTCATCCGAATTTGTAACCTCGGCTGGATCAAGTCACTCTACAAAATCCAAACGTTCATCGGAGTCCCGCTCTTCTTCTGAGGAAAATGTTAACTCTTCATCACTATCCAGGAGTTTCCTCACCTGTGTATCATGGAATCTTCCAAACGCACAGAAAAGTGAATGAACTTAATGTTTTTAAGGCACAGTCGGGGGCATTTACCATTTGCATTTATCGTCTTAGCACATTACCGTATCAATAGTGCCCTCTGCCCGTGGGTGTGATCACATTAGAGATAATTCGTTGAGTCAGGAGAAACTGTACATCGCTTTGTTTCACACAGATTCAGCTACACTATCAAGAGTGCTAGAGATAATTGTATTTATATTTTCTGTTATTTCATCAAGTTCTTCTAGGCTTTGCGGTTCACTGAGTGTATGAGATAGATCTGTAAGAGTATTAGTGAAGCTATCTTTAGTGGTCGAATGAATAGTTCTACCTGAACGATAGTGTGGTACAGATTGAGTAACATTAGCTGATTGCAGCATATGACAGAAATAAATCTAGCATATGATTATGACAACGATTTGGTCCTGTTTCATTTTGTCTGACTCCAAGAGAGTTGAGAATATCAATAAATGCTAATCCCAATGTGTCATTTACATATGAATGTTGTCACTCATCTACATGAATGTTGAAGTCACCAACAATTAAAGCTCTATCTACATTAACTACAAGATCTGATAAAAAAATGTGCAGATTCACCAAGGAAATCAGAATATGGCCAGAGCATATTACAGTGTCTGACAAAGTTTTTGCAAATTCACACACCTCTTTAACACTATCTCTAGTGATTTCCGACTGGTGAAGCCGGACATCATTAGTGCCGACATGAATGACAATTTTAGAAAAGCTACGTTTATTATTAGTCAGCACTTTTAAATTTGATCTGATGTCAGACGCTCTGGTACCTGAAGTGCATTTAAAAATAGTGGCTGGAGTCTCTATTTTCACATTCCTTACAGTAGAATCACCAATAACAAGAGCTCTTTCAACATGATTCTCAGTGGGTGCATCACTGAGTGGGGAGAATCAGTTGGAAACACTAACAGGAATGGGAGAGTGGTGTCGCTTTGCTTAGCAAGTATGTCGCTGTGACGTCACCCACATGCCCTTTTGCGGAGGCTCTACAGCCGGAACCAAAGTGTTTGTGTTGCTCTCTTTACTGCCCGCATCCCAAACAGGATCCACTGGCTTTTCTTTCTCACTGACCTCCACTAGCGTTTGAATGCATGTCTCTGACTCATTAACCTTCTCCGTCAGCCTGACTAATACCTTATATTTATCACATGTGAATCCAACACTGCTGTTGGAGGAGGCTATTGTAAACATGTGACATGCAGTGCAGGAAGAAATAACATGAGTGGATGCCATGACTTACCACAGTTGTTTGTAGTTGTTGGCTGTTCCTGAGCGGTTAGGGTTTGAGATCGATGTGAATCCGTAATGCAATTTTTTGTTGTTGTTGGTTGTTCTTGATAACCGGTGCTTTGAGATCGATGCAGTAATCCGCGTATCACAGAGGAGGAAAAATGGGTGCGCGCTGTAAAATGCATGCAGTTTAATCATGATAAAAGTCTAGACATGACCGATTGAAGCAACCCCAGATCATAACACTGCTTCCAGAGGTTTGTACAGTGGACACTATGCATGTCTAGTGCATCATTTCATGCACCCATCGCTTTGGAATAGGGTAAATCTGGACTCATCAGACCAACTTTTTCCATTGCTCCACAGTCCAAACTTTATGCTCCCTAGCAAATTGAAATTTCTTGTAGCCACACTGCTGTTTAGTCCCAATCCTGTAAATTCTTGTCACGTTGTGTGAGTTGAAATGCTTTTACTTTCACTATTAATCATAGTCGTGAGTTCTATCGTTGTTTTTTTATGATGTAGCTTCAAGCATTTTAATGTCAATTGTCCTGTGATGAGGAGGAGGACGGGGCCGGGCCATGAGGACACACACCCAGCCCTGAATCAGGCTAATCATCCGGGGGAGCCAGAGGAACCAGTTTGGGAGAGAGAGAGAGCCACATACGGCCACTGTGTGTGTGTCTATGTGTTTGTGTTTTAGTTAATTCAAGTTCATTTATGTCATTAAAGTTACTTTGACTGCTCAGCCACCTCCTCTTTGCCCATCCTGAACCAGTAACATTGGTGCGGAAACTCGGGAGGAGGGATGCACTGTAGTGGAGTTCTTGCCACTGCCGTCTGCCAGGGGATGATCCTCGGCCATCTGCCAGCGGATGGAGGAGTCGCTGTTGGGAGTCAGAGGAACCGCTGCCATCCACCAGGAAGGGGAGGAGATGTTCCATCTGCCAGGGGTCGGAAGACTTGCTACCTTCCACCAGGGAAGTAGCCATTATGTCCACCAGGGGTCGGAAGACTCACTGCCATCCGCCTGGGGAGGAGCGGCTGTTGTCCGCTAGAGGGCGCAGGAGTGGTTGACCAGGTGATGGCATGTACAAGGACCGGCGAGCAAGATATTCTCTCTAACTCCTCTCTCTATCACTGTCTCCTGCTCACCCTTTCCCTATCCCCTCTCCCTCCCCTTGTCTCTCCTCAGGTTCCCAGGAGGTGGGGTGGACCATTGGCTGGTGGAACGGCCTGAAGGGCAGCTGGCAGAGTAGGCCAGTCCGAATGGTGCCCTGGCCTGAATCGGGTGGGGGAGGAGTGTGACAAGGAGGAGGGTGTGGCCGTGCCATGAGGGTGCACAGCCGGCGCGAAGTCAACTAATCAGTGGGAGAGAGAGATAAAGGGGAGCCTGAGATGTCAGTTTGAGAGAGAGAGACACACGCGGCCCCTGTGTCTTATGTGTTTTATGTTGTTTGAAATTGAGTTTATGTCATTAAAGTTTACATTGACTGTTCTACCAGTTCCCGCTCCTCCTTGCCCATCTCTTTACGTGTTAAATCTCCTTAGTTGTTTTCTCTGCTTGATGCAGGCCAATAATTTGCCCCTTTTAAAACACAGTCTCTTATGTTTATTTCACTAGAAAACCTCATTGATACATAGAACAATGCACCTATCATATGGCTTTGGAAGACTTGAAATGCAGTTAATTAAATACAGTCATATGAGTGTGGAACAACATTATGGTGAGTAAAAAAAGACATTTATATTTTTTGGTGAGCTACAGTATCCCTTTAAATTAAGTAAATAAAAAAAGAAAGATAATATTCTGCACTTTTGGAATTGTGCACTACTTATATGTCCATTCTTTTAAGACATTGATTAGCGAGATCATAGGTTAAAAGCTTTGGCTGGCAACTACTGAACTGAAGCATCTCTCAGTGAATACCTAAGGCAAGTTGTAAGTAAACATTGTACTCCTCTTTGACCCCTGTGGTCATTCTACACACCCATGTAGCTGGCAGCCTGAGGCCATAGTGGAGTTGCACAGTCAAAGCTGTTCAATATAAAAGCTGTGACCTTCAGACCCATTAGAGTGAGGAACAATGGTTATGCAGGTCTGAGCAATGAGGGATGCTATTGCCATTGTACGCCTACTTGTAATACATTAACAAATACTGGTTTGTATTAGCAATTATTGTTCATTGCCCAATGTAAGACCACCATCTAATAGTTTATATAGCCTTCCTAGAAGTGTGGAAGCTGTTAGAAAAATACCAACTCCATATTAAAGCCCATAGGTTTTAAATTCTATGTATAACTATATCATACCACCCAGCACATATGGGTGTGGTGTTGAGATATCCACAAACTTTTGGTCATGTAGTGTTTGAAGGACTCACATCTATCTTCTGAAGATATTTTGATAGAGATATGATGTGAAGCATGTCAAGTGCGAAGAAATTTAATTGAATACATAGAAGACGTGGATTAAACCATTTGAGTCATATGGATTACCTATGCTGCCTTTATGTACTTTTTGGAGCTTGTGGCTTGTATTTTATGAATAAAAACACCCCATATCTCCATCAAAATATCTTTGTGTTCTGAAGAAAAAAGACAGTCATACAAGTTTGGTGAGTAAATGAGGAATTATCATTTTTGGGTGAACTATATCTTTAAGACATTTTGTGTTACACTTCTGCAAAGAGGAAACAATTGCTCTATAGAGGTGTTATATTTTCAGCTTTATGTCACGTTTTTTCAACCGAGTTTTGCTTTAATAGTATAAGTGATGGCAATTTCATTTAGCAATTAGGTGGCATTTTTATGTTGGCAAGTTCTTCTGAAGTACAGTCTTGTGGCCTGATCTTTTTGGTGTCTGCTTAGAAATTGTACTGTGAAATGGTGAAATGGTTTACCAGTACTCCTTCACCTGTTTAAATAGAAAGCCATTTTGAGCAGGGAAACCTGCGATTAATCTTTGAAGTTGTTTTTGAATTTTTGAAGGAAATATAATCTTGTATGGCCTCACATTTCTTAAAAAGAAATGAGGATAAAACAGAGGTCATCTTATTTGAACAAGTTAGTGATAGTATCTCTCATCAACTTGACTCAAATCCTTTGTCTGCCTGATTTTGAAAGAGTAATACATGGATTATCTTATCTAGACTCTACTACTGCAATTCCTTGAACTATGGAATTAATTCCACAGCTTTAGCACTTCTGCAAATAGTGCAAAATGCAGCTGCTAGACTCGCTAAAGGAGTCAAGAAACATGAACATATTACTCCGGTATTAGCCTCATTGCGATGGCTGCCTATTCATTTTAGGATTAATTTAAAAATTGTAATATTAGTTTACAAATCTCTGAAGAACCTCGCACCATCATACCTCATAAATTTGCTGAATGTTTATTCAACTCCCAGAGCACTGAGATCCTAGAGTCACAAATTGCTGACCATTCACAGAACTATATTAAAAAATAAAGGCGACCGGGCTTTTGCCACAGCCGGTCCTAAACTTTGGAATGATCTTCCAATATATATATAATACAAGCCCAATCTATTTATATTTTTAAATCAATTTTAAAAACACACTATTTATCTCTAGCTTTTAATGCGGTGTAAACTGTGTTTTAGCAGATCCCAAGAAAGGTGGGGGGTTGTGTCCCATTTTAGACCTTCGAGGCTTGAATCGCTCAATCAGGGCGTTCAAGTTCAAGATGCTAACTGTCAAGATGATCTTGTCTCAAATCCAACATCATGATTGCTTGGTCATGATCGATCTCATGGACGCATTTTTTCAAATAGAAATTCTGCCACAACACAGGAAGTTCCTGAGGTTCACTGTCAGGGGCAAATCTTTCCAATATCGGGTTCTTCTATTCGGCTTAGCCCTATCACCCCGCACATTCACAAAATGCATGGTTGCAGCACTGGCTCCTTCGCATTTTCCTCAATTTTACAAACACACTATTTATCTCTAGCTTCTAATGCGGTGTAAACTGTGTTTTTATTTATTTATTTTTGTGTTGTTGCCATCTTGCATTTTTGAGATGCTACCCTGTTGTAAAACACTTTGGTCATCTTGTGTTGTTTTAAACTGTGTTATATAAATAAAGTAGAAGAAGAAGAAGAAGAAGAAAATGCTGGAAAGACTTGAAGGAAGCAGAAATGGCCTTAAATACAGATTTTAACTAGTCTCAAATACAACCATGTCATTTTATTTTGGTCTGTCTCTCAAGTTTTGCATTAAATGCTCTCATCACCCAGGCTTGAAACTTTGTTGTGTTTCACAGTATATGCTCAAGGTACATTGGTCAGAAATGAACTAAAATAA